>JAQFVV010012402.1:1197951-1836033 GCA_028023455.1 Epiperipatus broadwayi
CCAGCTCATGTTAGATGGATAAGCGTGTTTTGACTGGCACAATATATATATATATATTAATAGCATAATTTATTTAAAAAAATATTTAAATAACTTATGCCTGCATTAGCAGATAAATTAAAATGAACTTTTTTCTATCTGACAAAATAAAATTTAATTTTTTGATTATTGTTAATAATTCTACATCTTTTGTTTAATATATAAGGGATTCGAACTCAACCTTTATACGACCCTCAACTCTCCATGCCATCTCATATTGCTAACCCACCTGATCACACGCATGTTGAAAAGATAAATAATCACCAATATATGTATTTCATGCTAAACCAGCAATCATCAGTTGATCCAGATTACTATCTCCACACACATATATAATCAGTGCTCAGCTTTATATTAAGATAGCCAATCTTCATACTTTAATGGACAAGCTTCAAACTACTCCAACCCACAACTCTTCAGTCGTCCATTTCATTGAAAATCTGATGATGGAACGTTCAAACAATGTTTTTTCTTTCAGAAATTAACAACTATAATAAATCATTTTTACTTAATATTTATCAAAAATAAAAAAAGTGAGGGCTTGATTTTTTTTTTTTTAAATTGTTTCTCTAAGCGTTTTTTTTTTTTCATATGTCATAGCATCTGCCGGGACGCGAACCCACACCCATCTGCAAGCAACTACTTGCTTGCATGGCGGCTGCGATACCTCCCGGCTAACAACGCAAGACTAAGCGTTTTTCTCAATAATGTTTCTAAAGTTTACAAATTTACAACAGTTAATCTACTTTTAGAGAAAGGCTGAGCGCCTTGAACGTTTATAATAGTCAAACGATGTCTTTTTTTGACTATAGAGGGTTCTCTTCTAGTTAAAAAAGACATCGTTTGACTATTATAAACCTTCAAGGTGCATACAATAAAGATTAAAGCCTTTCTCTAAAAGTATTTTCATACTTCCTATGCACTTAATAAATAATCACAATTTTGCAATAGATAATCTGAATAAATTAATTCCATTTTTTTTTTTTTATGTTCCATTTTAGAAAGCTTATGCAATCAATTTTCATCAACTTTAATTTAATACACATTAATCTCAGTTAAATCTTACATTATTTTTTTAAGTACTACTTTTAAAATTTAACTTTTTAGAATGTAATAACAATCTTTCAATCATCAACTACTGCTCCTAAAATTTCTGGAAAAATAATAAACCTAATTTCTTTTTGTGTATTATATCATTACTGAAATACATTCTGCTCAAAACCCAAGTGGTGTTTCATTTAGAAAGTATATGGCTTTTGAGAAGAAATACTATGTGCTTATTAATCTCAAATTTGAAGGTAAAAGTTTATAAACTTATTTATTTGGTTCATGAACGTTATTTATGAATTTTTGAGATTATTCACATGGTAATAATGGTTGCAAGAATATATAGATATTAATAATGTGTTCAGCATGATTTCTTTTAAATTTCAGTTAGGTATCAAAGGATCTGTTATTGATAATAGCAGAACTCTTTTTGCATGTTTCATTAAATATATATATATATGGTGTACATATTTAATTCATTTAATATATATGTGTGTGTGCATGTGTGTTTGTTGAAGCTGAAGGTTTTCATTAGCAAAAATTATAATTTTTGGAAATTTTTGGACCTTCGCCTGAATAAAGGCATAATTACATAATTGTTGTTTTTTTTTAACAATTTTCTATGTTTTTGTAATAACCTTGTAATAACATCTTTAACCAGTGAAAGGCAATAGTTATCTTGCTGAAGCATTAGTAATTATTTATAACTATTGCATACAGTTGTTTCCAAAAATTTCCATAAAAATAAAATATATTGAGAAGATAAATACAAGAAATTTATGATTTATAGGTACCAGTGATAGGAGTATTGAGTTCTGGAGGAGGATATAGGGCTATGGTTGCCTTAAGTGGAATACTCAAGGCTTTAATTGATTCCAAATTATTTGACTGTTGCACTTACTTGGTTGGCTTATCTGGATCAGCAGAGTAAGAACATTATATTCAGTATTTATTTTGGACTCGTATGTTCATGACATCTTATTAATATTATAACATATATAATGGTAACATATTATTTTAGAACTAACCTTTATATGAAAAAAAAAATTCAGATAAAACTTGATAAGTAATCAAAATCTGTTTCCTGTGATTTAAACTGTAAAATTGTTAAACCCTACAATGTTACAATATAAAACTGTCAAGCATCGGTGGCCTAGCGGTTAGCACAACTGCTTTCCAAGCAGCCAGCCTGGATTTGCTTCCTGGTCAATGCTTTGACATATAAATATATATATTGAATTTTATTAAGTTAAATGTAAATGTTTTATTTAAATATTTTTCCAAATAAAACTTACAAGAAAATTATCAATACTAAATAAAAATTAATATAATATGAAAATTCCAAATGTCTTTTCACATATGACTAGTAATTCTTTGTATTGTCATTTGAATTAAATAAAACTTAATATATATTATTAGATTTAAGATTTTTTATGATAACTAGCTCACTCAGTAAAACAATCAATATAAATCAATAATAGGATGTTAGTATCTAGAGAATAAAACCAAGATTTAAAGTCCATTTTAGTTCTCACCACTCAGCATTCATCAACTTGGTGAATATTATCTTACCTTCTTTTTTAATGTTCATCTGGAAAGGCTGTTCTCTGCTCCAAAAGCTGTTTATCTTATTTTTATTTTAATGGCATTAAATTATATTGCCTTTGACATTATTTATCTTAGTTTTAAAAAAAATTGTAATGATATATTACTATCAGTAATAAGATAATTTACATTTTATATATTTTATTAAAAAGAAAAATTAGTTTGATTTTTATAAAAATAATAATAATAATAATCATTATCATCATCATAATCTCTTCATTAATATTTTAAGTATGTATATAGAATGGTCATTTTAAAAAAATATTAGATAATATTAAATAACATCTCTATTGATATCTACAACTGTGATATTTAAAAGAAGTATTAATTGTCTAATTCAATAATAATAACAAATATTACACTAAAAATAAATCCTTCTTAATTAAATCAATTTTTATATGATATTGAAATATTTTTAGAAGACTAGTTAAGAAAATACAGTACACATTGTTTAAAAGATGGTTATTGGATCTAAAATGATAATAACTCATATTTCATCAGTTATGAGCCACAAATCAATGTCAATGGAAAGCCAGAAATTGGATTGTTCATTGATTTGGCTTTAAAATGCATTAGATCAACCAAACTTGACAAAATGTCTTATAATTTGTCAAGAGGACATCTCATTAAGAGTTGAGTTTTGAAAAATTAATGAGTTATGCATGTCAATAATCACTCTAATGGGAAGTTTAAAGAAGAATGATGGCTAATTTATGCTCCAATTGAGATCCTTCAGAATAATTAAAAAGAATGGATATTATACATATACTCAATACTGTTCAATATGCAGAAACATTTTTTTACAAAAGCTTATTTAGCAATAATTTATTCAAAAATGTAGTATGACATGGTTGATTCATTTATAAACATATTAAATGGAAAGCATTTACATTATAGTTTATAAATGGATGGTGCACACAACTTTTTATTTCAACAGAATTTTTTTTTATAACACTTACATCTCGGCTGATTTATTTATCCACATGCAGTATGATGTAGTAGCTCAGATTATTCATACAATAACAGATTATTTGTAGATTTTTAGTAAAACAAGTAATGAATCAGTTATCGTATGAAAAAATAATTGATTATTTGTCCATTGCTATTATAATTAAAAAAAGCTAGATTCAATGACAATAATCATATAGACCACATTGCTATTAATATTCTCCTGAAATACATAATTGTTTTCATCTTAATAGATTTAGTCATCAACATATTGCTTTGAAAAAGTTTTATTAAGCACAAAATTTAAGTAAAATGTTAAAATAGCAATGATGCTAATAAAATTTTTAACATACATAAAAATGCCACCTATCCAACTAAAAAATTTCATCTTGCCTCACTGAAAAATTTTAACTGAATAATCAACTTTTTTAGAAATAGTTGATCAGTACAAAGCATAAATCTATTTTGGCCTCTTTGTCTAATAAAATATCCACAGTCAATAGATTTTACTCAATTTATAATTGATTTTATTAATTATCCAGATGCCAAAGAATATATTGAGGTTGATATTGACTTAATACAAAAGTATTAGTCTACTTATAATCAATCAGTGGAGTCATTTGGATTTCTTTAAAAAGTTTTGCTGGAACTAATAATAAAATGCTGTTAGGAAACCAATTTAAGTTCTACTAATACTAACTTTCAACACATTTTGCTTTAAAAATGTATATAAACTAGAATATTATATATTTAAGAATGTTTAAAAATTGATTGTCTATTATTCTTACTAATTTAATGAAAAGTCTTATCAAAGTATTGGTTGAGTTCAGATAGAGTGAACTTATAAAAAAAATTATTTCAGATATTTTGCAGACTCATTATTTTGATTTCAGCTAGATGACCTATAGATTGCCTAATTTGATGTTTATCTGGGTTGGTCAGTTGAATGTTGATATACTAACTATAGAAATTAAATATGTCTCTAATATGATATGATTTTCACTGTTTGTAGAAGATATATCATGCATCTAGATGTATTAATCTATTCATATAATGCACTTACATTTATTAGTTTAATATTAAAACATACGATTAATATGTTTTATATGAACTTGAATATCATTCCATTAAAAATGAAAATGAATATTGAAAACTGTTGAGATTTTAAAATGGTAAATTTTTTTTGTTTCTGGAGCAATGCATCTTATGGTTAGACCTTTTATTAAGATTTGATCTTTTAAAATATTATATTCACTTAGTATTTCAGTAACTTAAGTAAACCATTTGTAAATAATTATAATATTTATATATTACATTATTTTAGTTAGTTTTTTTTTAAAAAAAAAATCTAAATGCAAATGTTTTATTATAATTATATATTAATAAAACACTTAACAATTTCTTCTCCTGGCAAATTATTTTGTTTAGATTTCAGCACAAGTATTATATTTATTTGGATAATAATATTAATAAGATACTGTAATATTTGTTACTTTATTATATCTCATTATTCATATATCTGTGTCTGTTTTTATTCAAACTTTATGTTATGTATATGTAAATAATTAAATATCACACAAATATGTAATAATATTTTATCTAATTAAAACTCTATAAAGTATTTTAAATTTCAAGTCACAACAGATAGTTGTATTTTCAACAAACATTGCAATTTTAAATATCATAAAAAAATTTACCTATACAGATATATATATATTTTGTTAAAAGGAGGTTGCCTTGACAACAGCTTGAAATTGTTGATTGATATTGATACTGGAATTGTCTAAGTGTTGACTGTATTTATCGATGTATATAATAAATTTAAATGGAAATGTTATGTCCAAAAGTCATATAGAAACAACATTCATGTATCAATAAATGCAAAACCTAGGATAGAACAAGTATTCCTTGAGCTCTCAGTAGTTTTTCATTTATTGATATTATTGAAAAATAGAAAGTGAAATTTGTTTATTAGCTTGATAAAATTATTCTGAAATTACAATTTAATATTTAATGGATAATTCTTTGCATTTATTGGCATATGAGTATCATTTATGTATAGCTTCTAAATATGTTATTATTTCAATTGCATTTTATTTACATTATGTGTATTTAATATTTATATTCACAAAACTGACTTTTCATTAACATTGTTAAAAAAAGGATACTATCCCTTATACTCTAAGTATTCAAGTAAAGACTTAAAACCTGGAAAACTTAAAAAACAAATAGTCTATTCTATTCTTTACATTTATTGACGTATGAATATTGTTTATGCATAGCTTCCAGACATGATGTTATTTCATTTAAATTTTGTATACATTAAGCTTTGCATATTTGATATTTCCATTCACAAAATTTTCAGCACGAAATGCATCTTGGGGGTTATTTGTCTTTTATTGTATCTTTATTTATATGAAATTATTTATGAAATAAAAAAGAATAGAGAAATATTGAAGTTGTCTATCTATAAAATTGACTTTCATTAGTATTTTGAGATTGTTAAGAATAAGTATTGCCTATATTATCTAAGTATTTAATTGTAATTTCAGACTCATTTATGTTACATTTAAATCAGGCTAATATATAAATTCATTTCCAACATTATCATAAATGAATACTCGATTCTATTATTTGCATGTATTAACATGTGACTATTGTTTAAGCATAGTTTCTGGAGGTGTTGTTACTCCTCTTTAAATTTTATATACATTAAACTATATGTTTTTGATATATATATATATACTTGATGCTACATTCTTTTTTTTTTCTCTATGATGAGATGTTTATTCATCAAGAAAAAAACAGATACAGTGAAACAAATGAAATTTCAGGAACAAAATGCTAAGAGGAGAGGATACATGTAAAAGGGAATGGGAAATGGAGAGGGGAATTGATGTGTAGTTCAGGCTGGCTAGAAGAGCATGTCTTTGTGATTGAGGCCTATGGCAGAGGCTGAGAGGATGGGAGTTGGAGGATTGCCCAAATGTCTGTGAGGAGTGGAGATGGAGCTAGTTTGGTGTCTCGGGTTTTGAGAGTGCGAATTATGTCCAAAAGCTTTTGATTTACTGAAAGTACTCTCTGGTCAAGGATGATGGCACATTGGAGCAACCAGAGAGCATAGATGAGAAAAATTGCCAGTCTAATGATTGCAAAGACCCCTGTTTCTATGGATTCTTGGAGGTTGAAGATGGTATTTCTGTGCAAGGAAAGGTAGCAGTTGATGACATTTCTCATGCCAAGCAGAAAAGGACATTTAAGTAGGAAGTGCTGGATGGTTTCATTGTCAGTTTTACAGAGCTGGAATATGGGAGAGATCTTGGTGAAACCCCTATGGTTCACCAAAAATTGATTTGTGGGAAGGGAGTGAAGATTAATTTTGAGGAGAAAATCAAGGAATTTTGCTTCAAGGGACCATCTTTTGAATTTGCAGATTAGTTGGGCATTGGTAAGTTCGAGGAAGGTAGGGGGACACAATGGAGAAGTCTGCAGTCTGGTTGAAAACCTCCCAGTACTTTAGTTTGCTGTTGATGGATGGTATAGCAAAGCTAGCCTTTTGTAGGATGTTGGCAATGAGTGAGGTCCATGACCTAGGCCTGCCATTGGGAGGAGGAGTGTCAGTGGGTGTGATAATGATATGCACAAGATTGGCAGGGAAGTGACTAAGGAGTGTGAGGATAATGTTGTGAGATTTCTGGATCAGAAGAGTGTTGTTGGATGCAGGCCCAACCCATTGAGGTTTTTAGGAAAACAAGTTCTTTTTAGGCTAATGGCCACCACCTTTCTTCTCCAGAGAAAACGGGTGCAAAGGGAGTTGATTTTGGATATAAAGGAATGTGTAGGTAGAACAATGGGGAGGTAGTATGCTATTTTAGGAAACACTAGAAGATTGAAGTTTGAACTTGTGTTTTGAATTGAGAGTATTTTTATTTACTTAATAAACCAATAGTTAGAATATTAATCTCAGTGTATTACATAATATTAATTATTGGGAATAAAGCAATTTAAAATATAACTTTAAAAGTAATATTATTGATTTAAAAATATGTATGCTCCCCCTTTCTTCCCAAAGTGCTTCAGATAAGCTTTTATAAAAGAAATTGAAATAAAGAGAGAAGATGGAAAGATGGTTGCTAAAAACATTTTATCTTGTGCTTTGGATTGAGAGTATTTCATTTATTTTATAAATGAGTAAATAGAATATTAATCTTGATGGATTATATATATATAAACATTAAATTAAACATGTAATCTTGATGGATTATATATATATAAACATTAAATTAAACATGTATCAATGTAAATGTAAATAAAGAAAGTAAATCACTTTCCCTTAAGCTATGGATTAAAAACACTCTAAATGTTGAACAAAGGATGAAGAATAGACTGTTGGTAATTCATATATAAAATATAAGTCAAACTTTAAATAGACTATATCAGGACAAAAACCATATTATCTCTTTTATATATATTTTTTTAAAAAAATAGAAAGGAAAACAAATATTTACTAAAGTGTCTCTAATTAGTATTTATAGTGCTTTTTCTTTATTTTATATTTTAGTTAATAATATCTAGACGTCCATTTACCAAATAAAAAATAAATTATTACTTAGATTAAGTATAGAATAGATATCTGAAATGAAGTGAACTAAACTTGGTTGGAGTCTGAAAACTTTTTAAATTTCATCTGAATTCATAACCCAGGTCTTGGGCTTTATATGTTAATCAATACTATATAAATATATATCTTGTAGCATTATATTTTGATGTCAAAGCTACCTTCATTATGTATTTCATAATAGATAGGATGATCAAGAGATAGGTGTAAAACCAAGGGTCAACTTTCATAAGGTCAGTGTGCAAGAAAATAATCATGTTTTTTTAGACTTCAAATATTAGTTTTTTGCATATTGCATTTCTTTATAATAATTTAAAACAATTAGTGAATCGTTTTAACTATAGCTATAAATCCAGATACACATAGAATAGTATTTGTGAATAAACAGTAAGTGAGATTATAACTAAGCAAACTTTGCTAAATTGGAATATTTACAACAAATTCAAAATAAATAAATTGTTGATTAAATCAGAAATGCTAGTAATTAGAAATATATAAAAATTTTATTACATTTATGTATAAAATGTGCAGCTGCATATGTAAATAATATTCACAAAATTAGAAAAATGTGTTAGAAAAACTAACAAAATAATTACTATTTAGATTTAACTTCTTTGCTTGTAAGCAGCCATATTGAATATTTAAAAAATTATGCTAAGCCACAAATTTTATCATAACTTTTAAGTTTTATTAATAAAAAATGATATGATATATATTATTTGAAAGATCAAACACCAAAGAATGTAATTAAGCTGAAAAAAATATAGTCATTGATATTCAAAGTAATAAAAAAAGAATAAAAGTTAATATTTCTAATAATTATTTTCGTATTATTTTATAAATTTTAAATTATCATGCATACAACTTAAAATTATATTTTTGTTAGTAGGTTAGTTGGATTCATTATAAAATTTCTAAAAAATTAGTATATAATAACACTTACGTAAGATAATCCATCACTTGAAAACTTCATAGAATAAAAATGTATTTCCATACAGGGGTTTGTAATGAATATGCCATCCTTATAACAAGTAGTTAATATTGATCAATAATTAGTATAATTTGAATATTATAATAAAGAACTTCAATACAGTTTGTAATTTATTAAAAAGTACTTCTAAAATAGTCACTATATACAAAATAAAATAAAATAAAAAGTGAATAAACAACTAAATTTATTATAGAGTTAAGGCTTAAGGTACATAAGTTAGTAGTTTAGAGTCAGTGTGATGAGATTTTATTTATCCTATCTTTATAGTTTTTGAGGTCTCATAATGCTTTATGCTACTATGACCATAAATTTAGTAATAGCATCATCAACTGCCACCTCTCTTTGAATTTGATATGCAACTTTGAAATTTACATTGCAGTAGTGTATAATCAGTCTAAGTTTATATACTATCAAAATCTTTACCTTTAGCATTTGTGTATTTTTATTATTATTAAAATGCAGACAAGATATTATAGAAAAATCTAAATTGGGTCATGATATTTGCAAAATATGTTTATCTTTGTCTCATATCATCTAATTCAAATACTGGACCCAAGCTCAAATCATAGCAAAAAAATGCAGATAATTCATGAAATAAATGTACACAATCATGAACTATGTTTTTTTATGTTAGTTTCAATAATAATTTTTTGTATATTTTTTATAAAACATAAATATATAAAAATAAAATAATAATTAAAAAATATAAAAAAATAAATACTTACCATTAGCCCCCTTCCACCCCCAGTAATGTTGTCTTCAAAATACATCGGTAAAAAGTTTTATTTTTACCAATGTATTTTTCTCCTCGAATGCTTTTCCAGTAAGTATCAAAAAATGAGAGAAAGACAAAAAAATTTAATTTACTTGATCACAAAAATTAACATAAAATTTTTATTTTTTATCGTAGAAAAGTAAGACTTACCTTTCCTGAAACTAGAAAAAAGATGGAAATGAAGGTATGAAAATCACATGCATAGCCTGTGCAGATTTCTGTTAATCTTAACCTGAACCCGGATGTTTATAATTTGAAAATCATTGCCCGCATGCGGGCGTAAACACGAATTTCTAAAATAATGGAAAACATGATGAAATTATTAATATTAAAAGAATAATAAAATTATATTAATCTAATAATATTTATTGTCAAATATTTATTGCTCTAATAAGGGTTGTATATAAATGAATAAATGCATTTTCATTTATTTATTTATTTATAAGGAATTGATGTTAAATATTTTTTATTATTACTACCACTTGCATTCTTCAAGAAATTCAACAACACCCCAACCTAACCATCAACACTATTTGGGAAGATGCTTCAAAAAGATTGGCATATCTGGACTTACATCTACTGCGATTAGGAAGAATTATAAATTATTCTATGATCATAAAGCCATTTGAAATCAGAGGCTTTATTCACCTGAACTTTAACTTTCCTAATTCTCACAAATTTGCAGGTTTAAATGCCTTTTTATTCAGGAACCTATGCTTATGCAAATTTGAATCCAACAGGAAAGATAACATCTTTCTCTACATCAACAATTTAGTAAAAGCAGGTTTTAAATATAATACAATTATTAACAAAAGTAAACAATTTCACAAGAAAATTACAGACAATAATAGAGCTCTGAACCATCCTCACATCACTCTCCCATACATTCCTAAAATTTCTTATTGGTTAATTAAATATTTATCGAACAAATTCAGAATCAGCTTTCATACACACCCCTGCACTAAATGACTTATAAACAATTCTAAAGACAAAGTGGACCTCACTCAAACCCCCAGGTCATTTACAGCATTTCATGCTCTCAGCCTGGATGCTGTGCCATTTACTACAGTGAAACCAAAGCCACTATTAACAACAGAGCCATTCAACATAGATACACATATAAAAGAGCACAGAAGAATAATGACAAATCTTCAATATTCTTAGAGCATTCAAAAAAGACCTGTCATGTAAAAACAAGGAAGCATATTTTATCACTAGCAACAATAACTCTATTAACAGATGTGACTCTTGCTTTGATATTTCCAAGCATTGGACCAATTAAACAATTTACATATAATTTGACTATCCCACCTACATCCTACTCCACATTGTTTTTTGTTGTAGCTATGAATATGAAGAAGTATGCTTCGAAAGCGCTGTTGTCACTTATTTATTGATTTATATGAGTACTTAATATAGTTTCTCCTGACAATGCCTCATCAGGCTTGTAATTTTGTTTTATATTATAAAATGAATATAAATCCCATTCATTGAGAGTTCATCTGATTACTTATGGTACTATGAAGATGCCCTAGAAATTAACTATCAGGAGATATGTTGTAGAAAATTTTGAAATCATAAATGGAAACCTATAATTATCTGTAAATTAAAATGAGAGATCAATCTATAAATTTTTTAACAAAGTGCAAAATCGTCATGTTTTTATTCAAAATCACCATTTTTGTACCTACAACACCTGAGGATGATGGGATAAGAAATACATTATCTAAGAGTCTATCCTAGATTGGATCAGGACTCTACTCCATTTCAATAGCAGTGGTGGATATATATTAAACTAAAATATAAAAGGAAAAACAACACTTTTTTAAAAAAATTTCAGTGAAATTTGTGATATTGAAATTCTAGATTATCTTACTAAAATTTGTTTAATTAAAGGATTAAATGGCTAAATTGTGTTTATCCAATTTCAAAGGAATATGCTTTTAATATGCGTTCCAGTAAAAATTTTAATTATTTCAGAATCTTATCCATTAAAGGAAGCTTTTGGCAAAGGATATTGGAAATGCCTCATATATAAAGAAATAAATAATATCACATGATCACATTTCCTATACTAGCACATTAATTGTTGATAAACAGAGCAAAACTCTCCATACTGTATTGAGCTTAGATTGAAAATATTTTTTGTGTTTTCAATTTCATTCTCATAGTTTTGTAGTTAAGTAGAGATAAAAGGTGGTTGCTAGAGGGTTGCATTAGATATTAAGATCTAGATGCAGTGCTCTCAGATCCAAAGCTCCTCACTGACGAAGGCCACAAGCCAGAAACTAGTCTGGGGATATTGGATGAGTAGGCATTAGATAGGGATTTTATGCACAAGCCTTCTGGCATCCATTGATTACTCTGTTTAGCACAGGTGGCAATACTGTATAGAGAGTTTTGCTCTGTTTATCAAAATAAATAATATATTGTTATTGAATATAAACAATTGAAATAATTTTCTTTAAAACATCATAAGCATGAAAGCAATATAGTGATGGGAGAATTTGTTTTGACAAAGAGTTATTTAAAGATTTTAAGTATTTATATGTATGACTATCAAAAGAAATACAGAGATTAAAGAAATTCAAAATATATATTTAATATTTGAGATAGATATTTTCCAAAGGGATTAATTTGATTGTGATAATTTTAATCTTCAGTAAACTTGAATAATAGTGCTATAAATCATCAAATGTATTGTCATTGGTGAGTCCTATCATTGATAAATTTGGAAATGTTCGATATTGGATTACCATTTAAACTTTATATGAATTACGTATTAGTTAATTGTTTTATAAATAATTCAATAAATTATTGTATTAACATAGCGCTATATAAATAAATACCTTATTAGTAAATATGCTAAATCTAACCATAGAGCTTCATTGGAAATCCAAGTAGTATATTTTATATTCAACATTTAAGGGTATAGTGTGATAGATAAGTAAAAATAAATACAGATTAAATCTTTGTTAATAGATAGAGATTGCTTTTTTAAAAACCATCATTATTTACATTTATTTAAAAATATAAATATTAAGTTACATTTCATCATTTTGCATAAATTTTAAACTTCCTTTCTAGATCCAGATTTTAGTAAAAACTATTTAAAATAAGTAGTAATTTTTCAGGATAAAGATTATTTATATTTAGTTCAACAAATATTAGGTATTAAAATATATGATAGAATTAATTAAAAATTACAAGTTGAGATTTGCTGCTGTGATATAATTTATTTGGCATTTCCACTAGTATGGTGGAGAAGTGTTAAAATACTTTATTGCAGGGATGACCAAACTTTTAGTCATTGGGGGTGACTTTTTTTTGGTGAAAGTGTACCTGAGGGAGTTTTTTTCAGGGCTTCAAACTGGAAACCAGGAAGAAAATGTTATTTTTGCCAGAATAAAAACCAGAATGAAAAAAAATAATGGTTTGAAATCCTGTTTTTTTAGAATGTACTTACGAATTGGTGTTTTTTTTTTATATTTATAAGGGCTTTTTAGGTAGTCACAAATATTGGTGACATTTTTAGAAGATACTTACGAACTGATTTTACTATGACTACTAATAAATTATCTCAGCTCCCTCTAGTATTACAATTTATCCATGTTACTTTATAAAATATTTTTAAATTACAATTATTAAATTATCTATGAATAATTTTTTTCTAGAGCTGTTCCTGAATTTTAAAAAAAAATTCAAGAAAAAAAAAAGTATTGTTTTAAAATTGTATTAAAATAAATTAGATGTAAATTTTACAAAAAAAAATTACAAAATAAAAAAAATATTTTATTTTATTTTGATGACACCTTGCTAGGAAGAAAAAAAAATACATAACAAAAATAATATTTTACAAAAGTCTTCTATTTCTGTGCTTGGAAGATCCCCACATTTTCTCTGCTAACAGTCTTTACAATAATTAAACATAAAGTTTGTTTCTTGCTTTGACACTTATTTTCTTATAGATAGGAAAAAGACCTTTTTAAATCTCTTTGGGGATTATTTGCTAACTAGACAAAGTGTTTTAAAAAGTTCACAACTTCTTTATTTTAAAATCAGTTCATTAAAATCCTTCTTTAAATAACTGTTTGCTAAAGCTTACTGTTACTTTCTGCCATCATTGTATTTTTAAACCACCAAATAACCACTGTTGAACTACCTTCTTTAATCTGCTGTTGTTGGTTAAGTGTGCTGCAATCTGTTTGAAAAAAGCTTCTCAATATAATTTTGCTCCAATAAGCCTCAAAATGTGAACATTCTTTTTAATGTATTTTATGCTGCAAACATCAAGCGCCTGCTACAAATGCTGGACAACTTAGCCTGAAAGAAAATTGGTAATATTTTTTTACCACAGATTTCTATAAATCTATTATAAAAACTTATAATATTTAAATGATATGCCATAATTTCAATGCAGAAAATAATTAATTTGATAAATTTTTGGAAAAAAATAATTAGAAGCTCTCTGGTATAATGTTCTCATTGCTTTTTAGCTTATATAAATTGCTACTTTGAAATCTGTTCGCACAGGTATATTTACAAATGTTGAAAGTCTTTTATTTTTTAAAGACTGATGAAATTTAGTACATTTTTGAAAAGTACTTATTTTTGATTGTACAGAGGGGGATTGTGATTTATATATTAGACCAATTTCTGTTTTTGTCATTTGTATTTTATAGCTACTTTTATTTTTTAAATAGCTATGAGCTCATTGTTATCTATATTTAATTATTTAATAAGTATTAATCTGATATTAAGGTTTGTGAATTATTATACTCCACTTAATAGTGTTCAAAGTCAGAGGATTTTTTTAAAATGTATTGCATTCCCGCATCTGCCATTAATGAAGCTTCATTAATTTTTTTCAGATTTAGTATTATAGTTTTTGTTTCATTTCATAGTTGTGCTATAATTTTTTTCTATTATTTCATAGGCTTTTGAAAATAGCATTCGTGATTTTTTTGTTTTTTGTAATTTGCATTTTACTTATTTTTGATTGAATTCTTCATGCGGGAGATTGTTGTGTTTGGTATATTTTCACCAATTTCTGCTTTTGTAATTTGAATTTTATAGTGTTTTCTTCAATTTCTTTTTGATTTGTATTTTAGAAAGATTCGTTCAATTTATTTTGCCTTAGGCACTTTGATTTTTCGATTTCAGCAATTTTTGGATAGAAATTTATCATTTGCAGACTTCTTGGTAGTTCTTGATAGTACTGCAGCATTGCCTAGCAGCAACAGTCCACCTAACCAACTAGTACCATTTTATTTTATAAATGAAAATGAGAATTTCCATATATTATCTAGAAATATTTCAGCTATTATGAAACTGCAAACAACTAATTAGAAAATGACACTGTAAATTGAAATCACCTTATTTAGTAATAATAATCTGATTTATCACTCTTTAAAGATAAAAAGACATTATTGTTGTGAAATAAATTCAATAAGTGAAATATTGCATTGAGTATAAATAAAAATAACACAAAAAATTACATGCATAAATATGTAAATAACTGAATATATTGAAACTATTTAAGTTCCAAAATTATAAAAATAATTTGGTGATAGTTTGCTAAGCAATAATATTTGAGAAATAATTTATGTTTACCTTTCCACTTTATCTATATGTTAATATAATATCATATAATATATATATATATATTGTGCCAAGGCCAAATTGGCACATGTATATAAAATAATTTTGTCTAAAAAAAAAAAAATTATTTATTATTAAAATCTTTCGTAAAAGAGTTTGAAAAAAAAAATAGAAATTACTTGATTAAAAGGGGAGAGGGGGAGTTTTGTTTAGAAAAGATAAAAGTAAGAGTTCATAAAAGTTAAAAGTACAAGTCTCTATTTCAAATTAGAAGTTCAGAATATAATAAAAAATTGAATTAAAACAAGTTGTTTTATAAAGCTTATTATGAGTAAAATTATATATGTGCGTGCGAATGTAAAATAAATGTATCAATATTAAATATTATAAATAAATGAAAAATATATTTAAAAAAAAACAACAGCGGTGCGCTACTAATTAAAGATATGAAAACAACACGTTTTGAAATACTAATTAAAGATATGAAAACAACACGTTTTGAAATAGCTACTACTAATTAAACAATCAATCAAAAAACACATCATAGGATTAGTTATCAATGAAATTTCGACAACAGGGATAAAAAAATAAGAGATGGAGTGTTCAGTCTAGTTTGCAGTGACAGTCTTGTGCAATTTCTATTATGTATCAAGAAACAAAAATGCATTGTTGAGCAGCTTTTGGAAATATACGCTCGTACTTCAGCCTTTTTAGTCCAACAAAATCATCAAAACCTGCCTGAGAAATAATGTCTGCATAACAACTCAGAAATCCTCCGTCAAACGTTCAACTGTCTTCAAGAATAAGACCAATGGATTCGCATAAAATCTCTTCAAGAAATGTCCAAATCTAACCGGTTAGATATAATCCATCAGAAGCAGCCAACAACAAGCAATATCCACATTCCCAAAAATCCTAGGTAAACATTTATTTATTATCATTTATACGTAGTAGCCACCGCTGTAATTTGTAAATATTCAAGATTCAAATTATATGAACTCTATCATACATAAAATGAACTATTGATATGTGTGCTTAAGTTTCAAATGCTATTAATGCTTTATTATTATATTTGTGAATGCTATATGAGTTAATATGTGCGTGATCATTATATCACTATTATGAGTTAAATTAGATAAATACCAGTGTTCTACTATTAAAATCTACAAGAATATTTAAACTAGTTTAGAAATGTTACTTTAAAAATGTGCGTGTGTTAAATCAGATTTATAAAGATGTTTAAATTTAGTCAATTAATGTTTGGTAATAAATTATTTTTAAACTTAATTAATGTTAATTAAAATAAAATGTCTTCAAACTTAAACTTTATTTGTTGGTCAATTCTTTTTACCAACCTTTTATTAATTCTTTCCACCACTAATTTTGTATAATTTTGTTATTGAATTAAAATTAGACTGAGATAGTTTTAGGGAATGTTTCGAGCGTTGGATTATGAGCCTACTGCCCGAATATGTTAGTCTTCAGACTAGCTGGTGCCCCGGGGTTTACCCCAAAACAAATAAAGTATTTGGATAGTAGGGGTTTGAATCTAGCAGCCAAGATGGGCCATTGTTGATAGTTAAAGCTATCAATAAGATCTCCCATTTTGCTCGAACATGCCAGCTCGTTCACGTAACATTTATAAGATTATAAATGTATTATGAAGGAGTTATGAAACCAGCCAAAACTTATATATACACATAAGTAAGTGGTTTCAGCGGTTCGACCAGGTACATAAATGGCTTTTCCCAACATTTGGGGCTGGACCTAAGAAACAATAGTAAATAAATACTTTGTTTCTTGTTTAAAAAAAATTTTCGATACAAAAGCTAAATTACGTATGTTAAAGCGTTTTAATTTTTTTTTTTTTTTTAAAAAAAAAGAATTGACTGAAAACTTTGTTTTCTTTAAATGAAAAGAGATTTATGCTATTTATGCTGGTTAAAATAAATCATTATGTTAAATTAGAGACAGGTGGATGTTTGGGCGGACTTAAAGCATTAAGATCAGGTGGAGAAAAATGGACAAAGGAGGGGCAGAGTCAGCGTGTATTTCCAGTTTAGTAGGAAATAAATAAAATAGAAATTAGTAAACTTATGAGCATGAATAAAATATAATATTAAAGAAAAGTAATATAAAGAAAGTAAAGTTTAAAAGTATAAATATGACAAGAAATAAACCTAGAATGGAGACTCAAGGTAAAAAAACAGACAATGTTCCCAGCGAGGAACAAAATAAAACCGAAACCAGTGAAATAGAAAAGGTCCCCAGTGAAGAAAAAATGGAAACTCAAGTGAAAAAAGTAGAGAATGCTTCTAGTGAGGAACAAAAAGATAAAAACGAAAAAGAGGTTGAGCAAAAAGAAGAGAAGAGGGAAATCATAGCTTTATTAACTTGCATGTTTGAAAAACAAAAAGAAACAGCCAAAGAATATAAAAAAATAGCTGAAGAGCTTAAAAACCAAAATAATGAAATGAAGAGTAAATTGGAAGGACAAGCTGAAATGCTTGAAAAGTTAAAGGACCAGATCGAAATGGGCCAAAATAAAAGGAGAAATTAGGGAAGAAATAGAAGAGATTAAAACACAAGTAGAAAATCAAATAGAGACCACTTACCAAGTAATTGAAAAAAATAAGATAGAAGATAGAAAAGTAATTGAAGAGATAAAAGTCGGAATGACGGATTTAGCTTGGAAAGTAAATCAAAAGAATAGTTCGCAAACGGAAATAAAACAGTGTGACCACTTGAGTGCAAACACGCACATTATAAACAATCCGGCAATCCTGAACCAGTTTTTGAAAATACAGATATTTTCTTGCCATCAAGGTGAAGCTCCTATGGAGCATTTAAATAGTTTGGAGCGCTATTTCACTCTGAATCAGTTAAGTGAGGAGGCTATGATCGCAATAGCTTGTAGCCATTTACAAGAGGGGTCTCAATCTTGGTGGGACTCTTTATATAAAAAACACAGCACTTTTGCCGAATATAAAATTGCTGTTTTAGCTAGTTATTGGAACAAAGATTATCAGGAAAATCTTCGTCACCAGATCTCGCAAGATAAATGGCGACCTGGTGAGCTGTTCATTTCTTTTTTTAGAAGGCAAGTGGTGAAATTATGCTCTTTAACAGCAGACCCACTATCTGAACAACAAATTATCAGGATAGTCCATCATAGTTTTCCTCATAATGTCAAGCAAATGCTCATAGGAACTGAAAGGAAAACAGTGGAACAAATGGCGGAATTGTTGAGCGCTTTCGACAGAGCTAGACCAACTTTTGACATGAGAGATAGGGGATTCAAACCCCAACTTAGAGATCCAGCTGTACACACTGTAAGATATAGACATAGGTCGAATTCGGGGAGTCCCTGAAGGAGATGTTATTCTAATAGTTCCTAGAGAACAAAAATCTTTCGAAGAACCGACAGCGATCCTAACATTTCTCTTACTAGATTTAAGGAAAGGCCCAGGGGTGATTCTCAATCCCCCAGCATGAGTGGCTATATGCAGAAAAAAATATAAGAAAGAACCACCAGACAAAAATTAAAAATATGTAATCTGACGGATTCGCCGGCTTGACCTAGTTATTAATGACCATGGACTCGGAATAATAGAAAATGTTTAACAAAGTTTAATGAAATAAATGAAAAAATGAGTATCAAGTTAGTTTGAATAATTAAAAATGATTAAAGTTAGTCTTAGTAAAATAAAATAACAATCTTAAAGTTTAAAATGTCAAAGCATCTATAAAACAATTTATGTCAAAACCCTCGATTATGTCTTATCGATTATATTGATATCCCAGCTCATAAGTCTAGAACATAGCGGAGCGTGACGCAAACAAAATAAATGTGTAAAATCAAAATAGACAAGCAAAATGAAAATGTTTTTTTTTTTTTAAAAAAAAAAGAAGGGAGAGTAAAAATAATGCTTTAAAAATAAAAATAGAATAAATAAGTGTATAATGAAAGTATTAATGAAAATAAAACATTATCAAATAAACATTTTTAAAAAATGTATTAAATTAGGATTGAGGTGTGTGCGAGTATTTGGGCAAAGAAATTAAAAGTTGGTTTAAATCAGCACAAAATCTATCTGTGTGTTTAAATTGCCTTATACTTTGCTGCCTACTTCTCTTAACATTACATTTATTACCTAATGATGAAAATAAAAACGAAAAATGTACTCTAGAAAAATAAGAATTTGAAGTGGTAAATACTTGGGGGGAAGTGATCAATGCACATATTAATTAAGAAAAATGTTCGTAAATTAATAAGTAGGTCAAATAGTTAAAATAAAATCGATAAAATCAAGTTAAATAAATAAGCGTAAATATATATATATATAGTAAATAATAATAAAAAGTGACTCGTGATAAACTAATAGATTTTTTTTGTTTTTGGAATACACGCACGGTAATAAAAGGAAGTAAATAAATGATTTAAAGTCAAGTAAATATATATATCAGTGTAATGATGAATCATAGTAAAGTAAGTTGTTTTTGAATATACGCAAGTTAATAAAAGTTGAGTAAATAATGAATCGTAATAAAGTAAAATAGTTTTTCCGAATACACGCACATAGATAAAAAAGTTGAGTAAGGGTTGAAAATAATATTCGAGATTAGATTAATATAAATAAATATGAAAACTGATGTCCGTGGTAGTTTAGAATAATATTGTGAAATTAGATTAATACAAATAATGTAAGATATTGTTCATGTAAATTTAAAAATAAGGTTGGAAGATTAATAATAAAAAAATTAAAGTCAATCTAAGGTGAATTAAGAGTGTATAAGTATACATGTGTATATTGAAGTGGAATCTGAGATTCAGATTGCGCTTCACAGCCCACTTCAAATCTTCCGCTACCAACCTAAATTCAAACCCTATTCTTGCGTATATATTCCACTCACTAACACATTTTTTTATCCTTTTGTTTGAGTATTATTAACTAACATATTTATTAACGAAGATATATGCCTAAATATCTGAATTTAAACACACAAAGTAAAAATAATAAATATAGTATTTAAAGAGGGAGGTACTTGTGTATAATTCAACTGATGACGTTTTTGACTTACCGATTTCCCTTCCGGTAGACATTGACGTTTTTTGCATGACAACGTTGTCATGGTAGCCAAGTGACTGGCGTGATTAATCCACCAGAGAGTCAATTTTTTTTTTTTTTCACCCACGAGATTTAAAATTCGTAGAGAGGTTTGGGAAATTTTTTGATTTTTCTGTCTATTGTGATTTTGCTATCCATGGCATCACAGTTACTTTTTTGAGCTGTTAATTCGGGTAAAGTGTTTTATTTATCTGTTTATTTTGAATTTACAAATATTTTTTGTTAATATTTCTACAATTGAATTATGTTTTAATTTCATTTTTAATTTCTGAATTGTATCATACAGAAAATTATTTTTTGTAATTTATTCCGGTAAACTGTTTTTTATTTATCTGTTATTTTAAATTTACAAAATCTTTTTGTTAATATTTCTACAATTCTCAAATTATTTTTCATAAATTCATCGTCAATTATAAAAACTTTTTGTTAATATTTCTACAATTCTCAAATTATTTTTCGTAAATTCATCGGCAATTATAAAAATTACAGGGTGCGATGCCATTAATACCAGATTTGCATTAAATGATGCCATTAATACCAGATTTGCATTAAATCGCGTCTTTTTAAATTAGCTGTTTATTTAAAATTTACAAAAATTTTTTGTTAATATTTCTACAATTGAATTACATTTTAATTTAATTTTTAATTTCTGAATTATATCATACAGAAAATTATTTTTCGTAAATTCATGGGCAATTATAAAAATTACAGCTATGAGAGTAATACAAGGTATAGGTGTACACCAAGCCTAACAGCTTGTCAAAAACCCAAAGGGCCCCCCCCACCAACTCCAGCGCTACGCGCTGTTTTTTATAATTGAGCATAATATAGGGTGGTTTTATAAATTAGAATATAGTTTTTTCTAAATTATTTTGACGCATGCATGTACATTTTTTTTTTTTTTTTTTACTATTTGCCTGACCTGCATCAGATTTTTGCCTTTTTTTTTTGTTTTTTATCACGTGACCTGCGTCACATTTTTTTTTATGTTTAATTTTTTTTTTAATTTTTATATTTTTGCCATGTTTTTTTGTTTTTTACCACGTGATCAACCGATGACGTATTACCCTGAAGGCATATCGGTCTAATGTTGCATTTTTTAATGTGCCATGTTCACGTGATCTGTGGACACATTTTAGCGACTAAATGTGTCTGCAGATCACTTGGAGACGTTATCTTAAAAATCGCAACTTTAGACCGATGTGCCTTCAGGGTAATACGTCATCGGTTGAATTATACACAAGTACCAAGAGGGAATACATATACACAATAGGAAACGGAAGATTAATTATAACAAGCTATAATATCAATATATTATATTTTCTGCATTTTGTTATTCTATAAAAGATATAATAAGTATTTATTAATTGCAGCTCAGATATCTATAGATATTGTAGAGACAAACGTGCTGAGCAAATATTTATTGGAAAAGTTTGTTATATGTAATTTTATAAAATTGTGGTTTTAAATTATTTTTGCTATTAAACTCCACTTTTCTTTTAAATCCAATATGGAAGATGCGATTGTAATTAGTCAAAATTAATTAAAGGTGAGAAGCGTAATCTTGTATAATATTCTAACATAACTTTAATTAAAAGTTTCTTTAAAATCAAAAGTAGAAACTAAACTTAATTGATTTACTTTTGTTACAAACATTTTTTTATCAATTTAATTTCGAATTGAAAACTTAGCTCACAATGGCATCTTCCAGCACAATGGGTAAATCATATGTACAAATTCTTTTAAAAATTAATTGAATTAGATAACAATTAGCAATGACCAATCAGAAAAGGATTCCAAAAATACCAAGGCATGGAATAATTACGAATTAATTGGGAGAGTAACTAAGACAGTCAATGAGAGCAGTTACCAAGAAAATTTGCGTTCGTTAATTTCAATGTGTACTGAGTAAATCTAAGTCGCCTTTCTCGCCATTCGAGATGACCTTCCCTGGAATCTGTGCCCATGGATCCTGATACTCATAGACTATTATTCTATGCCTATTTGTTAAATAATAAACTTATTGCCTGCCTGAATAACTATGCTTGACAAACTAGATCTAGTCTCCGAGGGAATTGAAATCATCAAAAGAACCACCACGCTTTACAGAGGTAATCATTTCAAATGCTGCTAAACCTTTAAAGTTACCGTGAATCATTTTAACTCTCACCTATCTATTTCCTTAAACATTTTGTAATGCTTTCATTTGTAAAATTTAATATTAGTTATGAATCAATTTGTAAAATTCTTACCTTTTTGTTAATTGTACCTTGTTCTCTCTATATATAACTTAGCTGTAATATCTCCTACATTAAACCTCTCCTGAATAATTATTAGTTCTTAATTTCACGTCTATGCGGCAATACTTTATTTTCATATACTAAATTATATGTCGATAATTTCCCCCAGAATCGCAAATGCTTACACTATCTTTTAATAAAAGAAAACCTTCCTTACCTTTCAGAGGGTAATTAATCTAGTATTTTTTAAAAACAAATTTGTTATTCTTAGTATAGCGGGTGCCTGCCAGTCTGGGGAAATAAAATCAGAATTTGATAATTATTGTACAGTGTTATTTTCGAAAACTAAGTAAAAATCTATTTTCTTAGAAATGTGTTTTTTTGGTTAATTAAATAATAATGCTAACTTCTAAAATCTGCAAATAGATTTATATGAATTAAATTAATATTACTTTCTTGAAATCAATAGCCACCACCAACTTTATATATATTTAATAATATGAAAAGTATTTATTTATTAAAGCATTCAAAACCAAAGATTTATATTATTTATACGTTGTGGAAAGTTTATGTGTAGTTTAAAGTAATACATAAAGGGGGGGGGGGAATCCTTTAGTTCTATGAGCTATATTATATTAGCATTAAATGTAATTCTTCCAGATCCACTTAGTAATCAAATCATACCGGTATGCTGGGTTTTTATTAATAAAGATAGGCGACAATTCTTTATTCCTTAGTTAAATATATATATTTATATTAATGCAAGCGTTACGTGTATACCGGCCATTCGTTATATATATATATCTTTGTGCTTCGTTCATTTATACTTCTAATACCAAGGACAAGGTTTGGCAAACCTCTTTGGATTTCTTCAGTGCAAGATATTATTGCATAGGGTTCGCTCTGGCAAAAGTCCAGCCTATGGCAATTCAATAAAGCGCATTCTTTGTTGTTTATGACCCGACCCTGCCGACGTTTGCAGAGAGTTGCCTTCTTTAACTGTGAATTGAAGCATCTTCTTGGATCTTAGAATAGATCTCTCCATTGCCATCATACACATACCGCTCTCTCATATTTTGTTCTCGTTAAAAGCCTATTAATTCTCCTAAACCGTACTGTTATGATTATGCTAAATGGATTGCCATTTTTTTTATATGTTTCCTTCACACTTTCAGATACGATATTTCTGCCATTATTATTATTTCCCAAATTAGCTTCCCACATATGTTCTTATATAGCAAATGCAAATATTAATTAAATATAATTATCCTTATCCTCCAACTCAATAAACTTAAGTATTGGTATGAGTGCTATTGTTTTATTAATGGTGGATTCAAAGAACTTTAGGTAACTGTAGTCTAGCACTATTATTAAAAATCTTATGTATCCCATTCAATTGATAAATTATTGACATATAACTAGCCACATTAGAATAAAGCCATGAATTATTTGTTACTGATGATTAAATACGTTCATTTTATAGCATTGTAAGGGAGGTTAATGTCGTCCAAGGGAGATAAACACCCATTTTATTTACATTGTAACCCCAATAATGTTGGCAATCATATATATTCCAAGTTGATTTAATAAATCTTATATCTTTCTAAATATCTAAGTCATTGTTTCATTTATTGAATAGAAATGGATTTGATGTTATATAAAAAAGGTTCCACTTACTAGATGATTGAAAATCACTAATCATAATATCCTGTACATGAATAAAGTTCAAATAAGAGTCTTTTTGTGTCACGACTTTGTGACGCCGGTGGGGTAGAAATAAATTAGATCAGTATCATTGGAATTGTTGCTCATAAGTTGTTAGATCTGGAAAATAGGCAAATAGGACAGAGTTCATGAATGTTCCTGACTTATGTATCTTGCGCATGACTGGACTCGAGGTACTTTTGCCTAGATGCTAGATCTTGTTATATGAACAGATGAAACTGACCGGTACAATATACGCGCACATACGCTGGTAATATTCAGTAAATACGATACCTCATGATGCGTATCTTAAATGAATTTATCCAGATATCCTTTTAGGTTATGTTCTTGGCACTGCTGCACCTCATGATGCATGCCAATAGGGATTTATTATAGATTTCCTGTAAGCAAGTCCAGTAATAACTCAATATCTAGAATATTAGTAGGTGTAGAATTATGCTGCACATATACACATGTGTATGAAGTTATCTATAGCAAAAGGGAATGAGGGTAGTATAGAAATAAGTTTAGTTAAGGATAAGTTTAAAACTGCTGACTGGATAAATTTTAGTACCTGTAACGGACTTGTCAGGGATCATTCCTCTTTCCAAAGTGTAAGTCAAAAATGGACAGTTGAAAATTCCTGCCATTTCACAGCGACCCTTTCTTTTTCCAAGTCCAATCAAGAGAATCGGCAAATGAAGTTTCAATTTTATACACGTGTAAGTCGGTGTAAGTCAGCGAATCTACTTCCGCATCATTTTCCAAAAGATCCCTGTGCCTCAAAATTGGTTTGTCCCAGTGGTCATTATCCATGATTTAAATCATTGTGAGCAATGTATTCGGCATAGATAGAAGGAAAGGATAGTCAAAACAGATTGCCCTTTGTATGTTAAGTAAAAGATATTAAAAAGCTAACTTAGAAAAATAATAAATTAATAAATCTTTAGAGTCAAGAATTAAAGTTGCAAGAGATAAAATGGTCAAAAATGACACATTTTACTCTAAAACGGAGGGGGGTGTAATGTGCCAAGGCCAAATTGGCACATGTATAATAATTTTGTCTAAAAAAAAAAATTATTTATTATTAAAATCTTTCGTAAAAGAGTTTGAAAAAAAAAATAGAAATTAATTAATTAAAAGGGGAGAGGGGGAGTTTTGTTTAGAAAAGATAAAACTAAGAGTTCATAAAAGTTAAAGAGTGTTATTATTATAAATTAAAAGCTTCAAAATACAAATCTCTTTTCATTTGAATTGAATAAAAAAAAAATAGTATTAAAACTAGGTTTGATGTGTAGAGCAAAATTATATATGTGCGTGCGAATGTAAAATAAATGTATCAGTATTAAATATTATAAATAAATGAAAAATATATTTAAAAAAAAACACAGCGATGCGCTACTAATTAAAAATATGAAAACAACACGTTTTGAAATAGCTACTACTAATTAAACAATCAATCAAAAAACACATTGCATAGGATTAGTTATCAATGAAATTTCGACAACACTCATTTGCCGGAGGATATTAAAACAAAAAACACTGCAGATATAAATAGCTAGATTTTTATCGGAGTTCAGTTTTTATTCAGTCTAGTTTGCAGTGACAGTCTTGTGCAATTTCTTTTATGTATCAAGAAACAAAAATGCATTGTTGTTCAGCTTTTGGAAATATACGCTCGTACTTCAGCCTTTTTAGTCCAACAAGATCATCAAAACCTGCCTGAGAAATAATGTCTGCATAACAACTCAGAAATCCTCCGTCAAACGTTCAACTGTCTTCAAGAATAAGACCAATGGATTCGCATAAAATCTCTTCAAGAAACATCCAAATCTAACTGGTTAGATATAATCCATCAGAAGCAGCAGAAGCAGCCAACAACAAGCAATATCCACATTCCCAAAAATCCTAGGTAAACATTTATTTATTATCATTTATACATAGTAGCCACCGCTGTAATTCGTAAATATTTGAGATTCAAATTATATGAACTCTATCATACATAAAATGAACTATTGATATGTGTGCTTAAGTTTCAAATGCTATTAATGCTTTATTATTATATTTGTGAATGCTATATGAGTTAATATGTGCGTGATCATTATATCACTATTATGAGTTAAATTAGATAAATGCCAGTGTTCTACTATTAAAATCTACAAGAATATTTAAACTAGTTTAGAAATATTACTTTAAAAATGTGTGTGTGTTAAATCAGATTTATAAAGATGTTTAAATTTAGTCAATTAATGTTTGGTAATAAATTATCTTTAAACTTAATTAATGTTAATTAAAATAAAATGTCTTCAAACTTAAACTTTATTTGTCAGTCAATTCTTTTTACCAACCTTTTATTAATTCTTTCCACCACTAATTTTGTATAATTTTGTTATTGAATTAAAATTAGACTGAGCTAGTTTTAGGGAATGTTTTGAGCGCTGGATTATGAGCCTACTGCCCGAATACGTTAGTCTTCAGACTAGCTGGCGCCCCAGGGTTTACCCCGAAACTAACAAAGTATTTGGATAGTAGGGGTTTGAATCTAGCAGCCAAGATGGGCCATTGTTGATAGTTAAAGCTATCAATAAGATCTCCCATTTTGCTCGAACGTGCCGGCTCGTTCACGTAACATTTATAAGATTATAAATGTATTATGAAGGAGTTATGAAACTGGCCCAAACTTATATATATGCATAAGTAAATGGTTTCAGCGGTTCGACCCAGTACAATATATATGATGAATAGATGGCGTTTTACCAAAACCACTGAAACAAGTGTAAAATTTGTTTACATAAATGACAAAAGAGTCAGAATTAACTATCTCTTTCATTTGCTCACCCTCAGATCAGCTGATGTCAAGCTAATTTGCTATCATCAGTGAAGGATAGAGTTAGAAACTAGATCTAAACACTGACTCTAAGTGTTTATAGCAAAACGTTTCTATCAGTTTGCAAGTGTGAATTTTTCAGACCAGTAAAGTCTTCAAACTCAGCCTAACAAGCCAGATATCTATATGGATCTGATCTCAGTTCAGTTTCACCACATAGTCAAAGTCTCTGCAATATATATCATTGCAAGAAAACTTTAAAGGTACATTTATGAAAAACAAAAACAAGTTATTCACGTAACTTGCTATCATTTGTTATTTATGATCAATAGATGGCGTTTTACCAAAACCACCAAAACAAGTGTAAAATTTGTTTACATAAACGACAAAAGAGTCAGAATTAACTATCTCTTTCATTTGCTCACCCTCAGATCAGCTGATTTCAAGCTAATTTGCTATCACCAGTGAAGGATAGAGTTAGAAACTAGATCTAAATACTGGCTCCAAGTGTTTATGCAAAACATTTCTATCAGTTTGCAAGCATGAATTTTTCAGACCGGTAAAGTCTTCAAACTCAGCCTAACAAGCCAGATATCTATATAGGCCTGATCTCAGTTCAGTTTCACCACACAGATATCTGGCTTGTTAGGCTGAGTTTGAAGACTTTACCAGTCTGAAAAATTCACGCTTGCAAACTGATAGAAACGTTTTGCATAAACACTTGGAGTCAGTGTTTAGATCTAGTTTCTAACTCTATCCTTCACTGATGATAGCAAATTAGCTTGAAATCAGCTGATCTGAGAGTGAGCAAATGAAAGAGATAGTTAATTCTGATTCTTTTGTCATTTATGTAAACAAATTTTACACTTGTTTCGGTGGTTTTGGTAAAACGCCATCTATTGATCATAAATAACAAGTGATAGCAAGTTACGTGAATAACTTGTTTTTGTTTTTCATAAATGTACCTTTAAAGTTTTTTTGCAATGATATATATTGCAGAGACTTTGACTATGTGGTGAAACTGAACTGAGATCAGACCCATATAGATATCTGGCTTATTAGGCTGAGTTTGAAGACTTCACCGGTCTGAAAAATTCATGCTTGCAAACTGATAGAAACGTTTTGCATAATCACTTGGAGTCAGTGTTTAGATCTAGTTTCTAACTCTATCCTTCACTGATGATAGCAAATTAGCTTGAAATCAGCTGATCTGAGGGTGAGCAAATGAAAGATATAGTTAATTCTGACTCTTTTGTCATTTATGTATACAAATTTTACACTTGTTTTGGTGGTTTTGGTAAAACGCCATCTATTGATCATAAATAACAAGTGATAGCAAGTTATGTGAATAACTTGTTTTTGTTTTTCATATATATATAAACATTACAAGCATAAACCTAAACTAGTCAATATACAATTAAAATTACCCCAAAATTCAACCAGACCAGCATAAAAATAATATTAAAACACAACCAAAGGTTTCACTCCTACAAGCAGACTTATCAAGTGTAAAGAACTACAAAAACTACACAATATATATAATAAACATTACACACAAATCCACTCACTTCCCATCCACCCTTAATATTAAAAGAACTCTTCAATAAGTTAATTGCTTCAGAATAATAAATTTTCAATAATAAAGATTCTTTAATTCTTCTTTTGATTTCATTTCTCTCAAAGAAGACAACCTTAGCTTCATCAAAATTAATAGTGTGGCCTGTATCTTTTTCATGGCAGTTTAGATATTGAAAATATGTATGTCTGTTAATGGGTTAAGCAGTATTGATGTTCTTATGTCTATATTGATTAAGAAAAGTTCTTTATCAAAGAATAAAATTAAGGTAATTAAAGATTTGCTTTTGATATTGGAAGATTCTATGTATTTTATTTATAAAGGCAATTTTTATAAGATTAAGGAAGGGTGGATAATAGGTTATATTATTTCTCCTTTAATATGTTCAGTTTATATTAATTATATGGAAGAAGAAATTATTATTAAAAAGAATTGTTTATATGTAAAGTTATTTGTCAGATATGTTGATTGTTTATTTGTAGTTGAGAATGATAAATTGAAGGAATTTGTAAATGAGTTTAATTGTTTTAATCCTTCTATAAAATATGTGTTAGAAGGAGGGGGGTTAGATTTTGGTAAGTTACATTTTTTATATCTTTTGGTGATTAGAAATGTAGAGACTAATTGTTTACTATGCAGTCATTTAATTAAAAGTAGAGAATTAAGATCTATAATTAAACCTGATAGCTATCAGTCTGTATCTCATAAAGTAGCTGCTTTAAGGAATTATTGGCATAGGAATAATAAATTAAATAATTCTAGTGGGGTAGCTTTGTTTCAGAAATGTCAATTTTATAAAGATTCCCTGAGGGTTGGTTACTCTGATAAATTTGTTAAAAGTATTTTATTTAATAGTAATATTTGTAGGGATATAAAGGATAAAGAAAAATATGAGGTAGTCCAGTATTTACCTTGCTATGACATCATTAGCCTGATGGCATACTACTCTAACCACCCGATTTTTAAGATAACGTCACCTAGTGATTTGCGGACAAATGTAATCGCTAAAATTTTTCAGCATATCACGTGGTGACGTTACGTCAAAGATCGCTAGATTAGAATAGGATGCCCTCAGGGTAATGTCGTCATACAAACGAAGAGCGGGGGAAAGGCACGTGGTACAGGGTCATGAGGTCAAAACGGAGAAAAAGGCACGTGGTACAGAATAATGTCAGCGGCGTCCATCCTGAAAAAAAAATGGTAAAATTAATAAATAGGACACAAAATAGAGTTATATGCGGCAAAAAAAGATTAAAAATAATATATACATCATGAATAATTAACTAAAATTGGACACAAAATATGAAAATGTAATATAAATATCACTACAAAATTAATAAGTAAAAACTGCGAGTCCACAAATCCTGAAAAAAGAAATTAATAAATAGGACACAAAATAGTGATATGCGGCAAAAAAAGGTTAAAAGTAATATATACTTCATGAATAATTAACTAAAATTGTACGCAAAATATGAAAATGTAAGATAAATATCACTACAAAATTAATAAGTAAAAACTGCGAGTCCACAAATCCTGAAAAAAAAAATTAATAAATAGGACACAAAATAGTGATATGCGACAAAAAAAGGTTAAAAGTAATATGATTTTATTTCTTTGCCATTTAAATTGTCTTCTTATAAAATTGTATGTAAAAATAGTAAATTGTTTGGAAATAAAAAATTGCTTGGAAAAGGGGTGTTACATTGAATAATTTATTAAATAATACAAAGGAAATTTTTGATAGAAAGACTATTCCTGGTGTAGTATATTTTATCCCTTGTTTATTGGTAAGAAGGTCTACATAGGTCAGAATAGTTTGAGTTTAAATGAAAGAATAAAGGTTCATAAAAGCAGAGTTAAAAATAGATATCTTAGTTCTGTTTTGTATGTCCATGAAAAAGATACAGGCCATACTATTATTTTTTTATGGAGCTAAGGTTGTCTTCTTTGAGAGAAATGAAATCAAAAGAAGAATTAAAGAATCTTTATTATTGAAAATTTATTATTCTGAAGCAATTAACTTATTTAAGAGTTCTTTTAATATTAAGGGTAGATGGGAAGTGAATGGATTTGTGGGTAATGTTTAATATATATATATAGTTTTTGTAGTTCTTTATACTTGAGAAGTCTGCTTGTAGCAGTGAAACCTTGGGTTGTGTTTTAATATTATTTTTATGCTGGTCTGGTTCAATTTTGGATTTGGGGTAATTTTAATTATATATATATTATAAATAATATTTTTAAAATTCTGTTTTTGATATCAAGGGTTTGAATAGCCTGAAAAAAAAAAAAAGATGTAATAAAGTTTTTTTTTTAAAGCTTCATATTGTGATAACATTTTAGTTTGAAATTATTATTTTCTTTAACAACTTATACATATACATTCAATATTAATTTTCCTTTCATTATATATGTAATTATTTGTGTATGTATGTGTGTATGTTTTACAAAGTAGGTTTTTTTTCTTTTCTTCCTTTATTTTATTTATCTGAGTGCATTTTTAGTCTTGAGTATCATCTGATTATGATGCTTGCCACTGAAAGTGCACTCAGCTAAAAAAAATAAAGAAAAAAAAATCTTGCTTCATAAAGCATAGATCCATATGTTCACTAAGAATTATATATACGTTTAGCATGGCAACCCACCTCGAAAGCGCTAAGCGTTTAATATTTGTGTATTCGTTATAGCTTCTCTTTCAAATTCTACACACACTTTTAATTTCATTTATTATCTTTTTACAGCAAAAAAAAAAAAAAGTTGAAAAAATATTTTTTTATTTCTTCATTTTGATTTACAAGTGTCAGACTTGCTCCATCCACAACTTTGACATGATCTATTCTCAATAAATACATTAATGACTCTCACTAATTGTTTATTAAACTAGGGATTATCTCTGGCCTAGATAGAAACTTTAAACCCCAGTTAAACACACACACATGATATAATTCAATTTCATTTCTTTTTTCCCATGTGTAACATCTCTTATAGATATATTAATAGCCTCCACTTCATTATATACTCTATTTATTTATTTGTATGTACTTTTAGACTTAATTCACACAATTACATTACATATGCATACATTATAGATATTTAAAGCCATAGTAAAGCTTTTTAATAATCTAGGCAAGCCAAAAGCATGAATTCTTATGACAAATGCATGAATATTGTATGCTCACTAATAAATTAAAATCAAAATGATCGAAAATTTGCAACTACATAATATTTGCCCTGATTATTTGCCTGCTTGTCCACCCTATATATGTGCATTAAAATGAAAATTTACATAAGTTTATTTGTGTGTATAATAATATTATTATAGCATTATTTTGGTGGGATCCTGTCTGCAATGAATAAGTAATATGATTGGCTTAATAGATGCTTCTAAAGAGCTGTTAATAGAAAACAGGTTATTTTCTGTCATCAGCTCTCAAGAAAAATATCAATGTTAATGTAGTAACAATAAGCATTTATACAGATTGATGAACTCAGAAAATTGTGGTATATATATAGTTTAATTTTATACTAATCATTTTCGAAACTAGAGATTATCTCTAGCACAGATATAAACTTTTAAACCTCAGTTAAAGATTAATATATCTGTTTTTTTTTTAATTTACACACACAGAGTTATTCACTTTTTTCTGTCCCATATGTAATTTATCAATAGTATATTATTGAATATATTGATATTTTTGTCAGAATTATAACAGCATATTATTTTTTAAAAATCAAAATAATGCTTAAGTCACAAACTTCCTTTATAAAACCTATGATAATTTCAGTTATCACTACCTTATTGATAAGACTAACCAATGGAAAATGAAATTGCAACATAAAAACAAAGTCTTTATAAAATATGTTGTGTTTTTCTGAAGGTTTGTGATGATGGTGTTTTAGTTATATTTATTGTTTGGACCATTTCCATCATCTGATATGAGTATTGAATGTCTTTAGAAAAATTTAACTTGATTTAAATATTCCAAATACATTCAACTGTTAATAATAGCAAATCAAACAGGTTAATATATGCACAACATTTTAAGAGGTATTATTCTCCTCTTCTTCAGGTATTGTTGGCTTGATCAGTGACACTACTAGCATGGGAATCGAACCTGGACCCTTAGATTCTCGATTATTGAATTTTAAAATAACACTCAATTTTTTAGAGCATTACCTTAAAATTCAACACTCAAGAATCTAAAGATCCAGGTTTGACTTCCATGCTAGTAATGTCACTGGTCAGACTAGCAACACCTGAAGAAAAGGGGAGAATAATACCTTTCAAAACATTGTATGTATACTAACTTGGGTTTTATTACTAACAGTTTAATTTATTTGGAATATTTAAGTAAAGTTAAATTTTTCTAAAGATGGTGGAAATAGTCCAAACAATAAATATAAATAAAATATATTTAACTATATTTTGGTTTATATTGTTAAAAAATACAGCAGTTTATTATATTATATATACAATACTAATAAATATTATATATTCATATATTTTATTTTCAGCTACATTTCTACTTTATATTCTCATCCTGAATGGCCAAATTTAAAAGCAGCAAATACTATGCAAAAACATCTTGGTAGTTGTTTAGATCGAGCTCTTTGGTGGCATTTAAGTCCTGGCATTTCTTACTGGTATTTTACTAAGATTATACAAAAGAAAGTACGGGGCCAACCAGTTTCATTTGCTGACTTTTTTGGACTCATTTTAGGTGATAAACTATTAAAAGATGTAAGTTATATGATACATAAATTGAAAAAAGTATAACCAGTCTAAAATTTAGAAGCAAACCCTATTCTATTTTATAACTTTAATTTTAGTTTAGAATTAATTGAAATGAAAGAATACATAAATATTTTTAAATACTTATTACTATTATTATTTTTAATTTAAATGAAATAATAAATAAATATTTTTAATTCATTACTATTATTTTTTTTAGAGTCCCAATGCCAAACTTAGTGACCATCAAAAGGTTATTGAAAATGGAACCGTTCCTTTTCCAATTTATTCATGTGTCCATATTAAGAGAGATGTTCCAGAAAGATCTTTTCATGGTGATTTATTTGTTTATATAAATATGTATATTTACATGCAATTGTTGCATTATTTCCATCATTTAATAATAATCGTTAAAAGTCCTTAAAAAAAATCAAACTTTATTTAAACTCTTCAGTGCACAGGTTAATATATAGCACCATGTTTTGAGTAATATTATTCTCCTCACTGCTTGCATATTACTGGGCAGATCAATGATAGTACTAGCATAGAATATGCTCTATCCGCACTTACGACTGTGCCAATGTTATATCCACCAGTATGACTGTGTGGTCAGCAAATAACTATATACAATAAGACACAAGATTTTACGTAGTCTGCAATACTCTATCTTTACAGTTTGCTAATGTTAAATTCCCACGCTCTGCTCGAAATGCTCTGCAACAAATGCCTGCAATGAATGCCTTGCAATGAATGCCCTGCAACGGATGCTCTCTGCAATGAATGCTCTGCAACGAATGCTCTGAATACACTCTGTATTCTCTGGTAACAAATGCCCTGCAACGAATGCTCTCAATATCTCTGCTGCGGTCTCTTTCAGCTACACCCATGGACTACATTTCCACTGGGAGCTGGTCATGAACCGCAAGCACTGACGTGAGATATCTCTTACTTAAATACTGCCTCTAATCGCTACTGCCCTGCGTAGTTGTTACCCAGTCTTCTTATTGCTCTCTGACAACTGCAACAATCAATCAATACACTGTCCAATAAGGTAACATCTCTTATCTAGAAATATTTGTAATCAGCAAATATTTATTGGAATTGTCGATCGCCATTATGTCAATGCATTAATTAAATTCCTCAGTTATCAGAGCGCGATCTAAAAACATCTCTAAATTCTAGTTTTTTCTGGAGTGCACAAACATGTCTGCCGTTTTTACAAAACACTACAGAATCAAACCCAGAATTTTTACATTTATGAATATTGAATATAAAGTAATGATTTAACCAATTAGGCTATTTAATAAATGGCTGCCATCAGTAAAAATTTTATATACTTATCTATGAGAGTCCTAATTTCTCTATAATTAAGTATATAAAATTTCTGTTGAATTTTGTTTTCGATAAAATATCTTAATCACTTTAAATTCAGTATTTCTGAATCTAAAAATCCTTGATTTGATTCCCATGTTATTACTGCCACTGGTTAAGTCAACAATATTTGAAGAAAAGGGAATATCATTTTTATATTCTAATAACAACAGTTGAATATATTTGCAAAGAGTAAATAAAGTTCGAATTTTTCTAAAAACATTTAACAAGTAAAGTTAGATAATAGAAATAATCCAATATATAAAATGCATCAACACAAACTTTCAAACAAACAATGATATATACATTATGAATTCTAAAAAAGTATCATTAAATATAAATTATTTCGCTTATCTATTTAGACAGCTTAACAAGATATCATAAAAAAAAAATCAAATGGTTTTATTGCTGAGATGTTATAATTTAATCATTTTTTTAAATATCTCACAAATGATATGACAATTTTCGGTTGAAAGTATTTGTATTCCTGCCTGAAAAGTAAAAATTAACCTTTAGGCTTCTTTTAATAGTTTATTTCCTTATGTTAGAGTTATTTTCAAAATTTGTTTTATTAAAATAACTGTAAGGCAGATAATTTCGATTCACAATAAATTGCTCCACAATTTTCAAGTTTTAATTTTATCATTTCAATTTGACGTAAATAAAACATTGAGGATGATTATGCTAATAATGCTTGTAAAAAAAGTTTTGCTTTAAAAAAAAAAAAAAAACTGGTTTGAAAACAAATTGCTCTTATTGACCTCTAATTTTTTTAAACTTAAATAAGTCTGAAAATCATACAATGTATTAATTAAATAATGATACAAATTGTGTCTTTGGAGAATTAATTTCTATTTATTTGCACATCAAAGTAAAAGAATATATAAAATAGTTTCTCTCGTCAAGCATTGGTAGTCAAGCAGTTGTCCCGGGTTAGCGGGTTCGCTTCCCGGCTGATGCTATGACACATGAGAAGTAAAAAAAGGTTTCTCTCAACTGGTCAAACTGAAACACTTTTTAAATTTTTCTCATTTGGGATAAAAGATTGTCCATTTCTTGAGTATGTTACTCTGTCATTACTGTAATTTTCAAAAATCAAGACAGAAATCAAATATTGTATCATATTAAATGAAAAAAATACTCATTTTTTTAAATAGAAAATTACTACAGCAATGTATTTTGTTTTTAGAAAAAATGTTTGCTTTCTCTGCAAAGTTCCCATGAAGAATTCACTACTAACTAATATTTGCTTTGAAAGTTAATTAATCTGAAAATAATAAAGAAAAATTTAATTTATGACAAAGTTCATGATTATATAAGGGATTTGAACACAGACTTTCAAACTTCCTTATGCTATCCGCTCTATCTCATACAATCGATACACATACCATCACTCATCAGTTCTTTCAGAGCATCATCTCCCATATATATATAATCAGAGCTCGGTTTATATTAGGATAGCAAATCTTCAAAATTTAATGGACAGACATAAAGCAGAAATTCCAAGGATATAAAAGTTAGGTGGCTTAATTGATGTAGAACATCACAATTTACCATCTATATCTGAAATGGATTAACAAGAATTACTAGAATGATTTGCTAAGACATTTTTCTTTATAAACTTCAAAACTAAATTTAGGTTGACATCATTAACTTTATTTATTTGTATATTTGATAGACTTTTTTTTTCTTTACTTAAGTATAGAAACAAAAAGGGGGAATATAAGTGTTAGTATGGAACATAATGAAATATTATTACCTTTAGTATAAGCAAAATAAAATACAGTTCATGATGAATGCTTGATTGTGTACTAATCCAATCATCATCAAAGGGGTATGGTAAGATTTTATCTAATATGTATTTAGGTCAAACATTTCTACACTTGCACTACGTATATCTTTCTTTGTTTGTTTATACTAATAGTTGTGTTAAATGTTTACAATATATTTAACTAACTATTTCTGTCATAAATAGTCTTACTTGTCTATATTATGATTACTGTACATAGCAGGGGAACCCCATACCAAACACGATGATAGATAGGAATCTAATATACAAAGTTAAACAAAATAAAATGAATTATGTATTCCAAATCAAAATATAGAAAGTAAAGATGATTGTGATAATTGTAAACATAATATAAATTTCATTCACATTCATATTAATAGGGACAACCAATAGCTATTCTTTGTGGGGATAAAGGTTTTGGAATGATAGTTAGAATCAATTATAAACAAAGAGTAACCATAAATGTCTTATTAAATGTTTTATAAATTTGTTTTGTTAAAAATATTAATTGCTGTAAATATAGATATTAAATATATTCATATGCTAAATTGAAACTCTTGGTATGTTTTTCTATAATCATCTTTCAATTGATCACATCTTCTCACATATTTATAAATATTTTTGCCCATTTACACATAAGTTCATATTTACACCTACCATCAAACACCTACATGTGATTGTGCCTGTCTGTATTTTAATTTATACTAATACAGTCTGAATTAGACAATCACGCAGAGTCTCCATGAGTTCAAAACTCATGATAATAGAAATGAAATGCGGCATGGATGAGACGAGTTAGATATATATTTAATATTTAATTGATTATTAATATCTCCTTTTCTAGAAATGAAATCAATGTGGTATATATAGGTTCAAAGATCAAAAATATAATCTGTTATTCATTGTGAAGACCTAGATAACTTATTTTCATACCAAGTAAAGCCCATTCTGTTACAATATATAAATTAATAGTTTCATATGATAAACTTACATATATTGAAAACTTCAATTAACGCAACATATACTGAAATAAAGATATAATTAAAAAAGTAAAAAAATAATTTATATAATGAACATATATAAGAAAAAATGTATACATATATATAATATTTTGAGAGTAATAATGCAAATTTTAATATCTCATTGTTTTATTTTAATTTATAAGTTGTATTTATATATATATCCTATATTAAAATGGTTAATATATATATATTCAGGTTTATTTTTGTGTAACTTAATAGTAATCTTGCACTGATAATCAGTCAAAATGTCAATGCAGTATTACTATTAATTGCACGCAGATAAATCTGGAAAATATAGCTTTCGTATGTATTTTCTATTTGTGTGTGTGTGTAAAAAGCATCTGAAGATGAACCATGCATTAATAGATTAAAATAAATTATATGCATACTTATGTGCAGTTTAATGAACCAATGTTATTACATATATTTAAGTAGGTTTTGAAATATTATTTGGATATATTACATATATCTTGATGTGTATTTATTAATATGTATATTGTATTATTTTTTTTTAATGGCTGCAAAAAGGAGTTTGCAGCTAACTGAAAGAAGACCCTTTGATTCCTCTTGGAGGCCTTAAAAAAATCAAGCAGGGCCAATTCCTAATGTTCACTCCATATGTTCTTGCCATTGCAGCTGTTATTACTTTGTGATTATTCATATAATATACGAACATGGATGGGCTACTCACCAATATGGATTAGCCAATGTGGTGAGTTTATTGGTTTGTTACCTCCGAGTTTAAGATCAAGAAACACCATGGTCTTTTTTCTCAGTTGCCTGATAAAGCAGAATGAATGTATGTGTAAATGAAAAATATTTTTCTAATAGATATATACAAACATGACAGACAAAAGTAAACCATGGCCCTTATTTCCAGGAGATTGTAAAGTCACCAACCAAGGCAGAAGTTGGTGGCTGAAGATAGAGAGTGCTAAGAATCCCCTGGTTGCAGACCCAGGTTGCCATTTGATGATGACTTTTTATTTAGGTACTTACAACTGCAGATCACTTTTAAGTGAAAGAAGATTGCAAAAATTAGAAGAACTGTCTTATATTAAATGGGACAGTACTGGACTTTGTGAAGTTATACGAAAGGATGAAGAGACAATTAATTTAAAGAGTGGACATGTACTCTATTATAAAGGCACAAATAGTGGAAGCACAAGTGGAGTAGGATTCATTATAAATAAAAAGTGGAAGAACAATATTGTGGAGAATGATGGTGTTAATAGCAGATACCAAATACAGATAATTCAGGTTTATGCCCCAACAAGTTCTCATAGTGATAAAATAGTAGATTTTTATATGAATGTACAAAAGGCTTTTGATCAAAGTAAACAACATTTTAAAATTGTTATGGGAAATTTTAATTCTAGAATTGTTAAACAAATGAGAGATGAAAGTGCTGTAGGTAACTTCGAATATTGTAATAGAAATGTGAGAGGACATAGATTTACAGAAAAATAAAAACTTTATATTATGAATTCTTTTTTTGAGAAAAATGTTAAAAGGAAATCGACATAGAAGCATCCAAATAAAAGTACAACAGAATTGGATTATATTTTCTATGATAAAAATTAATTGGATTATATTTTGATTAACAGAAAATAAGTATTTCAAGATTGTAATGTTCTTAATAAATTGAAAACAGAAAGAAATCATCGATTAGTAAAATATAAGATATGTGTTAATGTAAAACTAGAGAGACAAAAATTATTAAGAAAAAAAATATTTACAGTTGATATTCCTAATCTTCAGAAACATTCTAATGAATTTAAATTAGAACTTACAAATCGATTTCAAGTATTAGTAGATTTTGAACATGATTCAGATTTGAATGAAATTAATAAAAAAATAACTGATACACTTTTAAAAACTGCAACAAATATAACTGGTAGAAAAAAGCAGCAATTGACCAATAAAATTTCTACTGAGACTAGAGAATTTATGAAGAAAAGAAGGAATATGAAGATATACAAAAATGATGCAATAAAAAAGATTGAATATCTCAAATTTTATAAAATTGTGCAGAAAAGAGTTGATAATGATATAAAAAAGTATAATTGTTAATTAACAAGGAAAGCTGTAGAAAAGAATAAAAGTCTCAAGAGTGTAAAACAACATTTTGGGATTGGTAGGAAATTTATATCTGCAATAAGAAAAAAAGATGGAACTATTACTAAAAATAGAGATGATATCATGAAATGGGTAGAAGACTTCTATCAAGAATTATATAGTAATAAAAAACAAGTACCTTCTACATCTATTATATCTTCTGACTTGCCCAGAATTTTAAATGAAGAAGTGAGACATGCAATTAAATTTATGAAGAAAGAAAAATCTCCATGTAATGATGAAATAGCAATTGATATATTAAAAGAAGCAGGTGAAAAAAATAGAAAAAAAAATTATCAAAATGTCTAAATGATAAAAATGCACCAAATAATTGGAAAAATACTGTATTAATATTAATATTTTAAAAAGGTGATAAAAAAAATATTAGAAATTACAGACCTATCAGCCTTTTATCAGTTTATACAAAATTTTTACCAAGATAATTACAACTCATCTATGGAAAACATTGGATTTCCATCAACCAAGAGAACAATCTGGTTTTAAAAGTAGTTTTAGTACAGTAGATCATATCCAAGTATTGAAGGAAGTTATAGAAATGACCAATAAATACGAGTTGCTATTATGCTTTGGATTTGTAGATTATGAAAAGGCATTTGATTCTATAAACATTTCTTCAGTGATTAAAGCATTGGATCATCAAGATATAGACCCAGGATATTGTCATATTCTGAAGAATATTTATAAAAATGCAACTGCAACAATTAGATCACATAATGATACTAGAAAATTTAACATTGAGAAGGGTGTAAGACAGGGTGACTCCATATCTCCAAAACTTTTTATAGCAGTGCTGCAAGAAGTATTTTGTAATTAAAATGGGAAGCTAAAGGAGTAAAAGTAAATAGTAATTATTTAAGTCATTTAGATTTTGAAAATGATGTAGTTATATTTGCAAATAATGCTTTAGAATTTCGAAAACTGTTGCAAGAGTTATCAGATGAAAGTAAAAAAGTAGGACTAATGATAAATGCTAAAAAGATTAAAGTAATGTTCAATGGATTTTCTCAAAATATTAAAATATAGATTGATTATGATGAGGTAGAAGAAGTTAATAACTACAAATATCTTGGTCAGTTTATTACTACAAATGGAAACTTAATGGATGAAATTAATCATAGAATTAAATTTGTTTGGAGTGCTTTTGGTAGAAATAACTTGACACTAAAAGGAAATATGCCTATGTATTTGAAAAGGAAGGTTTTTAATAAATGCGTTTTATCAGTTCTTACTTATGGATTGAGACTTGGCACTTAATAGAAAAAAAGTACAGAGACTTCAGACCAATCAAAGAAGTATGGAGAGAGGCATGTTAGGAGTAACAATAAGATATCAAAAACGCAATATATGGGTAAGAGAACAAACAGGTGTTATTGATCTCATTGAAAAAATTAAAAGACTGAAGTGGAGTTGGGCTGGACATATTACTAGAAGAAATGATAATAGATTGACAATTGAAATCTTAAACTGGATTCCAAGAGATTTTAAAAGATCCAGAAAGAGACTACATGTGAGATGGATGGATGAAATAAAAAAGTGTGCAGGGGTGATGTGGAGAAGAAAAGCTAAAGATCGGAGAAGATGGATTGAACTTGGAGAGACCTTCATCCTGCAGTGGATTGATAATGGTTGACGATGATTATTATTATTTTTATGTGAAGATTTTATTAACAGTACTATATACAATATTCTTTCTGGCAGTGGAAAACTAGTGTATGTGATTACATATATTATTTAATAATTAATTAACTCGATCGGGTATTTTAAAAATTGTACAAATGTTAATATTGCTATTTATCATTGTAAAAATTATTCATTTTTTATATTTTTAATCTTTAGAACAAAATAAGAACCAACACAAAATAGTTAAAAACTATTAAATTAAATTTTCGCCAGTCTCTTGATCATTGTTATTATTGATTATTTGAAATTATTTGTTGCTCTAAATCATCAATTATTTAAAAGTCCTCTATAAAATAACAATTGTTTTTTATTTCAAAGATTTATTTCCAAAATTCTATTATATGAATCATATTTGATTAGTCACATCATAATTACATAAATAAAAAAATTAAAGGCACCAAAAAAAACACTTTAGTTTATTTAAAAAATGCTAATAAAATCATATATAATCTAAATTAAATTATTTAATTTAAAATTGATATAACCTGAAATAAATTAGTAATATACTTAAAAATATATAAATAATATCATAAGCCTCAAGTTTGCACTTTATGTACTTGTATTAAAATATTCCCTGAGAAGTATAAAAGTTGCTATAAGTCAGAATCATGCATAAGTATGTTTAAAATCTTAAACATTTGAATGAAATTGTTGTGCCCAGTCTCTTATTTACAATTGGATATAACATGACCTCTTGGACAACTGATCATATAATTATCTGTGTAGGCTTATTATTCTTTGATTTTCAGCCATATAATGTAGAATTTATCATAAAAACTAAGTTAAATTTAGTAAGTCATTATAGATATGGAATTAAATTTTAGTGATTTTTCTGAAACTCTTTTTATAATTTATTTCTCCTCTTTAATTATTAAAAAGGAAGTCAACCTCAGATAATGCACTATTTTTTTGAATATTATAAATCTCAGCGCACTCATCCAGCAGTGTTTTTTTTTTAAACTTAAGTGAATCATTTAAGTTCAGAGATATTTGTATATACACCAACTCCTACTGATCATGCTCATATCAAAGCTTGAGTCTATTATGTGCCTGATGTTATAATCAAATATTGAATTGTATACACTTTTTTTACCTCTTTAAGCAAATATAGTTTACAAATGAAATAATGCCAAAGTTAGTAAATAAAAAATAATCTACCCTGGAGTTAAATTATAGATGAAATTTATATTTATTGATTTGTCTTTGCAGTCCATAACTTAAAACCGATTCATATTATCATTCAAATGGTTAAATATTTTATTTCAGCTACTGATATTATAATTATTCCTAGTATTGATATACAATAAGAATAAAAATTGTGTAAGGATTTATATCTTTGTATATGTTTTTATTTTTGAACTAAATTATTTTGTCCAATCAAAAAAATATTTGTTTAAAAATAATTATTTAGAATAATTACAATATAAAAGTGTTGGATTTTTTTTTTTGCCCAGAATTTGAATTTGTAACAAATTTCATAGCTGTGCTATCAATTAACTCATGTTCTTTGTTTCAGTTTTTAGATTATAATAGTTGTATACCTATTTATGAATCAATGATTAAATACTTAATTTGCTGGTTCTGAGTCAACTACCTAAAAAAGATATAACCTTGCTTAAAATTTGTAAAAAATTATAAATTCCATTTGAATTCAATGTTAAGGTCATGTATGAGATAGGAAGATGCATTAAATTCTGTAGCTTGAGGTCTTTTATATATAGCAATCATTTAGAAATATACCTATTAATTGATAGTAACAAATGTAAATATATTTATTTATTAAGCATAAACAGATTATATAATAATAATGTGAAAGGCTTTAATGTAGAAAGCATTTTTAAGCCGCATCTGACAAAGGTTTCAGCCTTTCGGATATTAAAATATACCTATTCTAATTTCAGGAAAAAAAATTATAGTAATCAAAGTTAAAAAGGTAACTAAATGAATTAAGTAAAATAATATGGGTCATATGTTTTTCTTTTTATTTAGAATGGTTGGAATTTAATCCTTATGAAATTGGCTTAGTCAAATATGGCATCTTTATGAAACCAGAACAGTTTGGCAGCAAATTTTTTATGGGAAGAGTAGTACAAGCTTATCCAGAATGCCCATTACACTTTTTACAAGGTGAATGATTAATATATTTTTTACAATTTTTCAATATAATTAATATATTGGTATATGTGTGCGAGAGAGGGTGTGTAAATCTGTTTCTGTATTACTACCAGTGTATAAAATCATATATTCAGATATTAAATTTCATAAGAATAAAGTTATAGTTTTTTTATAGTTTTAATATATATGTTTAGTAATATATATATATATATATTAATGAGATCATCAATCAAATTTTAGTAATCAATAATTGATAAAATGCTGCGTACATTATAATCTTTATCCAGTACTTTCCAATCCACTATTTCCAGACTAATTTCTAGCTTATAGATTTCATCAGTGAAGAGCTTTGTATCTGGGAGCAATGCACTTATTTTTGGATTTAATACATCGCCTCTCCAGCACCCAACTTACATCTTTTTTCTTAATTATAAGGCTATGAGTTCAAACTCAAAACACACTAATGTTTCAATCCAAGCTAGTCTGCATATAATCATACAGATTGAAGATTTCTAGTCTTGATAAGCTTTGGCTATTATCATGTGACTTAAGCTTAATGTAAAATCAAATTTAATATATATAGTATAAAACATTTTTCAACTTTTTTGCTGAATATGGCCTTATATTTAATGTACACAATTTGGTGTTCCCAATATGTAGGAATGTGTATTTAAAAAATAATAATACTAAATTGAAATTATTTATAATAAAAATCATTGAAATTTATCTGAATAATAAATTTCTCAAGAATTTTTTTTTTTTTTTATTTGTTATGAATGTTGATTGTGTCCAAGATTTTAAAATTTTAAATTTACTGTATTCCTTTGTTCACAGATATTTATTGACTATACTAATATTGTTTGTTGGCATTTTTATTGTTTTTAGTTTAAATAAATATATAAAATAATAGCTATTAATTTTTTATTGTCTATTTGTTAAGGTGAGCCCTTCAAACTTTTATGCCTCATTTGGGAGTAATGATCCTTAGGTTTTAAAATGCTGTGTAAAGCATATAAAATTAAGCTTTTTAGAAATTACATACTACTTAACTAAAATGTGAATATATAAAATTTGAAAGATATAGTGATGTTTATTCTTATTCGTTGTAACACAAAAAAACATTTGATGTTTGTCTTTCATACATCCAAATAAAAAGTATTATTATGAATATATAGGTGGCACTAAAGTAGATGGCTGCTTTTGTTTATATATGTGTATGTGCCTTTTATAGGCATATATAAATGGATTTAACTGTTGTATACATTTTTCCACTTACAGATATAATAAAAATTTTAATACATTAAAAAAATGAAGTAATCCATTTTCTTTCTACATAAACAGATTTTGGCTCATTTTTGAATTGTAGTTATGATGTTAGAAGCATAGTTTCTGAAAAGGTTTTTAAACTAGACCTGCATCCTTTGGACTTCATTTCTTTACATTTTAGTTACTATTAATTAATACCTCAGTATTTTAATTACAATACATATTTCATATGTATTGTAATATATTGGTTATTTTTTATAATAATTTTATAATTCATTCACATTGTTTATATTTAATATTAAATTTAAGAGATTTTTTCAGGTTTGTTTGGAAGCATGTTTGGGATTCATATCAATCTCTTATTATCCAATAAGGGCCCTAATTTAGAACCTTGTGAAATACTAAGAAGACAATTAGCCAGTGACTACATGCTACACAAAAAACTTTGTAAGTATAATACATCAAAGAATTAGAATTTTTTTTTAAAAAAACTAATTAAAAGTTAAAACTTCAAACAAGAATAACCTATTATGATTTAATACATAGATATACATTTATACACTTGTTATATATAGAGCTTGCAAATAAGCTTTTAACAAGCTTTGCAGAATATCCACAACCCCAGATTAGTTTCTGCTACTGGCTTCCTCAGTGAAATGCTAGAATATTCAAGCATTAGATTAGGTCATGTGAATATGACTTGATTTCTTTATAATTTATACACTTTTATTATAGCTAAATTTCTTTTGAAATCTGGAAAAGCAAACATTGACTTATCATAGATAATTAAGTTATCTTTGTGTACCAGCTATACTTTTGGAAAATAATCTTAATTTTTTTTTTTATACTCCAGCATTATTTTTAAAAACATTGTATTTTATGTGATTAGATGAAAAATAACTTATAAGTTAAGTATACCACAAAGTATACCTTAGAATGTCACTGAAGATCATTTCATCCAATGATACCTTAATTAACAGTGTGTTTGCATATATAATTCATGATTTCCTAGAATGGTTTAGTGCAATGGTAGAGTATTAGACTTTGGAATATAAAGTCCTCAAATTATTCTCAATTCTGGCACTCAAACTTCTTATGAATTTCCGACAATAAAACAGGTCAGTTATTTAATTTATTCATGATTGAGATATTTCCATATCTTTATTTCATTAAAATAGCATCAAAAATATGTTTCTTTTAATTCATCAAAGTGTCAGCTAATGTTGATCTCTCCAAGCTTGAACAAGATATTCTGAACCACAGATTTTTTTACCCACATCATTCAAGTAATCATTCTTGTTTAGTTTCTCACACACAGAATTTCTTGACCTTTTCCAGGAACATATTCACTTCAATCCACTTCAAATTCATAATTGTTTCAATGATGAGATTCTAATTATGATTTGAAAGACTTTTTTATCTTAAAAAAAATTAATAGAATATTGTGAATCATCATCCTAGATATTTAGAAAATAAAAATATAAAATTGGGGTGGGGGAATGCTTTTAAAAAAATCTATAATTGTAATAAAACATAATCATTTGCTTTTGAAAAATGATTTTGTTTGTACATTAATTGATAAATAATTTTAATTTCTTCAGAGATTAAGATCATAATCCCTTTTTGTTTTTGTTTATTTATATATATATGTTTACACATTAATTGTTAAACAATATTTTTCATTCTTCACAGTTAAAGATCTTGATCTCTTAGTGTTGTTTTTTATTTTTCAAAAATAAAACTTTTTTCTTCTTTTATAACTATATCTAATAAAAAGTAAAAATTTGTATTATTATTAAAATATTTTAAATTTTGTTATATGGACATTTTATGTAAATAAATATTTTAATAAATTTAATCTTCGAAATTATTATTTAACAAGTAGGTTATCCTGCAGATACCATGAAAAGAATATTTATTTATAAAATATTTAAATGTCACATAGCTATATTCCTTCAATCACACTCCCCCTTTAAATAAAGCTGCAAAATTTTGGTTTTTTTTACTTAGAGGAGGAGTAGTCAAGCATTGGTGGTCGAGAGGTCAGTGACAGCTACTTTACAAGCAGTTGTCCTGGGATAGTGGATTCACTTCCCAGCTGATGCTATGACACATGAGAAAGAAAAAAAGAAGGAGTGTGGCAGAAAGAATATAGATATGGAGTATTTAAGATATTTTACATAGATTTGAGCTAGCATTATGCATTGTTTCTATATATTTATTTATAGTATATAAAAATGAGATTTTCTGGTACTTTTTATATGTAAATACTATGAATGGCCATACACTATTGCATGATTTGTAATCATACAGGAAATTGGCTTTTGTGTTGATTTAAATTATTTGATTATAATATACATAACATCAAATACATATCTTTTAAAATACCTATAATGTTGAAAATTATTCCATAATATTTTTTTAGAATAATGGTTTCATTTTCAGATGCTTCATCTAACTCAAAATGATAAGACAAAAAATATAATTTGCTCAAGATAGGTTTTATTTGTACTTAACACTGGTTAAAGTTTGTATTGACCATCATCTTCGGAAATAAAAACCTATCACACAGATATAATTTGTATCTTTGTACTTTGTTATTAATTGCTCCCAGTTACTGTTTTCAGATTCTAACTAGCATAAAGTATAGGCATTGAAAATGGTGATTACCAACACTAAACCATTCTTAAATAATTATGTCATGAAAGAAAATTATATACACATACAATAACAGAAATAAACTGAGAATAGGTTGGTTCAATAAATTTGGCAATCAAGAAATTGGCATAACTATGCCATGATTATATATGTAAACATGGTACTTAGGTATTAGTCCTGCAACACAGGGGAGATGGTACACCTTTTCACATTTGCAATAATTAAACATTTATAAATTAACATACATTATCGCAAATATTATATTATAGTATAATTTCCCATGGATGCCAGTGCTTTGTGCTGGCAAAGCCATCTTCCCTCCTCCTCACAAACTAATCCTGCAATGTAGGGGAGATGGGATGCCTTTTCATATCCACAATGCTGGTGCAAAATGCCATAGTTTGCGGGGAGGGGGAAAGATGGTTTTGCAAGTGCTTTACAGTGAATTATACTATAATATAATATTTGTGATAACATATGTTAATATATAATTTTCAATTATTGTGGATGTGAAATGGTATACCATCTCCCCTATGATTTGAATAGATTCTCTTCTCAAATATATATTAATAAAACAATCACTTTAAACTATATTATTTCTAATATTATTTATCAATAATCATTAAAACAGATTTTGAAATATATGATGTTTTGGATTTACTCATTAAAACTTAAATTTTATCATATATATATATATATCAGTCATGACATCATCTGGCTATAGTTTTTATTTATTTATTGGTATATTAAAGATTTTATATATATATATATATATTAAGTGTAATAATGCACGAGGCTAAATCAGTTTATAAGTAACCATTAGAAAACAGTCAACTTAGACAATCTCAATATAGGTAATCATTAACAATCTCAATCTCTTGTCAACCAAATCTATCTTTATTGAAGGAGGTTGCCTTGACAACAGTTTGAGATTGTTCATGGTTATCTATATTGGGATTGTCTAAGTGTTGACTGTTTTCTAATGGTTGTATGTATATATATATATATATGTTGAAACTATAAAAAAGACTAGTCTCAATCTCAGTGGCAATAATGTGGAGAAAAATGTGATCCCTCACTTGATTTGCACTTAGCTATACATACAAATTTTATATATATTTCCACATATGCTAAAAATATCTAAACTTTGATAATAGATTCACATTCAATGAAATAATAAACAAATTTCCCAGGTTTATTCAACAATATTTGTACTCTTAGTTTTATTTTATTTTATTGATAAAAATCTTTGCAAATATATTGTTTCTTAAAACAGGCAAAACTCTCTATACATGTTGCCACTTGGTGCAAGCCAGAGTAATCAATGGATGTCAGAAGGCTCGCTAGTGCCTACTCATATAATATCCCCAGACTAGTTGCTGCCTTGTGGCCTTTGTCAATGAGGAGCCTTGAATTTGAGAGCACTGCACCTAGATCTTAGGATCTAATGCAACCCTCCAGCAGCCACCTTTTATCTCTACTTAACTACAAAACTATGAATCTTAAATTGAAAACTCTATAATATTTTCAATCCAAACTCATTACTGTATATAGTCATATAGGTCTGAATTCAATTCAGTACCTATACATTTTGGTAACTTTGGTTCTTTAATAACTATAGCGACCAATATCCTATTAGCTCAGGATTGGTTTTAAGCCAATAAACATCACATGATCACCATTTCTTATGCTCGCTTATAACTGTTATTAAAACAGGCAAAACTCTCTATACTTATTGCCACAACTCAGTGCAAGACAGAATAATCAATGGATGCCAGAAGGCTTGTGCATAAAATCCCCAGAATAGTTTCTGGCTTGTGGCCTTCATCAGTGAGTTTTGAGTTAAGTAGAGATAAAAGGTGGCTGCTGGAGGGTTGCATTAGATCCTAGAATCTATGTGCAGTGCTCTCGGATCCAAGGCTCCTCACTGATGAACGCCACAAGCCTTTTGGCATCCATTGATTACTCTGGCTTGCACTGAGTGATAATACATATAGAGAGTTTTGTATAAGCAAGCATAAGAAATGTTGATCATATGATGTTTATATTGTTTCTTACTATAAGAACTAATTAAGAGTAACTTTATCTGTGTTTTACAACTAAGGCTAGCAATTTTAAATTCAAAGTTGATTAATGATTTATCTCAGGGTTTTATAAAATTCAAAAATAAATGCATGGATATAAAGTGTGTTTATGCATTTTAGGATACAACAGTGTAAAAGGGATTTTATGCACATCATCTTACCCAACAATATTATATTTTAGATAGCATTAATAAAATAATGATGTATTTAATCCAAATATATTTTATGTGTAATCTAATATTTCAAATATGATTATGAATATGCAGTAACAATGTTTTTTAATAATGACAAAAGAGAAATATTAAAAAATTAACAATTATTTTATTATACAATATAAAATAAATGATAAAAACGAATAATAACAATAAGAAAATTATATAAAATATCTAATAAATATTGCTATTTGTTTTCTAAATTAAATTTGAACTTGGAATATGAAAAGTGTGTTATCCCACAGTGTTGTGAAGACACTAACATTAAACAAGGATAGGTTGTTTATTATTTCAAAGAAGTAATTCTCAATTCAAATACTGGAGGAGAATAATAATCATCATTACAATCAATGATAAATGCTCTATGTAGTTCTTAATTAGTTTGTTTCACTAACTAATCAACTATTAACCAATCTCAATAATGCTGGAGGTTTCGCTCTTTTAAAAGAAACAATTTCAATCATTACTTAGCATACCTAGATGATATTTACCATGTTGGATTTTTTTATTTCATCTCAAAATTCTTTACTAGATTAATTTGCAGGCTTAAACATTAGGAGTGCTATTCACTAACAAAATGCCTTTTTACAAACTATATAACAGTAAACAATTAATACTAACATATGGGTGATACTTAAAATATTCCTTACTTAGTTATAGGGTATATGAGCAAAGACTTTCACATTACCCACCACTCTCCACTTTATCTCATAACACTGATACCCTTGAACTCATATATGTCAAAAAGATAAATAATCACCAATATCTGTATTTCATGCTAAACCAGCAATCATGGTCCAGATTATCATCTCTACACATATATGCAATAAGTGCTCAGATGTATATTAAGATAGCTAATCTTCATACTTTAATGGGCAGGCTTCAATCCATTCCACACTCCAACTCTTCAACCATCAATCCAATTGAATATCTGATGATGGGATGCTCAAATGCCACCCTGAGGCTGACCTAAAATCAGTTTGACCCTTATTTACCAGACATAATCCATTTAATACATACATGAGGAATGGGAAGAGAGTGTAGAGAGGTGGGTCATGTGAAAGTCTGTGCTCATATATTTTATATATTACATATGTTGATACAGGTATATAATAAGCCTGTATTTCAGTTCTTACTTATCTAAATTAGGAACTTTAACTCCATTTAACTATGTGGTTGAAATTTAAGAACCCATAAAACATATAATAATTGCAATATAGCACAGTTTTATATAAATTTAATAGTTACTTATATTCATCCAACCTAAATCTAAGGTAAATCACATTTAATCCCATTCAATATCAACAATAATAACATTAAATAAAAATATTACCTGTACATGAACATAGTAAATATCTGAAAAAAAAATTATTATATTAATAACTACTACAATATTAACTAATAGGAAAGAAGAAATTATGAGAAAATGCATTAAATAATCTGTCAATTTATTGCATAATTAATTTTATTTTTGTAATATAATTCTTTCTGAACACAGCATAAAGATTAATAAATTTCATTTATCATACTTGTTGATTCAAGGGAAGTTACATTCAACACATTAATCCATTTTAAGATGGCTTATCACTTGAACTTTTATCATATTTAATATTTGCTTTTATAATCCATAATTCAGGAGTGGCATTTAAATATTTAGCTTTCCTAATCCATTGTCTATTGAATGATATTTAAATATTTAGCATTGATAATCTGCAATGCATTTCTCAAGGGAAGAGTTTATTATCCATAACAAAGTGACTGTCATTAAGTTTTGAATCAAAGTTCAGCATTTCTCCAAGTAATGATCATGAAGGCATATTTGGGCTGGTTGCAGACGGTTGTGGGTTCACGTCCCAGCCGATGCATAGACATATGAAAAAAAAAGTACTATTTTATGTTTTTTTTTCTTTCTGTAATTAAAGGAGAGACAATTCACAACATTGAGATAAATATGCATCCTTTCTTGTAGTGAAGAAAATAATTATTTTACAACATTTTAAAAATTAGCATCAGCAATTTATTTGAATAAATATAACTTTTTCATATCAACAATTTACTATTATTTCCATTTGAGAAAGTTCTGTGAATTATTGTTGATTTAATGTGACAACATTCTGCAAGTCAGTTCATCCATTTTCCACAAACGGTTGTCTGTAATAAATGAGATTTCTTGTAATAAAGAATTAATTAATTAACAATAATAGCTTCTGGCTAATTTGTTGTGATTAATACGTTTCTTAGTATGATGAAAAGAAATCATTTTTAACCAGCAACGGCAAAATACCTAGCTATTTAGCTTAGCCAATCATCACATAGATGGCAACCATAATGGGTATTTAAAAAAAATTTTCTTTTCATATGTCATAGCATCTGCCGGGAGGCGAACCTGCAACAACCGTCTGCAAACAACTGCTTGCTTGCAAGGCGGCTGCGCTGACCTCTCGGCTAACAACGCTTGACTGGGTATTTAAAAATTTGAACCTGTTTAGGTTCTGACTGCAAAAAAATTTATGAAAACTGTCTAGATTTTTCAAACTTCAGTTTTTATACCAGTTATCACATGATGTCTGGATTACAGATTATTTTCCATCTTGCATTAGGGTTTCTTCATTTGTTTATGAAATATTGTAAAAGGTTGTTATGGTTATTACTAGTAAAATGTTAGAATTAAGATTTTGAATCTGACATAAAACTTTATGAACGATGTTTAAAAATGAAGAAAAAGAAAATAGTAATTTCAGTCTTTTTCAATTGCTTTATTTTTATTTCTGGATTTTAAAATAATTCTATAAGGATTTATTTAAAATAAATCAACCATAAAATTTAAATTCTCAGATATTTATTCAGTTAAATTTAAATTAACATTTTAATGAATATCATTATAAATATTCTAGCAAACTAAATCATTCTTTGCTAAATAGAAATCTAAATATATAAGCTTCTACATATATGCACACAAAATATAAATCTAATAGCTGTTTATTCTGGACATAAAATATTTTAGTGTGGCAATATTAAATTTATAATTCTATTCTTCATTTCTGTATGAAATTGCGTTGATCAAAAAATTTGCCTGGAAAACCATTCAAAATTGTTTTACAAAATTATATATATTTTTATAAACATTAGTATAAGAGACTATTAGACATAATATTTATTATATTCTATACTATACAACGAATGCCATTGATGAATATATTTGCTTAACTATAAAAATTAAAGCCAATAAAATTTTTACAGTTTTTAATTTCTAATAGCCAATTTACAGTGGTAATGTAAGATTACAATGTATATTTAAAAATATGAGATTATCTTCCTTCAAAATCTTAAAAAAACCTACTTCAAATGAATGAATAATCCTTTTATAAATCTTAAATTATATAAAATGTTTAAATCTAGGTCTTTTCTAATATAAATATGATTCACTTTCCTAGTACAATTATCTCAAGATACATATGTGATTCATCCATTGATGATATTATGGCCGTCAGTTTTACTAATTCACAGCTATTTTTTTAATCTTGATTATGGTAAATACATCACAGTTACCACAGATCTTGGCATATCAGAACCAATTCCAACGTTTCATCCCAAATTTTGTCAGGTTATATGATATTTTCCAAGCATTACATAACTTGAAAAGTAATGGGTCATGCATGTCTGGTTCTCAGTTAAATATTCTGGTAAAGCAATAAGCACAAACATGAATTGTCATTGTCGCAATTGTGGAATATACCAATAAATATCCTTCATAACTGATAGATTGCTTTCTTACTTCTGTAGACTGCCCCCCCCCCCGTGGTAAGGTGTTCCCTGTTGGTATTATAAGGGTGTTCTATTAGAACTTTCTTACAAATCTTGATTTCCTCTTATTAGGTTACCTAATAGTTTCTATCTGTAGTAACTATTGATGTAGAGCACTAGATGACTGAAAGCTAAAATCGGGCATGGTTGCATAAAATTGAGCACTAAATCTCCATTTGAATATTCTTCTTTGAAATAACAGCTATAGTCTTTCACAATGCCACCCACCTTTACCAAAAAATATGTTTTTCCTAGTTCAGAATGTTTTTCAAAAATATTTCTGAATGTTTATTATTTTAAATAAATTAAAATATATTAGCAAAATTTTTGTTAACATGTTTTTTTCAAAATTCTTGTAATAATTCTATTGGGCAACAATTTTTTTATCATTGTTGATTTATGTTTTTTTAAGATTGCTATGGTTCTGCTTTTATGTCAAATTTTTGGAAGTTTTTTATGAATAATATTGTTAAATAGTTTTATTTAGATACTAACTTTTTCTTTGAAATTATGGAATTAGTATGTTTCTGGAATATTTCTAGTATAAGACTATCAATAGCAACTTCATGTTTATTGATATATCCTGGATTTATGATACTGGAAATGCATATTGAAGGAGATCACACTTCTGCTCTTATGGTGCTTCTCCTCATTGTATTAATTATTGTTTTACAAGTCTGATACATAAGAATGATAATCAGATAATGAGGGTCAGAACTAGTTTTTAGGGTGTTCTTACAACTATCAATTTTATGATAGTCATCAATTTTATGTTAGAGTGATCAAGTCTTCCAACTAGATCATGTAAAATTGTATGTATCTATATCTCTTTTCACTTTCTTTCTCTGAGATCATTCAATATTTTAATAATTTTATTAGCAATTTCTGCATATTTGATAGTCTAAATGCAGTTAATAAGTTTTATATTTAACAACTCACATTGAAAACAAAACTTTCGAAATAAAGTAAAAACTTGTGATATCTTTAACACTTTCGGAATCCTTAAATGTTAAAAATCCAATAATTAGTGACCAAATATTCTCCAGTATAAAATTTAAATGACATTCAATATTAGTCATAATAGATAAAAAAAAATTCCAGGACACATATGTTTCTATTCTTTTATTTAATTTATTTAATATATTCATCAATGATCTTCCATGTACAGAATATAAGAAATTCATCTATTCTGATGACATCCCTTTGCTTTCACAAAAGAATTATTTTTCATGTATAGAAAAGTATTTAATAAGAATATAAAAAATTTGGAAATCTTTTTTGTATATTGGAGTCTTATACAAGTATATTTACCTTTACATCTAAACAACAGGGGAGCATCTCATAATCTTTGTCAATAATAATCCTACTCCATGATAGATAGCAATTATTTTGGATTATAGCTTAACATATTTTCCTTATTTATCTAAAGTTAAATCTAAAATATTGCCAAAAATATTCTCCTTGAAAAGCTGAATGGTAATACTTGGAGTTATGATATAAGGATTTTACAGACAGCTTCTTTAGCATTAGCATATTTTGTTGTTGATTACTATGTCCCTGTTTAGAGAAAAATTGCCTACATTAAACATCTGGATATTCAACAAAGCAACACTCTCCATACAGTAGTGCCACCCTGTGCCAACCAGAGTAATCAATAGATGTCAGAAGGCTTGTGCATAAAATCCATATCTAGTGCCTACTCATCCAATATCCCCAGACTAGTTTCTGGCTTGTGGCCATCATCAGTGAGGAGCCTTGGATCTGAGAGCACTGCACCTAAATCTTAGGATCTAATGCAACCCTCCAGCAGCCACCTTTTAACTGTAATTTACTACAAAACTATGAGAATGAAATTGAAAACACAATATTTTCAATTTAAGCTGGGTCTGAACTCAATTCAGCACCCATAAATTTTGGTGTCTTTGGCTCTTAAACAACCATAGCCACCACTATCCTATTAGGCAGGATTGGTGTTAAACCACTAAACATCACATGATCACCATCTCTATACTAGCACATAATTGTTGGAAACAAAGGCAAAACTATCCATACAGTAATGTCACCCTGTACCAAACAGTAATCAATGGATTCCAGAAGGCTTGTGCATAAAATCCCTATCTAGTGCCTACTCATCCAATATCCCCAAACTAGTTTCTGGCTTGTGGCCATCATCAGTGAGAAGCCTTTGATCTGAGAGCACTGCACCTAGATTTTAGGATCTAATGCAACCCTCCAGCAGCCACCTTTTAACTCTACTACAAAACTATGAGAATGAAATTGGAAAACACAATAATATTTTCAATTTAAGCTCAATAGCTTATATAGTCATATGGGTCTGAACTCAATTCAGCACCCATACATTTTGATGTCTTTGGCTCTTAAACAACCATAGCCACCACTATCCTATTAGGCTAGATAGGGATTTTATGCACAAGCCTTCTGGCATCCATTGATTACTCTGTTTGGCACAGGGTGGCACTACTGTATGGAGAGTATTGCCTTTGTTTCCAACAATTATGTGCAAGTATAGAGATGGTGATCATGTGATGTTTAGTGGTTTAACACCAATCCTGCCTAATAGGATAGTGGTGGCTATGGTTGTTTAAGAGCCAAAGACACCAAAATGTATGGGTGCTGAATTGAGTTCAGACCCATATGACTATATAAGCTATTGAGCTTAAATTGAAAATATTGTGTTTTCATTTTCATAGTTTTGTAGTAAAGTAGAGTTAAAAGGTGGCTGCAGTGCTCTCAGATCCAAGGCTCCTCACTGATGATGGCCACAAACCAGAAACTAGTCTGGGAATATTGGATGAGTAGGCACTAGATAGGGATTTTATGTACAAGCCTTACTCTGTTTGAAACAGGGTGGCACTACTGTATGGAGAGTTTTGTTTCCAACAATTATGTGCTAGTATAGAGATGGTGATCATGTGATGTTTAGTACTATAGTTAAAATATTATCAGACTTATAATGGCATAGATATTTTATGCAAAGCAAACCTCAATATATTTACCATTCTCATGGGAATTTAGCTACTAAGCTAAGTCAACCTCTTCTTTGCTTTTATTCTGATTGTTTGAATTAATATTGTTATTTGTGGTAAGAGTGATCGTCTCCAACACCATTTAAGCATTGTCATGGTAAGCTTAATTCACACATGTGTGGTTATCCAAATATAGGAATTGAATAATTGGTCTATCATTAATCCTTCATCAGTCACATAAAATCTATTACTATATTGTGTGCATGCATGCGCATTTAATGATAAACATTTACAGTGCTGTAATATATGTAATCCACAAGATTACTCTCTTGATACACTTACTCCTCTTTATAAAGCTATTCATTAAAATTTTCTATATAACAAACCTGTCCATTAAAGTATGAAAATTGCCTATCTTAATATAAGCTGCGCATTGATTGTATATATGTGTGGAGATGATAATCTGGACCAACTGACGAGTGCTGGTTTAGCACAAATATGTTCATTGGTGATTATTTATCTTTTTGATATGTGTGTGATCAAGTGTGCCAGAAGTATGAGATAGTATGGATAATTGAGGGTCATGTGAAAGTCTGAGTTCAAACCCTTATATATTACATATTGGAGTGCAGGTATGAAAAAACCTATACTGTAGAAAAAAGTCATATATTTCTATATAAAAAGGTAGAACATAATTAGAGACAGCTGTTCTCTTATTGCATACATTATCTAACCCTATGGCTAATGGTAGATTAATTATTTATAGCAACAGGGTTTCAAGAGAATAATTTTATTATTATATATATATATTCTAACCTTGCCTTTTGCATCCTCACTTCTGGGCAATATCATATAAAACAAAATGGGTTAGCTCAGTTAATGATTAAGTTTGGTTAAATGCAAAGAATTGTTAAATAAAATATTCTACCTTAATATTAATGGGTTCCACTAGCTCAAATTCAAAATAAGTATAAGGTTCTGTTTATAAAATAAATTAAATAAGTAATTATATCATGAGACTTAGAAGTGAAAATACAGGTGACAAGAAAGATTACATTGAGCCAATATCCCACAGGATACTACCTCAATGGCATAAGAACACTATCCCCCCTATTACTATCTTAAATAATAAACTTATAGTATTCTTATGACTTTAATAAATCCTACTCATTAAGATTAAACTAATAATTAAATCTTAATCTCTTATTCGTAATAATTTAACTCAATAAAATCTCAGGTTCATAAAATTATTCTAAGTTAAATAAAATTGCTGTAGTAAAACATGAGAAGGGATTTTATGTCATACTCTACTACAATAACAAATAATAGTAATATTCTTCATTGTATGAACTAATTCTGTATATCTCTTTCTTCACTATAATTTTATTACTATAATAAAATAATAAAATGTAATCTTTTATCTTCATATAATAATGTAAGAAAAATGTGGTAGCATTTATAATCTGACAAATAAAGGTGTGTGGCAATGGATAGCATATAATTCAATGTACCATTATGATAACTAATTTATGACCATAAGATAATATAAAATATGATTACTTAATTAAATGAATACCAAGAAAATATTTAAATTCTTAAAATAATTATTTATTTATCTTTGTGCAAAAATTATATGTTTGTTTCTATTATTCTGGGTGTATTGTGTGGTCGCATGCAGTGTAGTGGGAGAAATAAACAATCTAGACACACAAATTTTTGAAAACAGAAATTAACAAAGTTTATTATTAACAATAAAATAAAATAAACAATTTATTTACAATATTTACATTGGATATCCTCACTTTACACCGTTTTACATTTTTTATTACTTAGTTATTAAAAACAATTTAGAATTATTTTGTCTTCATTCTGACTTAAGACATAATAATAAAATAATACCATTTTATTTATCTCTTTCTAATTAAACTTGTGATAAATTACATTTATTTATTTTTATTAAAATATATTCTATCCTTAAATATTATTTAATTATACCTTTCTTTCTAAAAAAAACATCCATAGAAACATTACGGAAAACATAAAAAATAACATCGTGAGTATGGATTTTCTTAAAATTAAACAATTTTCATCTTGCAATGTCAAAAGATGTTACATAAAATATCTATCTAATAATTTATTACTAGATTTTGTGGATATCATTTTTACTACAGTATGTTTATTAAATATAACATATTCCCATTTAGCATTACTTTAATACTATATAGTTGTAATTACCGATATGTTTCTATTATTTGATAAATACAAAATTATACCTATGCTTATTATTTATATCGTTTTACTTTATAACATATTTTTTTAAAATATGCAATACTTATTTTAAAGATAAAACAAAGCATTTAAAAGCTATTTAACATTTTAAAGAACAACTTTGTTTTATATACTTTATTCTCAAAATTTATTTTACTTCCAAAACAAATCCAAAAAAATATCCTATGCTTCTTTTTTTTTCTTTTAGTATTCATTGGATTTCAATTTCAATTTATACAAATTCTACTTCTTCTAAGTAAATGAACTTATCTCATTCAAATGATAGCATATCTTAAACTCTAAATTATCTATTATTTCTTTTCAAATATATCTTATTGAATGATGTAGTTACATTGGAAATCTAGATAGTGAATAGATGAGTAGGAAAGGAAGCAAAACTAGAGTATAACTCATAGCATATATCAAAAATATCATGGCACAGTGTATCTACAAGAAATAGAGGCATGACCTAGTCTAATGTCTTCCAATAATATCAATGATATCAAGCTATTCCTTCAGCTTTATTGAAACATCACTACTTAAAGAAAATAGACACTGTCCAAAATAAATACAATTACAGGGCTTTGTTAACTGCATTGCATATCCACTAAGATTATAAAATATTCATATTCCCTCATCACATCCTATTATAACATCATCTTGGGTTTGTGTTTACCATAGTACTACAAAGTCACTATCCTATTCTTATTTTCTAAAAGATTTATCACATCTTACATCGATAAAAATAACTATCTTGCATATTCAAAACAATAAATAAAATTCATTTATAATTAGAGCAATCGCACTGATCCACAAGAAAAATTTGCTTACTTTCTTATTCTCTATTCTAAAACATATACAAACTAATCAGATAATACTTTAAACATCCAATAATATGAAAGTTTTTTAAAAGAATCACACAAATATTTATTATCATATTGGGTTATATTACTAGTATAAAATTATAGTATGCACATTCCCAAAATAAATCTTAATCTCATAATTTTTAAAAGTGTTGTATAAAATGTGTTTACATATAATTAAACATTTAAACTTTCACACATTATAATTCATAGGCAATCTAAAAAGAAAACAAAATATACATCATAAAATTATCAATAGTCATTAACTATTACCAAGTGATATTATCTGGTTATCACTTTTTGTAGTCTTCTTTTCCATCCACTAGATATAGCATTGCATACACAAAAAATACATTTATACTTCTACTTAAACTGTTCTTATTTAAATTATTATATTATAGGATTTTAATATTATCAATAGATTAATGTTCATGTTCCTAATTTTATAAACTAGAAAATTTATATTTAAAATAAATAGTAATAAATGAAAATCATATTTACATAATTTCAGCTGAAAAACGAATGTTTTTTCTTCATAAGTCCAAAAATTTCCATTTTCTTTCTCAAAAGTTTTTTTTTAAAAAAAATGTTCACAAGAGAATTTTATAATCCCCCCCATTGCTATGACAATGAATAAGACAATACGTTTCCTGGAGTAGGTGTCATCTAAACTTCCGGCAAGAAAATATCAGGTTTTTAAAAAAAATGAATAATAGAAAATATTATGTTCTAAAAATCTTGAAAATTAAAGAAAACAATCACCAATCGATTCTGGAATAGTTAATAGAATAATAGTTTATGACTTCTATAGTCCAGAATGGTGAATATTAAAATTATAATACTAAAAATTAATCCTGTGAAGCTTCTATATTATAGTATTCCATATCTGTGTATTGATGTACCATTTTCCATTGGCTTAGCTTAAATTATCTGGATAAACTTTTGCACAATACTTATTTCCATAATTCCACATTTTATTTATTAACATGTTCATTTTCTTTATAGGTTTCTTCTTCAAGGAAATTTATTGTTATTTATTACCTATTCAGAGGTTTTCTTGTCTTAAATTATCAGCTTTTAAAACAATTTTATTTATATGCGTATTAAACCTCTATCATTCAGGTTTTATACATATGCTTTTCTAGAATATCTTCATTAATCTTTACTTAAGATAAATTTCTTACAAGTATTTAAAATGTTTCCTTAAAAAAGGATATAACATTTACTCATATAACATGATATTTCCATAAATTTATTATAAAGTATACTTGTCCTCTTGCTTATTAATACTGGATAAGATTATCTTGCTATATAAAATAATGCATCTTTACTTTTAATCAGAAAAACAGTTTTCTAATGAGTTTCCCACACAATGTCCATAGAATTAATTTATTCATTTGAATAGTCCTCTTGTTCAATATTATTGAAACTACATTAATAAATATTACTCATTTTTAAAGTATTATAAGTTGAATACGTTTTTCTTATTGGTTTATCCATTTTATTATTGCGGCATTATAATTTAGATTTTGATGAATACTACTGGCAAAAGACCTTAAGATTAGCAAGGCATATTAAATGAAGTTATTACTAATATATTTTTATATTACACTCTCTTTTTGCAAATATTTTTTAAAATAATAATAATCTATTAGTTTTGCAAATAAAATTGTAAGAGAGCACTAAATATTGACTAAATAATAAAATTTAAAAATACTATCACCTTGATAGCTTCTGATACGATTCTGCTACCTTTAATATATTTTTAATCACACCCTGAAACCCCCCATGCAATCCGTATTTATATCCTAGAAAATACGTCATTCTATTGGTTGATTCTTACTTTTGGTTTGATACCAAATTTGCATAATGTTAGAAACTTACACAATTAAATTTCAAAAATAAAAAATATGACGTATTAAAACTTTTAAAAATATTACTTTGAAATATTACTTTCAAATCAATTATTACTTTACTAAAATACTTAAATATTTAAAAAGACTTTTTAAAAACACTATTTAATAAATTTATCCCACTTTTAATATTTAATTTATCTTTTTATTTTAACAAAATATTTAACTTTTTTATTAACTGTACTCATCTTTATTACATTATTTAAACATTTTATACGACAGTTAACTTAATATTTGCTTTTATGATAGGGAATAATTCTATCCAATTCTATAATGCAATTTTAAAATATTTTGAACTTTCCTAATAAATACTAGTAAGCAAGTGTGTATAACTCTATATTACACAAATCACATGACTAATATAACCAATACAGACATCCGATTTTCTGTCTGGGAATAAATAAATTGCTACACTTATTGTATTAAATAAAATAATACAATTATATAAAATTTGGAATAATAATTTAGAAAATATAGAACTAAATACAACTTTCACTACCATAAAGATTACTTTTAAAATATATGATATTAAATATGATTATTAAATATAATTTATAAAAATAAATACAACATTTATTTAACTACAAGTTTTAAACTATTAAAATCTAACTTTTAAACATATTTTTAAATATTTACAGCTGTGTTATTTATTATGGCCAGCTTTCTCCATATGTAATAATATGTTTAGCTTTATTTAACTATTCTTAAGTGATTTATCATCATTTTATGCATTACGTATTTTCATTTAGCTTTAAATTGTACTTTAAGATATTATTAATACAATATAATCAACACACCAAGAGAACATATTATAAAATTTAAAATTTTTTAGTAATTGACTGTGATGAGCTATTTCTGACCTATAGAAAAGGGCACTATATATATATGCTAAACAAAATAATCAATAATTGCTATTAATGATTATTCCTTGAGCATACAAGTATATTGCCCATTAAAATATTTAATTGAGAAAATCCTCAATCTCAGAATAAAGCATTTGATAATCACAATTTTCCTATATAGCTTAAACTAGCTGTACATGTGCTAAATTACTTAGTTAATTCAGCGCTTCGGGTGGAATTAAAGCCAAAATTAACATCTTCATTCTTGCTAATAGAGCTGCTTGATATAAAGTCAGTTTGTTTGATCAATGCTTCTTGATCATAAAAGAAATGAATAGTCTGCTGTTTTTTAATTTGTTTTTAAATTGCTTTATATATTTTTTTTTACTAAACTCTTGATATTTCTAAATAACTGAAATATGAATAGACAACATTATTTTAAAGATTGTCTAAATTTTATAAAATTAAAAAGAAAGATCAGTACTTAATTTGTTATCTTTGTTTCATTTATTTCTTTAGTGAGATTTACTTTGTCTAGTATAAGCGAAAGTCGTACAACGTGGTATATACCTGATGGATGTCAACTAGTATTAGAAGAAGACTCTCAGTCAGAGGCAACGTTATCTTCTAAAGAAGAGATTTCCATTGATGAAGAAGAACTTGTGATTGATGATGAAATAAATCAAATTAGAGAAGAGGAAGAAATTTTAACCCAACAACTTAATCGAGAGGTAATCAACTATTATTTTTGAAGTATAGTTTTGTAGATTTGTCTAGAGAGATAATTATTTATAGAAATGTTCATAAACAGAAAGGAATCGACTTTTTAGAAGGATTTTATTGTTCAAACATTGATGTTTGAAAATTAAGTATTAAAATTAATTAACCAACATCTGTGTAATAAGAGTGAAAAATTAAAATTATGTATATTTATGAAATGACTGAGAAGAAATAAAATATTAAAGTATTTTGATATACAATTATGCCAGCATTAATTTGATCAATGAACACTAGATGGCAATAACTATTGTCTAATTTTTTATGCCCCCATGTCACCTATTTTGTTTTTGTTGTATTTAAGATAAATGGAGATAACAATAGAAAGACTAGGAAGAGAGGTATAGATATCATTAATAGATGGCAATGGCAAAGGAGTATATACATTATCGGATCTTTTATTTGCAGATCATGTCTTCTTGAGCACAGAAAGTGGAGAAGATATGGAAGTTATGCTGAAGACATGCATAAGGGTGGGTAAAGAAATGGGATTAAATTTAGTGGAAAAAAATCAAAAGTAATGATGATAAATATTTGGGGAAAGAGAAGAGAAAGAATTTTTATTGGGGGATATAAAGTTAGATGTGATGAATAGGTATAATTATTTGGGAATCATCTAAAGTAATCAGAGAAATTGCTTGAATGAATGGGAAAAAAAATTGAAAAATGAAGCAAAGAAAAGAAAGGGACTAATAAAGAATTAACAGTGTTTTCATATAATAAATATGATTTAGCTAGAATTATACGGAAAAAAGTAGCAGTAACAGAGTTAACATATGATAATGATGTGATATGTGTTAGTAAAGGGGTGTTAGATTACTTAGAAAAAATACAAAGAGAAGTAGGAAGACATGCATTAGATGAAAATGTGCAGATGGAAAGGAGGCAAATAAAGAAGAAATGGTAAATTTTTATATGAGAGATGCAAAAAGCAAAACAAAAATGTTTGGTAGATTACAATTTATGGATAATAAAAGAAAAACCAAAATAGTATTTAATTGGGCAATGGATAAAGGACAGAGAACAAGATAGGTGAGAAAGGTAGTACAGTATGCAGAAGATTTGGATAAAGAGTTTATGTCAGTATACTTATATAAATGTGGGATGATTGTGTTAGAAGAATTGTTGAATATTATAGTGGAAAGATGGATTAATGAAAAGTAGGGAGTTGGAGAGATGAAGAACTAGTACAGAGAGTAAAAAGAATTTAAATATATATTAAAGTAAACATAATATTGGATGTGAGTTAATTTACAATAATAGTAAGGAAAGTAGTTTACTGTTAAAGGTTCGAAGAGGATCTTTAGCAACAAGAAAATATACACATAAATGGGGATGATTTAGTCTGTAAGTTGTGTAAAGAAGGCAAAAAAAAATATTAGGCATCTGTTAATTGAATGTAAATGCCTACAAGCAGCAAGGGTACAAATGATGAAGTTGTGGGAAAATAAACATAAACAAAGTGATTATACAGAAAGTGGTTTCTTGTTTTTTTTTTTTATGCTGGGTTTGGAAAAAGATATGGGGGATTTAGATATAAAGATCATGGAGTTAACAAAGATTATGTTATTGAGATGGGGTGGAGCAGGATAAATAAGAATATGGGAAAAACATAGTGTAGGGAATGGAAAGGGAAGGTAAGGTGGCTAACAGATTTCTCTGGGCATAGTGGCTGAGAAATTCCTGACCCCAAAAAAGGAGAACCCACAGTGCCTCACATCATATCAATCATTTGGCATGGCTGATTTTTGCTCTACCATATAAATTAAAGTTTTATTTATTTTAATGACATCTAGATAAAAATTTCTGTTACTGGGAAATATTTGTTTAGAGACTAAATAAAAAAAGAGAGTTGGAGCAAAGAGAAGTAGATTTAATTGGATTTGGAAAGATTGAGGGAAAATATTGTTAATGTTTGGAAAGTGATTCGAGATGCCACATTTTAAATATTATCTATATACCATGTTTATTGTAATAAGGCCTTAAAAACTAAGACATACATAAGATTAGATGAATTTTAGGAGATTTGCTAATAAAAGTTTTTTAATTTAAGTGAGAGAGTGATTAATTTTGAGAAAGAAAGGTAACTTTGAGGTGTGAGTTTTTGGGGATCTTCATTATAAAAAAAAATTGTATAAAGATATTTGGAGAATGGTAAAAAATCACAGTTCATATTTCTATTTTTTCAATTCCAATGTTTGTTTGATAAGGTTTTCCATCTGAAGTGCTAAAATAAAACTAGGAAGAATATAAAAAGTGTATGGTTGTGTAGATCATTTATAAATGTGATAGAAGAGGTTTAAGCATAGATAGTTTAAAGAAAATCAGGAAAAGTTGAGGAAAATATAGATAAGAACAATAAAATGGAGTATATGCAAATTAGAATGATAAAAGATATAGAATTCAAAATAAGTAGTGGAGTGGGGATAGTTAGCCAAAGAATAAAGAAGATAGAGAAAGAGGTAATGAATGTACAAGTAAAAAGTGTTAGATATGAAGTGTGAGCAGATCAATAAATTAATGATTAGAAATAATATGGAAGAAATAAGAAAGTTCAGAAGGCAGGGAGTAAAGGTTACAGATGGAATAGGGAAACCGTGTGATAGTCTTGATAGGGTATTCACTAATTAGAGAATGTGGAAATGTAATCACAAGTGAAAATAAAAATAGATATATAAGAGTATGTTTGCCTGGAGCTAGAATTAGGGATATTACAGATGAGATAAATAAACAGGGGAGTAGAGATGTTTGTGTTATGGTTGGACAAATAATTTGTTAGAGTCATCAGAGAGAGTAATGGATGAGTACAAAGAATTGACTAATAGTTTGAATAAGGTTAAAGGAAAAATAGGAATAGTTGGATTACTACCAAGCTTCAACAATAGGCATATATTAGATAGAGCATGTTCTATTAATGGGAGATTGGAAAAATTATGCAATAGAAAAAATGTTATGTTTGTGGATGTGTGGGATGTTTTTATTAATAAGAGGGAGTTATGCAGTAAAGATGGATTGCATTTAGAAAAACAAAAAAGGAAAGCATTAGGGGGTTTGATTTATGAAAAATATATTTCAGGAAACTTATAAGGGAAATAGGGTTTTTAATTATACTACTAGCAAAAAAAAGGTTACAGATGAATGGGATGTAAGAAGTAAACAAAGTGTAGCTTATCTAGATGTAAATGTAAATGTGGAAAGAGAATGGTTCAGTAAAACTAATGATAAACAAATTAGTTACAAATACAATAGAAAGGAAATAATCAAAAGAATTTATAAAAGGACATAAAGAAAGGAAGAAATTGTAAAAATTGGATATTTGTATATGCAAGATGGTAGGAGACCAGAAAAATTGTACAAATTAAACAAAACAGTTAAAAATGAAGAGCTTGATATATTAGCAGTAGTGGAAACACATCTAAGAGAAGAACCTACAGTGGAAAATTTGGTATAACAGGTTATAAATAGAAAAGAAAAAGGAGTGGTGATATAGGAGTAATGCCAAAAAAATATTTAAATACTGTATAGTGTCAAGAACATTTGTTATTTGAGATAAAGTTAGGAAGATAAGAATGAATGGTGACTATAGTGTATATGGCCGCTGGAGATAGTCAAACTATAATGGAATGGGGAAATAGTACATATGAATGCCTATTTAAGCATATACAGAGTTTCAAAAAAAGTAGAAGAAATTTATGGTTATAGGAGATATGAATGGATACATTGAAGAAATTGATTTGGATAACAAGAATGGGCAGCTTCTAAAAAAAATTTGTCAGAGAGTAAATTTGTACATTGGAAATTTATCAAATATTTATGAGGGTCAATACACATGGTCTAGAAATAATATACTTCACACAATAGATTATGAATTAATAGATAAAGGAGAATGAATGAAGTATGGAAAATTAAAGTTTTTGATATTGAAGAGAGAGTATGTAATAGTGATGGTAATTTCTTTATAATAGAAATGGTTAGTAATATGATGGAAAATAATAATAAAAGTAGAAAGAATATTGAAAAATATGGATGGAGAGTGAATGATAAAAATAAGTTAGAAGAATATAAAATAAAAGGTATGGAAGAGTTTGCTGGGAATGAATTTAGGGATTGGCATGGTGAAGTAGAAAAGGTGTCAAATAGGATTTTGGGTGAGAATATTCAGAAGAATAAAAGTAATAGAAAAGTGAAAATTAGTAAAAATGGAAAAGGGAGGAAAAAATATGCAGAGAATATAAATGTGCTATTAAGAACAAAGACAGTGAAAAGATGTTAATGTTAAATGGGAATATTATTAATAAAAAGAAGTTAGTAAAATGTATAATTATAGAGTGAGAATGATATTAAATAGTAAATTATTGGAAGATATTAATAAAAATGGAAGAGATGGGAATAAAAAATTTTGGAAATATATTAAAAGAAGGAATGTAGGGGGGAGAGAAATAGTATTACTAAATGCTGAGGAGAAAGAGTGTAGTCTAGAGAACTAAGAATAATGGATAGAGAAAAGATGTTAGATGTGAAGGACAGAAATGTCAAAAGACATAGTAATGGAAATATTAATTTTACAGAAAATGAAATGAATGAGGCAGGGAAGAAGTTGAAAAATGGCAAGGCAAAAGGGTTTAGATAAATGGGCAGCAGAGATGCTGATAAATTTGGGAAATAGCTCAAAATTAAATCTATTATCATGCTTTAATAAGATGGCACAGAAGACAGAATTCCCAGATAGCTGGAATAATACAAAAATGAGGCTATTACTTAAAGGAAATAGTAAAGATCACAGAAACATAAACAATTGGAGACTGGTAGTGGTAATCTTGATATATAAAGTTTTTGCATATTTGGTGGCTGGAAGAGTGGCAAAATGAATGGAAGAAAATAATATAGTGCTGAGAAATGCAAGGAGGTTTTAGAACAGATAGGCATATATGAGATACTTTATTTTTAGTCGCACAACTTATAGAAATGAGTAAGAATACAAGTAGGCAATTATATATGGCCTTTATAGATATAGAGAAGGCATAAGATATAGTGAATAGAAATGGATTATGGGTAAATTTTTGGAATGAATCGGGCTTTAGTGGATCTTATTAAGAGATTGTATAAAAATTATTATATTTATTAATTAGGAAATATTGAAAATATTTTTTGTGTTTTCAATTTCATTCTCATAGTTTTGTAGTTAAGTAGAGATAAAAGGTGGTTGCTAGAGGGTTGCATTAGATCCTAAGATCTAGATGCAGTGCTCTCAGATCCAAAGCTCTTCACTGACGAAGGCCACAAGCCAGAAACTAGTCTGGGGATATTGAATGAGTAGGCATTAGATAGGGATTTTATGCACAAGCCTTCTGGCATCCGTTGATTACTCTGTTTAGCACAGGTGGCAATACTGTATGGAGAGTTTTGCTTTGTTTATCAACAATTAATGTGCTAGTATAGGAGATGTGATCATGTGATGCTTAGTGGTTTAACCTCAAGACTTCCTCATTCTTTTTAAATTCATATAAATAAAGATACAATAAAAGACAAATGCCCCCTAATATGCATTTCATGCTGAACCAGTACTCATCAGTTGGCCCAGGTCACTATTTCCTATATATATATCTCTATTACATGAAGAGTATTTATCTATAATAAATTGTTACATTTTTATTTACCATTGTCAAACTCACTCCACTCACAACTTTGATACCATCCACCTCAGATAAATACAATAATGATTATTGTATTTATCTGAGGTGGATGGTGTCAAAGTCGTGAGTGGAGTGAGTTTGACAATGGTAAATAAAAAGGTAACAAAAGTAATATGGTATGCAGAAATTTGGATAGAGATTATATCAGTATACTTGTACAAAGAGTGGAATGATTGTGTTAGAAGGATTGTTGAGTGTTATAGTGGCAAAGACTGGGATAGAAGACTAGATGTATTAATAAAAAAATAGGGAGCTGGAAAACTAGTATGGAGAGTAAAAAGAGCTAAAATATATATAGAAGTAAATAGAATATTGGATAAAAGTTAACTTATATTAGCAGAGAAAATAGTTGACTATTTAAGGCTTGAACAAGATTTCTAGCAACAGAGAAATATACACATAAATAGGGAAATGTCAGTGATTTAGTCTGCAGATTATGTAAGGAAGGCATGGAAAATTTTAGGCATATACTAATAGAATGTAAATGCTTTCAAGCAGAAAGGGTACAAATAATGAAGTTGTGGGAGAATAATAAACCAAATGATTATACAGAAAGTGAGTTGTTGGTCTTTAAGCTGGGGTTGGAAAAAGATAAAGGTGATCTAGATACAAAGGTCATGGAGTGGACAAAGATGATGTAGTTGAAATGAGATAGAGCAGAATAGAGAATAATATGGGAAAAACTTAGGGTGGCAACAAGTTTTTCTTGGACATATTGGCTGAGTAATTCCTGACTTCGATAAAGGAGTAGCCATATCACATCACATATACAATAACAGTTTAACCCTCATGTAATTTGATGTTATGCACTTTCTCTTTAATGTGCAGTCAACCATAGTTACTATTAATTTACATCCACTGTGCTGTATATTTAAAATCTGTTAACATTTACTTCTCATTTGTGATTTTTTTCTTAATATTTTATTATATAATTTCTCTGTTAGTTTTCATAATTCTAAAATAAAAGAAAAATGTCAACTCTTCAATAATTTTTGCTGACATTCTATACATATATATCTGTCAATATTACTATTTCTGCTCTACTAAAATCTTTACACATTAATTTCCTGTTCTGTATTTAAATAAATAAATTTTATTCTTTTTTCATTTCTTACTATTTTCTACCTTAAATAATAATTCACTACTTTTATTGTTTCAATACTGATCTAATTTGATAATTTATTAGTGTTTACATATACATAAATTTCCATATTTTTATTTAATATTTTTTTAATTCTTCTATCCCAATCCCAACTGCATTATATATATATATATGATATTCTATTGAACTATTCATTTCAATTTTTATATAATTACATTGAAATATATTTATTAATTCTTTTGCAAATAATTGAGAGCCATCTACCTATAGAGTACATTGAGTTTAGGCTGGGAAAAATCTACTATGAACAAGTTTTTTCTTTAACAACTCATATTGGAAAAGGCTTTTTTAAAAACTGGTTTGACTTATTAATGTAACCTCAGTTTATGATTCTGTTTGGAAAATGGATTTCTTCTAAAAATTTCTAAAATTCTTAATACAGAAAAGCTTAATTTATTTGATAAAATGTTCTCCAATAGAAAATTTGTGACACTAAATAATAATTATAGGAGGTTCAAAATTTTGCAAAACACTCTACCTCAGAAAAAAAATAATGAGCTATGCTAATTGCTCTAACAAACTTATTGATAAATGCCAGAAAGAGAAAGCATTTAAAAATCTCTATCTAGAAACCACACCCTCAGACAAATGGTTTCATGCTTTGGCACTCCTCAATGAGGTGCTAGTGTAGTTTCATGTTTGAAACTACCCTCGCACCTCACTAAGGAGTGCCAAAGCACGAAACCATTGATCTGATGTTAGGTTGTGGTTTCTAGATAGAGATTTTTAAATGCTATCTCTTGCTGTCATTTATCAATAAGCTTGTTAGGTCATGTGATATATATGACTTTAATTGTTATTGACTCTACCACAGAGTTCATTTTTCTCAGCTACTTGATTTAATATATAAATCAGTGATCTTTCAGATATAGAGTGCAGGAAATTTACATAAGTCAATGATATTGAAGTGTCTCTCAGTAAGGACATGAAAAGATTGAAAATAATTCTAATCCATTGAAAACAATATGTTCAATTTTTCATTTAAACAATATGAAATCATCTCATAATCTGAATAATTTGCAATAATAAACTGAAACACAAATCTATCCCATGCTATTTAGATATAATTTTGGATTATAGTCTGACTTATTTTCATCATTTAACTAAAGATTAAATCAAAATTATTTGATATTATAATGCAAATCTTTTATGGACAGCTCCCTTAGCATGCTATTGTTTTGCCTGGAGTTAAAAGTTTGCACATTAAACTTCTGGATACTAAGTTAAACATTATCATCAAAAATATTACTGGTATGCTCAAGTCTATTCTTTCACAGTGAATCTATTCTCCAACAAACATTAGAAAAGCAGTTGATTTATAGAAAATGATTTAAAAGCTGTTAAGCAACTCAGGCTTGCCAACAACTTAAGATTCTAAAATTCATTTCAAATCTAGATCCCTATTTAGGATATTCATTCAAAGAATGTACAGTCAAATAATTATAATGTAAAAGATAGAATTCTTAATAATGTTTTAAACAATTTCTTTTCCCAGATACAGCAATAAAGCCTGTTGGATTTGGTTTTTCTACATGCAATTGGGATCTCATCAACAGATTCAAGACATTCTGTAGACATTGCATTCATCTGCTTTATAAGTGGAATTTATCAGCCATTGTTCTATGTAAATGTGAATAAAGACAAACTATGAACTAATCAATGAAAGTGTTAATGTAGAGTATAACTAAAAGGAAGTCTATCATACCAACTGCTGCCTCCCATGAAATATGATGATGAAAATATTGTGATTTGGGAAATAATATTATGTTATTCTCTTAGTCGCAAGTATTACTGTACATAAATGTCTTATAATTGTAGATCATTTGAATATTGGGGAGAGGGGCAGGTTTATACTCTGATACTGCTTTAATTAAAAAAATTACTGCATTCTGTAACATGATAATTCTCCAGTCCATTTTGACTATCCAGTAAAATATTTTAAAAAAAACCCAAGAAAATAATGCAACATATAACTCATTGCATTTCCATTTGTCACATTTTTGAAATGAGAAATGAGAGATTAATATCCTACACAGACATCTTTCACAAAATTTATAGATGTATCCAAAAGAAATATTTTAAAGACACTGTTCAAAAAGTTTATACGATGTATTCATTCTAATTAGAACAAAGCAATTATCAGTATAAATACTAATCTTACAATATATTAATAAAAAGATTACAAATCATTATTTTCTTCAACTTGAAAATATATACAGTATTAAAAAATATGTGTGATGATAGCTTTCCTGACTAATATATATATATATATATTGCTAAAAGGAGATTGTCTTGATAATAGTTTGAAATTCTTGATTGTTAACTATATTGGTATTGTCTAAGTGTTGACTGTTTTCTAATGGTTTTATATATATATATATATTTAAAATTTACAACCAATAGTGTTAAACCTTAAACATTATTGCAGACCTATTGAAAAAATAAAGTGAGTATTGGTTATAATTTTTAAAAATATAAGATCATAATACATTAATAAAAACAGGTGCTAGTTTAAATGATATATATATAATATATGAACTTTATCACATCTAAAATGAAATTTTAATGTAATTGATTTACGAACTGAGTGAAAAATATTTGTGAACAAACGCCAATTAAAAGTATGCGTTTATAAATTTGCATAACTTATATCAATAATTACACATTGACAATATGCATTTGTAATTATGTATTGGACTACTTCCTTCATCTAATATTAATGTTAAAGGTTTTTAGAAAAATTCAAATTTTGCAAATACATTCAGCTATTTGTAGTAGCATACAGATTAGTATATAACAATGTCTTAAGTAGAAGTGTTCTCATTTCTTCAAATGTGATCTTACCAATGACAATACTAGCAAGGGAATTGAACTTTGAACCTTTAGATTCATGAATACTGTATTAAATTTAAAGCAATGTACTAACTAGCCAAGCTATACTGTCAAATGCAACAGTCTGTAGAAATTTATCTATGAGGATACCCCCAATTTCTCCAATTTTTTTTCTTAAAAACAAGTTAGTGAGTGCTTTCCAAACATTATGAATCATTACTCTAGATTGATTTATGTGATTGGTTGTCATTGTCATGTGAAGAGCTTTTAATTTTTTTTTTCTTGGTCTGAGGAAAATCAATTTAAAGAAACTGCTCACAGCAATGGCAAATATTCTCATAAGTTAACCTAATGTGATAATTCATCATATATGGAAAACACTCTTAAACCAAATCAGAAGGATGCTCATATATAATTATATAACATTTTTATTAACTTTTGCCTTTAATAGAATAGCTTAGTTAGTTAGGGTGTTATCTTAAATTTAATATTTATGCATGTAAAGGTACCAGGTTTGAATCCCCTACTAGTACTGTCATTGGTCAGATCAGAAACACCTGAAGAAATGATAATATTCCTACTCAAACCATTATTATATACTAATCTGTCTGCTGTTACCCACAATTGAATATATTTCAAAAGTTTAAATATATTTGATTTTTTTCTAAAATGTTTAATATCAGGTAATGGAAATAGTCCAACATATAATTACAATTATAATATCATCATCACAAACTTTCAAACAAACACAGTATTCATATGAATAAGATCTGATTAGTCAAAATTTATCTTAGGAGCCATCAACATCCCCCCCCCTACTGTATACAGTCCAAATGTTGAAAGGTGTTAGTGAGCATTAACTTTTTTTTTTCCAACAAAAAAAATAAACAAGAATGTAACAAAAAAACAAGATGGCCATGCACAGTAAAGAGAGTATTATAGATATATAAAACTTTATTAAAATCTATATCTAAGTTGAAACAACATATAATAACTTTTTATGTAATAAACAATCATTAGTAATCATGTATTTATCGAAAGAAAGGTGATTATTGTGAATAAGTGCTTGCTAAAAGGCATGCATTCATTAAATGTGTAATATATACTTAAGGTTTCATATACTATTTTTTTAACATGAATATGTAGCCACAAATATCATTCAAGAAATGTCTTATATGTTTGTGAGAAAACAAATAAAAATGTAATGTACTCCACATCTTCAGATTAAAATGATTAATATTCTAAACTTATGCAGCATCTCACTCGAAAATGCTTTACATAAGCAAGTGCTCATCTGGGAACTAGTTGTTGGCTAATGGTAATAAATTTTGGATGAGTTGTTAATAGTCAAGATTGTGGAAGCATATAGACACAATGTTAATTAAACTACTAAGCATTACATGCATTAATTAATTACTCTGGCTTGCAGTGAGTAACACTGCTGTATGGAGTTTTGCCTCTGGGCATAATTGCTGAGATATTCTTGACTTCGTTTAAGGAGAACCCAAATACATCACATCATATCTATACGTGCACATGTTAATTTTATGTATAATGATATAGATAATCGAATTTTTGATAAGCATTTGAAGAATATCAATTTATTTATTCTCATACAGCCATTGTATACCTCTAGTTTCTTGTCAAATGTTGGAAATTAAGTTTTAAATCAATACATTAATTGTTCATATGGTAATAATTTGATAACTTTTTTGATAATACTAAATTGATTATAACTATCTTTTATATATATATATTATATTCATTGTTACAATTCACTTTTGTAATACTAACTCTTCCCATATATTTCCACCTTCAATTTTAATTCTCAATAAATAATATACACATTAATAATAAATTGACTTTTAAAAAAATGTCTACCATTTTTCAAATGAGAGAACTCTTGGGCAGAATCATGTATAGTTTTATTCCATTTTCTTGTAACTATTTTTTTTAATCAAATAAAAAGGTAGTATAATATAAAATACTATTCTCATATGTCTGTCTTATTTTATTTTTAATAATAATTAACAATAGTCATACTATTGTTGTCATTATAAAGTAAATTGTAATACTAATAATTATTTCTTAGCTATAGATACAAGACAATAACGTCTAGCAATGACAGGTATCCAGTTACTTAGTTGCCTTTGAACAGGGAATTTCATATAAATTAAATATTTAAAAAAAACCATTATTAGTCTAATCATATTTTAATTGTAATTGGTTTTATTCTAAATATCTCTTAATCATTGAAAATAAAATATTCGAATTAATTTTTTTTAATATTTTACACAAATTTACTTTTTTTTTTTTAATGTCAAATGTTATGTATATATGTTAAAGACGTTGACCGGGAAGCGAACCGGGTCGGCTGTTGGAAAGCAGCTATGCTAATCGCTAGGCCACCAACGCTTGACATGTCAAATATCTTATGCATATTTAACTTCTACTTTCTTTTTACATTTAATAGACAGTCACCCCTCCCTCTAATTTTTTATTCAGTAAAACTTTTTTAATGTGTATGTAAATATTTATATGAATAATAAAACATGTTTGTTTACCATTTTTTATTTGGATATTCTGTCTATATAGTTGAAAATTATTTTGATTAATAATTTAAATTCACTTGAAAGAAAATATTAGCCTGCTGCATTTCTCAACTAAATATTTTACAGTCGAACAAAAAAATGTCTGCCCAAATGCAATGGAGAAAAGTGCAGGCCTATCTCTTTCAAGAAGATTTAAGTGCAAATAGCACTAGTAGTCAAAACAATTTTCAGTTATGTAAATGGAGTTTCTATTTAAAAACTTATAAGCATATTCTTTTTTTCAACAGAATTTAGACTCCATTGAAACGGAATGCTTGGATTTGGAAAGAGAAATCGCCAAAAGTATTATTGTTGTAAGTAGTGAAACATATTCAGTCACTTATAAAAAATGGAGTGAAGCTATAGTGAAAGAAGATATACAGGTAAATGATAAAATCAATCAAAAACATTTTAATACATGCATGTCTCAGGATTCCCAAAAGATTTGTGATAAACAAATAGAACAGCTTCTAATTGACTCTTCAAAGATGGAAGCAATAAATGACATGGAAATTAAACCAAATGTAAAAAAGAAACCTTTAACTAGAACTCATAAGAAATATTATATTGAGGAAGATAATAATGACATAGAAAGTGAAGAACAACATAAAAAAATGAACTGTTCTTTTGAAAATCAAATTACATATCAGGATAGTGTTCCAGAGTTATGTTTAAGGCATAAAAATGAAGAAAAAATACAAAATACCAAGCACATTGGATCTGAAAACATAGATTCTGTGAATAATCTCACTAATTCATCTTCAGTCTTATTAAACCAGCAAATAAACAATAACGATGTTGAAAGTATTCATCCTTCAGTAAAAAATGAAGTATGTGTTAGAAAATCACCCAAAAAATTTGGAAAGATAGCAGAATTCCTAGAAAATACTTTGAATAATATATCTGTTTTTAAAAAAAGAAGATTAGGTAGAGCTGGAAAAACTTTAAACTTTCTACATGGCTTAACTTTTACTCCAAAAACATTACCTGAACCAAAGTTAGCATGGGATGAAGGTATGTACTACTTTTTTATAATTAATTTAATAATTTGTGAGTAGCCTATAATATGTAACATATTTAGAGGAAATTCATTTATTACAGAAATGAGTAGCAACTTTGCTTTCTTTTTTATGTTCACATTTTGCATTATTTCTCTGTATGTATATATATATGCTTTTTACATCTGAATTTAAGATCAAGAAACATTATAATCTTTCTTCTCAGTTGTCTGATAAGGCAGAATGAATGTATGTGTAAATGATAAATATTTTTCCAATAGTTATACAATTATGACAGACAAAAATAAATCATGGCCCTTATTCTCAAGAGGCTGTAAAGTCACCAACCAAGGCAGCGGTTGGTGGCTGAAGATTGGAGGATGCTAAGAATACCCTGATTGTGGATCCAGGCTGCCATTTGATGACAACTTTTTATTTAGGTACTTACAACTGCAGATCACTTTGTGAAGTTAGAAGAAAAGGTGAAGAGACAATTGATTTAAAAACTGGACATATACTCTATTATAAAGGCACAAATATTGGAAATACAAATGGAGTAGGATTCATTATAAATAAAAAGTGGAAGAACAACACTGTTGAGATTGATGGTGTATCGGACACAGTGGCAAAATTAGTTATACAACTTAATAGCAAATACCAGATGCACATAATTCAGGTTTATGCCCCAACAAGTTCTCATAGTGATGAAGTAGTAGAAGATTTTTATATGGATGTTCAAAAGGCTTTTGATCAGAGTAAACAACATTTTGAAATTGTTATGAGAGACTTTAATGCTAGAATTAGTAAACAAATGAAAGATGAAAATGCTGTAGGTAATTTTGGTTATGGTAATAGAAATGAGAGAGGACATAGACTTGTGGAATTTGCAGAAAAATAAAAATTTTATATTATGAATTATTTTTTTGAGAAAAATGTTAAAAGGAAATGGACATGGAAGCATCCAAATGAAGGTACAGCAGAATTGGATTACATTTTGGCTAACAGGAAATACATATTTCAAGCTTGTAATATTATTAATAAATTTAACACAGGAAGTGATCATCGATTAGTAAGATGTAAGATATGTGTTAATGCAAAACTAGAGAGACAAAAATTATTAAGGAAAACGATATTTACAGACGATATTCATAATCTTCAGAAACATTCAAATGAATTTAAATTAGAACTTACAAATCGGTTTCAAGCATTAGTAGATTTTGAACATGATTCAGATTTAAATGAAATTAATATGAAAATAACTGATACACTTTTAAAAACTGCAACAAAGATAGCTGGTAGAAAAAAACAGCAATTGATCAATAAAATTTCTACTGAGACTAGAGAATTTATGAAGAAAAGAAGAAATATGAAGATATATAAAAATGATGCATTAAAAAGGATTGAATATCTCGAATTTTGTAAATGGTGCAAAAGAGTTGAAAATGACATAAGAAAGTATAACTGTGAACTAGCAAGGAAAGCTATAGAAGAGAATAAAAGTCTCAAGAGTGTAAAACATTTTGGTATTGGTAGGAAATTTATATCTGCAATAAGAAAAAAAGATGGAATTATTACTAAAAAGAGAGAAGATATTATGAAATGGGTAGAAGTCTTTTATGAAAAATTATATACTAATAAAGAACAAGTACCTCCTATATCTATTACATCTTCTGAATTGCCCAGAATTTTAAATGAAGAAGTGAGACGTGCAATTAAGTGTATGAAGAAAGGAAAGGCTCCGGGTAATGATGAATTGTAATTGATATATTAAAAGAAGCAGGTGAAGAAATAGAACATTTTTTAGCAAAGTTATATACCAAGTGTCTAAATGATAAAGATGTACGAGATGATTGGAAGAATGCAGTATTAATATTAATATTTTAAAAAGGTGATAAAGAAGATATTAGAAATTATAGACCTATCATCCTTTTATCAGTTTTATACAAAATTTTTACCAAGATAATTACAACTCGTTTACAGAGAACATTGGATTTCTACCAATCAAGATAACAAGCTGGATTTAAAAGTGTTTTAGTACAGTAGATCATATCCAGGTATTGAGAGAATGTATAGAAAGGACAACAGAATATGAGTTGCCATTATGCTTTGGATTTGTAGATTATGAAAAGGCATTTGATTCTATAAACATTTCTTCAGTGATTAAAGCATTAGACCATCAAGGTATAGATCCAGGATATTGTCATATTTTAAAGAATATTTATAAAAATGCAACAGCAACAATTAGATCACATAATGCTACTGGGAACATTGAGAAAGGTGTAAGACAGGGTGACTCTATATCTCCAAAACTTTTTACAGCAGTGCTGCAAGAAGTATTTTGTGGATTACAATGGAAAGCTAAAGAAGTGAAAATGAATGGAGATTATTTAAGTCATTTAGATTTTGAAGATGATGTAGTTGTTTTTGCAAATAATGCTTTAGAGCTGCAGGAAATGTTGCAGGAGTTATCAGATGAAAGTAAGAAAGTAGGACTAAAGTTAAATGTTAAAAAGACTAAAGTAATGTTTAATGGATTTTCTCAAAATATGAAAATAAAGATTGATTATGATGAGTTAGAAGAAGCTAACAGTTACAAATACCTTGGTCAGATTATTATTATATTTGGATACATAATGGATGAAATTAATCATAGAATTAAACTTGGTTGGAGTGCTTTTGGTAGAAATAACTTGATACTAAAAGGAAGTATGCCTATGTGTTTGAAAAAGAAGTTTTTTAATAAATTTGTTTTACCAGTTCTTACTTATGGATCTGAGACTTGGATACTTAATAGAAGAGCAATACAGAGAGTTCAGACCACTCAAAGAAGTATGGAAATATGCATGTTGGGAGTAACAAGAAGATATCGAAAACACAATATATGGGTAAAAGAACAAACAGGTGTTACTGACCTCATTGAAAAAATTAAAAGACTGAAGTGGGGTTCAGCTGGACATATTGCTAGAAGAGATGATAATAGATGGACAATTGAAATCTTAAACTGAATTCCAAGAGATTGTAAAAGACCCAGAAAGAGACCACATGTAAGATTGATGGATGAAATAAGAAAGTGTGCAGGGGTGATATGGAGAAGAGAATCTAAAGATCGGAAATGAATTGAACTTGGAGAGACCTTCATCCTGCAGTGGATTGATAATGGTTGATGATGATGATAGATGGATGAGACAGTTATCAGTGTATCATTGATAATTGAATTTAAAATCAACATATAAATGAATGGAGGCTAAAACACATTTGTTTTAATGGTGAATTACCATAGAGGAATCTTAAAACTTTATAATGTACCTATAAATATCAAGATGCTAGAATATATATTTTAAGAAGGGCATAAATGTCAAAACTACCATCAGTGATGGCTGAGTATTATGAATATAGTAATATATTGAAATGTACAATCTATTACAGAAAGTGCATTATTTGTTTTAAAAACCGAATATAGTAAACAGCTATTATAAAATTTATCTTAAAACAATGCATTGTATGCAGATGTATTTTCTATAGAAAGCAAGGTATGATTTTTTTTTTTATTTCTAAAAGAATTTTTCATGAAATCAAAAGAGTATTAGACATTTTTAGATAATTTTACTAAATAGAATAATAAGTTGAGGTTAGCTTAATAATCATTTACTTTGATGCTCTTTTGAACGTGAGTTGTTAAGGATAAAATTTGTTCACAGCAGCTTGTTCTTATCTTAAACCCAGTCTATTCAATGAGCAGATACTTCTTAATGATTGGCCTGATATTCAGCTTTTAGAAATGCAATATTGAACAATAATTACTTAGATCGTTATTACATTTGTTTTTAAGACTATTTTTACTTTCATGTTGCTGAAAAGCTTTGACTTTAGATTCAAAATATTTTGGAAACTCTAAAAGAATTATATTTTCCCCTGAGAATTTAACTGATTAAAGATAATTAAGTTCACCCATATTTACTTGTTTTATTATATTGAAATTAGATAAACATTATGAAAGCTTTATAGTTCTGTTCTAATGAAGTTTTTTTTTCTACCCAATTTTATATTTTCAAGTCTGATATATATAATGGGCAATTTCATTATAAGAGGGATCATTTTAGAAGAGTTTTTATTACTATCAAACCAACATAAGTTACAGGTCTTTTGACAAAATCTTAATTTTGTTTTTCATTTTCTTTTTTGGAATCATCCAGAAATTGTTTGTTAGCAATTTTCATAACTTTGTAGACAAAAATAGGATATAAAGATCCCTGCTAGTTTTGTTTTGCCATCTTTGAAAAATGGACTCTGATAGTTACTCTATAAGACTATTAAATCCATCATAGCATGAAGGGATAAATAATATACTATTAATATTGTGTTCTAAGTATACAGTGTATTGATTCCAGTTAGCTTTCCTTAAATGTTATTTTTGCACAGTTATGAGAATATGAATTCTAAGAATGATAAAGTTTGATTTATGTTAATCATGAGGGAGATCAACCATTATTGGTTAGGAGTTGTTTCCCCATCTCTTAATAATAATGTTTTGCTTTCTTTGGCATCATAAAATATGCATATATATTATTTAAATACAATCAGTCATATTTATTTAAGTACTGGATTTACTGAAGGCCTTTTAAAAGCAAATATAACATTTCATTTAGATTTGTGTAATCAATTTGTTTATAATATATCTGAACAATATATTAGATAATAATTTTTAGCAGCAAATATGTCAGCAGTCTATATATTGATGATGTTAAATTACTTACTAATGTAACTGGCAAAACTCTCCATACAGTAGTGCCACCCTGTGCCAACCAGAGTAATCAATGGATGCCAGAAGGCTTGGGCATAAAAGCCCTATCTAGTGCTTAATCATCCAATATTCCCTACTAGTTTCTGGCTTATGGCCTTCATCAGTGAGGAGCCTTGGATGTGATGCTTAGTGGTTACTTACTAATGTAATATCTAAATTTAATCACTTCATCTGTATTTTGGTCAGAAATATAATTTGTTTGCTTATTGTTAAAGAGAAAGTCATATCTGTTGAAGTGTTTATCAATATACTTATGTCCACCACGATATAGCATTAATTGATGATTATAATTATTAATAATCAATGAAAGACCTTTTCTATGAAATGCAGGAATAATTGAGTTAGGGAACTAAATCCAAATATCATCATCAAATTAAATAAGAGAAGTCAAGCATTGGTTGTCGAAAGGTCAGCGACAGCTGCTTTATAAACAGTTGTCACGGGTTAGCGGGTTTGCTTCCCGGCTGATGCTATGACACATGAGGAAAAAAAATTAAATAAGAGAAAATACTTAACAAATACTGTGTTATCCTAGATAAGATGCCTCTGGCAATAATATGAAAAAGTGCATGAATCACTTCATATTATTATTATTAAACAAAGATCACAATGACAAATTTCCCCATATTTATATGTAATGGATATCATGACTTTATCAGTTGATAATTCTTGCCTAATAGCTAATATACTTAGAAATTTTATCCATGTTGTAAGTCAGAAAATGCTTCTGAAAATCTAGTTATGATTTAAATTCTAGATATGAGTGTAGATGTTACATTTACATTTGGACTTTCGAGAATTACATATGACTGAATTAATGCTACATAGCAATCATATTGGTGTAAGGTAAGAAATGAATACAAACACTAATAATTCATTATAAAAATTTGAAGAATATCTAAAAGAATCATAACTGGATGAAGTAATAGTTCGATGTTATTATAATGTAATTTAAATAAGTATTATTTTCAGTGGCAAAGTATCTAAATATAAGAAATGTATCAATATTAAACAAAATATAAATTTAAAAAATAATAATAGCATTATTAAAATATCTTTCACTTTATTATATATTTTCTAATTATAAATATTACATAAGTAATATTCATTAAGGCTATAGCCTCAAGCACATGCTTATAAAATGTGATAGTAGGGACCTCTACAGGTCTCTAATAAGTTTTTACCCAAAAATAGCTTTTAAGCAATTATCTTTTTAATATTACCTAATCAAGAAATAAATTATATACTTGCAATATTAGTATATGATTTTAAACATGATCTATCTTTCAGAATAGTATATACACTGCTAACTTTATTCTTACAACAAAAAAATTAATGACTTTAAACAGACCAAAGTATTTTCCAGCATACATTTTTGTAAATAATGTGGACAAAAAATATAATTTTAAATACAGTGGCTAATTATTATAAAGACTATAAGTTAATACTTGTGATGCATTTAACATTAGTGTTATACATGCATATATTAATTTCTCTTCATAAAAGCAAATTAATTTAACTAAGCAACATGATACTAGTGAACTTATGATAGTTTGACAGTTTAATATAATTTATTATAGCATATCAAATTAGAACTTTTAACATAAAATAATGAAATATTTTACATCTTTAACTTATTTCTAAAATACTTTTTTTTTCAATGAAAAAATACAAAGATACCACAGAAATGAATACTAATTATAGTTTGTTCAGTCATCACCATAAGTACCATTGTCAAAATTTATGAAAAAAAAACTTTCTACATATCTTTGCTTTTCAAATCATATTAAAAAATTAACTTATTTATCACTTGATCATATCACTGTTTCCTAGCTATCCCACTTGTCTTTGTAGAGAACACAACACACAGATAATAATTGCTAAACTATTAGTAGTTACTACAATTTTTCTTAAACACATTTTGATTTTTTTAAATTTCTTTATCTTTATAAGGATTCAAAATTTTGCCTATTTATTCAATTATCAGGTTTTATTTTATCTTTAAATTCTTTTATTGAAATTGAAAAATCTGTTTGTTTGGTGGGTTTTTTTTTTTTTTTGTAAATTCGCTAGAGGGTGGTTTAATTTTTTTTTTTTTAATTTTTAAAATTGATATTTAATTTATTCAAGTTCAATATAACTTGTTGAAATTTTGTATATTTGTTTAAAATATCTTAGAAAGTGATAGGACATATTAAGTTTTTTAAATAGGTGACTTAGTTTCTTATAGAGTATGGTACGTGTGAAATTTATTTAAAGTAAAATTATATGTATTAAGTGAAGTTCATTTACAATATAATTTTGGTAAGCATTTTTTTTTAAAAAAAATTCCAATCAAAGTAAAAGTGTTAAACACTTTTCACTTAAAATAATATTTTATACTTTTAATTACCTATGTATACATTTATTATTAAGTACACATATTAAATATGATATATAGATAATGTTAGCAGAAATATGGTTGGTGGCCGAAGGCAGAGGGGTGCTAAGAATCCCCTGATTGTGGACCCAGGTTGCAATTTGATGACTTTTTATTTAAGTACTTACAACTGCAGATCACATTCAACTGAAAGAAGATTGCAAAAAGTAGAAGAATTGTTTTATATTAAATGGGACATTATTGGACTTTGTGAAGTTAGAAGAACAAATGAAGAGACAATTGATTTAAAAAGTGGACATGTACTCTACTATAAAGACACAAATATTAAAAATACAAGTGGAGTAGGATTCATTATAAATAAAAAGTGGAAGAACAACATTGCGGAGATTGATGATGTATAAGACAGAATGGCAAGATTAGTTGTACAACTTAATAGCAGATACCAAATGCAGATAATTCAGGTTTATGCCCCAAACAAGTTCTCATAGTGATGAAGTAGTAGAAGATTTTTATATAGATGTACAAAAGGCATTTGATCAGAGTAAACATTTTAAAATTGTTATGAGAAACTTTAATGCTAGAATTGGTAAACAAATGAAAGATGAAAGTGCTGTAGGTAATTTTGGTTATGGTAATAGAAATGAGAGAGGACATAGACTTGTGGAGTTTGCAGAAAAAGAAAAACTTTATATTATGAATTCTTTTTTTTTTATTTGAGAAAAATGTTAAAAGGAAATGGACATTGGAAGCATCCAAATGAAGGTACAGCAAAATTGGATTATATTTTGACTAACAGAAAATACATATTTTAAGATTGTAATGCTCTTAAGAAATTTAACATAGGAAGTGATTATGCATTAGTAAAATGTAAGATACATGTTAATGTAAAACAAGAAAGACAAAAATTATTAAGAAAAACAATATTTACAGTTGATATGTCTAATCTTCAGAAACATTCTAATGAATTTAAATTATAACTTACAAATCGGTTTCAAGTATTAGTAGATTTTTAACATGATTCAGATTTAAATGGAATTAATAACTGATACAGAAGCAGCAATTGACCAATAAAATTTCTACTGAGACTAGAGAATTTATGAAGAAAAGAAGGAATATGAAAATATACAAAAATGATGCATTAAAAAGGATTGAATACCTCAAATTTTGTAAAATGGTGTGGGAAAGAGTTGAAAATGATATAAGAAAGTAAAACTGTGTAGTAGCAAGTAAAGCTGTAGAAGATAATAAAAGTCTCAAGAGTGTAAAACAACATTTTGATATTGGTAGAAAATTCATATCTGCAATAAGAAAAAAGATAGAATTATTACTAAAAAGAGAGATGACATCATAAAATGGGTAGAATACTTCTATCAAGAATTATATAATAATAAAGAAGAAGTAACTCCTATATCTATGATACCTTCCAAATTGCCCAGAATTTTAAATGAAGAAGTAAGAGATGCAATTAAATTTATGAAGAAAGGAAAAGTTCTGGATAATGATGGAATTATAATTGATATATTAAAAGAAGCAGGTGAAGAAATAGAAATTTTTTTAGCAGTTATATACCAAATGTCTAAATGATAAAGATGTACCAGATGATTGGAGGAATGCAGTATTAATAATATTAATATTTTAAAAAGGTGATAAAGAAGACATTAGAACTTGCAAATCTATCAGCCTTTTATCAGTTTTATAAAAAAAGTTTACCAAGATAATTACAACTCGTCCACAGAGAACATTGGATTTCCACCAACCGAGGGAACAAGCTGGATTTAAAAGTGTTTTTAGTACAGTAGATCATATTCAAGTATTGAGAGAAGTTATAAAAATGACCAATGAATATGAGTGGCTATTATGCTTTGGATTTGTAGATTATGAAAAGGTATTTGATTCTATAAATATTTCTTTAGAGATTAAAGCATTGAATCATCAAGGTATTGATCCAGGATATTGTCATATTTTGAAGAATATTTATAAAAATAGAACAGCAACAATTACTAGAAAAGTCAACATTGAGAAGGGTGTATGACAGGGTGACTCCATATCTCCGAAACTTTTTACAGCAATGCTGCAAGAAGTATTTTGTGGATTAAAATGGGAATCTAAATGAGTGAAAGTAAATGGAGATTATTTAAGTCATTTAGATTTTGCAAATGATGTAGTTGTTTTTGCAAATAATACTTTAGAGCTGCAAGAAATGTTGCAAGAGTTATCAGGTGAAAGTATGAAAAGTAGGACTAAATATAAATGTTAAAAAGAGTAGAGTAATGTTCAATGGTTTTTCTCAAAATATGAAAATAAAGATTGAATATGATGAGTTACAAAAAGTTAACAGCTACAAATACCTTGGTCAGATTATTAATACAAATGGAAACATAACTTGATACTAAAAGAAAATATGCCTAAGTGTTTGAAAAGGACAGTTTTTGATAAATGTGTTGTACCAGTTCTTACTTATGAATCTTAGACTTGGACATTTAATAGAAGAGCAATACAGAGACATCAGACTCCTCAAAGAAGTATGGAGAGATGCATGTTAGCAGTAACAAGAAGAGATCGAAAATCACTATATAGGTAAGAGTACAAACAGATGTTACTGACCTCATTAAAAAAATTAAAAAACTGAAGTGGATTTGGGCTGGACATATTGCTAGAAGAGATGATAATAGATGGACAATTGAAATTTTATACTGGATTCCAAGAAATTGTAAAAGACCCAAAAAGAGACCTCATGTGAGATGGATGGATGAAATAAAAAAGTGTGCAGAAGTTATGTGGAGAAGAGAAGGTAAAGATTGGAGAAGATGGATTGAACTTGGAGAGACCATCCTGCAGCAGATTGATAATGGTTGATGATGATATATCAACTATAAGTGTCTAGTCAATTTAAAGTATGATATAGTTTTACATTTTTATTTACTGTGCCAGTACTAAAAAAATAATAGATGAAACATTTTTTATATTAAATGCTTTTATTGACCATGCACTAAAAAATAAAAAAACTGCTTCTTCAACCACATTTGGGATTTTGATTTAACGTGAAATAAAAGCATGGGGGGGGGGGTAGAAATTAATTTAGTCAATCCCTATTTTTATAACAAGAGATTGACTTAATTAATTTCAGCCCCCCCCCCCTGCTTTTATTTCAAGTTAAATCTAAAAATTCCAATTGTGATTGAAGAAACATTTTTTTTCTTTGTTAGTGCAGTCAATAAAAGTATTTATTATATAAAAAAATTTGGTAAAGTTTTACTTTAACATCCACACCATCCACATTCATGTTTGCCCTCTATTTTTTAAAATGAGAACTAAATTATTATTCGAAAATCTTACATATATGCTATTATATTACAATCACATTAAAATTTATTAAAATATGAAAGATAATAAAAAAAAAAAAACATTTACCTTTTTAAAGAAGTTGAATTAATTACACTACATTAATTAAAATAATTAGTTTAAATTATTTGAAACTTATGTTACCAAAGTCATGTCTCTGGGAACAATTAAATATAGTATATTTTTGGCGCATAATTTGCCCCAAGAATACATTGTGCATGAGACCAGCATCAGCAAAAAAAATAGTAATTGACTGGGCTAATTTTTGCCATGAGGAATATGCCAGATATTTTGACACAAATCCAATGTTTCTTGGCAGATTGGATGACAATGGGGAGCCATTAGTCGTTGAAATTGAGGAGACTTATTATTTCCACCACAAATACCACAGGGGGACTGTACAAAAAGATCATTGGATCTTTGGTGGAATCGAAAGAGGATCAAGGAAGTGCTTCTTGACAGAAGTTACAGATAGGATGGTTGTCACACTGGAGGCCCTGATACAGCAATACATTTTACCAGATAAGCACATTACTTCAGATGGTTGGACTGCATACAATAACATCAGCAGACTCAACAATGGTATATATATATGCATTCAGTTGTCATCCATCAGGACAACTTCATGCATCCCAAAAACCAAGACATACATACCCAGAATATTGAAAATATGTGGATGAGAGCAAAGTGTAAGCTAAAATTCCAATCTGATACCAGCAAAGCTTTGTTTTCATCATATCTACAAGAATTTGCCTTCCAGAGTAGATACAGCACTTCCTCTTTTTTCTCCAACTTCCTAGTATGCATAGGACCCAATTATGCTTAAAAGGGTAAATGTTTTTTTTCATCTTTTACATTTTAATAAATTTTAATGTAATTGTAATATAGTAGCATATATGTAAGATTTTCAAATAATAATTTAGTTCTAATTTTAAAAAATAGAGAGTGAACATGATGTGGATGCTAAAGTAAACCTTTACCAAAAATTTATCTCTATAACCTATAATAATTTTTGCCATGCAGGTAATAATGAGATTTATATATACATTTAAGATTTTCAAAACATACTCGAGCCGGTGTCAACCACGTCTCGACAGATGTACCTTCTAGATGCTGGCATTGTTTTTAATTCTCCTTACCCCATTCTTTTAAGACCTCAGAGAAAGCTAGATTTGATGCTATCCTTTGACTTCACAGGAAGAGAATCTGATGATGGTGACCCCTTTAAGGTATTTATATGACAAAATCATTTTCTTCTCATTTTTAAGTTCAATAAAAATATTTAAAAAGTCTCATGTTGATAAAAATCTTTTAAAAAATATTTATTTTTAATTTTATCTCTAAGAATAAACAATGAAATACAATAGAAAGTATTTATATATATATAACTAAAGTAGGCTCATTATATCTATGCTAAATAGTTCAAATAATAGATACCAAAACCTATAGATAGCAGATCGTATATAATTCTAAACCACATTTATCCATATATATATTATTTTAACATCTATACACATGTCCATTATATAACTTACGACAAAAAATAGAATAGAATAATGAAGACATAATAAAATGAGACAAAGAGTATATTTACATATGTATGTACAGTATGGCTGCAGAAAGGAGTTTGCTGTTAACTGAAAGGAGACCCTTTGATTCCTCTTGGAGGCCTTAAAGGAACCAAGCAGGGCAAATTCCTTAATGTCCACTCCATATGTTCTTGTTGTTGCAGCTGTTATTACTATGTGATTATTCATATAGTATATGAACATGGATGGGCTGCACACCAAAACGCATTGGCCAGCATTGTGAGTTTATTGGCTTTTTATTTCTGAGTTTAAGATCAAGACACACCATGGTCTTTCTTCTCAGTTGCCTGATAAGGCAGAATGAATGTATGTGTAAATGATAAATATGTTCCAATAATTATACAATTATGACAAAAATAAATCATGGCTATTCCTAGGAGGCTGTAAAGTCACCAACCAAGGCAACGGTTGGTGGCCAAAGGCGGAGGGTGCTAAGAATCCCTGATTGTGGACCCAGGCTGCCATTTGATGACAACTTTTTATTTAGGTACTTACAACTGCAGATCACTTTCAAGTGAAGGAAGATTGCAAGAATTAGAAGAACTGTCTTATATTAAATGGGACATTATTGGACTTTGTGAAGTTAGAAGAAAAGGTGAAGAGACAATTGATTTAAAAAGTGGACATGTACTCTATTATAAAGGCACAAATATTGGAAATACAAGTGGAGTAGGATTCATTATAAATAAAAAGTGGAAGAACAACATTGTGGAGATTGATGGTGTATTGGACAGAGTGGCAAGATTAGTTATACAACTTAATAGCAGATACCAAATGCAGATAATTCAGGTTTATGCCCCAACAAGTTCTCATAGTGATGAAGTAGTAGAAGATTTTTATATGGATGTACAAAAGGCTTTTGATCAGAGTAAACAACATTTTAAAATTGTTATGGGAGACTTTAATGCTAGAATTGGTAAACAAATGAAAGATGAAAGTGCTGTAGGTAATTTTGGTTATGGTAATAGAAATGAGAGAGGACATAGACTTGTGGAGTTTGCAAAAAAAGAAAAACTTTATATTATGAATTCTTTTTTTTGAGAAAAATGTTAAAAGGAAATGGACATGGAAGCATCCAAATGAAGGTACAGCAGAATTGGATTATATTTTGACTAACAGAAAATACATATTTCAAGATTGTAATGTTCTTAATAAATTTAACACAGGAAGTGATCATCGATTAGTAAGATGTAAGATACGTGTTAATGCAAAACTAGAGAGACAAAAATTATTAAGAAAAACAATATTTACAGTTGATATTTCTAATCTTCAGAAACATTCTAATGAATTTAAATTAGAACTTACAAATCGGTTTCAAGTATTAGTAGATTTTGAACATGATTCAGATTTGAATGAAATTAATATGAAAATAACTGATACACTTTTAAAAACTGCAACAAAGATAGCTGGTAGAAAAAAGCAGCAATTGACCAATAAAATTTCTACTGAGACTAGAGAATTTATGAAGAAAAGAAGGAATATGAAGATATACAAAAATGATGCATTAAAAAGGATTGAATATCTCGAATTTTGTAAAATGGTGCGGAAAAGAGTTGAAAATGATATAAGAAAGTATAACTGTGAACTAGCAAGGAAAGCTGTAGAAGAGAATAAAAGTCTCAAGAGTGTAAAACAACATTTTGGTATTGGTAGGAAATTTATATCTGCAATAAGAAAAAAAGATGGAATTATTATTAAAAAGAGAGATGACATCATGAAATGGATAGAAGACTTTTATCAAGAATTATATAGTAATAAAGAACAAGTACCTCCTATATCTATTACATCTTCCGAATTGCCCAGAATTTTAAATGAAGAAGTGAGACATGCAATTAAATGTATGAAGAAAGGAAAGGCTCCAGGTAATGATGGAATTATAATTGATATATTAAAAGAAGCAGGTGAAGAAATAGAATTTTTTTTAGCAAAGTTATATACCAAATGTCTAAATGATAAAGATGTACCAGATGATTGGAAGAATGCAGTATTAATATTAATATTTAAAAAGAGTGATAAAGAAGATATTAGAAATTACAGACCTATCAGCCTTTTATCAGTTTTATACAAAATTTTTACCAAGATAATTACAACTCGTCTACAGAGAACATTGGATTTCCACCAACCAAGAGAACAAGCTGGATTTAAAAGTGGTTTTAGTACAGTAGATCATATCCAGGTATTGAGAGAAGTTATAGAAAGGACAAATGAATATGAGTTGCCATTATGCTTTGGATTTGTAGATTATGAAAAGGCATTTGATTCTATAAACATTTCTTCAGTGATTAAAGCATTGGATCATCAAGATATAGATCCAGGATATTATCATATTTTAAAGAATATTTATAAAAATGCAACAGCAGCAATTAGTCATATAATGCTACTGGGAAAGACAGGGTGACTCTATATATCCAAAACTTTTTACAGCAGTGCTGCAAGAAGTATTTTGTGGATTAAAATGGGAAGCTAAAGGAGTAAAAGTAAATGAAGATTATTTAACTCATTTAGATTTTGCAGGTGATGTAGTTGTTTTTGCAAATAATGCTTTAGAGCTGCAGGAAATGTTGCAGGAGTTATCAGATGAAAGTAGGACTAAAGATAAATGTTAAAAAGACTAAAGTAATGTTTAATGGATTTTCTCAAAATATGAAAATAAAGATTGATTATGATGAGTTAGAAGAAGTTAACAGTTACAAATACCTTGGTCAGATTATTAATACAGATGGAAACATAATGGATGAAATTAATCATAGAATTAAACTTGGTTGGAGTGCTTTTGGTAGAAATAACTTGATACTAAAAGGAAATATGCCTATGTGTTTGAAAAGGAGGGTTTTTAATAAATGTGTTTTACCAGTTCTTACTTATGGATCTGAGACTTGGACACTTAATAGAAGAGCAATACAGAGACTTCAGACCACTCAAAGAAGTATGGAGAGATGCATGTTGGGAGTAACAAGAAGAGATCGAAAATGCAATATATGGGTAAGAGAACAAACAGGTGTTACTGACCTCATTGAAAAAATTAAAAGACTGAAGTGGAGTTGGGCTGGACATATTGCTAGAAGAACTGATAATAGATGGACAATTGAAATCTTAAACTGGATTCCAAGACATTGTAAAAGACCCAGAAAGAGACCACAAGTGAGATGGATGGATGAAATAAGAAAGTGTGCAGGGGTGATGTGAAGAAGAGAAGCTAAAGATGAGAGAAGATGGATTGAACTTGGTGAGACCTTCATCCTGTAGTGGATTGATAATGGTTGATGATGATGATGTACAGTACTGTATTCAAATTTTAGGTTCATTTTAGAATTTTAATTTTTTAATGTACATTTGCAACATAACAAGTGTAAGTAGATGCAATTGCAACAATGTAGTGTGCAAAATTAAAAAAGAAAAAAAAATCTCTAATACTATATATGTACATGTGAAATTTAGAAAAATACAGTTGATCTATCAACATATTGTGTCAGACTGTAAAACGTCCTTACACAAGATGGCTGTAGCCAAAGATTTGGCACAGGTGATTTTTATTCAACTCATTGCATAAATAATGGAAGTTGGTCTATGCTATATTCCTGTCCACGCACATACACTACGAACGCATAATGTTATTGTAAATACTTTTGCATATACTCTAATTTCATATATATTGAATATAATTTATTATTAATTTGTAATTGATAATTGTAAATAAAATAAAAACAAAAGAGAAGGGAATAAACATTTATTTACGTTTGGAACATTTTTTTATTATTATTATTATATTCTTATTTGTAAATGTTCCAACGTATGTATATAAAGATTTGCTTACATACTTTTTATATATATATTACTTGTAGAAATTGTTTTTTTAAAGTAAATAATGTAAAGTCTTTTTTTTTTTTAGAAAGAATGTACATTTTTTTTTTTATCCATTATAGTAATGGATTTCTATATAATTAGCCATTGTTTTGAATGCATATATATATATTTAGGAAGGTTTTTTTAAATTAATTTATAAAGATGAAATCGGAATGAATGATTTTATCTAAAGAATGTAAGTAATGGTCGGTCTAATTACTTCAATATGGAACCCTATTAATTATCTAAAATTTATATAAAAAAAAGAGAGATTTTAAAAACAAAATTCTAAAGGAATGTACATAAAATAAAATTAGCAATTTTGTTAGATGATGCAATATCTCATAGGGGGGTTTGTGAAATTGTAGCTGATGGGCGGACTATATAAGCTACCTACCAGGTGCTTGGTTTCATTCATTCTTTAATTCTTTACTCACTTTTCATGCTGTATTCAGTCTTATCCATCATTTTTTATGCTGATTTGTTCATGCGCTGTAGTAGTGCCTTAATGTCCAGCTTGGATTGGCTGATTTGCCTACTAAAACTCCATTCTGGGTATTTTTGCTGTTATTGACTGAAAAGTGGAAAAAACAGCATGATTATTAAAAATCATTTATACAAGAAGTAGCTAGTAAAAGCCATCAAGGTAACAAGAAGGAGAAGGGAGATAAGAGTTATTTAAAAATTACAGCTAGTAACCTTCATGGAAAGGAACCTTTGCTAAAAGTTGAATAAAGCAAAAGTTGGAGTATTCAAAATTAACCTACGGACTCACCTGTCACTTAGAGAGAATTACTGTAACTATGAATGGTACCTATCTAGCGTACAATAATTAATTTGCAGAGGTTTGAAGAAAAAAAAACATTTCTTCATGAAAAGTTTGCCGTAAAAGACCAACGAGTGTGGCAAGTTTTAATTAGAAATTTTTTTTGAAAGGAACATGTGAAAGATGATACCAATAGCTTATTTATTTGACCTAATGGATATGAAGTAGATTTCCCAGGGCAGTGCACCTGCACTATTCATATCCTTGCTGCCAAGATGTGAATGCAAATGATCCAGCATACCCTGTTGAAGAATTGGACAATATGTGTGTATACACAATGACGCCCTTGTAGCCCTGTTTCATGGTCATATGGTACACCTAGAAGTTCAACTTGGATGGGGTCAAGAAGCCAAGCTGAGTGTAGATATTTTTTTTATTTTATAATTTATGATTGTATTATCTATTTTGTGTTGTGTAGTATATATTTACTTTATATTTTCATATATTATTCTTACTAATTATTTTCTGTTAATAACCTTTGATATTATAACATTTTAGAAGTTTATGCAATGTATCTAACATCGATCTACTATGTGTAGGATCCATTTATTTTATTGATTTCTAATCATGGAGGTGACACCTCACGTTGAGTGTCTTAGTACCTGTGTCATTTAAACATTATTGTTATATGTCCAGAACAATGATGACGTAGATAATGTTTGTTAAAACAAATGTAACCTGAAACAAAATATATATATATATAAAGGTTAGATACATTCGTAAAGGAAATTGTCTGTTATTTTATATTCATTACAGTGTTTATAAAGCAGGGAGGGAGTATAGACCAAACCCATTAGGCAACTTTTTTTTTTACTTTATTTATAGCCTAACTAAACTTTTATTTTAATAAATGAATTTATGACATAGGCTGATATTATGCAAGACTGCATTCAGTGTAGGGAAAGGGAAGAATAAATACTATTTTATATCTTTAATCTGTTTCGAATATAATTCATTTTTCTTTAAACTTATAGAAATATAGTTGATAGTTACCCAAATAATCTGAGATAAGAAACCATTTTATGAGCTAGTTAATGGGATAAACTTATCAGGGGGGGTTAAATTAATCTTACTTGGCACCCAAGCTTTCTTTATTTAATATCATTACTAAAATGTTCAAATCTTCTTTGCATACTCTCTTTGGAGAGAAAAGGAGTGAGATTTCTTTAAGGGGGGTGGCACGAAGGGCTGTCTAAGTACAGTTTTTCAAAGGTATGCAAAGGAAGGACAGCTTTACATTAAAATATATACAATTGGATGGGAGTGGGTTTAATTTAACAAGGGAGGGTTTAGATTGATCTATTTTAGATTAAAACCCCCTCCTCTAATAATTCTTTAGTACATACTTATTTATATTTAGCCGGGGTATTACCGAGTTATTACCAACCTTTCAACTTTAGCATATGTCATTTCATGCTCGATGAGTATATGGGTTGTTTATATTTTTAAGTTAACTATTAATTATATTTATAAGTTTACAACATCTTTTTTGTTTTTGTTGTTTTATGTACTATAAAATAACATTAGAAATTTCCACTTCTTTCACATATTAATAAAGGACACTTGTCAAGACCCAGCTAGAATGTGATCCCTGTTTAAAAGCAACAATCAACAGTTTTCCATATAGCAAGATCATGACCTATATTTAGCTATTAGTAACAGTTCATCAGTAATAGTTACATCCAAAAAATATTGTTTAAAGGTACAGAAATTACTTTTGTTTATATATATGTTTATAAAACTTATTAAAACAAAATTAATTAATTGCTGTTCTTGTAATGATTTAAGTGACTGGGTCTCATTAATATTTCTGATGCAAGTGAACAAAAATATTCTGGACACAATGAAAGCTTATTAACCTCATTACTTCAGCAAGTACTTCAACTCAAAAAGATCATAAGTATAAAAATAAAAAAAATATTATTAAATTCTCATATTATTGTAAAAAATTTGTTGAGGGAACTAGTAGGTTTTATTTCTGATGCAAGGGTTCCTTCAGTCTAAAACATTTGAGAATGTTCTGTTTCTATTTGATCTTTTCCCATGCCACTATAGTTTTAATGCATTAGGAGAAACAATCTATTATTGTATTTTAGTCATCTTTTGAAATCCTCTATAATGAATAGTAGTGCCAATGCCAATCAAATCTCGACAGGTTTCTAGCTATTAGCTATCTTCGTGATTGGTATTGGATTTGCATGCTCATGTCTGCCAGGTGTTTTCATTTATCCTATCCAAACTAATGATTTTAGATTCAAATCTCTTAAGGTTTTAAAGCAAAGATAACTTGTCTTTTAAGCTCTCTCTCTATATATATATACATATGGCCGTAGCCAGCAGTTATATATATATATATGAATATCCCATGATGAATAGCTGTTTCCTAGCTACAATTTCATAGAATATACAGATTTACTAGATATCCAAAAACAAATATCCCTGATCCAAGGTAAAGAATAGTATATACCAAATAAAACATCATCTGCATCAAGAACAATCCACTTTATTACAATGTCATTTAGGGCAAGCTTCCTCAATGTCAAAGACCAATAGCCCAAATTATTCTGGGAATGTTTCATTCTATGATCTAATAAACTTTGATTTCTCAAGATTATTCTAAAATACAGTAGCAATAGTTGATACCAATCCTTGCTTAAGTGTTGAATATGAGCAGAGAGTCACATTTTGTGTGATAAAAGTATATTTCTGAAAGGCCATTCTCTATCTCACAGAAATATTACATTCTTTTATTTCCATATCTATTATAACAATTAAAATTTTATTATGATACAATAAATATTTTATTCTAAATAACGATAATATATTTTTTAAAGGAACTTCTAAGAGCAGAAAAATGGGCTATTAAACACGAAATTCCATTTCCTAATATACAAGATAAAGTCAAAGAATATTGTCAACAACCACTTAAAGAGTGTTACATTTTTGGTGATCCTTTAGATCTTAATTGTCCAGTAATAATTCATTTCATTCTTGTAAATAAAGATTTTCAGTTCTACAAATCACCTGGTGAGTATTACATCAATATATCTGTATTGTTTATTACATTACACATTTTATTTTACTTCTCTTTAGAAATTGAAATATTAAATTATTCATTTTATTTTTCTTGCTGCTCTAGAAATTCAAACAAAGTATTGATAATATATATATTGTACCACTAATGGAGCACTACATGTAAAATTGTTCATTTGCAATTATTAAAAAATAAAAATTTTCATAAACAACGTAAAGTTTAAAATTGATAATGAATAATAAAATCACCATCAGTAAATGATTAAAGTAAAAATATCTCGTTTAAAGAAATAGTTAAAAGTTTAATAAAAGGAAGTTTAATATAAAAGTTTAGTCTTAAAAATAAAAAAAGGAAGAAAATAATCTATAAAAGTTTAAAGAGTTTTAAATGTTTGTATAAATGTCATTTATCAGTAAAAGCTACAATTGATTAGTTAGAAGGGGGGGGGAGAATTTGGCTTAGAAAAGGTTAAAACTATAGCTGTTTAAAAATAAATATTTTACATAAAATGAAAAATCTCTTTTTATTTAAGTTAAAGAAAAAAAAAGAAATCTCTTCCCATTTTATTTAAAATGAATAAGATCGTTTATAATGAGTTGATTTTAAATAAATAAAAAAAGTATTTTCCTGTAATTTAAAGAAATGTAAATATATATGTGTTAATAGTGAGATGTAAATATAAAGGAATAGTAAAATGTGTGTTTTAATAAAATATAATGTGAGGATTAAATATTAAAAAGAAAAACAAATGAAAGTGTATAATTGGAATGTCTCTCAAAGATTTAAATACAATCATAAGCTATATAAAAACAGAATTCGCAATGGCTACTAAGTAAAAATCTCAAACAACAGGAATTAGCAATGGCTACTAATTAAAAAGAGGATTAATTAATTAATCAAAATCCTCTCAAAATTGTAATCAAAAACAGTGGGAGAATTTCAACTATGGTTATAGCTGGCGGATATACAAATTAATTTAAAAAATGACAACAGGTCATCACTTAAATAGTTTTTTCACATATCATTCAATGAGATTCAATCAGTCAGTTGAGCTTTTACAATCAGTCTATCACGTATCCAGAATCAGTTTTCCATGACAATGCAGTATTAATAGCTGTTGGAAACATACAGCCAGTCTCCAGCTTTAGTCCGATGAAACACCAGCAGCCTGCCCAATAAAAGTGATGCTACTTAATAACTTGAAACTGCCAGAGATATCTGTCTTAAATAATAGTGCCATGAAATAGTAATCATAAGAACCTCCATAAAAACCTCAAATCCAACTGGTTAAAAAAATTCACATGAAGCAGCAAACAGCAAGAAGTCACCATCCAAAATCCTATAGGTAATGTATAACTTTGCTTATTCCATTTCTGATATTAATGTAGCCATTGCTAATCTTGAAGCCTCCCAGAGTCAGTTAATAAATTGACTCTATAACCGCATAAAATGAACTATTGATGTGCATGTTTTGAATGCTTGTAATTATTTTAATGCTGAATTATATTGCTATTGTATATCTTATTATAATGTGTGCCTGAGATTATGATAAATCATTGTTTAATCTAAATTAAGATTTTATAAAAGTAGTTTAAAATTTACAATAAATATTTAGTTAAAATAAATTGTCTTTAAAATTTAATATTTTGTCGGTCAATTCTTTTACCACTAAATAAAGTAACAGTATATTATACTATCCTTTTGATTGAGCTAGTTGAGATTTCTTAGGCGCTGAGTTAGTTTGCCATCATTCAAAGCACATTAGTTCTCGTACCTAACTGGCGCCTGGAGTTTACTCTGAAACAAACAAGTTCTTTGAATGATAGGTGTTGAATTTTGCAGCCAAGAAGATGTGCCCTTGAAACATACTTGTAGACATATATCTGCTAAATATGGCTCCAACTTGGTCACAGGTTCTTCTCTGCCTAAGAGGCCGGTGTGGAGCAATACTTAAATTGCATTGGTGTAGATCAAATTAATAAATAATTGTATATTTTTTGTATAAAAGTTTTACAATATTCTTTTACAAGTTTATATTTCATAATGTTAGGTTCTGTTTACTATTTGATCAGACCACCCCACCCGCTTCAATATATAATCTAATGTAATTTGAAAATAAATTTATAGTAAAGCAGTTACTAATAACTTAAGCAATTTTTAGAAATAAAATTGCTGCTAAAGATCTATACTGTATTAAAAATACATCTAGGAAAAAATTTGTAGTTTGAAAACTCAGAACCTAATAGGAAAAAAGTAGATGATTACATAATTGCAGAAAAAATCAATTTGTTCAGTAGAATCAAAATATACTCCTAAGCTTTTAGGTCATCAAACATGAAGCCAGTTATGCCTCTATATAATATATTGAGACAATTATCAATATCTAATTATTATAATATATGGAGAACATGTATATATGCATGATTCAATACACAACATAGTTCCAATTTTAACTTTACAATTATTTTCCGAGTTATGATATCGTAGTAATAAATAATTTAGTTTCTTTAAAAAATTATATAACTTTATCTTAATAAAACAGTGATCATATTCAAACTCAAAAGTGAGATATTAAAATTTCTATTAAATAGATTACATATTTGATGCTAAATATTTACCCCATTTTTTATTGTTATTTTTTTTCATTAGTTTTTTATTCCTATATGTTTGGAAGAACTTATATAATCTAGCAAAAAAAAAATTGAAGCTTAGATTCAAAGTTGAACTTTTCCTTGTTAGTTTGAAAAGCTGTATAATCATTTTTAGATTTTGTGGCATTAGTTTGCAAAAAAGTTTAAATTACCTGGAGGCCTATTAATGAAGATGGTCTTGTCAATATAAGTCCTTGATTAGTTTTTTCAATTTTCTTTAGATTATATACAAGTCACCAACTATATAATTGGATCATTATTGTTCAGAATTCTATAAATTGGAATCAAGATATACTTAGGATTAGTTTTCAAAATTCTATAAATTAACTGGAATCAATTTTATATGCACTTTTATGCATCTAAATCATGAAAATGATCTATTGCATGACATTTATGTCAATACTCATGATTATCATTACTTTGCTTGAAGTTCTTTTAATGTTGTGAAATTTGATTTATAAAATTATAAATCTGCATAAACATGTATATCTATATCATTTGATTTATATTTAAACAATAAGTAAAAAAAATCATATTAAACAGGTTCCTTCTGTTGCTATATCTGTTATGAAGTTGATCAATAAATGTTTGTATTTTTATATAGGTTTAATAAACGTTTTTATTAAACCTAAATAAAAAATGTGTTTGGTTCCTAGATTTACAGTAAGCAGACGATTGTGTTGTTCTTACTATAAAATGATCATAACAATCTATAAAATCGTAATTAATGTTAAAGAAACTAATTTTTTTTATCAACCAGTAATGAAAAAAATCTTCACTTTAGATAAATGTTTGGAAACGTGAATCACATTATAATAATTTAATGGCTTTTTGAATATAAAGGCAAATTTGGATGTTGAGAAACAACGCAAGTTCATATTACCAGGGCCAGTGCTAGGGCCATAGCTGCCTGCATGCAAAAATAAAAATATATCACCCTCAAATTAATACTATTTTTTACACAATTATTATAATAACAAAATTTTCATAAATAAAACATCAAAATTTACACATATCTATTTAATTATGTACCAGTTGACAATTTCTCATAATTTATTAGTATTATTTTTATAATTTTGCTTAGAAAATAATAAAATGTATTTTTAATATCAGTAATACCAATGTTCATATTTTCACATTTAAAAAATAAAAATCGTTAAACAAAATACTTTGAATTTATTAGAAATTACAATAATTTAGACTTGTTAATTAATTAGAATATGCACACGTTCAAAATATTTTTTCTTACTTTTAGAGATGCAAATTTTTTAATAAGTATCACTAAATCGACTGAATCACTAGTTGATGCGCAATTGAAATTATCACCAAGACTGATAATTCCCTCGTAATAATGCAGATTGCAAATAATTTTTAGTTTTGAAAATGAGCATTCACCACTAGCCATTGATACAGTAGAATCAAAAAAATTTGTAGTACAATTATAAGATTTGAACAGATAGACAATAATTATTTTCGTAAATATATTCTAAAATGCTAGGTTTTATTCCAGATACTTCCACCATTCTTAATTCCTCAAATAATTTCTTTCCATTTATTTATTTGTAAAATGAACTTTATTTAAACTTAAGGTGTCCATAGGGTTAAATTACAATGAAATATATAGATTGACTTCTCTGAAATTAAGCAATGGCAGCAATGTTATAATAGAACAGATGATAGAATGGAGGGTAGGATTTCTAAGATGGATGCAACGAGTCAATAAGATTGCTCTCCCTAGACAATAGAAGAGTTCGAAGTAGTATCTCTTTGGTTATTATTCCAATAACAATCCCTGAGACAGTTGATGAGATAGTGAAACATTAGTTTTAATCCAAAGGTTTAATCACTGTAGTAAACTCCAGGAATTTCCTTGGCTAGCTTGTGAGATTTTCCTTCATTTTTAAATCAAGAGCCCCAATATATATCCTCAAGGTTGTCTGCTTACATTACGAGTTATAAAGATCGATTCTTAATCCTAAAAGCCACTGTTGATTTACATCATATAATACAAAACTGACTTCAGGAATTGAATTTCATCTATCTTGTTTCAACAACTTGAAATCCAGTGAAAACCAGGAGCATTAATTCATAGGCTGATTAATCATTGGTGGCCTTATTCCATGAGCTAATTAATAATTGGTAGTAATTGATTGTTGTAATTGGAGATGATCTATGAAGTTTAGACTTCAATAGTAGATAACATTTTGAGTCTATAATATGTGATCCAGTTTAAGATAGGTGAGTGAGTGCTTGAGAGACATCCTAAGGCAATGTTCAGATGCAGACCAAAATAAATTACTGTTCAGTGAAATTGTTCTTTACTAGGTAAATTCTCCGGTTTTAATAACTGCATCCAAACCACTATAAGTAGCATGACTATTGATATGTGCTTCAATGCCCAATGATTAGCTGCACCATATGTAATGAAACAGCTTTTATCTGGTATGAAAATAGGTTAGCTAGATCATCACAATGAGTATATCAGGGGTCCCCAACCCTATGCCTGCGGGCACCATGGCACCCGCAGACCATTTTACGTGTGCCCGCCGCTATCCGATCACAATAAAAAATTATTTATCTGATACAAATAAATTTAATTTTTAAAATTTCTTATAAATTATTGTATTATATTGTAATCAAATTGTAGGGCATACTATACTTTTACAGCGTAAAAATATAAACATTAATTATATGTTAAAATTGTCTTGCATTGGTGGTCGAGAGGTCAGCGTGACTGCCTTGCACTTGCAGGCAGTTGCCCGGGTTGTGGGTTTGCATCCCAGCCGATGCTATGACACTTAAAAAAAAAAAAAAAAAATTTATTTTTAAAATAAATATTTTTTTTGTACATTATGCGTATTATTAACAATATCCAACTATAAATTTACAATGAAAAAATAAATGGTGCCAGCCACCTGGCCGGTATTATAGAATGTGCTCTTAAATGCAAAAAGGTTGGGGACCTCTGGAGTATATCTTTGATCTATATATACCACATACACATTGATTTCGTTCCTAGGAGAGAAGTTAAGAATCAACTAAATATTAAATATATACCTAGCTCACCTCATCCATGTTGTATTTCATTTCCATTATCCCGAGTTTTGAACTCATGGAGACTCTGAATGATTATCTAGTTCAAGATATATTAGTATCAATTAAAATACAGATAGGTATAAACATGTGGTGTTTAATGGTAATTGTGAATACTTGTGCAAATAGGCAAAAATATTTATAAATATGTAAGAAGATATGATCAATTGAAAATTGATTAAAGAAAAACATATCAAGAGTTTTAATTTAATTTGAACATATTTATTAACTATATTTACAGGGATTAATATTTTTAACAAAAAAAATTAACAAAATTATATAACATTTAATTAATTATTTATGATTATTCTTTGCTTATAATTTATTCTATTATTCCAAACCCTTATCCCTCACAAAGAATAGCTATTTATTGTCCCTATTAACATGAATGAAATTTATATTATGTTTATGATTATCACAATCGTCTTTACTTTCTATATTTTTATTTGGAATCCATCATTCATTTTATTTTAACTTTATATATTAGATTACTATCTATCTTCATGGCGATATGGGATTTCCCCGTTATGTATGGTAATCATGATATAGACAAGAAAGACTATTTATGACAGAAATAGTTAGTCAAATACATTGCAAACATTTAACACAACTATTAATATAAACAAAGAAAGATGTGTGGTGCAAGTGTACAAATGTTTGGACTAAATATGTATTAGATAAAATCTTACCTTTCCTCTTTGATGATGATCGGATTAGTGCACAATCAAGTGCTTATCATAAACTATATTTTATTTTTCTTACACTAAAGGCAACAATATTTCATTATATTATGTACTAACACTTATATTCCCCCTTTTTGTTTTTAAATTAAAGAAAAAAAGTTATACCAAGTATACAAATAAATAAAGTTAATGATGTCAGTCTAAATTGTTTTGAAGATTATAAGGAAAGATGTCCTAGTTGATCATTCCAATAATCCTTGTTAATCCATTTCAGGTATAGATGGTAAATTGTGAGTCACTTAGCCTTGGAACTTCTGATTTGAAGTGGAGTTATAGGATCCATTCATTAAGAATCGACTTGATGTTTCATAGCACAAGTGTAAAGTGCTAGGTCAATTTCATCATGGTTCTAACACATTATAGTTCCAGGAGTGACATCTTTCTTTCCCCAGTGTCGCTTTTGCATATGTCTTTATCACTATTTATATATTTCTTTAATGAATTATTTTGAGTGAAGTAGTAACAATATTTTTTGTACTATTGTATATCCTCGAATAAAGATATTGTGATCTATAACTTAGAATTACCAACACTTCTGAAAATCATGATCTGAATTTACTTGTGAAGATAATTCCTTAATTGGCTAACTTTAATTCTATATGCTTTCTCGGATATTGGTTTTTAGTAATATTTCAAGTCAAAATTGGCTGATATTTCTCTTCGAATTATAAATTCGAATCCTCTACCTAAATTTTTGTAGGTTATTCAGCAGATAAAAAAATTTTTCTCTCTTTAAGAGAAGCTTGTTCAAAAAGAAAGTTAGTGATTATTATTTAGTTTTATTGTTGACTTCATTTTAAATGAATATTAATATATGGAATTTGATAATAACAATAAAATTTTATTTGATATTTATTTACTTTAATATTTTCATTTCTTGATTGTCTTCATTTTATCTGATCTTATTTATCACACATTATTATATTGTGTTAGTTATAACACATTTAACAAGGTAATAATTGCTAAAGGTTAGTTATCGTGTACGTCTTCTAATTGAAATATATATTTACAATGTAATTAAGCTTGGGTTTAAAATGTGTGTTGCAATTAATGGTTTGTCAATTTTAGTACTTTAATATTTATTAATCTAGTGATTAATAACACTGTCATGGGTCTTGAACTCAGATTAGGTCACATAGTGTGTAATTGGTATTGGAGGGATGAGGTACCCATACAGTATGTCAAATATAATTCTTGTTAAAAATGCTATAGATAAATTTATTTTTAAAGCCACTAAAATAAATATTTGTTGGCTATGTCAGACCTAAATAGCTATACAAGTTGCTTTGGGATCTAAACTCTATATGAATATTGGATCAATAACTTGGATAATATAAATGACTACTAGATGCCTGTAAAACTAATATATTTTATTGAAGTTCAATAGATATCATTATGGAAATTTGATTGGTAATAATTATTTCTCAAGTTTACAAGAGCTTTGGGATGGCATCTGTAATAGTAATCTAGAATGCCACTATTAAATTATTATATATTGAAGTAGTATGAGAACAGTGGCATAACTGTCATGACATATAAGCATTTTTTGAAATTTTGTGTAGAACAAAAATTTTTAATTCACCACTACCTGTCAGCTTATAAAAGTTTTGTTCTATCACATAGTTGGCACAGACCAATGTAGAATGATTATGCAAAATGAAATTTTTTAATGTCATACATAATGAGATCAAAAACATATTTAAAGGAATTCATTATATTGCTTTGTATATGAAATTGATGTCTTGCATCATGAGGTTTTAACTGATGAATGAAATATAACACCTTATCTAATATTTGTTATTCTATACAATATCTCCTCAAATAGATATCCTCAATTATTAGTTACTTTACTTGCCATTCCATCACTAATGAGCAGTCAAATTCAGTGTTTACAAATAAATAAAGTGAACATTCGTTTATGAATTATCATAATTTTTATTTCTTTTAAGAAATTGCAGTGTTGTTGTTTTTGTTTTGTTTTTTTGTAGTTTTTTGTTATTTAGAAAGTGACAGAATTACAAATCTTGAATGACAAATTCTAGATTCTTATTATTGTCATTAAAACATATTTCTTCAAAAATAGGAGAAAAACAGTTTGAGTAAATCATAACCATTATACTTTCAAAATTCATAACCTATATGTGAGACACATATAAATTATCAAAGATATATTGGAAACTTTTGCTGAAAATATTAAGTGATAAGAAAAGTGGTGCAGAATAGAACTGAAGAAAGTTTGTTTTAATTTAAAAAGTTGAGAAAAGTAAAACTGTCATAACCTTGACATCAATACGGGCATTATTCTCAGCTAAAATTTCATTCATTATCAATGAAATAGATTATAGCGATACAAAAAAAGGAAAATCTAGGGCATAATATTACAAAAACAAAAGCCACAAAAAGTGAAGAAATATTCTCAATTAAGTAAATCTCATACTGCAAATGAAGATATGAAACTTAAAAAACTGTTAAGTAGAAAATATGAGATTTGCAAAAGCAGTTTATGTTTATCAGAAAAAGCATAAAGTTGATTAACCAAATGTATATAGGTTTTTAAAATGCAACAAACTTAATAGAATTTGTCCAATTAGTAAGACAATTTTTCCAGATGACATCATTAAAATATGATTTCCAAGACTTTTGTAAAATTAATTATATATAAAAAAGGGCTTTTAATCTTTCAAGGAATTATATATATTATTAATAATCTGAGAAAGATGAGAGTAATGGTCAATTTATGCTTTTTTGATGAAATTTTTTTTTGGAGAAGGTAATTCATATATTTTAAATGACTTTTTGCAAGTCTTATAATTGTTTAAGCCGGGGGGGGGAATTGTTTTGGTGGGGGCTAGGGGGGGGGGGGGGGTGTGGGGGGTTGGGGGGGGGGGGGGTTTGTTTAAGCTATACTGGAAAGGTGTTACTACACCATGTTTTCTTTCATGCATTATTAAAAGTAGTTTTTTGAGCAGTGCTATAAGATGCATAATAAGATTTGTATAATTAGTCAGATTACTAAATTATACAACACATATAAACATTTTCTGTAAAGGCTTTTATAGTAATTATCTTACTCAGTGTAAGATAACTGAAGGTGTTAAATGTATCTATATTATGCATTAAATATTTTACAAAAGTATTTCACACACCCTTCCATTTGACAAAAACTTATCAAATTGATGACTTAAATGGCCTTATGTGATTAATGTCTAATGATCTTTATGTAATATATAATTCATTGATATTTATTAAAATTAATAAAAAGTTGCACAATTATCACAAAAAATATTTATATTACCACTATAATAAAAGGGAAGAAACCAAAATTCTTCTATTATAATGATACATAAGTAACATCCATAACAAAAGTGGTTGTTTTGGGTATTAAATGATTAATGTCAAATGAATTAAACCTTTTTTGAAACTTGTAAAAATATATTGCAATAAAGTGGATCAAAATATATTACTATAATACTGTTTTTGTTCATTAGTAGGTAATTATCAATTCTCTAGTTTTTCAGTTTTTTTAGTGTACATTGCTGCTGCATTAAGAATTTTCTCTGTATGCATTTGATCATTCATTAATATATTTCATTAGTGAATTTTTTAGTGTATTTTAATATTATATTGTATAAAATATTAAAAAAATATATGTTAAATTGTTACATCTTTTTTATATTAAATTGTAACAACAACAAATAAGCTCAATTGATTATGGTGGGAATTCCCAAAAATCCTTCTTACATTTTTCAGCAAAAAATAAGAGAATAAGATCTGATGAAGACTGCAACCTACAGTCGAAACTGTAATATTTAATAATAAAAAAATTTTGCTGAAAAGTGTAAGGATTTTTGGGAATTGCAATATTGTATATAAGAATAGCAGAAAAAAGAGAGAAGTGTTTATATATTGATTATAGTTGCATACAGTTAAGAATATCCACTAAAAAACATCAGTTTTCAACTTAGCATTATTTTAGTTTGTTTGGTTTTTTTAGTCTATTAATGTTATCATCTATTCCCTAAAATTGAAATATACAAACATATGTGCCTGGAAAAAAGGATATTCTGGCTAACAGAAAAAAAATGCTGCTCAAAAATATGAAGACATAAAATGAAACAAACATCACTATGTGGAATTAGCAGGATATCTAAAATGCTGGTTAAATAATTAATCAAGAATAAATAAAATGTAAAAAAACAATATTATGATTGCATAATTCAGTTTATGTAAAAAATATATACAAATCTTTATTGCTGTAATATATTGAAGTGAATCATTAAATGGCCATTTTTACAGAACAGTGTCATATCAAAAATGTTTTTATAAACAATATATTACTTATTAAATATTTAAAAACAGAATACATTAAAGGTAAATATATTTTAATAGTATTTAAAATAAATGAAAAGATAACTCCCTTTTTTGTGTAGTGTTGAATTAATCAAATTACTTTTCTGAAAAAATTACGTCAAAATGTGTTTATCCATATAACATAAGTATTAATATTACATATTGATTCTCAACTTTATATGGAGCTAAAGAAAAAGCTTGGGATTGTATACTAAATGTTAATAGAAAAACAAAGATGTAATTTTTAATATTTGACCACTTTTTATATCCATTATCAAGACGATGAAAATATATTTACACTATTTATGTAGAAAAACTCATTATAAAAAAATTGAATTGTTAAAAAATCATTTCACTTCATCCATTATTGATTCTCAACTTTATACAAAATTTGAAAGCAAAAGATTTACAATTCTAAGCTACATATTTATTCTCAAAACAAATGTTGATAGAAACATATGATTGTGAATTGATAATATTCAGTCACTTTTATGTCAGCATGTATATATAAGAACCATAGTTTGCATAAAAGTATAAATTTTCATTACAGTATTTTCTGTCATATATTTAATGCAAAATTTCTTTACAATCAACTAAATTTAATAATGAATTAATTTTTTTTATTAATAATATTACCAATATTGATGGTAGATTACACTAATAAATTAATTTAATTATCTTATACTTGATACTATATAAATTTAATTTTTCTATTTTAAAAAATTTGTTTTACATCATTATAACTGAATGTCTTCACTCAAATTTTAAAATTTCCTAATCTGAAATGGTTCCAAAATTAAGGTTTTTAAATTTATGTAATTCGAACTATATATGTACTATATATAATAAATATTTTTTTAAGAAAAGACACTAAACATTATTAACACAGTATACATTATATAATAACTTTATAAAGTTTGGGAAATCACCAAATACATGTCAATATTGTAAACAGAATGGTACTCCAAAAAGAAAATATTAAACAATAACAAATGAAGTAAAAAGTAGTTAAAATAATAATGTGAAATAGATAAAAACTATAGAAAGTTTCTTAATAAATGAATTGTATCTTCGTCTACAGAACAATACTTCTCTTTCAGAAATCTTGTATAAAATAGTTAAGCATTCATTGTCAACTCGATCGTAATTACCAAACATCTAAAAATTTGAAAAAACCGATCCTATCCAAATTCGAAATGACTTCATTAATTCTAGTGAAGAAAACATGGATATTATGGATAAGCTTAAAACAGAAGAGCTCTATAATCAACTCTTACAAAAAGCATAAAGATAATAATACTAAATTGCAATAAATTTGATCTAAATTTTAAATTTTTTTCAAGGTATTTTTCCAGTTACATATTGAGATAAAAAATCTTGAGGGGTCAGACTGACTTTAGGTCAACATGGGTGTGACGAAAATCTCGGCCTCATGGTGGCCTTTGAGTATTCCATCATCAGATTTTCAATTGGATGGACAGTTGAAGAGTTGGAGTGGACTGAAGCCTGTTCATTAAAGTATAAAGATTGGCTATCTTAATATATATCTGAGCACTTATTGCATATATGTGTAGAAATGATAATCTGGACCAACTGATGATTGCTGATTTAGCATGAAATACGTATATTGGTGATTATTTATCTTTTCGATATATGTGTTCAAGTGTATCAGTGTTACGAGATGGAGTGGAGGATCATTTGAAAGTCTGTGCTCATATACCCTATATAATATTCAAAATAATTATTGATAGCTGTAAGCCCATAATTTATTTATTTATAAAATTTTATTATATTTAATTGCATCTTATATTATTTGTTTTAGGTTTTTATTTAAAGAACTAGATAAATATAAATAGTAATACAGGAATTATACAATGCAAAATAATGTAATATTTTGGAATGATTTATATATTAAATGTAATTCAATATCTATGGGTAGGATGTTTGCTTTTGTAGTTGTCAGTATCTAAATCTGCTTTCTATATAAGATTATAGCTGCAGATGAAAATAGACTCATTTTTTCATCTGTTTTGTGATTCTATGTGACAAATTGAATTAAATGTAGATAGTGCTCAGAAAGTTCATCACTATGTTGGTATGCTAATTGATTTTTTAAATTATTTTTAGGTGTGTTGAGAACAACTGATGAAGAAAAGAATTTTGGAAAGTTCACAATTTTTGATGATCCTACAAAACCATATAGTACATTTGCTACTAAATATTCACCTGAAGCATTTAATCGTCTAAGTCAACTAACAGAATTTAATATACTTAATAATATAAATTTAATAAAGAATACTATAATTTTGCGAATTGCAAATCGGCAATCAAAATCACTTAGTAGTGATAAACGAAAAGCTCAAATATTTCCTGAGAATTTTTCTCTTGACGATTTTTGAATAACTATGGATAAATGATGTAGTGCAAATAAATTAACTTTTGACAACTCTTGTAAGTATCAAAAACTTGAAGAAAATATTAAAAAAGAGTTATTTTCACTTAGTGAATTAACAAAATATATTAAGATCTGTAGATTTCATTATTATTTTTTGTAAGAGACTTAAATAATGAAAAACAATATATTTTACTATACATGATGAATACAGGACATCAGGCAGTATAACAATTTTTGTTTGATTTATGAAAACTATGACAAGCCAACATCAATATCAAGTGACTTGCTAAATACATGCAGTTGTCTTTTGATAGCAACTGACACTTTGGATTTATAGATCAAACTACTTAAATCATATAGCCCAGAAATTTCAAGCATTGCAACTAGGCTACAATTCTTGGACCTTGAGCTCTAGTTTGCTGATCTATCACTGCATCAAATCATACGAGACTGGAAGGTGCAAGTTATATACTATAAAATAAAGTCTTAACTATCTTACTGCAAAGCAAACATGGTTAGTGCATCCATTTATCGTATCATGCCAACTGTGAAATTCTAGTCTGTACTATATAAAATCTAAAAAAATTTAGGGCACAAATAGATTTAAGATGTTTCTTTGAAGTAGGTTTTTCCTGGTCAATTCAACTATCTATTCAGTCTCTAGTTAATAAAAAAAGTCAAATGTGTTGATGGGCAATAAAAAACAAAAAAACATATGGCTTTCATCAATGATCGGAAAAATGTATATTCCTGAGTAATGAATATATAGTTAATCTTTAAAGCAAGGATCTTTCCAGCATATCTTCAATTGTTAGTAAAATACTGAAGAAATGCATTTACTCATCAGGCTAATAAGTTTAATGATGATTAGGGTTTTTACAATTTCCCTACTTTAATTTATCTCAACTATGAATATGTAAATAGAATTGAAGTCTTTATTAAGTAGCTTATAGGTTTATATTTGCATACTGATTCTCATTATAAACATATTTTTAAAATGTTTAAAGATGAGAATGATTTCTGTTTTGGAAATCTTCCATATGCCTTGGACTTTCAAGTTGAAAATGCCTAATGTGACTTTCTGGAAGATGTCAGAAATGAACTACTAGATTTTAACTGGATGTTCATCATTACTAATGAGACTTTTAAACATATTTAATTAACAGAAAGAAGTAAAATACTATTAGCAAGAAAAATAAAAGCAATTAAATCAAAAACATTTATGACACCGAAAAGCAAGCAGAAAAGAAAAAAAAATTCTTGAATTATAATTAATTTCTCACAAAACTACGTATTTTTAACACAATTTGCAAATGATTTTTTTTATATATATGCAGGTAAAATTTATATCATACTTTTCCATTCCTGATTCCATAGAGTTTACTTTTCCAATTTGTAATCTTGCACTTCTATAAAGTAGTAGAATTCTCAAAAATAGTGTGTAAATAGAAACCAAACTTTGCTCAGTGTTAAAAAAATTAATTTCCTTAATTTAACACTTTGGCTTTTTAATATTTTCTCTCACTTTTTTTTTTCTAAAGTCTTTCAATAATTCATAACTACTTTAGTTTATATGGTACTTTCTCCAGTCTAACATGAGTTTATAGTAATGAAAACAATAGTTTAATATTATGCTAATTTAACTTTCTGAGTGCATACTAATACAGAGTCAATTGTTTAGCCATTTCAAAATCATTTAGTTGAAGTTTCTGAATTTGATATTTTCTTTTGATAAGGAAAATAATCTGAAGCATTTTTTTTCGATATCTTGCATGATAATAAATTTCAAAAAATTATTAAGCCAAGCTTTCAATACAGAACACCTTTATCAAAGAAGTCTTGCTTTGATAAAGATGCTATGATATAAATATTAATAAGTACAGCACTACCTAGAAAGAATTTTTTTTTTATTTTCTTATATGATATATACATATGTGCCAATACAACAACAAAAATCTTTTTCTCTTTTGAAAATCAATTCAAAAATTATTATACTTTGACCCTAAAAGAAGACAACGAAGATACTTCAAACAGCACAAGATTCTTTTCTGGAAATAAGGTATCTTATTCTGTTTAGCAAAAAAAAAAAAATTGGAACTTTTGGTTTAAACATCCAGCTTATAATCAAAAATTCAATGTTAATTTATGTATTTATTTGTGTATGTGCTTGTAAATAAATAAAATCTAGTTATATTTATAATTTTTTTTTTTTTGTTTGATTTTTAAATAATTGTAATCTTTCTTCTTCTTTTATTAATATACACTGATTGTATTATTAATATAAGCAATTACATTCTCTTTTTTAAACTCTTATTCAATGTAACATAATAGTTTTATTTGCTTACAGTCAAAACTAACAAATAAAATAATAAAAATAAGATGTTGTATTGAATAAGTGTATTATAAGAAAGGAATATAACTGCTTATATTATGTTAATACAAGTTGATTAAAATAAAAACCAACAACTTTTTTTTTCTTCTTCATTTTTTAAGTACTTTTTTTTTTTTTAAAGGGCAATTAAAATTACTATTATTACAATACTATGAAATAGAAGTAAACTTCTGAATATCAAATAAAAGATATTTCTCTGGAGTGATCAATCATTTTATTTAATTTTTTCAGATTCTTCAATGCATATATTCATTATTGTAATAATAAACATATCCATAGAGTTGCTGGTAATCTTTCACCATCAATCCTTCTAGCAATATATACTTTTCTAATAAATTAGATTCTTTCATAAGATTACCAAAACGAAACAATTTCAAATTGGTTGTTTGTATTTATTTATTTTTTCCTATTGTTCTAGGTATTCTCAAAAATTGTCATTATTATCACAGTTCAAAAGCATCAGATTTTTCCAAATTCTTTATTGCCAAGTGGGATTTTTATCGTTGATAAATAATACAAGGAAGCAAGACTATCAATAACATTTATATTCGCCATCGATCCAAATGTTAGCTATTTCTCTGATATTACAATGTTATATTAATTTGCATTCAAACTTTTCAAACAATGTCTCCTAATTTATTTATTTTTTAATACTTTCCAACAAAATAACACAATCACCCTCTTTCAATATCTTTTCAAAATCAATAAAAGAAATATACATTAAGTTATTTTCCTTCATATCTCTCAATGATAGTTTTCATTATTCAAATTATGTTTGTCTATTTTCTTTAAATCCAAATTATTCTTCAGATAGCATTATGTTCTAATTTACTAGAAATCCATCTATTCAAGTCCTGCAACTGAATCTTAAACTAATTGTTATAAATACTCATATTTCAGTAAATTAGATCTTTTTTTCTATTTCAATTTTTCATATCCTTTTGTCCAAATCCTAAATCAAATTTATTTTTATATATATCTTTTTATCTTGTATAGAATTCTTACTTTCTCATCTTTTCTCTGACATTTTATTCATTACTAATGCGAGGCTTTTTAATTTCTTTTATAAGCTACTGCTTTTACTGCTGCATGTTCTATTAAATTTTTCTTGAATATTTCTCATCTACAGTTTGAATCAATTAATTTACTGATATTTACACTGATTTTCTTATTCAGAAAATTTCAATAACTCTTGATTTAACAATTGCTCACCTTTTTTTTTTGTTTGTTTGTTTTAGTTCTTATTCTTTTAAAAGATATTCTACTATTACATTAGTTCCAGGATGTGCATTACTATTTTTAAATATTCACTAATTGAAACTATTTTTATTATCTGGAAGTAATATATAAAATTTCTTCTTGAGATTTGTAAAATATGTGAATACTTTTATCATCTTTTTCCAATACTCCATTATCATTATACTATTATTTTGATATTCTTTTTCAATTTCTTATGTTTGTTTTCTTATTTCATCATCATAATTACACCTAATTACAATTTGGCAAAGCTAACCTTCAAAAATGTTTTCAGTATTACCAGAACCATTCATCATTTATTGGAATGCTACTTTAAGATACTTGTTTTTAGACATAAATACTTTCACTTTTAAGACAACTTTTATTTCCAAAATACAAAACTCTTATCTTATTAATGCAGATACACCATGTCTTACAGAATTCCTAAAATATCTCGGACAAATTTATCATCTTCTCTGGCTTTTTAATCTTAACATTTCAAGTGTCTATTCTTACAAGATTTCTTATTTTAAAGACTTTAGCTAATTGGTCATGATTGGATTAATCTGTTCAATCACAGGAAGTCATACCTCTGCTAAAATACTTTTATATTTGCTTTCTCTGGCCTCTTCAGCTAGTTTTAAATCCAACTATGAAATTGTACATAATGGTATTTATCATTCAACAACCATGAATAACGTTAATCATACATATATTAGTTATTTTTGCTAAATAAAATAAAACATATGGAGTCTTTATTTTAATGCTTTGATCAATTTATATCTGGCTAGTCTCACTTTTCATATGCTTACATCACCACTGTATTTCAAGTTAAAATAATCATTACATTTTCATTACAAATGAATATGACTAAGGCAAATCACTTTGATCTTATTATTTTGTGAACACTTTAAGGGCTTCATTCATACAAAAGTGTGTATGCATCATCTAGATTGTTGTTTAAGAAATTCAATTTCTTGAATGATTATATCTTCCATAGTACTTAAAAGCCACTGCATTACGTGTGTTTTCAAATCGTTGCAAAAATTATAAGCTAAAATAAAAAGACAAAAGAAATATTTTACAATAAATTTGTAGAAATTATTTTTTAATAATAAATATAAATGAAAATATTTAATGTACATAACATAGATTTTAAAGGATAGCAAATGATTCAAATTACTATTTTCAAATAGTTGTTTTATAAATAGTAGAAGTAATAAATATTAATCATGAAATATACAAAATAAAAAAGGAAACTCAAGTGATACCAATATGAAATAACGATTAACAGATTTAATATGAATTGAGCTATCGGATATTTTTCAATGATTGTTTTTTTTTTTCAAAATTACTTGACAATAAAACAATAAAATACAGACAACACTTACATTATTAAAAATATTCTATGAAATTATGTCAATTTTATTAATCTACAATATTTTAAATCTGATATTTATTTTTAAAAATAATTTTGAAATAAAATTATTATAAAACAATAACTTTCCATAATTCAATTTTTATACTTATTATTTTTTAAAATTATCAATTTTTTTGAATCTGTTGCACTCCATCCATCCCCATTAAATAATTTTTTTGATATTTGGTATTTTTTAATTATCCCCCAAATAATAATAGCTAAATATCTGATGAAATTTTTTGTATACTAAAAAGAATCCTTTGGCAATCTCCTTAAGAGAACAAATTGTTAACTCATTTTAGTAAAAAAATGAAGAGCATTTATGGATTTTGCCCAGTGTTGTAAATATACATAATATATATATAACAATTTTTAATCAGTGCATTTATTGCCTTAAATTAATCAATTTAAAATTCTGAATAAATCCAAACTTTAATCTACAAATTGTTTTAAATACTTTCAGAAACTTTTCATTTCATTGAACTGCGAAATTATCTTTCATCTCTAAACCAGAAAGTAAAATAAATCCCTTACAGTCAATAAATTGTATTATAAAATGGTTTTAGTCTGTAATTTCCTGATTTCCAGATGAAAACACCATCTTTATATTAAAATATGCTTTATTTTTTCTCAATGGACATGTTATCAAAAAAATTAACAAACTTATTAATTTAATATAGAATTAAAGTTATTTCTTGAATTAATTCTTCTAAAGATTTGAAGTTTTTGAACTATAAAAAAAAAAGTTATAAATTTTTCTGTCCATCATATTCATAAACCTAGAAGTAAACTAATTTATTTTATTTTCAATTTTATTTTTTCTTTCTTTAAAAATTATTTGTATTAAACATTTTTTATGTTAATGTAAAATTTATTTTTTATTTATAAAAATGTTTATTTTTTGTTAAATTAAAATTTGCTATGAAAAATGTGCACTTTATATATATTTTAATAAAAACAATGCAGAATACTAATTTGAAGAAAATATTTAAAATATCCCATCGCCATATTATTCCAGCCATATCCCCCTAAATAAAAATGTTTGGATTACGCATTTCAAATATTATTTTTTTTATTATTAAAGTCTTAAACTTTAATTAAGAATCTTCAGTAAGAATAAATTTAAATTGAATAGATTTGCCTATATTAAAGTATTAAATTTATATTAGCAAACATATTCTAAGTTCTTAATGCAAAAGGATATTAAACAAACCATAAAAAATTAGTTATTTGATAGATTATGAAGGGTTAAGGACATTAAACAAAATAGGCTAATCATCATGCCACCTAGAGTATCCTCAGATTGTGGATAGGGGAAAGGCCTTCAGATATGAAGGTTAGCTGCGAATAAGCAAAGTACTGTAAATAAGCAGTTGCTGACAACGGGACAACATTTACTATCAGGAAATGGTGAAGGAGACAGTGGCATGTTTACTTCTATAAAACACGATAATTTCTACGACAGTAGATGTATAATGGTGAGTGTTGACCGCCATTAAATAAGTCAACTCCCTGCTGGATACAGGGAGGCAACAGCATTCTTCCAAGTCAGCAAAGGATCACTATAGGTGACAACAGTGAGGTGGAAAGGGTAGGTAGATGTTCATTTTTTGAGATTTAGCTAGCCCATGGAGGCTATTGCTGAGCAAAAAAGGCAACAAAAAACCACTTTATCTTATAATTCCCTTGTGTTATTATAAGTAGTTTGATAGGAATCATTATGTTTAGTATTGAGACCTTAGCTAAGAAGGGCTTGGTGTCTTGCCCGGCAGGAGTAGACATGAGGCTACACAGGTCATAAACCACAAAATCCTCAAACTTTATTCATTAAAAGAAGATACATTGAGAATTTACATGTGAAATGTTAGATCTTTGAGATGAGCTGGAAAATTGAAAAAGAGAGTTGTGTATAAATAATATTGATGTTATAGATTAAGTGAAGTGAAGCGATAAAGAGATGTGGCGCGAGTAGTGATAAATCAATTAATGAAGTTGGCATTGCTGTTGGAAAGATAATTTGGAATAGTGTGGCAAAGATTGATTGTATTGATAATAGATTGATGATGAGAATGCTGACTACTAGTCATGATGATACTGAAATTGGTGGAATATATGAGTAGAGGAAATTATCCAATGTGAAGGCTATTGGATTATTGGAATGCTATTGTGGGGAAAGGTAAAGAAAGGAAAATTGTTAGAAATTATGGTATTGGAAAAAGAAATGAAAGAGATAGTCGGCTCCCATAATTTTGTATGGAGAATGGATTTGTGATTGCAAACACATGTTTTAAAAACCATATAAGAAGATTGTATACATGGAAAGTTCCAGATGATAGAGAACACTATCAAATTGATTATATATTGATTCACGTTAGACACAAGAATGCTATTAAAGGTTTGCATGCTTTGTTTGGTGCTGATATAAACTCAAATCATAATTTGGTTATTAAAGTTGAATTTAAAAAGAAATAAAAAAGGGAAAAGACGCATAAGATGGGCCTTTTGAGAGAAATGGAAAAAGAAAAATTTGATTTAATATGTGAAAATGAAAAAAAAAGGACTGTTAACAATGATGAATATATTAATAGACCTGATAAATGTTAGTGTAGAATTAAAGAAGGATTCTTAAAAACAGCAAAAAATTAAATAGATAATATTTGGATAAGGAAAGTTAAACAACTTCGGATAACTGAGTATGTTGGAAAAGATGGAAATACAGAGAAGATGGAAGAATATAAATACTGAGGAAGGGCAAAATGCATATAGAAAAATTAATAATGAGTTAAGAAGAGAAACATATTTAGCAAAAGAAAAATAGTTGGAGCAAGAATGTAGAGATAGAAATGCTTCAGTAAGTGAAAAGAATATAATCTGGTATTTGATAGAATAAGAAATGTTATTTGCGAGAAAAAGCCATAGGTAGCAAGTGAGATTGAAGCTAAGAATGGAAAGAAATTAACTGATAGTAATGATATATTAAAAAGATGGAAAGAATATCTTCAGTGTCTGTTTAGAGAAGATAATTTAATTATTTATGAACTTGAAAATGAAGGTATTGAAGTAGATGGACATACTGCCAGATGAAGTAATAAAATCAAATGCACAAATGAACAATGGTAAGGCTGCTGGATTTGATAGAATACCTACAGAATTTTTAAAAGAAATGGGAGAATTTACTATAAAGCAAACAGTTACAATTATATTAATTTATTCTTTTCATAAACTGGAGATAGTACAGATGACTAAAAAATAATTCTAGAAAAGATCTGAATATACTCATATTAAGATTTAAAAACTTAAAAAGTGTGGCTATTGAGTTAATAATAAATATAGAACAAATTATTAGAAAACATCTGTAATGTATTTAATGACAGAGATCACAAAGCTGAAACTCAATTACAATAATAATATCTTAAACATTAATTTCCATAACCATAAAGGCAATACAGTCTTAGTAGCTTCATTTGTTTACTTAAAGAAAAGCTAAAATTAGATATCACAATTCTTCACAAAAGCAGAATTCAATGTAATAATATAGAAGCTTCTAATTGGCTAATTAAAAAAGTTTCAGACATCAATGATTGGTTGACAATCCCATAATCTAGAATTATGCTTTAGATTTCAGAATTATTTTTTAAATCTATTATGTACTGCCTGAATTCTACATAGTTTTAGTTTTTTATAAACAAAAATTATTTTTAATCTCAAAACTCAGGAGAACAATAAAGACATAATAAAAAGGATTTGATTTCAAACTTAATTAAAAATAAAGATTTAAAAAAAAAAATTGTATTAAAAAAAAGTTTGATATTAAATATTTCATGTTTAACACAGCATATATGTAATCATGTAGAAGAAAATTAACATTCCATAAGAATTATTTATTGTATCAATGTTTATGATATTAAAAAAAGAAAACCAATCTTCCATCTTATTTTATCAAGATTTAAAATCAGATTAAGATTTTATCTTTTGGAGTTGTCTGGATAAATGAACAGAGGTATGAAAAAATAGATAACTTCAATAAAACCAAAATTAAATTATTAAATTAAGGAAGATGCAATGTTTTTCTTTTTTCTATATCATAATCAGACAAAATAAATAAATTCTTTATACCAAAAATGTCAATACTGATAGAAATTTACTGATAGAACATAGAATGATTTTTCTTACAAAATCTTAATTTTCAAAATTACATGTATAGATGAGATTATTTTACATCAAGTGTGACAGCAAGACACATGACTATCAAGAAGAATGGAAACACAAATGTTTGATTTGAAATAAATAGAATTTCATTATTCAAAAAAGAAATAGTGAAATGATAATTCAAAACTTTGCTAGTAATTATAAAATTAAGTATCCATATAATAGTGATTTACACAAAGTAATATCAATCATCTACAAATAAGTCTATAATCCTGCTCATTATTTTTAGTTAAACATCTATCAAAATCAAAAAGGCTACTGTTGAGTAAGCTATATTATTGTTAAAAATAAACTTTTCAATATGGAGAAGAGGCAGCTGTTTATATATTTTGCGACTTTAAAACATGTAATTATCATACAATGCAGTTCCAAAACTGATAAAACAGATTTAGATTTAAGAGCAATTAATTTGAATATTAAAAATTTTCAGGCCTTTTCATTTCAGTCAGACAAATCTATTCATTCGGGTGACATAAATGAATAATTAGAAGGGATTTGAACACAGACGTTCGAAGTCCCTTCAGTTATCCACTCCATCTTATATAACTGATACACAAGACCACATATATGTAAAAAAGATAAATGATCTCCAATATACATATTTCATGCTGAATCAGCACTCATCATTGGTCCAGATCATCATCTCCACACATATACACAATCAGTACTCTCAGTTTATATTTTTCACATGTGGTCAGGTATATCAGTTATATAAGATAAAATGGAGAGCTGAAGTCTGTTTTCAAATCCCCTCAAATTATATCAAAAGTTCAGTATATACATTATACTTTTATTCAAATATTGCATAATGAGCCTGAATTCTGCCATTTCTCTTCTGTATATTTAAATGAACATATTAAGATCCTATATATGATGGGTCAGAGTGACTTAAAATCAACATGGATATGACAACAATATTGGTAACAAGGGCTTTGAGCAATCCGTCATCACATTTTCAATAATATGGATGGCTGAAGAGTTGGAAGATGACGAAGGTTCATTAAAGTTTGAAGATTTTCTATCTTAATATAAACTAAGCACTGATGGTATATGTGTGTGGAAGATGATGATCTGGACCAACTGATGAGTGCTGGTTCCAATGAAATAAGTAAATTGGAGATCATTTATTGTTTTCACATGTATGTGGTCAGGTGTACAGTTATATAAGATGGAATTGATAGCTGAAGGGAGCTTGAAAGTCTGTGTTCAAATCCCCTCTAATTACATCTAAAGTCCATTATATACATTATACTTGTATTCAAATAGAATGATTTTTCAACTAAGAAAGAAATATTTATAACCATTCAACTAAAAGACATATATAAGAAAAATATATATTTAGCAGTTTTAAAAACTTCATTAAGATCACGATCCCTTTTAAAAGGTTATTATAATGGTTTATCATACTATGTAAAACTGATGAAGATTTTTCTAATTTTTTTGCATATATTATTGTATTATACAAAACTGTGTGCTAAACTTTAAATATGCAAAAAATTATAGATATAGTTTTCAAGATTTTTTAACTTGATTCATGGAAAAATATCTCTCAAGGTATTAAATTACAAGAGGAAAAAAGTAATAATGGTAGGCATTTGTATTGTTTATACATATAATAAATACTTCACAGAACAATCACGTCCAAATATGTTACTAAGAAAAATTGCAAGTAGATTCTAAAAAAACCATTTGAAAAAATTGTACATATTTAAACAGCAATAAAAATCATTTATGTGTGACTAAAATTATTAGTGCTTATACATATGACTGCTAGATAATTAATTCAAAATTTTCTCTGAGCATTTTAAAGATTTAGCTTTTTTAATTAAAATAATTACTAAAATAAATGAATTACATTTACAATTATACAATATAGATAAAATAATTTTTCACTAACATTAATTCTATAAACTTCAGAAACTAAGCCTATTTTGAGTGCAAGCTTGAAAACAAAACATTATCTAAGTTTTCAAACAAGATGGCATACTTCTGCTGTAACTAATCTTAATGGAAATAAATATATCAAATAAATTACCAATATAATTGCAAAAAAAACTTAATTTTTGGATATTCCATTTGATAGAGAGAAAAAAGCAAACATTATCATCGAAAATCCATTATTTTTAGATATTTCTTACAATTGAAATAAAAATCATCATATCAAATGATATTTATATTTAAAACACGGACTTTTTGACAAATTTTGGAAATATTTCCTAGAAGATAAGTATAGTGATGCTGCCGTGTCTGCTATATTTTGTTGCAAACTTCTTTAAAAATGAAGTAAATTAATAGAAAGTAGTTCTTATTTTATTTAAAGCACTTTACTCTAAATATTGATTAATACTATTCTATATGGATATAGAATTTTTTAACATTCATATATATATATACATACAACACAAAAGCTTTTTAATATATATACATACTATAAAGCAACCTAATTTAAAGAATACTATATGTATATAAATTAAGATCATCAACAAAAACAATTTTTAAAAAATAGAATAATAGTTTTGAAAAGGATAGTAAAATAATAAATTGAGAATACATATTTACATATGTAAGAACTGTTATGCAGTCATTATCTCAAAAAGAAATAATAAAACTTACTGTAGCCTTTTTCTTAAATAATTTCTTTAAATTCTATGGGATTTAATTTTTCTGTTTTCATTATTTCTTGAATGAGGAATTCCTTATTATCATAACAGACTTCAGAATATTACCTTTTTTTTTTTAAACCTAATAACTTTTATTTTAATGTTTGAAGAAAAAAAAAAAAACTTGACAAATTTTTTTAAAATTTAACGGACAAGTATTTGAAATCATGCCTCAGAAATGATTTAAGTAGTTATAACCCAAATCGTTCGAATATTGTTCACACATTACTGTATAAATTCCCTAGCATCAGAAAGTTCAAAATGAAATACATGCATTTTAATGCATTATTTTAGATATGTAAATAAAGTAAATATCTTTTTCTTATTATTAGATGTTGTCAATAATATTAAGTATTACTTTTGTAAAAAATGTAGAATTTTTTTTTTTAATTATAGCTAATATTACAATTATATGATTTTTTTATTTTTATTTTACTGAAACTTAAAATTAATAACATATGTCAATTAAGATAATTAAATTTTTTTTAAAAAAAAATTTTTTTTTCAATTTATAAAATATAAAAGTTTAAATAATGTGCCAATATTCTTTTAATATTTATTTTTTATCTTTTTGTAAAAATATTATTTTATGATTCAATTTTTCAGAGTAGATTGTATATGAATTTTTACTGACAAAGTAGATTTTAGGATTCCCATGCTTCATTCTACATTATGCAAAAACAAATTTTATGGTAGTATTTAATCTATAAATAATGTAAACTAACATTATTTTAAGCTTATAAAATATGTATCATTTATTCATAAGTATAAATGTAAAATATTATCATCTATTTTTTATACAAATATTAATAATAAAAAAGTTAATATTTATTTTTAATTTGAAAAACATTATCTTTAAAATCAAAACAGGTTTAATAATTTTTTCCAAAATGTTTATGTAAAGTACATATAAATAAACAAAGATAATTTTTAATGTAGTGTGAACATGAAAATTAATAAAAGTTATCTTATTAAAATTTTTATTATATTTTAACAAAATTATTTTTTTACATATTTTTTTAAAAAATTATTAAATATTTAAAAGTTAATTTTTATTAAAATTAAAACATTAATAAAAACAATTATATTCGCATCAAATATTTTGCTTCTCAAATTGGCAATTAATTTTATAGTTGATCATTCAAGAAATTGTTTTTCTGAATTCTGACTTCTTTATATAGATATTAGTATTTTGGATGCTACTATGTATAAACATTTCCAAATTAATTTTATATTTTGGCTTTTTTTTTTTAAGTTAATTTTATATGAACTTGAATATATAATGGATACTAAATAAGAATAGATAATTATTTTTTTGTTTGAAAACAACCAATCAGAACTTTAAAAATGTTAAACTAGTTTAACCACTATCCATTTATCAAATATTAGATTATCTGGATTGGCTATGAACTGACTAAAAAATTGTGAATTTGTTTGGGAATTCCTAGTATTTAAAAAAACTCAGGCCTAGTCTAAATTTGAATTTCTACTCATGGGAAAAGCAAGCTAACAATATATATAAAAAAACCAATATGAATTATTGTACTGTAAGTTCTTTATTAAGAATGGATTTTAATTATGATATGTCAACTATATTCTCATTTTTGTTTTTTAAATATTATAATTAATATTATTTTTTTCAAAATATTTTTTCATATTATTATTTCATTTTTCATTATTGTTTCCTAAATTTTAAATAATTATTATTTATTTTATAATATATAAAGATATATTTAGCAATCAGGCTTACCTTTCAAAACTGTAATGAAAGAAAATATTTCCATTACTTCAAGTTGTGAATCTCTTTGAATTAAGCTTTCTTGGTGCTGTATAAAATCCTTCATCTGCTGTAGATCAGTTGTTTTAGCTTGAGTGGCTATCACATAGTGATACATTTGTCCTTGTTCCAAATGTGGAGCAGGAATAATACAGATCTTTAAAACAAAAAAAAATCAATTTGAAAAATAAAATAAAATAATACTAAGATAATTAAGAGAATAATAAATGATAAGGATCAAGGAGGAATTACGAATGATTATTAGAGAATAATAAAATAAACAATATATATATGAATTATGATCCCTATTCTTACATTTTACCAAGAGGAAATACTTTGTAATCATAGATATGTATTTAAGCAATTCTTACAGATGATGTAGCTTAACTTTTTCAGCATTTGCAAAAAAATGCCAACATGAATGATGGTACAGTAATAAGTAAATTATTAAAAATAAAAAATTCAGTAGTATCTTTGCACATATCATGGATAAATAATCTAAAATAAAATAATAACAGCAACAACAAAAAAATCCAATGAATTTATTCACTTATAAAATCAATCATATAATTGGCAAAACAATGAATTATAGCAAAACATATAACACCTTGTCTACATAAATGCCAATTACCTATCTTTCAGAACTTACAAAATAATATGAGTTATTATTATATAACAACCAATAAATCAATTTAAATAAATTTGATTCAATTTATTTAAAAATAAATTATAAACATATATATATATATAAAAATAGTCTAAGTTTACAAACTTCGTAAGTTTTGAACAGACCAAAGATCAGCCTCATTAATTATGTTAAAAATCACTTGTTCACTACACAAACATAGCAAAAAAGATTCATTTATAACTAGCTTCATGCATATGTATTATTTTTCAAATGTAAAAGATGTTTCAAGACATGATTGCAATTTACATTGTATTTAAACCCAATTTAAATTATTTTATACAAATAAACACTTAAAATGCGAAATTAAACATAATTTTTAATACATACACAGACATTAAAGGTAATCAATGAGAATTACAATTCTTATAAGCAAATTTTTAAACTTAAAATATTTTATAAATACATAACATAAAATCAACAATCTAACATCATATAACAGATATTTCAGCCAAACTAATTCAAGTTTCATCAAGTATGCCAGTGTTTTAAATTCTATGTTAATATGATTGTAGAAGATTTATCTATAATTAGTTACATACAAAATATATTATTGTTAAAGAGTATACAATGATATATACATAATTGCAATTGATATACACATAATTGTGGTTAAATAAATGTTATAATAATAGTTAGTATATTTCAAAATATATTAATCAATAAAACTTGCATTATAGGCCTTGGTAGGTTTCCATTATTAATTACAATTAACATCAATGTATTTACTAAAAATTATGCTTCTATATATATGTATGATGTAAACAAAGTAATGAATAGACTTATTTCCATGTAATGACTAATAATGGTGTTGCTTGGTAACTATAAATTGCTATTGATAGCCATTTAAGCTAAATAATTTGTTCCAGTAGACCACAATAGTTTTTTTTTGGCTTGGATTTATTTAGAGATAAAAGGCAGGACAACAATAAAAATTATTGTGGATTATTAAAACAAATTATTTAGTTTAAAGACACCACTGCTAACAAATTTCTCGAATCATTACAAGGAAATAATTCCATTTATTCCTTTGTTTATATCATAATTAATCTATAAAAATATTTAACATAATATATATACACACACACATATAAATCTCAAGATTGAAATGTTATCATTAAATCTATAATTCAATCTAAAATTAAAATCATATTAAAAGGATGCAAATAATAACCAATTTATGACTGTTATAAATCAAATGTAATCATTTGGGAAATTTTTTTGCATAAAAAGTAATAAATGCACATTCATTTTGTTATTACTATATATGACATTGGTCTAATACTTAAGTCTGCAGATATTAATTTACTTAATATGTTTAGAAAAATTATGACAAAAGATGTAAAACAATTGACAATTTTTTTTTATTGCATAATTAAAACAAATGACAATAATTTACCTCTTCAAAAGTTTGATATAAAAGATAAATAAAACTTGTGGAAATTCGAGTGAAGAGAGTAGATAAATGAAAAACCAAGAGATCAGATTCATCAATATCCTAAAAAAAAAAAAAGCTATAAATATCATCATCATTAACAATATCTCATAAATGAATGAGTCCACTCTAAATTCAGAAAAAAAACAAGAGATAAAAAGACAAAGAATAAAAATTTAGAAACAAAACCAAGTTATTTGTCTGAAGGTTTGTAATGATGGTATATTATAAGATGTGATATGTTGGATTATTTCCAACATTTTTATGAGTGAATGTTGAATGTATAGAAAATTTTAAACTTTATTTAAACTTTCCAAATACAAACATTGTTAGTAATAACACACAAATAGACAATACAGGTTAGTAATTACACAACGTTTTGAGTAGTATTATTCTCCACTCTTCTTCAGGTGTTGGTGGATTATATGCTTAGTGACAATATTCGCTTAGAAGTTGAACTCACACCTTTAGATTCTTGAATATCAAATTTATGGCAAACGCTCTATCAACTGAGCTATTCTGTCAAAGGCAACATATAGTAGAAATTTGATATATTTATATATGAGTTGTGAGGCCAATTAGTTGGGTTTTTTTTTCCTAAGAGCAAGATTAATTAGAGGCTTCAATACATTGTGTATTGCAATACTGGGTTGACTTATAGGATTATTTACCATTGTTATATGAGCAGCTTCCTTGAATTTTCTTCTATGCATTTTTTCCTCTTTATCCAATATCTTTGTATTTTTCCACTTAAGCATATGATCATAAGTACATACATGATCTGCTATGTTAGACACATCTGTTTTTTCTCTTTTAACCATTAGTTTGTGCTCCTTCAATCGCTGTTCAACAGGGCGATAAGTCTCACTATTGTATTTCCTTCCACATTCACATGGTATTTCATAGATGCAGTTTTTGTTCTTCAGCATTTCCAGTTTAGGCTTAGTAGAATGTAAGCATTCCTCGAAGTGTGATATGGCCTTGAAAAGCAGTTCTAATGTTATATTGACTGCAGATTTTCTTTAATTTGTCCACCATTAATTTTCCCTTTTGGTGTCTCTTTGTGTTGTCTATTGAAGGTTTTCCTGATAACCATTCTTCATAAGCATTTGTTCTATGTGAATCTTTTTCCAAATCACTGGTTTCTGAACAAACCTCCTTTGCTCTGTTCCATACTGATAGTACAATTCATTGTTCAGTACTTCTTGTATGATTGGATGTATATGCCAAATACTTGCCAGTATGAGTTGGCTTCTATACACTGTTGTTTTTACTTTGCCCTGAGGGAATCTTGTCACAAGAACATCCAAAAATGCCAATTTTTGTTCTTGTTCCAATTCCATTGTGAATTTAATTGTAGGAGATATGTTGTTAATGTGCATCCAGAATGACTAATTTTACCTCACCATGTAGCCATACCACAAATGTATATCAACATATCGAATCCACACTTTAGATGGGCATGGAGTAATATTTATGGCTGTGGTTTTAAGTTCTTCCATGTAAATGATCCCATGGCCATCCCTTGATTTTGTTGGAAGAATTCTGAGTCATATTAAAAGTATGCTGTTGTTATGCAGAATGTTAATAATTCCCTTATACTATCAATAGGTAAGAGCTGTTCTAGTTTGTAGACTATTATCATCATATAACCTTTTCCTTACAATAGACAATGCCTCATCACATGGTACATTTGTAAACAGACTTTCCACATCAAAGCTTACCAATATGTCAGTTCTTTCCATTTTCATGTTCCTGAATAATTCTATGAAGTGAGAATCCCTGACGAAAGACTGTGTCCTGTATACCAATGGACTAAGAACTTTGAGAAGAAATTCTTGACAAATTTTGACATGGTGAATTTCTAAAACTAACAATAGGTTTTTATGGAACATTGTCTTAATGGATTTTAGGCAGTCCGTACAAGTGAGGAATCTTGCTGAAATACGAAGTCAATTTTCTTTTTTCTGAATCACTGAAATACCTGCGATGCTTCCAGAGTAATGCTTGTAGTTTTACCTCTGTATTTGGAATTGGGATTTTTTGCTACTTTTTTTGTATTGGCCTTGTATTTTGTTATCATAATCAGTTTTATCCATTACAACTATCGTATTACCTTTGACCGCAAAAAGAATGATTACAGATGTATCCTGTTTGAGAGATTTAATAGCTTTCCTCTCATCACATGAAATGTTTGACTTCTGCTTGTGCATTTGATGTCTTTCAAGTGTCCTTTTTATTCTCCAATGTAACAACTCTGCTGCTTCTTCTAGAGTCAAGTTTTGGGTCACCTCATCAGTGGCTGCTATTATATCCAATCGTATTATATCCAATCGTGGGACAGTAGATGGGATAATGGCAAAATTCAAAGCTTTTTCAAGAACTGATATTTCGCAATCAGTAAGATGTTTAGAACTGAAGACGAGGATAGACTAGTTGCAGTATGACTTTTGACTTGTCCATGTAGATTTACAAGCTTCTTCTGAAGTTCTTTCATTCTTCCATGATCTGTTCCTTGCTTGACTAACTCTTGAGAAATCTTCATCTGTAACTTTATTTTGTAGAAACAAATTCCACATTTCTAATATATCTTAATGTTTGATACTTGGTAAACCACTGAACCTTTATACTTTCTCTCAATAAGACCTCATTTGCTCTCTGAATAATTTTCTCAGCTCTCTTGGAGGAAATAGGAGGTTTTAACTGCAAATCCTTAGGAATGATCCCTTCTGATTTACATAAGAAAGTTAAATGATTTTCTACTTTAGCCAGTTTTAGACATAATTTTTCATAATGTCTAAATTTCAACATAGCATCGTCTATACTGAGTACTTAGTATTTGTCTAAAGGTTTGTAATGATGGTATATTATAAGATGTGATATGTTGGACTATTTCCATCATTTTTACGAGTGAACATTGAATGTATCGAAAATTTTAAACTTTATTTACACTTTCCAAATACAAACAACTTGTTAGTAAGAACACACAAATAGACAATACAGGTCGGTAATTACACAACGTTTCAAGTAATATTATTTTCCACTCTTCTTCATGTGTAGCTGGCCTATATGCACAGTGACAATATTCGCTTAGAAGTTGAACTCGCACCTTTAGATTCTTGAATATCGAATTTAAGACAAACACTCTACCAACTGAGCTATTCTGTCAAAGGCATCATATAGTAGAAATTTGATACATTTATATATGAGTGTTGGTTCAAATCCTCCTGGGTCCTTCAATTTTTCTATACATTCAACATTCATTCATAAAAATGATGGAAATAGTCCAACATATCATATCTTAAAAACAAGTTAGAATCATAACTACTATGTAATTAAATGATAGAAATGTGATTATGCAAACATACAACCCCAATATCATAGTTAATGTGGAGATGATTGATGGCAGAATAGAGGGATACTTCTACTAAATTAGGTGACTGAAGAGAATAGAATTAAAAAAAAATGAAAAAAATGATAATTTAAAAACTACAAGCATTAATAAATTAAAAAGATGAATGCATCACAAATATATTTATATGCCTATAGGAATTAATTTGATTCTAGCTAAAAATAATGCACATATGTAAGACAGTTTAATATTTTTTTCATCCAGATCTGAAACATTTTTGAAGAATTTGGTTAAGATGAGAGTCAGGTATTATCTGGCAAAATTTAGAACTCCAGTAATATTATATTTGTATATAAATTCACTTATCAATTATGTCAAAGCATATATATGTGTGTATATAAGTATAGGGGATTTGAACTCAGATTTTCAAGCACCTTTCAACTATCCACACTATCTCACAAAACTGATACACATGTAGAAAAGATAAATAATCACCAATATATGTATTTCATGCTAAACCAGCACTCACCAGTTGGTCCAGATTATCATCTCTCATATATATATAATTAGTGCTCAGTTTTTTATTTAAGATAGCAAATCTTCTTACTTTAATGGACAGGCTTCAATGTACTCTAACCTCCAACTTTTCAGCCATCCATATCATAAGATCCTCAATGATATGGATGGCTGAAAAATTGGAGGTTAGAGTAGATTGAAGCCTGTCCATTAAAGTAAGAAGATTTGCTATCTTAATATAAAACTGAGCACTGATTATATATATGTGTGAGAGATGATAATCTGGACCAATTGATGAGTGCTGGTTTAGCATGAAATATGTATATTGGTGATTATTTATCTTTTCTACATATGTGTGGTCATGTGTATTAGTTGTATAAGAAAGTGTGGATAGTTGAAGGGTGCTTGAATATCTGAATTCAAATCGCTATACTTACAGTTAAGCTCCAGGTTTGTGAAGAGTGCCTGGTTTTCAAATATTTATATATGTATATGTATAAACATTGAAATGTATTGAATTCCTCTGTGCTATAATAGATAAAACATTAAGTACATTTTAATCAGGCAGCAACCAATTAAACTGGCAGTGCAAACTGTAACTAAGTGACCTAGTAATAGCAATAATATTTGCCTGATTCGTGTTAAACCAAAGATAGAATAGATGTTTTAAATGTGAAAAATTTGAAGTAAAACAATTTCTCTGAATTTTCACAAGCAACCAAGCCTCCTACAAAGACTTGGTATATATTAAAGATTTTTCTTGTACTTGAAATATAATGGAAATTTGTTAATAATCTAGATATGTGCCTAGACAACAACCAAAACTGGCAGTGCAAGAATTCATACCATGTGATCTAGTAATAGTAATAGTCTTGTCTGATTTATGTTAAACCAAAACTGGTATTTCTTTAGCCTAATACTCTAATTGATATAAGCATTATAAGTCAGGCATAGATATTTTATACATGAGAAAATTTGAATTAAAACAACTCTAAATTTTTATAAAGATTCAAGCATCTCTCATAAAGAGTTATATATATTGTGACCTTCCAGATTGGTACCATGAATGAATATGGGAAGTTCACATTGTGCCAATAGTGATGAGAGGTACCTAATAAGAAAAAAATAAACTGTGATATAATTTAATGTATAATTCAGCTGAAAAGTTCTTAGGATATTAGTTGGAGTGTACCAATCACTAAAAAAAATTTTTTATGTATATTTAAAAGTGGGAGAGGGGGGTGGATTGTATCAGGAGTTGTTGGTATGAAAGCTAGACTAGTGGGAATAAGTATTGTTTGTCTGCAAGGCCATGATGAGTGCTTATTCATTAATTTTCTAATTTATTGTTTATTGCCATTCCAAGATCTGACTTGTATATGTGAGTGCATGTCCATTCACATCATTTCACATTTCACACCTCATTCATGTTTCTAATTATCACTCAGAATATCCATCTTGCAATAACATCATTTATTTTATCATAGATATTTCTAATAACTCAATCATTAGTAGACCTCTGGATTAATGGAAAGCCAGACGCGCGCACACACACGCCAACAGTTAAAATGATTTTTTTTAAATAATTATTTATTGCATAAAATCTTTCATTTGAAAATGTAAAAGTTATTTATTTTATTTATTATTAGTTAGTATTTGTAACTTAATTTTTTTTTTTTCAATATTCTATTCCTAACTTTTTTTTTTAGAAGTAATAAATTCTTGCATATTGTTGGTCTCATTATAACTATAAAAAAAAAAGGAGGTGTGGCTAAGTAGACAGAAGACTTCAGAAAAAGTTTTAGAGGTGAAATATTTGTCTAAAAAAAAAAAGAGAAATATAATAAAACAAGTTAACCTAATATTTTCACTAAATTCTTTACTATTCCCTTTTTACTAAGGAAACTTCTCTCATAGTACTCAAGCATAAATGCCAAAGTGTAATTGTGAAGGATACAGGATAGAGTTGTCCAATATGGAAGGCTAAACATTTAAAGGTATACCAGTTCCAATCTTTATCGACTAACAATTTGAATTTGCTTTTATTCATAATGCATGGATATTATATTGAAAAATTGCTAATACAATTTTGCTATAACTTATTTTTAATAAATAGTGTAATACTGGAATTATGTAAATTAACAATAATGATAATAATTGGAAAAGTTATGCTGAACTGTATAATGGAATATTTTATTGATTCTCATTTAATAAGTTTTCTATTTTTATTGTGTAAAATAAGGCTGAAAAGGAGAAATTATTCATTCTAATACTTTACATTATTGGAATAATTATGTATACTAAATTACCTTACCGTTCACACTTATATATATGAGTGATAGAATGCGTGACTTAATGATATTTGATAATTATTTATCAGAAATATGTATAAGCATGGATGACCAAATGATTCTGATCTTAATCATTATTAAATTTAATTAAATGCTGGAATTTTAGACAAAACAAAGTTGAAATAGCGTGAATCATCAACATTTGTTTGGATGATCTTGCTGAGCTTTGTTTATATAAAAATAATAATAAATTGATTCAAACAAGTGCAAAAGCTGCTTATAATGTCCATTAGAAAAGCCCTAAGAACATTGGAGATTATTGCTGTTTTGCCAAATTCATGTTTATCCTGCAGGAGTAATGTTTATATGTTTTAATGTTTATTTATACATCTTATCATCATGAGGTATGCGTATGTTCTGCTTTTAAGTTTCAAGTATGAACTAAAAAAAAATAAAAAGGGAACTTTTATTTTAATGACAGAAGGTTTGATATGCATTTCTTCCATTGCATATGATAGATATATAGATGTATTTATTTATTTTCTTTTATATTTAATTTGATATTAATTTGGTTTATTATTATTATGTATTTACATGCCTATTTCCTCTAGAATGTCTCGGAGATTTGGTATTTATTATTATTATTATGTATTTATATGCCTATTTCCTCTAGAATGTCTCAGAGATTTGGTATAAGTTATACCAAAATGGTAATATTTTCTTTTGTTGTATTATGTAAAAATATTATATATTCCCATGCTCATATTATTGGTGCAAATTTGCATGCTTTATCGTTATTCATTAGTTGGTAATAATAAATAGATACATGAAAATATTTATGCTCGGATGGTTAGACTTACTTGATAGTATTTACGCTAATTTAAAATTTGATGTTATAATTTTTCATAGATATTAGATTCATTTATAACTTAATTAATGCTAATATAACATTTTATTGTCTGATGTGATTTTGAAAATATTTCATACATGATCATATATTCGCGCGTGTTCGCTATCATAAGCTATTTTATAAGAGTTAAATTTATGCTTGTTTGTTTTTCTATCGGTTGCGGCTGGTGCTATGCGCTAAAGATTGTGAAAATTTAAGAGTTTGTCTGTTATGGATTTGTCCTATATGAAATGCGTTAGATGCCTTTTGAGTGGAGAGGTAATTGAAAGAATGATCATGCTATTCGGATTGAGTAATGCTCAATTTACTTATTTATCTATTGAGCCTTGGGTGATAGTATATTTCCTTATTTGATAGTATATAATGTGTTAAACCATTAAGCATCACATGATCACATTTCCTATATTAGCACATTAATTGTTGATAAACAGAGCAAAACTCTCCGTACAGTATTGCCACCTGTGCTAAACAGAGTAATCAATGGATGCCAGAAGGCTTGTGCATAAAATCCCTATCTAATGCCTACTCATCCAATATCCCCAGACTAATTTCTGGCTTGTGGCCTTCGTCAGTGAGGAGCTTTTGATCTGAGAGCACTGTATCTAGTAGGCATTAGATAGGGATTTTATGCACAAGCCTTCTCGCATCCATTAATTACTCTGTTTAGCACAGGTGGCAATACTGTATGGAGAGTTTTGCTCTGTTTATCAACAATTAATGTGCTAGTATAGGAAATGTGTTCATGTGATGCTTAATAGTTTAACACCAATCCTGCTTAATAGGATAGTGGTGGCTATGGTTGTAAAAGAGCCAAAGACACCAAAATGTATGGGTGCTGAACTGAGTTCAGACCCATATGACTATATAAGCTATTGAGCTTAGATTGAAAATATTTTTTGTGTTTTCAATTTCATTCTCATAGTTTTGTAGTTAAGTAGAAATAAAAGGTGTTTGCTAGAGGGTTGCATTAGATCCTAAGATCTAGATGCAGTGCTCTCAGATCCAAAGCTCCTCACTGACGTAGGCCACAAGCCAGAAACTAATCTGGGGATATTGGGTGAGTAGGCCTTAGATAGGGATTTTATGCACAAGCCTTCTGGCATCCATTAATTACTCTGTTTAGCACAGGTGGCAATACTGTATGGAGAGTTTTGCTCTGTTTATCAACAATTAATGTGCTAGTATAGGAAATGTGATCATGTGATGCTTAATGGTTTAACACCAATCCTGCCTAATAGGATAATGGTGGCTATGGTTGTAAAAGAGCCAAAGACACCAAAATGTATGGGTGCTGAACTGAGTTCAGACCCATATGACTATATAAGCTATTGAGCTTAGATTGAAAATATTTTTTGTGTTTTCAATTTCATTCTCATAGTTTTGTAGTTAAGTAGAGATAAAAGATGGTTGCTAGAGGGTTGCATTAGATCCTAAGATCTAGATGCAGTGCTCTCAGATCCAAAGCTCCTCACTGACGAAGGCCACAAGCCAGAAACTAGTCTGGGGATATTGGATGAATATGCATTAGATAGGGATTTTATGCACAAGCCTTATGGCATCCATTGATTACTCTGTTTAGCACAGGTGGCAATACTGTATGGAGAGTTTTGCTCTGTTTATATATAATGTGATGATTATATTCCTTAAAGTAAAGCGATAATGCCCCGTTTATTTATGATTAATTGACTTGGTTCTGCGCCATTTGTGTCAGAAAGGTTGGTAGTTACTAAGTTTATGGATTAAATTGATGTTTGAAGTCTTGTTAACCAACACGTGCCCAAATGCGAATATTTGTTTGTTAGCATTTTGCTCTCCCCCTGCATTCCATATATTTATCGTTATGTAGTATATATTAGTTATTTCAGATAAAGGTTTTAGTGATTTCTATAATATACTTGGTCGGATTTATAATTAATGACTGGCTCATTGTGCCATCCGTACTGTGAAGTTTATTCATTCTGCAAGTAAACCGATAGAAATGTAATCAATAAATGCATTATGATTGTAAATTTATAAAAGCGCACACAATCGGAGATATGATAAACTTAGAGATATGGAGGGAGACCATCGCTGGAATTCTAAGTTCTAAGTAGCTTGTCAAATCATATCACCCACATTATCATTATTTCATTTATTATTATTACTGGTAATTCACACTCCCGGTATGAATGTAATATCGGATTATAAAATTTTACCATATTTAATGCTAATTTTAATAAAATTATTACTTAACTTCATATAATAAGTATAAATTTATAGGCATACATAAATAATTTCAATGGCATTAATTGATTACTTGATACCGTTTTCTTAATTCATTGAGAGCACAGAATGGGAATAGATGAGATAAACATTAATATGTGAATATATAATTATTTTGTATTGCTAATAATTTAATGACTTGTCAAATCATATCACCCACCTCCCAGTATGAATGTAATATCGGATTATAAAATTTTACTTTATTTAATGCTAATTTTAATAAAATTATTACTTACCTTCATATAATAACTGAAACGCAGGCTTATTACATACCTGTGTCTATTTATAGGCATACAGAAATAATTTCAATGGCATTAGTTGATTATTTGATACCGTTTTCTTAGTTCATTGAGAGCATAGAATGGGAATAGATGAGATAAACATTGGCATGTGAATATACAATTATTTTATATTGCTAATAATTTAATGAATAGATTTATAAATATTATTGAAATAAAGATAAGAGGAAGAGCCTCTAAATATTAAGTGTATAGGATTTATGTAATTTAAATGTTGTTTAGTCAAGTTTGTAGTTAATGTGAAATTAATGTTAATCATCATCAATGTGTTTGTAAAAGAATGTGTCTTGTAATAAATGTTTATTGAAGTAAGATTCCCTCTGAATTAGTTTATCATATACGTTTGATTGATTATTTCCACAACCACATATGTTCAACATAATCTAATTGTAATACTTATCAGTTTAATAGTATATGCAATCTATTTAAATAATACTGACCTAATTGATCCAAACATTGTATAATGTCAAGATATAGATTTTACCTTGTTTAAAATAGATGGTAATGTGAGATAAAAATGCACCCGATCTCTATCATTGTCTATCCTTTATTTCATTATAAGAATTGTCAGTTTCACAATAGTTCCTCATTATTTAATAATCGTCTTATAATAGGATTGACTTATTATTCTTATAATAGAGCCCTGAGATTATTTCATCATTTAAATAAATATTGGTATAGCTGTGCAATCTAAATCAAATATCTGTAGATTAATTATTGCTACAGTGATCCCCAAACATATTAGATGAGTGGTGTAATTGGTCTAGGATGTACTTGGATGGTGGGAGAATTGAACATATCATGACTCTTGATTTAATCCACAAATTGCTTTCTTTTGATAACTTAAGTAAATACCTATAGTATAACTAAATAAACATTATATAATTATTGTTTATAAAATGCTTCTCTCATCCCATTTGCATTCTAGATGACCATGAGACCCTATAACCTCCAACTGAGCTAAGCTGTAGATTAATGCTATAATAAGAGTCTTATCCATAATTAGGGACGCAACTTAAATTATAAATTTTATTCTATCTTGTATAGAATTGGCGCCTGGGCATTTATATGTGTTGTATAAGATGATATAGGTGAAGATTGAAGAGGTTACTATATATATATATATTAATTTGAAAACATAATTTGTTTTCTCAAGCAAATGCAAAATATATAAATATCATAGACAAAAATATGATTTTAATTTGCTGCTTTATTAGATTTACTTATTTGAAAATGTTTGTGAAAATATTTGAAAACAGTTGTTTGAAAAAAATTATTCATATTGGAACTATTTCAATTAAGTTAAATGTCTGTAAAACTTTATCAAATTTATTGTACGAATAGCGAAACCTAAACCTCTAACTATATAAAAGCAAAACAAAAAATATTTTAAAAAATTTCATAAAATTCCGAAAGTATATTGACAAGATCATATAACTGATTCGTATATTTCAGTTTTCTGGATGTGATATTGAATATATATTCATACTGACATATCTTGGATGACACAGTTCTTTTAAAAAAAATTTATTCTGAACTTGAGCATGGTTTTTATGGAAGAAACAGCCTCCATATTCTTCTGAAGTTAGAATGGTTATTTAAATCTTGGATAATGAAGATTATCACCTTTCAAAATATCAAATAAATTCATTTTATATAAAACTAGTCATACCCGCAGCTTCACTTACATAAAAATGAAATAATATGAATTATCAACAACAATATCGCAAAAAATTTAAGTTTTTATGATCAGTTATACTACTGAATAATCAACTTTTAATACTTTATTTTAAATATTTTTCTCACTTAATAAAATAATTAGTATTATTAATTATTAAGCATACACTCTAATATATATATAATATACCCAAAACATGTCAAAACACAAAAACATGTAACAAAGTTATTAATTAAAAATAATCATTTGTAAATAATTATTAGTTTCAAGGGAATTGTTTCTGGTAAGCTATTTAGAAGTTATATTTAAATATGCATTTTTTTCAAGAGTTTTATTAATGTTATATATAGAGCTTGCAAAATAAGCTCTTAACAAGCTTTGAGAATATTCTCAACCCCAGCACTTTATCTAATGTATAACTATTGAGTAGAAAATCTGAAATTGTCAGACCTCCATATGTCTTCCAATCCAGCTATCTAACTCAAATAGCCATATGGGACTGAATTAAGTTCAGATACACCATATATTAATAGCTTTAGCAATATAAAATCGCCAAAGCCTTAATAGCAAAAAATAAAATGATAAAAAATCAAGTCAGATGTCACATGATCTAATTTAATAAAGCTCATATTTACAAATGTTATATATAGAGCTTGCAAAATAAGCTCTTAATAAACTTTTATATTGCTAAAACTATTAATATATGGTGTATCTGAACTTAGTTCAGTCCCATATGGCTATTTGAGTTAGATAGCTGAATTGGAAGACATATGGAGGTCTGACAATTTTAGATTTTCTACTCAATACATTAGATAAAGTGCTGGGCTTGTCCTAGTATTTTTAATCTAATGCTGAATATCCTGGCACCCCACTGATGATACCAGAAGCAGAAACCAGTATGGGATTAAGGATATTCTCAAAGCTTGTTAAGAGTTTATTTTGCAAGCTCTATATATAATATTTGTAAATACGAACTTTATTAAATTAAGGCATGTGACATCTGACTTGATTTTTTATTATTTTAAGAGTTTTATTATTATTAATTTTTATTCTATTGATCAGAATCATGCATTTCTAATTTGAATAACAGCATATAATATTCATTTTTATATGGTAATTAAGTTTTAAGAGATATAGTAACTAGCCTTCTATTTGTGATAAATATATATTTATGCGTTTTTCAATATATATATATTTATCTATCTCTCTCTTCAATAGAATTACTAACAAATATCATCATGGTAACATATGTGGGAGATAAGACTGATTTAATCAGTACTATCATCAGATGATATCCCTCTTTCAGGCTAAAAGACTGTAAGTTTATAAGATAGTTGATTTCTTTTATGCACTGTCATAAGTGCCTAACTATTAATTCATTTTCATGTTTGTGCATGGTTTGATTAATAAATTTCATTAACAAATATTATTATTGGCAATGGCAGTAATTGTATTATGTGTGTCCAAGTAAAATAAATGATTGGTATTTTCACAGCTGCTTGAAGTACCATCTATGAATCAGTGCATGTATTGTGTAAAAACATACTTTAGCTATTTACAACAAAAATTGTAAGATATTAGAATATAATAATAAAAATATGTTTTAATGATATATTGTACTAGATAATTTTTAATATTGTTTAAATTATATAATTTATAAAGTACTTAATAAAAGATTTGAAATACAGGCATTCTTATACCTGGAATTTAATTGTAAATATAGGGGATTTGAACTCAGACTTTCAAGCAACCTTCAACTATTCATACTATCTCATACTACTGATACACATGGCCATCCACATGTAAAAAAGAGAAATAATCACCAATATATGTATTTCATGGTGAACCAGCACTCATCAGTTGGTCAAGATTATCATCTCCCACACTTATATATAATCAGTGCTCAGTTTATATTAAGATAGCAAATCTTCATACTTTAATGGGCAGTATCCATTTAAATACATAGAAGATGAATGGGCACAATGCAAGCTTAATGAGTAAGATTTGAAATACAGGCATTCTTATAGCTGGAATTTAATTGTAAATATAGGGGATTTGAACTCAGATTTTCAAGCACTCATCAGTTGGTCCAGACTATCATCTCCCACATATATATAATCAGTGCTCAGTTTATATAAAGATAGCACAAAATACATATATTGGTGATTATTTATTTTTTCTACACGTGTGGTCACAGGTATCAGTAGTATGAGATAGTGTGGATAGTTGAAGTTGCTTGAAAGTATGTGTTCAAATCCCCTATATTTACAATTAAGTTCCAGGTATAAGAATGTCTGTATTTCAAATCTTACACCTTAAGCCTGCATTTTGCCCATTCCTCTTCTATGTATTTAAATGGATACTGTCATATATATGCATGTGTATCAAATCAAACAATGTGCAATTTTTAATAAAATTTAAAGTGAAAATAAGATGATGAAAAATAATTGTAAATTATATACGTAAAATATTTTCTATATGATTAAATACCTCTAAATTTATATATATAATTTTTTGTATAAATGTACTTACACGAAAATACTTTCCTCCAAAAGTATTTAACAAATGAAAATGAGACTTAACTTCTTTTTGATTATTATTGCAATCTTTTTCAATACAATCTACGAAAATAATTCTCCTCTTTGACAAAACAGAATTTGATTCTTGGTGTTGACATAGCAAAGTGTCTTCAAAATTCTTTATAAACTGAAATGGATTGATCACGTAACATATACATATATGCATTTAAAAAAAAAAAATACTATTTTAATAAAAACATAATAAAAATTAATGAAAATTAATATAATTTCTGAAATTTAATTTGTTAAGCACAAAAATATACTAAATATTCTTAAATAAATGATAAAAAAAATTAAATCTATCATTTCCAAGCTTAAATTTGTTGCAGTCCTAAACTATTAACATATGATTTCTCCCCCTCATTGACTTAATATATAATATTTCTTCATAACATGTTTTCGTAAAGATGTTAATATATCTAAATAAAAAGGAAACAAAAGTAACTACTGTAATTAAACTACATACACATACATATCTAAATGTAAAACATAGAAGCATCTAACAATAATTTTTTATGCATTTTGATCAAGCAAAAAATCTAACATTTTTAAACTCTAATTTAAGGACTGACCTAATACTTATTTCTTACATAATTTTCTTACTCTTTCAAAAATGACAGGAAAAAATAGCTTCCTACAGGGCAGTAGTCTATTCAACATCCCTCCATAGAAAAACAGTTAATGATAAGAGCTTTAATGGGTTTCCTTCATTATATCTACTTATCAAACATCTACATTGACAATGGGATAGTGAATACAAAAAAATGTTGGCTCAAAAATACTCAATTCCCAGAAAAAAAATTCAAAATTCCAATCAAAAATAGATTTTCATCACTGATAACTAATTATTAATACATTAAACTGATTGAAAAATCATTTATATTAATATAATCTCATTATATTTTGATATTTGCATACACAAATACATACATTCAGATTAATTTGTTTTACTTGCTTTTAGTATATAAATTCTATACACCTTATGTCATAATATCTTCTCTATGTTTTAAAATGTTAGAACCATTTCTCTAATAAAAAATAAAAATTTTAAGAAATGGTTTTATTCATAGAAAATTTTCTTAGCTTTTAACAATAAAAGCATGGGACATATTTTTCATAAATAAAAATTAATTGTATTTTTTTCATATACATAGTAGCAAATTAACAAAGAAATGTTTAAAATGCTAAATTGTAATTCTTGCTTGATAAGAAGCCATAAAAATTGATAGCTAGAAAAAATGTATTTTTTTATTTGTTAATGCAATCATGTGAATGAAAACATTTCTTTAAAAAAAATTTTAAATATTTTATTTAATAGTTGGTACTTGTGACTTTTGACCCATGTGGCCACTAAAGGCGCTGGTCGGGTCAACCACAGAAATATTTAGAGTAGGGGCCCCAAATGCAGCATTGCAAATTCCAGCCGAAAGGTGGCGCTGCTCACAATGCGTAAGCACAGGAACATTCCAACAGCTGGCTGGTAGCAAAGCTGCCTGCTTGGTGGCACTGGTCACAGTGCGTAAGCCCATTTAGCTTACATCGTCTGCTACCAGCAGATACCAAGAACCTAGGTGGCGCTAATTGCCGTGAACACATCTACTTTATGTGTTGTCTGCTAACAGCGACTACCAAGATTCTAGCCTACTATGTGGCACTATTTCTCCATAGTTACACATGGAAAAAACTACGCACTGATAGACTTTATGTACATACTACTTAAAATATGAGTGGTGTATAATGTACAGGTGTGATTAATTAAGAAGCTACAACTATTTAAATATTCTTTCAAACTTAATAGTATCACATGCTATTTCACAGTTTTATAAATGGATGTATTTTTAAATTTTTTTTTTTTTTTAAAATCGATCTTTTTTTTTTTAATTATTTACTCTATGTCAAAATGTTATATATAAGTCGAGCGGTGAAATTTGCTATCATGGCCACTTGAATGGCATCATAGATTTACATACGACAGTACGCTATAATTAGACAAGTTTGATAAAATTATCGCGTAGAAATCCTCATAATTATTCATAAAATATTTTATTAATCTATAAGTCAATTCTAAATTTAAAAATCGATCTTTTTATTTTTAATTATTTACTCTAAAAGTGTTTTTTTTTTTTTAAATTAAAAAAAAATGTAATTTTTACGACAATCGGTTTTTTGTTTTTTTTTAAAAACCTAATCCCCTGCCCTGCTTTCAAAACTAGAGAACATTCCAAAGATAAAATCTAATATATTTAATTAATAGGGGCTTTACTAATGAATAGCTATGGTCAATTAATGAATTGGATTGAATTAATGAGACAGAAACTGATATATGATGAATTATATTTATTGACAATTTCATATATACTTGATATAACCCATTACTTAGCGTTGGATAATGCACGCAGGCATTTTATTTACTAAACAACATTACTCTAGGCCATTTAGCAAAATAAATTTGTGGCTAATATATTATAAATTAAATACTATACATTAAATGAACACTAGTTTTTGTCAGCTTGATTAAAAGAGCCAATTCTTCTATAGCATGAGAAATACATATATGCTACTGACGGGAATATATATATACACAAACTTTATCCCATTCAATCTCTTAGTTATGTATAATTAATAAACTTTTAAAGGGAAAAAGTATATTTAAGGGACTTACAAATACTTTAATAAGAATAATATACTTATGATTACACTTCAGGCTAGTTTAATCTTTAGTAACATAATAATTGAAAATTGAAAGTTTGGATTTATAAGCCACATTTTATATTTACATTAATTATTTACTAAATGACAAAATAATAACGAGCACAAAGGGTTGCCATTATTTATAAATTAGGGGCTTGAAACGAAGCGCTAAATGACGCTATAATTAATACAATACGAAGATTTTAAATAATATCTTCAAAAAGTATATATTTCGTAACTAAATTTGCCCCGTTTTGAGTCAGGCATAATTAATAATAACTAAAATAAGCAAGAGAGAAATAAATATAACCGCAGTGATTAAGTTATATAGCAAAACAAAAAGTTAATAAAGGAAATTAACAAAACTATGTCATTTATAGAATTGAAATATTATTGATAAGACAATTTAGAAAGAGTTTACAATATAGTTAGCTAACCTGATTTTGAAGCAATAATGATTATTTTGAATTTAACACAGAGCTCTGCGATTTTAATAATTTTAAAACAGATACTTGAGCTGGAATGAAGGTGAGTTCTTTGGCGGCTTATGGCATATTCTCTTTAGTTGGGAGACGATTTATGATGGTATTCCTATAGCTGGAGTTGGGGTAGTTGAATTTGAATGAAAGTGAATTCTTTTAACGGCTTATGGCATCTTCTATTTATTATAAGCTTGTTAAGGCAACGTTGGTTGTTGCTCCGGCCTTGGATGGATCAAATTCCGACATTCCATCACGGCAAAGGCAACAAATTCTTGCCTGACTAGCAGGCCATAGATAAATTAACAAATTTTCAGCTTCTCATAGTAACAGCTCTTCAAATGCGAGATGGAGTATCTTTTCCGCTAGCCTATTTATATATTTCCACCTCAGGACCAATCGACTTTTAATTAAACAAAATCATATAATCTAATTTCTACTACTGATAAAGTCTCCGAGGTGTTATTTTTAATTTACTTAAAAAAATTATTAAAATATATAAATTATATAATTTTGATTCCGATTTCATTAATTAAATTTCTTTTTAGGTGTTATAAAATGTTATGGCTTAGCAGATAGTAACGGTATTATGATTTAATGATAACATCTTTTGTTGAAACAAATTCAATCAGTAAACTAGATTTTATTTTTACCCCAGGTGCAGTCACTAATTGATTTCTTGTTTACACAAAATTCCCATTTTTAATTATAAACCGATGACTTTTATTTTAAGTAGATATAAATAACTTTTAACATATTTTCTTTATATTGTTTATTTTAAAAAAAGCAAATTTGACAGATCTTATAAAAAAAATACTTTAGTTTCAGTTATATCTATTAAACTTTAAATCAGAAAACCGTAAATATATTATAAAGAAAACATTTTACATTATTTTTATTTAATCTTAAATATTATATGTACAAATCATTATGCCATAATTTCATGGTTTAAATTATCCATTCACATACGAATATAATACAAATATAAAATTTAAATTATCCATCCACATATGAATATAATACAAATATAAAATTTAGAATTGACCATGAAATTATGGCATAATGATTTGTACATATAATATTTAAGATTAAATAAAAATAATGTAAAATGTTTTCTTTATAATATATTTACGGTTTTCTGATTTAAAGTTTAATAGATATAACTGAAACTAAAGTATTTTTTTATAAGATCTGTCAAATTTGCTTTTTTTAAAATAAACAATATAAAGAAAATATGTTAAAAGTTATTTATATCTAGTTAAAATAAGTCATCGGTTTATAATTAAAAATGGGAATTTTGTGTAAACAAGAAATCAATTAGTGACCGCACCTGGGGTAAAAATAAAATCTAGTTTACTGATTGACTTTGTTTCAACAAAAGATGTTATCATTAAATCATAATACCGTTACTATCTGCTAAGCCATAACATTTTATAACACCTAAAAAGAAATTTAATTAATGAAATCGGAATCAAAATTATATAATTTATATATTTTAATAATTTTTTTAAGTAAATTAAAAATAACACCTCGGAGACTTTATCAGTAGTAGAAATTAGATTATATAATTTTGTTTAATTAAAAGTCGATTGGTCCTGAGGTGGAAATATATAAATAGGCTAGCGGAAAAGATACTCCATCTTGCTTTTGAAGAACTGTTACTACGAGAAGCTAAAAATTTGTTAATTTATCTATGGCCTGCTAGTCAGACAAGAATTTGTTGCCTTTGCCATGATGGAACGTCGGAATTTGATCCATCCAAGGCCGGAGCAACAACCGACGTTGCCTTAACAAGCTTATAATAAATAGAAGATGCCATAAGCCGTTAAAAGAATTCACCTTCGTTCAAATTCAACTACCCCAACTCCAGCTATAGGAATACCATCTTAAATAATCTCCCAACTAAAGAGAAGATGCCATAAGCTGCCAAAGAACTCACCTTCGTTCCAGCTCGAGTATCTGTTTTAAAATTATTAAAATTGCAGAGCTCTGTGTAAAATTCAAAATAATTATTATTGCTTCAAAATCAGGTTAGCTAACTATATTGTAAACTCTTTCTAATTTGTCTTATCAATAATATTTCAATTCTATAAATGACATACTTTTGTTAATTTCCTTTATTAACTTCCTGTTTTGCTATATAACTTAATCACTGCAGTTATATTTATTTCTCTCTTGCTTATTTTAGTTATTATTAATTATGCCTGACTCGAAACGGTGCGCATTTAGTTACAAAATATATACTTTTTGAAGATATTATTTAAAATCTTCATATTGTATTAATTATAGCGTCATTTAGCGCTCCGTTTCGAACCCCTAATTTATAAATAATGGCGACCCTTTGTGCTCGTTATTATTTTGTCCTTTAGTAAATAATTAATGTAAATATAAAATGTGGCTTATAAATCCAAACTTTCAACCTTTAATTATTATGTTACTAAAGATTAAACTAGCCTGGAGTGTAATCAAAAGTATATTTTTCTTATTAAAGTATTTGTAAGTCCCTTAAATATACTTTCTCCCTTTAAAAGTTTATTAATTATACATAACTAAGAGATTGAACGGGATAAAGTTTGTGTATATATATATTCCCGTCAGTAGCATATATGTATTTCTCATGCTACAGAAGAGTTGGCTCTTTTAATCAAGCTGACAAAACTAATGTTCATTTAATGTATGGTATTTAATTTATAATATACTAGCCACAAATTTATTTTGCTAAATGGCCTAGAGTAATGTTTAGTAAATAAAATGCCTGCGTGCATTATCCAACGCTAAGTAATGGGTTATATCAAGTATATATAAAACTGTCAATAAATATAATTCATTATATATCAGTTTCTGTCTCATTAAATCAATCCAATTCACTAATTGACAATAGCTATTCATTAGTAAAGCCCCTATTAATTAAATATTTAGATTTTATCTTTGGAATGCGATTGTCGTAAAAATTACATTTTTTTTAATTTAAAAAAAAAAACCACTTGTAGAGTAAATAATTAAAAAAAAAATCGATTTTTAAATTTAGAATTGACCTATAGATTAATAAAATATTTTATGAATAATTATGATGATTTCTATGCGATAATTTTATCAAACCTGTCTAATTATAGCATACTTTCGTAAGTAAATCTATGATGCCATTCAAGCGACCATGATAGCAAATTTCACCGCTCGACTTATATATAACATTTTGACATAGAGTAAATAATTAAAAACAAAAAGATCGATTTTAAAAAAAAAAAAAAAGTTTAAAAATACATACATTTATAAAACTGTGAAATAGCATGTGATACTATTAAGTTTGAAAGAATATTTAAATAGTTGTAGCTTCTTAATTAATCACACCTGTACATTATACGCCATTCATATTTTAAGTAGTATGTACATAACGTCTATCAGTGCGTAGTTTTTCCGTGTGTAACCGTGGAGAAACAGCGCCACGTAGTGGGCTAGAATCTTGGTAGTCGCTGTTAGCAGACGACACATAAGGTAGATGTGTTTACGGCAATCAGCGCCACCTAGGTTCTTGGTATCTGCTGGTAGCAGACGTAATCTAAATGGGCTTACGCACTGCGACCAGCGCCACCAAGCAGGCAGCTTTGCTGCCAGCCAGTTGTTGGAATGTTCCTGTGCTTATGCATTGTGAACAGCGCCACCTTTCGGTTGGAATTTGCAATGCTGCATTTGGGGCTCCTACTCTAAGTATTTCTGAGGTTGACCCCGACCAGCGCCTCTGGTGGCCACATGGGTCAAAAGTCACAAGTACCTAATAGTTTTATCCATATATAATACTGTATTATCAAAATGAAAAGAAATATATTTAAAGTTTATCTAGATAGAAAGACTAAAAAACAAAGTAAATATATAATAAATAAAAAAAGTCATTTGATCTAGTTTTCAACAAATCATTCAGTTTTAAATTATAAGGAATGATACTAGATTACTAATAGCATCAACATAACATATAAAGTTAGAAATTTAACTTTTTCACTAATTTTTTGCTAAAATAGTTTGCAAACCCTAAAAAAATATATTATCATTGGGAATACATATTTAGGCAAAGCTTCAATTAGATTGGAAATTGGCAAGTGGATTAAAATTAAGTTACAAGATTTTATCTAATTAGATAGACTAAAAACAAAATAATTTGTATAAAAGTATACAAAAATAGCAAACTATTATCAAAACCCATATGATTACTAATAGCATCAACATAACATATAAAGTTAGAAATTTAACTTTTTCACTAATTTTTTGCTAAAATAGTTTGCAAACCCTAAAAAAAATATATTATCATTGGGAATACATATTTAGGCAAAGCTTCAATTAGATTGGAAATTGGCAAGTGGATTAAAATTAAGTTACAAGATTTTATCTAATTAGATAGACTAAAAACAAAATAATTTGTATAAAAGTATACAAAAATAGCAAACTATTATCAAAACCCATATCATCTAAAAAAACAAGTCATAAAAACATTTCAAATGAATTTGTAATATTTATTACAACCTTCATATTCAAAATGCATAGACCTGTTAAAGGTATGCATTTCAAATTTATCCTAACCAAAACCATTATATTTATTATCCTATTTTTGAACATTGCATCTATTTCATTTTAATTCATAATTAACATACTTTTAGAACTCTTTACATGTACTAAAAAATTTACATTCAAAAGTGTAGTGAACATTTTTTCTCTCTCACATAAAGCAGCAAACATTTATAATAATTATTAGTTTGAATTAATGAAAGCTTTACTAAACATACATTATAAAAAGAGAGATGACATCATGAAATGGGTAGAAGATTTTATCAAGAATTATATAGTAATAAAGAACAAGTACCTCCTATATCTATTACATCTTCCGAATTGCCCAGAATTTTAAATGAAGAAGTGAAACAAGCAATTAAATGTATGAAGAAAGGAAAGACTCCAGGTAATGATGGAATTATAATTGATATATTAAATGAAGCAGGTGAAGAAATAGAAATTTTTTTAGCAAAGTTATGTAACAAATGTCTAAATGATAAAGATGTACCAGTTGATTGGAAAAATGCAGTAATAATATTAATATTTAAAAAGGGTGATAAAGAAGATATTAGAAATTACAAACATATCAGCCTTTTATCAGTTTTATACAAAATTTTTACCAAGATAATTACAACTCATCTACAGACAACATTGGATTTCCACCAACCAAGAGAACAAGCTGGATTTAAAAGTGATTTTAGTACAGTAGATCATATCCAGGTATTGAGAGAAGTTATAGAAAGGACAAATGAATATGAGTTGCCATTATGTTTTGGATTTGTAGATTATGAAAAAGCATTTGATTCTATAAACATTTCTACAGTGATTAAAGCATTGGATCATCAAGGTATAGATCCAGGATATTGTCATATTTAAAAGAATATTTACAAAAATGCAACAGCAACAATTAGATTGCATAATGATACTGGGAAAGTCAACATTGAGAAGTTTGTAAGACAAGGTGATTCCATATCTCCAAAACTTTTTACAGTAGTGCTGCAAGAAGTATTTTGTGGATTAAAATGGGAAACTAAAGGAGTGAAAGTAAATGAAGATTATTTAAGTCATTTAGATTTTGCAGATGATGTTAGTTGTTTTTTGCAAATAATGCTTCAGAGCTGCAGGAAATATTGCAGGAATTATCAGATGAAAGTAGGAAAGTGGGACTAAAGATAAATGTTAAAAAGACTAAAGTAATGTTTAATCGATTTGCTCAAAATATGAAAATAGATTGATTATGATGAATTAGAAGAAGTTAACAGTTACAAATATCTTAGTTAGATTATTAATACAGATGGAAACATAATGGATGAAATTAATCATAGAATTAAATTTGGTTGGAGTGCTTTTGGTATAAATAATTTGATACTAAAAGAAAATATGCCCGTGTGTTTGAAAAGGAAGGTTTTTAACAAATGTGTTTTACCAGTTCTTACTTATGGATCTGAGACTTGGACACATAATAGAAGAGCAGTACAGAGATTTCAGACTCTCAAAAAAGTATGGAGAGATGCATGTTGGGAGTAACTAGAGAACGAAAACGCAATGTATGATTAAGAGAACAAACAGGTGTTACTGACCTCATTGAAAAAATTAAAAGATTGAAGTGGAATTGGGCTGGACATATTGATAGAAGAGATGATAATAGATGGACATTTGAAATCTTAAACTGGATTCCAAGAGATTGTAAAAGATCCAGAAAGAGACCACATGTGAGATGGATGGATGAAATAAGAAAGTGTGTAGGGATGATGTGGAGAAGAGAAGCTAAAAATCAGAGAAGATGGATCGAACTTGGAGAGACCGCCATCCTGCAGTGGATTGATAATGGTTGATGAGTATGATGATGTAAAACATATACACAAAAAAGAAGGAGAGAATACCAATTTTTAAAAGTTCATGGAAAAACCCTTGAACAAAAGTATGAGGTTTGCCAATTCCTCAACAAGCTTTATGATAAATGCTTGGCCAGAGCCAGCACTTAAAATATCTCTGTCAGGAACCCCCCCCCCAAACCCCTGACCATGGTTTCGTGCTTTGGCACTCCTCAGAGAGGTGCCAGGGTAGGTTCAGACACTAGATCTAAAAATACCAACCCAAAGCCAAGCACTTAACTAAAAGTTATCTATTGAGTGGAAAATCTGAAATTTTCAGACATCTACATGTCTTCAAACCTGGGGCTGATAGATCTTCAGCCATACCATATATTAGTAGTCTTAGCAATATAACATTGCATAAGACTTAAGGCAGAGACTATAAATGGTCAAAATAAGAGTCATAGATCACATGACCCTATCTCTTAAGCTTGTGAGTTATAAACAGTGAGGTTTGCCAATTCCTCAACAAGCTTTATGATAAATGCTTAGCCAGAGCCAGCACTTAAAATATCTGTCAGGAACCCCCCCTTCCAACCCCTGACCATGGTTTCGTGCTTTGGCACTCCTCAGAGAGGTGCCAGAGTAGGTTCAGACACTAGACCTAAAAAATTTTGACTATTTAAAAGTATAATATCTTTTAAATATTTTGAGTTTAGTTTTCCACATGATATTGGGATAAGAAAATAACACACTAAATTCAAGATTTCAGGAATATAGTTATTCTATTGTAGACTGTTGCCAATTTTCAGTGTGAGAAATATCAGTGTAGTTCAACTCAAATGAATTAGCACAGCAGAATTCATTAAGATGCACTATAAATTTAAGCATTCAGATGCATTAGGCAAAATTATTTATACTTTTCTCCCACAAAGTTTACACATTCTGACCCTAGTGGCAAGATATGTAATGTCATTAAGAGTCTATACCTATCATCATTAAGCTTTCAAACAATACTTTTGTTGATCAAATACAAAGGCATAACAAACTAGTCAGTTCTTAATAATCAATCATATTATGGTAACTATATTTTAATTACTTTACTCAATAGATATTTTATGCAGATGTTTGTTTCTAAGTTCCATTTCTTATAAGGTTTAGAAATAGATTTGTATTCCCATAATTCATCATAATTCGCACCAAATCCAAATCTGAAATCACTTAATAAAAGATCTCATAAAAGCAAAGAGATATAAGGAACCTAAGTAGAACTTAGAAATAGAGATTTAAGGAAATGATTTATAATCTTCACTATAGATAGTACAAATTTTTGCTGAACATTTAAAAATTAAATGTTTGTTATATTTGAAAGGATAAAATCAGCCAGAAATCTGATAAGTCAAAGAATAATCCTTGAGAAAAGATATATTTGAATATTTGCAAGGCAAATATAAAAATATTCTCAGATTTCAAACCAATAATTATTAAAGATTCTAATTTTTGCAAAAATCAGAACCAATTCTGGACATATAAGTTCAACCTATATTCTTCAAGAGGCTAAAGAAATTGAACTAATACATACAATACTTTTAAGATTTTATTAAATAGTATTTACAGATATATTATAAAGATATAATCATAGGATATTAGATGCTATCAGATTCATAAAAAAAAACAGTGACAATCTTTACATGTGGGATCTGATACAGTGAAGTATAAAAAAAATAATAATTTTACTCACAGATTTGCTTAAAATTACAAGAAATATTGGCTTATTTTTATCTTATCTTAGTTGGTCAAACTCTTGAAATGTATGACAAAAACAGCTTGCTTTTAAAGAGGGAAATTTCTCCTTGGCATAAAATTTTACAAAAACTTCATTAGTAGAATCAATAAACAAATTTTTTACTAAGATTGACTTAAAATATTTGTTGGAATACTTAAAAAATGTCAGAATAAAAGATATTGCCTGTATGAAAGTGTCCAAGTATGGCATGAAGAACATCTTCTTGCAAGATTTCAATATTTTAGCAAGAGTGTTTCTTTATTTTTTACAGCCTATGTAAGTAAGCTTCAAAAAATAAAATAAAACAAAAAACTAATCCTAATAGTGAAACTTATTAAACATCTTCTAGAAGGAAAGGCAAAGATCTACCTCATTTGTTTGTTTTTAGTAAAACTATATGATTAGACAAATAGTTTCTAATCATGAGGATTCCATGAGGTCTGGTTTAGAACAAGTACGCCTAATAATTTGATGGAATAATGCCAGTTAATATAATCTGATTATGATCAGGCATCTTTCTGAGGGTGTTACAGTAAGTGAGGCTGGCTTTTTGCATGAACAGCTTTAGTCACTTCATGATATCAGTAATATTTATTTCTTTAGAAAGATTCTGGTAAATATTTTTTGATCCAGATTTTATAAAATTTATAAGAAAACAAAGCATCCAACCTAATTATAAATTACTATGATTATTTTAATATTTATAATTAAATTACTGCTTAGACCAGGCATAGTAGCTATCCTCTGCATATAATTGACCGAAGCAGTTTAGAATTTATGGAAAAAGTAAACAATCCAATATTTATCAAACTGCAGATAGAATTGATTCTGCAATCAAAATATTTCGTTTGAATCTATTTAGTCTTTCCTAAGTCTCCTACTGAGATTTTCCAATACTGAGATAGGATTGACATCAAGCATCATCTTTAAATGAAGCAACAACAAAAAAACATCAAACATTACTCTAGACAAGATATTATCTTCTTCATCTATAATATTTTATATTCCATTGGTTTTTATATGATTAATCATGAAGTAAAAAAAGTTATTGAGTAATACAATAATTTTGATTACGATGATTTAAATTTAGAATACTTAAGAGTATCTCTGATTAACAAAATCAGCCAAATAGATAGAAATAATGATTTTGGTAGCTGTTTCTGAGCTATATTTGTTTAGAGGTTGTTAAAAATTTATTTAAATTTGAAAAAAAAAGAAAACTAAAACTGACATAAAAGTAAATTACAGCAATGAAAAGATTGCATAAATAGTCTTTAAAAAATGAGTTACATAGTTCTAAGAATATGTTATTACTAGTTTTGAGGGAAAGAGTCATATAAACAGGATTAGATAGAAATAAATGGGACCTGGATAAATTAGCAAATCCAGGGGAAAAAAATTAATAAAATTCACCACTTTTAAATTTTAAAAGGTGGAAAAATTCATAAGAGATATTGATTACAAAAAGATTTAAATCACTTGATTAAAACACTGGTGAAGAAATTGGGAAGACTGAAATATTGCATTTAAATTTCTTTCAAAAATTATGATGTAGAGTATTTGTAGAATTTTGTAAATGACTGAATTAATCACCAGAACCATATTACAAGTTTAGTTGAAGAATAGATAACTATTAAATAATATAATATAGAATGTATAAAACTGTGGCGCATTCCTTTTTAAACTCTTGAGATACTATTTATACTGCAGAATAAAATGAGCTTTTAAGGCATCAAATACATAATGTATCCTATTGTTTATATATTTTAATCTCAGTGCAAATACATCATATCCTTCAATTATAGCACACCCATTTACTTTCAAAAATATGGGGGGGGTCTTTTTTTTTTTGCTTCCTGAGACTAATGCTGGCTGGAGAAATACACTTACTCGTTGAGATGAAATCATTTCCATCAGCATATGACCAATCCACATTTTGCAATAAAAAAATGCCACCGGCTCTTATATAACAGTAAGAAATGAATAAGATCAGAGAACAAGCATTCAGTGGTTTCATTTATTTATTAATTATTGGGAATGTATTAAGCAGAAGTTCATGTGATATGAATGTTTGCATATTTTAATTTATATGCTTCATGGGCTGATCTAAATTAATTAACAATTAAGTTTTGAACACTTTATAATGAATTAAAAGACAAAAAAAAATCTGTTTTAGTTTTCTGGTCATCTTCACATTATTTCTGAATGAAAGGCCTCATTTATTTGTTAAAATAGACTTAAAAAAATTGACGGCGATTTGATAGATATGAAGAAGACACCTACACACAATAATGGTTTGATAATTGAATCATTCTCAAAAGAATTGATAGTGAAGTTTGATAAGACAACTATCTGTCTATCTATTTATGTCCAGCACTGTTTTTTTTCTTATTGAAGAAAAGCTTAAGGAGATACTTAACTACAAATTTATAATACTCTGTAGTTTTCAATCATCTAGGTTTAGTTGGCTTATTGTAAAGTATTTTAGTTAATTTTCATACTGATTTCATTGAATAACATTATAAATCTTTTAGTCTCCTATTGAATTACTATTTCTATTGACTTCTATTCTGATTTTGAATGTTGGGATCAAGTTTTACAAGACAAAACTGATAGGGTATAATTAAAATAAGCATTACATACACAGAAATGCTCTAATTGGTCAAAGAATGTTAAATAATCATAATTTTTCAATTTTTCCATACAGCTGCTCAAATTTCAGGAATAATTTACTTGGTCTTTATTTTATTTTCCAATATAAATTTAAAAATCAATAGGAAATGAAATTAAATAAAAAAGTATAATATTTTGCAAAGATTTTTTCTAAACTACTTTATTTACTTCAGCATGAATGCAGCACATATCTTCTTGCATTTTCTTATTTATTTACTTTTTAACTAATTTTTAAAAAATTAATTAATGGTAACTATAATAAATACTTATACCTACTAAAAACATTCAGCATTGATTAATTTTCTGTGATCTTATAATATAAAAAAAGGCAGAAAAGAATAAGAATAAAAATTATAAAACTGCTATCACAAAAAAATACACAGATAATATAAAAAAAAAAAATTAAAATATTTATTCAAATGTCAAAAATATGATGTAAATAAAGAAACGAATAAAATATTTCCATGTGAAGAGTTTTGCCTGTTTTAATAACAGTTATAAGCAAAATGGTGATCATGTGATGTTTATTGGCTTAAAAATTAGGTAGATATGATTAGCAATGGTATAATTATTATGTACTATCAGTTACTATTAACAGTTGTAAGCTAAATTACTTACTCTAGCAGCCAATAATAGTTTTTTTCCTCTTGAATACACTCAAGAAAGAAAAGAAAACTACTGTCAGTTACTAGAACCAGTAATTTAGCTAAGTGATAGGTTCTTAGCAATGTCACTGCTAAACATGATTATTAAATGTAAATATCCAATTCATTTTTATGATTACTTTAATCAATCCATGAAAATATTTAATATATATGTGTAATAACAATCCATGCTATATAAAAAATAATTTGAAACAAGCTTATGATTTTTCTTTCAGATAATCCAGATAATCATTTAGGCTTATGATTTTTCTATCACACAATTGGCCTATCAGAATCCAGTAAGTTATTTAATGTTAGTTCGGAAATAGGTAATTAGCTATATTTATCTAAAAGAATAAATTATAATGAAAAGCAATTAAAACTGCCACCACCAAGCAGTTTGTTAAACTTGTAAGTAATGTCTTTTCTTTCACTGCTCTCTTTGGAGACAATTGGAAAGATTTAAGCATTGTCTATTTAAAGATTTGTTTTATCTTTAATCTAACATATGATGATAATGAAATAAAATCTTTTTCCATCATTCTATGACTGTTTACATATTTGTATAAATAATTTGAAAATAATGAATATCTTTCTACAAATATTAAACCAAAATTCTTTCTAAAATATTACTATTGTATTAAAAACTAATAAATGTAATTTTTGATTTTTTTTTCTTTCTTTCCATTAATAATAAAAATAGTATTAAATGTAACTTACTAATCCTTTGCCTTTAAGAAATTCAATGAGAATTTGTACATCTAAAATTCCAGTCCGAACCACATCTATTATAACATTTCTTGTTCCTGTACAATCAAGATAATAAATTATTTTGTTCAAAACTAGGGATGGTATGAGCAAATTACTTCTTTGGCCCAATGTATACTAAAATCAAAATTAAAAAAATATTATTATTATTATTTTTTAAATGTTTTTTCCAAAAAAATTTAAAATATTATACCCAATAATTGAATTTTTTTTAAAAAAAAAAAACAGAATTATTTATACTAAATCACTGCATTACAAATTAATTATTTTGCTGTAGCCAACACAAAGTATAAATTAACTCGACAGAAAATTAGATTATTTCAAAAACAAAAATGTAAATATAGTATCTTTATTAATAGTAATTTTCATTTTACAAAATTTTAAAGTATGTTTGTTTCATTATTTATGAATATTTGAAAGGTAATAGATGGTAGATATAACTATTAATGAATTATATCTTGGACAGTATATACTTTATATACTTTGATGAAAGTATAATGTACTTAAATTTGTAATCTTATGTTTATGATTGTAAAATAATCAGGAAACAAATTAAAACGAGCTTTTTTTTTTTCTTTATATATATATATTAAGGTTTTAGTTATAACTACTTATGAAAATAGAATATTTTCTTTCTGGTTTATTAGTGTATTGTTTTTTGTGTCATCTGAAAGATATATAAATAAGGAATTTAAACAACATGTCATTATACCACTGATAATTAATCCATAGTCAAATATTCTAATCAAAATTATTTAATTCATTTATTAATTTATATATTTTATTATTTATTTATTAAGTTTATTGTATTAATATATTTTTATTTTTATTAATTAAAACTGGATTTTGTAATTATTCATAGTTTATTGATCACATATTTTAATAAAAACTTCAAGACATAATTTATTTTTATATTAAATATTCAGCTAGCCAAAATATTAAATAAACACTTATCGATTAAACTATAGTAATTTGCTATCTATATATATTCTGAACAATAATAAAGATATACATTGTAGTATGAGCTAACTGATGGGTGCTGGTTCCACATGAAATGTGCATCTTGGAGATCACAGACCCTTTTCGCATGTTTGTGGTCATATATCTCCACAGGGTGTTAAAAGCAAATAGAAACCAGTCCCTATCTTGCGTGAGAGTGGTGTAGTGAAAATTTCACTACTGATACATTATTCATTTACATATTTTAATAATTTATTATTTTATTTTAGTAGTTTTCTCATTTACATTTTATTGATTACAACGAATAATAATTGTTAAAAGTTAAGCTAATGTCTTGATAAACACTTAGTGGTTAAGTTACTATATCAGTTTATTCTAAACTGATAAACAGATGCTCAACATTATTTATATTTTCATAACATATTATTTAATAGTTTATAAATATTTCATGCTAGTACAACTTGTATCTCAAATTATAGTATAAGAAAATCATTAATTAAATTATACATATATATTTTATACTGTTACAAAATTAATATCCGAATGTAAAAAGACTATTTACTTAGTAATATTTGGTAAATCAATTATTTTACATATTTTTATTCCATTACAGATTTGGCTTGCCCAAATCATGTGGGCTTGATGATAATTAAAACTACATAAATGATCAAAAATTATGGACTATTGGATCAGTTAATCTTTCACTTATTTATTACACTGTTATAGATTTTGGTAGCTATATGTGATAGGTTATTTCATTAATAATAGTTAATGATTTAATATTTTTATTCCAATATAGATTTTGGTGCCTGAATGTGATGGGCTATTTATTAATAATAGTTATTTATTTTAATACATATGCATGCACACAAAGATAAAATTAGATTTATAATTATATTCTACAATATATTACTTTTTTTGTGCTAGAGTAATGTCTTTAATAAAATTCTACAATTCATAATCCGGCATCATATATTTGCATAAGATCTACCAATATTACCTTACTTATTAAACACTGTCAACATTTTCTATTCAGATTCTACCCACAGCCTATATTTTACTATTCACAATCTTTTTCTAACACAAACTTGGAAATGTTAATATAAACTTTTTATTTTAATGTGCTATTCCATTTTATTTTATTTTCCATTTTTATATAAGAAACATCTAAATTCTTCTTATAATTCTTCAATATATTTATTGTTTCTAGAAATCATAATTAATGCTCACACAATTATATTTCAAATACATGATTATAAATGTTTTAATGGGTTTTCTTCCATTAGGCTAAGCTAAACATAATTCCCCAAATATCTCAAATTGTTGAATTGAAAAATGGAAATCATTATAGTGTAAAAAAATATTACGTAAATAAACATGAATTCTAATAAATTTAACATCTACATCTAAGATCAAAAAATATAATTTCTAACAATGTATGATTAATAATGATTTATTAATATATTGAAAGGTAGTTGTTGTGAATTATCACTAATAATTGTCAATTTTTACTTAATATTTAGTTTTTTAAAACTGATAATTAAACATTAATCAACGTAACTGTTAATTTATTATTATTAGTTGCTCCATTTTTTGTATTTCTTTGATTAGTTATTAATGCATTTTGGATCCTTCCTCATTTCTACATTCCAATGTTTCCATTTCTCTTTCTTTTATTTTTAAATATATTGCATTATTTTCTTTCTTCACAAGTTTTTGATCTACAATTTTTTCAGAAATCTTTTTAAATTTTTTCTATTTTTTTCATTTAAAATTTAATTTTTACAATAACAGAATTATGATCTTGTCCTGTTTCAATATTTGGTGAATTTATACTTACTTCATGTAATTTCTAAAGCTAATCTCAATTAAATCAAAATTCGTCTGCGACTTTACTATATGCCATAAAGCTTCCAGTAGAAGCAAATCTTTAACAATGAGTAAAAAATGAAGCATAAGATTAATAAATACACACACGTATATATATATATAATTAAAACAAATATAATAAAAATAAAGATCAATATGATAAAGAGCAAAAATAAAGATCAATATGATAAAGAGCATAAAAATAACGAATAAAATAAATAACTAAAAAATAATGTTGAAAACAATAGATAAAATAAACATTATGGACATAAAAAATTATTAAATATTCTATTTAAATTTCTTATTCACATATACATTTGATAATATATATATTACTGCATATCAAAATTATTCCATGTGATTTTTACAAACAAAGCATCACATGACTTTCTCTATTTACTTTCATTATGTGCATTAGAAGCAGTAATTCATTATATTTAACCTTCTCCAGATTCATTTATCATAAGCTTGAGTAATTAAATTACACTTCTAGATGGCTGCTGAACATGTAGCAGCCATCTAACAGAAACTTCTCTGGAAAATATTTATGATACTTCCATCCAGTGATTAATAGATGTCTCTGAAATAGATTAAATTAAGTGAACTACTGTTTCTAATGCACAATAATGGTTAAATATTTTTTGACCTACCCTCATAGCTATTTTTATGCCCTTAGACAAGAAAGCAGTTTAGTTGTTTATTTTTGCTAAAATAAATTATAGTTAGACATAATATTAAAAAAAAAATTTAATCATTTAACTAATATTCTAAGTCAGTCAAAATTATTAGCTGGATTGGAAAATTTAATAAAAATATTTCATTAATGCGTGTGAGAAGGAATATTAAATATTATTGTTATTCATATTAGAAATTTAATAGTATTCTTTAAAGACAACTGACAAACATAAAAAATTATATTATAACTAATGAGTTTACAAAAACAAAAAACTATTTTTCTTTCATATTTTTATATTTATAAAATCATTAATATCTTTTAAATCTATTTTACTGAGATACTTATGCTCAAACACCGTGATATCTATACCTCTATTTACATCTTACGTGTCTATCAAATAATCTTGATTCTAATAATACAAAATTTAAAAATTAACAAATAAATAATCACATGAAGTTTGAACAACAGAATTGACAAAAGTGGAATTGTGATCCATGGACTTTAAGCCCCGGAGTCCACCATTTTACCACTGCAGTAAATCGTACAGACTATTTAAGAGTTTTAAAATAATTTTAAAATACTGTACTATATTGATAAATTATATCTTTTACTTCAATTGTTTTTTATATTAATAAATTATTCTCTCCATGTGTGCATACATGTTTTAAGTATACATTATTATAAAAAATATAGTATTACAAAATATTCAACATATAAAACACAATACACGAAGCTAAATAGCAAAATATTGTAAATTACATTTTGCAAGCTATTAGCCTAGCTGACTATTAAAGAGCAAAACATTGGACACGCAAGAACATGGTTAGATTTATATATATTCCATATACAAAGAAAATTTCTCATTATTTAGAGCAATATGTGATTTAAGTGATACTGTGTACTTGGGATCTATTGGATATAATCTTTATTTTAAATGATTATATGTCATTAAGTTTTCATACTTTAAAATAAATATTAAAAAACTTTCATTTTATATATAATCATCTTTTTATTATTCCAATGTTGATTAAGGATGTGTTAGACCTACCATAGGTGATATATATGTAAGACTTCTGAAAACATGACCATTTAGTCAACTTTATTAAAGGCTTAGCAAGTGTAATTCGTAATATATATATATATATAATCCTTAATAATAGTCGAACATATTAATAAATAACTTTATCCATAATGTTTCCAAATTATTAAAAATTATTTCAACAATTTTTAATATATATATAATATACTTGAATATTGTCTTGCAGCTTATTCCAATATTTAAGTAATAAATCTTCACAGAATTTTGAAGATCTTATTCTTTGAAATGGTTTCCCCATAACAGGTTTGTTCGTATTTATTTGAGACCAATCAAGTTTTGCATCTTGCTTAAAAAAAAAAAAAGGAATTTTCTTTTAAGTACACATCATAATTTAATAAAACTATTATTTTATTGTTGAATTATTACAAAATTTAATATACACTGAGATAACTTATAATTTTCCCAATAAATGTCAGCATTTTATAAAATATATCTAATGTAGCTAATTTTTATATATATATAAATCATGATATTTACTAGAATGAGCAATATATTTAAATGTGTATCCCTTAACAATTAAAAAAAAATTGCAGAAATCATTGAATAATTTTTAAAAAAATAGTACTTAAGCTTAAATACAGAACAATCTTATTAAATTATATTAGTGTCCACTAATTAAACCAGAACTGTCTTGCCTTCTGCACTTAAAAGGGGCTTTATTTATTAAATAAATTATTAAATAATTAGTGAATAATCCAGCATTCAAATTTTCATTGCTAAATATAATTTTCTTGTGCACTAATTACAATTTTTTATACACTTATAAGAATGATGATTCCATTTAATATTGTGCTAGAATATAATATTAAAGTTATATAATGAAAATATTGTTATAATGAACATATGCAAAAGTAACATAAATTAGATGCTAAAAAAAATATTTCAGATTAAGAATATTTTACTTGAAAAATCATATGGTGATTAACTTGGGAGATCAAGATTTTTGAGTGTCTCACTGATAGGTCAAGTTCAACAATTCCATTTAACTGAGTGCACAAAGATTTTCTTTTCATTACTCAGAAAAGAAATGATTCTGAAAATTTTTGCTCTAAGTCTATCATTCCATTGCTTCTGCACTAAACCACTAAAGTCATTTTAAGTAAAACAAAATTAGAGAAATGATATGTATTTTCTAGAATTGAGCATATGCAAATATGATTAATTAAAAAAATATTTAAAATTCTGTACATTATCACTAGATAAAAAATTAAAAATACTGTAGCTATATTATCTCAATTTATTTTTCTTGGTGTTATTAGAACTTTTTAAAAATTCTTTTGAGAAATAATAAGTTAGGCACGCTGAACTAGCAAAAAAGTTTGATGTAGTTTTAATTACAAATTTGAATGTCAGGAATTTTGAACCATGCTTCTAATAAATTTATATAAATTGAAAGTAATTCTGTAATACAAAACTTATTTGGCAACTTTAAAAAATACAGAGGCAAAAAGATTTGAGCATCTTAATTGGGTTGACTCATTGTTTCCTTTCAAATAAGTTATATAGTGATTCTCAAAAATAATATTAATGCCCACAAAGGTAGTCATGAGATTTAGCTAAAAACTGTAAAATTCTTTTATTATTATTACTTATTTAATGATAACAATATATCTTAAATTGACAAGTTTTTATAAAATATTGACAGTATTACCTTTATAAATCTATGGAATTGAAATTCTTATGTACAATTTCAATTTTAATAAATGTATCATTATTATCTTCTCAAAGTGAGAACGTCTTTAGAATTCAGAAAATAAAAAAAGATTGAAGTCAGCATTGCTTTATATAGTTTATTTAAAAACAACCAAACATGCAATCTTATTGTTAGAGTTAGTGCAGAGAAATGGCCAAATATAGAAAAACATATCAATCAAGATCCTATAATAACTTATAGTGCTAAAAACAATATGATAAGATTTAAAAAAAAAAAGGAGAAAAAAAAGAAAATAAGAGTACTATATTGAAATAAATTCCTAGTCTTTGAGATCAACATCTTATCCTACAAGCAGCAAGAAATGCTTTATTTGAGCACTGTTTATTACAAAAATCATTCATTATATGACATATTTCTGATATATTTTCCATATAGAGGTCATTGTTTGCCAATTTATTAAATAATTTTAAAAAGTTTAATTTGTAAATGTTTATATTGGAATGTGCACTTGAAGATTACTATTTCATAAATATTATTAAATATTCTCCATGCTATATATTTAAAAACTATTATTTATTTAAATAGTTAATAAAATTATTAGAATATATATATATATGCATATAAGAGTATTCTTTTTACAAAAAAAAAAAAAAAAATGTTTGCAATAAATTAACAAATTGAATGATACTATTGAAGATTTTCCATGAGTAATGTTATGATTTATTACAATTCCACTTCAGCTAAATCTTGATATGAGCTAACATGAAAATCATCACAGCTCCATCAAAATCGTTTTTTATGCAACTATAATACTTTTCTATGAAGTATTAGAGATAAATTTAATAGCAGTACTTTATAATGTACTTTTTTATGCTGACTTGGATGATATTACCCTTATAATAGTGGACTATACGAGAGATTATTACACTAATCAAATTGATTCTAATAAAATTTCAATCCATATTGACTTGTATTTTAACTTATGATTTAATTAAAAGAAGAAAAGTGCAGAAAATATTTTCATGAGAATGGGTCCATTTACAAACCTATCTAAAAATCATGGAGTTTAGTGGATCACTAAATATAGATTTCATCTTTGGGTGTAATAACAAATCATGAGTAAAAAAATCATATTAACAAATAATTAATTTTTATATCAATTATTGTATAATTTAATAATAATACTAGTCATATTTAGCTTAAAGTATTCAAACAAATTTATATATTTAAATTGTAAAAAATTGGAATAAATTTCATTAATAAAAATCATGCTCAACTACCATTGAAAATAATCAAGTATTACTATTTAATTTCTGCCCTTTATAGCTTAGTTATCCCAAAATGACTTCAGGGCAGAGAATTTAATATACATATAATTATAAACCTGATAGAAAGGCTGTTGGGGCTTTGGTCCTGCAGTGAGCCTTTTAAAGGCTGTTTTACTTATTTATATAATGCTGCATTTTTAATTAAATTTCATAATGTATTGTAATGTGTAGCTAAATAAATCCAATATATATATATATAATTTTCATTTATAAAAAGCAAATATATATCTAATCTGTATGTGTGTTTGCATATACAAAACAAAAAGATTATCAAAAATGTATTAAACTGTGTAAAATATAATATAAAAATGTATATCTTGCAAATAGCTGAAAACAAATGTAAAAGGTTATATTGCACGACAATGTTTTATAAATTGAAACTAAATAAAAGTGAATAAAATCAAAATAAAATGCTAATACTAAAAAAGCAAAATAAAATGAAAGTGATAAAAAATAACACATTTATCTATTCTTTTATAGATCATACATTCAAAAGAATGATTATAAATTACGTATTGCGAACTAGCAAGGAAGGCTGTAGAAAAGAATAAGTCTTAAGAGTGTAAAACAACATTTTGGTATTGGTAAGAAACTTATATCTGCAATAAGAAAAAAAGATGGAATTACACCTGGGTCTCTTTTTACGCGGACTTATTTAACACGATTTTGAAGTTATGCGATTCATGTTTCACCGGAAGTCAAACTCCGATAATCATGATTTCCACATTTTATGTATACACACATTAAATTTTACAAGATTATAATGTAAATTTGTTCAAACATTGTGCGTGTTAATTTTGCATTTTAAATCACATTCTGTTTTTGCTTTTTAAAAAAGAACGTTTAATCAATTATTAATCATTTAGAGTCCGCAAGTTTATTTTTAAAAGGTGAGTAATAGCAGTGAAACGAAATTTGATTTTTAAACGGGATTGAAAATTAAAAAATTAAAGACAAAAATAAGAATTTAATTTTTAGTTGTTAGTTTTAATTAAATTTTCCCCAGCAGTGGTGAATAAATGTCTTTTTATTATCATAAGTCTAAGTTCATAAACAATTAATAAAATCATCGTCTCAAAGATTAATTATTAATTACTAATTACGTTGTCAACAGAAAACCATTAGCACAACATGAGAGTGCAAACGAACGTGTTTTTCGGCAAATACCGATAATAATTAAAACATGTATAAAAAAATGTAAATTACTGTACTGTAAATTATGCATAAAAATATATTATTTTGAATAAAATTAAATATTATAGTTAAAAAAAGTTTGTCTTGTATCAATTTTTTTCAAATTTGAAATTTTTTATTAGTCATATTTTATTTCCTTATTTTTTTTTTTTGCGCAAATTTTAAAGTAATTTTACGTTGGTGCTTTGCTTTTACGCAAATTTTGAAAAATCACAGACCGCATCCCCCCTTTTTCAATGTAAGTTACGTCTATTTTTGCGCGATTTCGTTTGCGCATGTTTTCTGAGGAACTTATCTATCGCGTAAAACAAGACCCAGGTGTATTACTAAAAAGAGAGATGACATCATGAAATGATTGGAAGAGTAAGTACCTCCACATCTATTAGATCTTCTGAATTGCCCAGAATTTTAAATGAAGAAATGAGACATGCAATTAAATTTAAGAAGAACAGAAAAGCTCTAAATAATGATGGAATTGTAATCAATATATTAAAAGAAGCAAGTGAAGAAATAGAAAAAAATTTGCAAAATTATATACCAAATGTCTAAATGATAAAAATGTACCAAATAATGGGAAGAATGCAGTATTAATATTAATATTTTAAAAAGGGTGATAAAAAAGATAATAGAAATTACAGACCTATCAGCCTTTTATCAGTTTTATACAAATTTTTTACCAAAATAATTACAACTCCTCTACAGAGAACATTGGATTTCCACCAACCAAGAGAACAAGCTAGTTTTAAAATTGGTTTTAGTACAATAGATCATATCCAGGTATTGAGAGAAATTATAGAAAGGCAAATGAATATGAGTTGCCATTATGCTTTGGATTTGTAGATATGAAAAGGTGTTTAATTCTATAAGCATTTCTTCAGTGATTAAAGCGTTGGATCATCAAGGTATAGACCCAGAATATTGTCATATTCTGAAGAATGCAACAGCAACAATTAGATTACATAATTATACTAGGAAGGTTAGCATTGAGAAGGGTGTAAGACAGGATGGCTCAACATATCCAAAACTTTTTACAGCAATGTTGCAAAAAATATTTTGTGGATTAAAATGGAAAACTAAAGGAGTAAAATAAATGGAGATTATTTAAGTCATTTGGATTTTGCAGATGATGTAATTGCTTTTGCAAACAATGCTTTAGACCTTCAGAAAATGTTGCTGGAGTTATCAAATGAAAATAAGAAAGTAGGACTAAAGGTAAATGTTAAAAAGACTAAAGTAATAATCAATGGATTTTCTCAAAAGATGAAAATAAAGATTGATTATGATGAGTTAGAAGAAGTTAACAACTACAAATACCTTGGTCAGATTATTACCACAGATGGAAACATAATGGATAAAATTAATCATAGAATCAAACTTGGTTGAAGTGCTTTTGCTAGAAATAACTTAATATTAAAAGGAAATATGCCTATGTGTTTGAAAAAGAAGGTTTTCAATAAATGTGTTTACCAGTTCTTACTTATGGATCTAAGACATGGATACTTAATAGAAGAGGAATACAGAGACTTCGGACTATTCAAAAAACTGTGGAGAGATGCATGTTAGGAGTAACAAGAAAAGATTGAAAATGCAATATATAAGTAAAAGAACAAACAGGTGTTACTGACATCATTGAAAAAATTAAGTCTAAGTGGAGTCGGGCTGGACATATTGCTAGAAGAGATGATAATAGATGGACAATTGAAATCTTAAACTGGATTCCAAGAGATTGTAAAAGATCCAGAAAGAGACCACATGTGAGATAGATGGACGAAATAGGAAAGTGCGCAGGGATGACATGAAGAAGAGAGGCTAGAGATCGGAGATGGATTGAATTTAGAGAGACCTTCATTCTGCAACAGACTGGTAGTGGTTGTTAATGATGATGATAATATAAAGATAAGTGAATAATAAAATGAAATTAAACAATAACAGTAATTATATATTTCAATGATTTTAAATTTTAAAAAAATTTTCTTAAAAATTCCATCCTTAATTCTTACTTTTTATAAAAGATTGCCTAATATCATTAAAATTTAACAAACTTGCTTTAATATCTTACAAACTTCAAATGATTTTTAAAAAATATCCACTTTACACAAAAATTATATATTTGAATTCCAAACTTAAATTACAACAAATATTAATGAAGAAAGTTGCTTATTTAATAGTAAGAAATGATAGTAATGTATGAGCATAATTACTAACTAGGTTAAGAATATTTACTAATTACACTTGAAGATGAGATAACATGATTTATTTAGTTAAGTGCTTTAAATGTAATTGTACTATAGATTAATAAAACATCTATATAGTTAGTATACAAACTAAATATATTCTACATAAAAATATTGATAGATCTGTTTTAAGACATTTTAATCTACCAGAACATAAATTTCACACATAATATAACTATTGAAATGAATTTATCATGAATAAACATAAGAAAATAAAAAGAAACAAATTTTTTTATATATATTTAAATTAAATGTAAACATATTATTGCATATATTTCTCACCTTTGTCTATATATTTTTAAGTATAGATGTTTGTATTTTGCATGCATAATTATCTAAATATATGTTCATATATATATATATGTCATTGGAATATGTATAAGCTGTAACTATAATATATATTTGACAATACTAAACTCATATAAATAATATAAACAATATTTTATAAATAATTAATTTAAGTTTTAAATATATAAATAATATTTAATTTATAAATAATGTAATTAATAATAGCATATTATTTAATATTTTAATAGTTCATAATAATGGTAAATATTTTTATATAAGTCACTCACATATGTCACTTAAAAATAAAAAATTAATATTCTCCAAACAATTATTTACTCATAACTGTAATTCATGTAATTATTGATATAATTAAAATTTTCAGATATTTAAAAATAATTATCTATAGACACCACCATCTCATATCTTGTAATTTACATATATTCTTTTGTGTCCCATAGAAAGAAATTACTGTTCAAAATATTGGACAGAAGTTTTTTTTATTTGAATGCAGATTTCAAATTATTCCATGTGTGTTTGCTTGTTATTATAGTACTGTGTCAAATGAATCTCCTTTGGTATTAGTATTCCACCACATCACACAGGCAATGCAAATAGATTGCATTGCATTACCAGTATTTTCAGCAACAGCAAATGAGCTCTAATATTACCCACATAATGGCAGGTGAGATTAAGCCAAACAGCAATGCTATAATAACAATGATAAATAATCACAAATATCTTTGTCTATGAAAATCTGTGACTTAACATACTAATATATATATATATATTTAATTATTTTAGCATACTCTAAAAAAAAGTTAACAAATATATAAAAATTATCATAAATAATATTCACAATCATGAAATATATTAAGAACAATTCAGCAAACAATTATAAAAGAAATTTATTAGCTATATGAAAATAATAATACAAAAAATAATACCAATTTTAATTTTAAGCAATTTAAAAAATTCTGCTGGCATGTCTCTTCAGTCACAGTAGATTTCATCATTTTGACAATGTCTAATATCTTAACTACTTGCTTATCCCATGGTGCAACTGCAGTTTTTTCACGTTCTTCTTGAGTCTGACTTGAGTAATGTTTTCCAAAAAATAATTTAGTAAAAACTGTCTAAAAAATAAAACACAATTAAAATAATTAATAATTTTTAACATTAAGGCTGATATTTAATCTTTATATAATTTAATGCAACATCATAAAATTGTTAAATGAAAATTCTTAATTTTAGAACAATTATCAATTACTACTTCATTTAATGATAAGTAATAATTGATAATATACATAAATAAAAAAATTGGACATCCGAATCATACATTGTAGCAATAGTTTTAATTTTAAAAAGCATATGAACCATAAATTATAAAAAAAAAAATTTTTTTTTGGCCATTTGATTGATATTTACAAATGAGAAATTGAATGGTAACAATATATTATAGCTAAGCTTCTAGAGTAGGGCCAGAATATACCCGGGTAACCCCACCCAGGGATGGAGAATTTGTACAAATACTCAACCGTGCGACTAAGGCATTGGGAATATCATATACACGGAATTGTGCTAAACTAGGACACTAATTCTCAGCAGATCAGACTGAACATATTTAGCGATCGATGTTTAGATGCATCTTCAGATACACACTTCCTGGCAACAATATATTTCCGTATTTATCTTCTATATTCCAAAGAAAAGTATTCAACTCTTTAAAAAATAAGAAACAACAATTTATATGTATTTAACTCAGTCTTCAGATTACAGTTGGCAAATAATAAGTCAATGGACAGTTACTCAGGAACGTTTGAGCACAAGTGGGAGGTTAAGCATATCAGTTCCATTTGACTGAGTTAAGAATGAATCTAGATACCCTAAATCTATGCTAATCCACATAGAACAATTGTTTTTTAAAAAAGTAATCATTAGTTATCATAAAATGTCTGTATTGTAAAGATAAATAATGTGCATATATAAAACAAAATCATTTCTTTTTTAATAGTCATTTTTCAGTAAATTGTACGACCATAATGTTGTCAAAAAAAAAACTATAATCAATTGATAAATTATAAATAAGTCGAAATAATAGACAACTCATTAATATACAACTTAATAGCATCAAATCATTTTAGTTCTGATATATAAAGGTAATAAAGTGTAGTAAAAAAAATTTAAGAAATAAAATATTATGAAACATTATATATAGAAGAAAACATAAATAAATGTATTAATATGGTCAATGGTTCTATAAAATTGGAAGGGAAATGGCCACTGTTAGATAATTGAAACCTGTAATATATATAGATATATGTATGTGTACTGATAGTACAAAACAAAATTTAATTAGTTTGTTTGATTATAGATAGTAGTTATAAGATAGAAAAGAGATAAATAAGAGGATGTATAATTGATGTAATGTAAATTTAGAAATATATATATATGTTATTTTTTGATGAGTTTATTTCTAGTGATGATTACTAGAGTGTATAAAGCTGTAAAACATTCCTTGTCATATGATAAATTTCAAAAATGGCATCTTGAGAAGGTTCATATTAGAAAGAAAATCGATTTGATGATATTAAATTAAGTTGTATATCAATGAATTATCTATTATTTTGTTTCATTTATAATTTATCAATTGATTAAGATTTTATAAAACAAAGTAAAATTATTTTGTTTCTATAGCCTCTTTTTTCAATATTTCAATTTATTTTCTAATAACTTTTCATTTAGCTATATTTTTTTGATAAAAACTAGTCCACTGTTTGAAATATTAAAAAACAGCTTATATTTTCCTTTAGTGAGTTTAATATTTTTTATTATACATATATTTTTTAAATTGTATTTTTTAAAAATCAAATTACATTATGATGAATAAAGGAAAACATCAATAACTTAAAATGTCCAAAAATATTAGTTTTATCATAGAAAATTCATTATAGATGAATATTACATTTGTTATATAAGCTTGTTTAAATTACGTCATGTGACATCTGACTTTATTTCTTTGTAATAAATGAATATTTTCAAAGATCAATTAAAAAGTAATTATCAATTGCCATTTTTAACTTCTAGTGAATTTTTTTGATTCAATTTTGAATTACAAGTACTTTCTTTTAATTTCTAATTTTTATTATGTTATTATTAAATGAACAACAATTTTTTTGAATATATACTTTTACTTTATATTTCTTAATATGGTTTTAAATAGTGTTTAAAAAAAATATGTATAAAAATATGTATAAAAGCTCTGGAGGAAACACACACAATTTACTTTATGAAACTACAAAATAATAATTAGATAATATGTGCAAATTTAATTTTTAATAAGCAAAAGATTCTATTCTAGTCAGAATAAACAACCAACTACTTATGAAAACTTTGACTGCCTGAATTTCTAATTAAATAATTATTCATACAAAATTTAAAAGCATAATAGATAGTAATATAAAAAAAAACTGAACAAAAAAAATCTAATAAATGATTCCAGCCATATTTATAAATCTTAAATGAGTTGAAAATAATATAAACATGACTCAAGAAAATGTGAGGAAAAAAATAAGATACCCTACGTGTTGAGCACAATGGCAGATGACAGAAAAAAAAAAAATCTAGACCGCACTTCAAAAATAATTATGATACTACATAATGCATATAAATTATAAAAGAATATTATATTATGAAATTTTTACTTGTAAAGATGAGTATAAGATGATAATGATAAACTTACAATGTGTTTCATTTCATATTGAACTACCCCTCACAATGTATTAAATTTTTATTAGAATATGTTTTGCTTTGCTCCATTTTTGTAAAAGAATTTAAAATATTTACATTTAACAACTTGAACTATTCCCACTTCCACGATTAATTTGTAAATATTAATTCTTATTAAACACAATGTCAGCACGTAATACTTATATAAAGCTAAAGCTTTAGTACATGCACCTTGAGTGCTTAATTTTAGCAAGAGAGACCTCTACAAATCATAACACGAGATTCGACTTTATAAAGATAAGAGGGACCCTCTTATCTCTAACCTATTTTTCTTAATTATATAGGCAAATCTAAAGCATTTTGATTTGGGAGCATGAAGCTAATAAATTCTTCACTGATTAAGTCCACTATTTCTATTAAACATTAACATTCGCGAAATCTTTCGATTTACAACAAGTCAATATTCAGATATTAAACTTAGAAATATTTTGAATCAATTTAAAGTTATAAATATTAATTCTTATTAATTTGTAAGTAATATATAAGAATGACAAAGCAATACTTTTGTAGAATTGTTAGGTTTATTGGGTTTTAAGACTGTTATAGTTATTTCATACTATATTTTTAGAATAGTTTCTGTACGAATAATGTTGGTGAATAATACAGACAACCATTCTCTGATTTTAGTTTCTAAATTTATTGAAAATTCTTGAAGTATATCTGCTCCTGGGGACACCCCTGATTTAAGATCAGTTTAAATTAGAGAAATATTGTAAAAGAAACATTTGTAGTTCTGCCAATAATGCTTTTCTGTTTTTATTAATCTTGAACTTAACAGTTTAATATTTAAGACTGTTAATCTTACAATGACAATGATGCTTTTGTAAAGCTGCTTCTACATCCACCAAGGCTGTATTTATTGAGCCAGGCCTTTCAATTGGATTTTCTAAATTTTTATTTTTCTATGTCCCCACCTTTAATTTCTAGCATCATTAATGAAATTTCATATGTTTGTCAATAATTTCTCAATTTTTGAAAGACAAATATTAGTTAAAAAGAGTAATTTTTGATTTGATTCAGCCTAGAATAAATTGCTTTCGGTATCCTGAAAAATTGGTCCTATGGTAGGTAGCCTTTATGATGATTTGATTAAATCTTTCATAACAAGACACAATGGTTGGGATTCTGTTAATATTCTTTCAAGATATCCAAAATATTGATTTCAATCAGATTTTTTAAATTCAATTTTGGAACTGAATGACTCAATTATGAGAAAGTGAATTGCAAGATAGATAAAATTTGATTTATATTGGCTATAAGAAATAACATAATATTAATAGTGTAGACAATGGTGAACCATTTCTTGTAAAAAAATTTACCATTTCTTGTAAAAAAAAAAAACATAAATAAGGATTTCTCAGTGCAACATCTGTTTGAATAGATGTTTATGTTTTTAAACCATACATTCAAGTTAAGTAGGGTTTGATTTCAGGACATGGGTCCCATGCCATCCAGAATATTCCCAGGTTGTGGATAGGGGAATGACCTTCAGATATAAAAATTAGCTGCGAATAAATAAAGTACTGTAAATAGGCGGTGCTGACAATGGGATAATGTTCACTATCAGCAAGTGGTGAAGGAGACAGTGGCATATTTATTTCTTGCCATAATTCCTATGACAGTGGATGTATAATGGCAAGTGTTGATCACCATTAAGTAAGTCAACACTCCTCTGGGACAGCAATAGCATTCTTCCAAGTTAACGAAAGATCACTATAGCTGACAACTGTGAGGAGAAAGCGGTAGACAGAATGTTCATTTTATGAGATTCAGCTAGTGCATTAAGCCTGTTATGGAGGTTAAAGCTGGCCAAAGAAGACAATGGAAAAACACCATGCCTTATAATTTCCTTGTTTTATTATGAGTATGTCTATAAGAATCATCACATTTGGTGTTATGACCTTAGCTAAGAATGACTTTGGTGTTTTTCCCCGCAGGAGTAGACATGAGGCTATGCAGGTCATAAAATTTTGAAATTCTCATAAAGTTTCATTGAGAGAAGACCACTGAGAATTGGCATGTGGAATGCCAGATCATTGAGAAGAACTGGGAAATTGGAAAATTTGGATAAAGAACTGAGTATATATAATATCGATGTTATAGGCTTAAATGAAATTAGGGGGATATGGGGAAATAAGTAGTGGAAATATTTTATTTGGTAGTAATACACCAATTAATGAAGTTGGCATTGCTGTTGGAAAGAAAATTTGAAATAGTGTGACAAAGATAAATTGTATTGACAATAACCTGATGATGATGAGAGTAACTGCAAGTCCTGGTAATTGTACAAGTTTATAGTCGTGATGATATTGAAAAAAGGTAAGGAAGGAATAACTATTGGAAATTAAGGCAATGGAAAAAAATGAAAGCGGTAGCCAGCTTATACAATTTTGAAGGGAGAATGGCTTTGTGATTGCAAACACCTCCATTACAAATCATATAAGAAGATTATATACATGGAAAGCTCCAGGAGAAAGAGAACATTATCAAATTGATTATATATTGATTCAGCAAAGATACAAAAATGCTATTAAGAGTTTGCATGCCTTGCCTAGTGCTGACATAAACTCAGATCATAATTTGGTTATGACAAAATTAAAGCTGACTTTAAAAAGAATAAAAAGAGGGGGAAAACATGTAAGATGGGACTTAAATTGAGAGAAATAGAAAAAGGAATATTTACTTTAAAATATGAAAATTCAATAAAAAGTATTGATAAAGATGAGAAATATATTAATAGTTCTGATATGTGATGGAATAGGATTAAAAAAAGATTATTAAAACAGCAAAAACTGAAATAGGCACAATTCTTTAAAGAAAGATAAACAACCTTGGATAACAGAGATACATTGGAAAAGGTAGAAGTACGGAAAAAATGAAAGAATGTCAATACTGAGGAAGAACAAAGTGCATATAAAAAAATTAATAGAGCTAAAAAGAAAAACAGATTTAGCAAAAGAAAAATGGTTGGAACAAGAATGTAGAAAGATAGAAATGCTTCAATAGATGGAAAGATATGATCTGGTATTTGATAGAATTGTCACTTGGGAGAAAAAGACATCATTAGCAAGTGAAATTGAGATAAGAATGAAAAGAGATTAACTGATAGCAATGATATATTAAAAAGATGGAAAGAATATCTTCAGTGTCTATTTAGAAGATGAAAAATAATTCAATTAATTATAAATTTGAAAATGAAGAGATTAAAGTAGATGGTAGGTATGGATATATTGCCAGATGAAGTAATAAAGTCAATTGCACAAATGAAGAATGGTAAGACTGTTGGATTTGATACAATACCTATAGAATTTTTGAAAGAAATGGAGAATTACTATGAAGGAAATAGTTGGATGTTACAATTTGATATCTAATAGTGGAGTTTGTCCTGAATATTTTTTAGAGACTATAATGATTCCTATTGCAAAAAGAAAAAAGCTGTAAAATGTGAAGAGTACAGAACAATAAATTTGTTATTCCATGTTTCTAACGTTTCATTGAGAATTTTAACTCAAAGAATTTATAGGAAGGTAGAGTATTATATTGGAGAAGAACAGTTTGGTTTTCAGAAAAGGAAAAGTACAAGAGATGTTATTGGTGTTGTTAGAACAATTGCAGAGAGATATATTGAAAAAGATAAAGGAATTGGTATATGTTTTGTGGATTTAGAAAAACCATTTGGTAGAGTAATCTGGAATAAACTTATGACCACCTTAAAAAATAAAGGAGTATTTTGGAAAGATAAAAGATTGATTTGGAATAAGTATACTGGGCAAAGGATAAGAATTAAATGGAAGAATAGTAAGACTGATGAAGTGAATATAGAAAAAGGAGTTGGCAAGGATGCAATATGTCACCTGTTCTTTTTAACATTTATTTAGAAGATATGTTAAATAATTATTTAGATTGTAAACAAGCAAATGTTGGAGGTGGAATAATAAAATGTAAAAGATTTGGAAATGATATGACTCTTATAGCTGAGGATGAAAAGTATCTTCAGAATATGTTGAATAAATTGGAGGAAGGATGTATGGAATATGAAATGAAGATTAATGTCGAGAAGACTAAGTGTTTATGGATAGGGAGGAAAGCAAAAAGACTGCAAATCAAAATCCATGATAATATAAATCAACAGGTAATGGGATTTAGATATTTGAATAGTTGGTTGAGTGGGGATGGAAGAAGTGAAGATGAAGTTAAAAGAAGAATACCATTGGCAAAGAAAGTATTTATTAGGAGAAAGAAAATAATTTATGCATTTTGAAGAGAGAATTAAGAAAAAGTTTAAATAAATGTTATGTATGGAATGTACTATTGTATGGTTGTAAAACATGGACAATGAGTAATAACATTAGAAACAGATTGGAAGCCATTGAGATGTGGACATGGAGAAGAATGGAAAAATCAGTTGGATGAATAAAATAACAAATGAAGTCTTGAAATGAGTAAATGAAAAAAGAAGATTGATTGACAGAATTAGAAAAAGAAAGAGAAACTGCATTGGACATATACTAAAAAGAAAGTATAGTTTAATGAAAGATATTTTGGAAAGAATGGTGAGTGAAAGCAAGAAGAAAGAATGGAAAAGATGACATTGTTAAATGATATAAGAGATGAGAAAAGTTATATGGAATTGAAGAGCTGACAATAAAGAGAATGGAATGGAAAAATGGATGAATTGATGACGCAACTGCTCTCTGAATCTGTCCATATGACATAAAACTGATGATGATTCAAGTTAAAAATCTGCTTTATTCTCAGTTGTATATTCCCAAAAGTTACTATGAAAATTTAAATTTATAAATATAGAATACATAAGCAGACACATATTAGAAAATTTGTAAACATTGAATACATAAAGATTACTTATTCAAATAGTAATTATTTATATCATTTGTGCTATCTTCAATAAAAATTGTTTGCTTTGCTGAATGATTGGAAATAGATAACCAAACCATGTTTAGCATATATTAGGTCAAAAATCAATCCAGTCAGCGATTTTAAAAGGATGCAAATTATTAGAGAAGTATAGTTTTCTGATATGCAATTATATTAACTTTTCACAGTATTAATAAGATTTCTATTTTTGTCATTAGATATATAAATCATTATTTAGTTGAAGTAATTTTAAAACACTATCTAGTTGAAAAAAATACTGTTCTGCAGAAAGCATATTTAGCACATGAGACCAAGTTTGCAAACAATTTTATCATTTAGAGAATCTAGAATCTTCATATTTGGCATGGCTATTTCCCCATAATATTTTGAAATTATCATTTCCATATTTGCTGTATGATTTCATAATTTGCTAATAATTAAGGAGTTTATCAATTGTTCCGAATTTGGCTAACTATCACATGTTCTCAAAGCCCTATTTTAATTTGTTTTATATAGGAAGTCAATGCGTTTTTCGGCTTTCCTAGAAAAAGATCATTCATATGCAGAAAGACTTTTTTCACTTCAAAGAAAATAATTGTGATTAGCAACCTTGAATTATGCATAACTAGAACAAAGATTAGAATTTATTTTCATAACCATTCATGAATGGCTCCCCTAACCAATTCAAATACAAGAAAAAATTCTAAAAAACAGTTAACCTATATATAATGCTAAATCATCAAAAATGGAAATTAATGAAATCCATTATGCTTCCGAAAGGTGGCGCTGTTCACAATCCGTAAACACAGGAACATTCCACCACTGCTGCTTGGTGGTGCTGGTCGCAGTACGTAAGCCCATTTAGCTTACATCGTCTGCTACCAGCAGATACCAGGAACCTAGGTGGCACTGATTGCTGTAAATATATCTAGCTTATGCGTCGGCTGCTAACAGTGACTACCAAGATTCTAGCCCACTACGTGATGCTGTTTCTCCACAGTTACACAGGGAAAAACTGCGCACTGATAGTTTATGTACATACTACTTAAAATATGAATGGCATATAATGTACAGGTGTGATTAATTAAGAAGCTACAACTATTTAAATATTCTTTCAAACTTAATAGTATCACATGCTATTTCATAGTTTTATAAATGGAAGTATTTTTAAATTATTATTTTTTTAAAAATCGAACTTTTTTTTTTAATTATTTACTCTATGTCAAAATGTTATATATAAGTCGAGCGGTGAAATTTGCTATCATGGCCGCTTGAATGGCATCATAGATTTACATACGAAAGTACGCTATAATTAGACAGGTTTGATAAAATTATCGCGTAGAAATCCTCATAATTATTCATAAAATATTTTATTAATCTATAAGTCAATGCTAAATTTAAAAATCGATCTTTTTTTTTAATTATTTACTCTAAAAGTGGTTTTTTTTTTTTAAAAAAAAAAGCTAATTTTTTCTCCCTTCTTTCAAAACCAGAGACATTCCAAAGATAAAATCTAATATATTTAATTAATAGGGGCTTTACTAATGAATAGCTATGGTCAATTAGTGAATTGGATTGATTTAATGAGACAGAAACTGATATATGATGAATTATATTTATTGTCAATTTCATATATACTTGATATAACCCATTACTTAGCGTTGGATAATACACGCAGGCATTTTCTAGGCCATTTAGCAAAATAAATTTGTGGCTATTATTTAATTGCGCTAATTTTATGCTATATAATAAATCACTACATTCCACTTATTAGTTATGCCCTTTTATCATCAGTTCGATTATGATAAATTTATATATTAAATATGGGCATATAAAGCCTCACAGATAGCTTTAGATCGAATGGGTTTTCAAGAATGCTTCTGCTCAACGCCGAAAATTGCATATTATGGAGGTAGAGTTGGCTATAAAGATTTTACTAATACGCTACGCACAAATAAAATATAATAATAAAGTGGCTCCATCTTATATATATAAAAAAAAATAGCACAACAATAAAATATTGATAAATTTCACATCTGCCAAGCCGAACTATATTATAAATTAAATACCATACATTAAATGAACACTAGTTTTGTCAGCTTAATTAAAAGAGCCAACTCTTCTGTAGCATGAGAAATACATATATGCTACTGACGGGAATATATATATATATATATATACACAAACTTTACTTTATCCCATTCAACCTCTTAGTTATGTATAATTAATAAACTTTTAAAGGGAGAAAGTATATTTAAGGGACTTACGAATACTTACTTTAATAAAAAAAATATACTTATGATTACACTCCAGGCTAGTTTAGTCTTTAGTAACATAATAATTAAAGGTTGAAAGTTTGGATTTATAAGCCACATTTTATATTTACATTAATTATTTACTAAATGACAAAATAATAACGAGCACAAAGGGTCGCCATTATTTATAAATTAGGGGTTCGAAACAGAGCGCTAAATGACGCTATAATTAATACAATACGAAGATTTTAAATAATATCTTCAAAAAGTATATATTTCGTAACTAAATGCGCGCCATTTCGAGACAGGCATAATTAATAATAACTAAAATAAGCAAGAGAGAAATAAATATAACTGCAGTGATTAAGTTATATAGCAAAACAAGAAGTTAATAAAGGAAATTAACAAAAGTATGTCATTTATAGAATTGAAATATTATTGATAAGACAATTTAGAAAGAGTTTACAATTTTGAAGCAATAATGATTATTTTGAATTTTACACAGAGCTCTGGGATTCTAATAATTTTAAAACAGATACTCGAGCTGGAACGAAGGTGAGTTCTTTGGCGGCTTATGGCATCTTCTCTTTAGTTGGGAGACGATTTAAAATGGTATTCGTATAGCTGGAGTTGGGGTAGTTGAATTTGAATGAAGGTGAGTTCTTTTAATGGCTTATGGCATCTTCTATTTATTATAAGCTTGTTAAGGCAACGTTGGTTGTTGCTCCGGCCTTCGATGAATCAAATTTCGACGTTCCATCACGACAAAGGCAACAAATTTTTGCCTGACTAGCAGGTCATAGATAAATTACCAAATTTTCAGCTTCTCGTAGTAACAGCTCTTCAAAAGTAAGATGGAGTATCTTTTCCGCTAGCCTATTTATATATTTCCATCTCAGGACAAATCGACTTTTAATTAAACAAAATCATATAATCTAATTTCTACTACTGATAAGGTCTCCGAGGTGTTATTTTTAATTTACTTAAAAAAAATATTAAAATATATAAATTATATAATTTTGATTCCGATTTCATTAATTAAATTTCTTTTTAGGTGTTATAAAATGTTATAGCTTAGGAGATAGTAACGGTATTATGATTTAATGATGACATCTTTTGTTGAAACAAATTCAATCAGTAAACTAGATTTTACTTTTAGCCCAGGTGCGGTCACTAACTGATTTCTTGTTTACACAAAATTCCCATTTTTAATTATAAACCGATGACTTATTTTAACTAGATATAAATAACTTTTAACATATTTTCTTTATATTGTTTATTTTAAAAAAAGCAAATTTGACAGATCTTATAAAAAAAATACTTTAGTTTCAGTTATATCTATTAAACTTTAAATCAGAAAACCGTAAATATATTATAAAGAAAACATTTTACATTATTTTTATTTAATCTTAAATATTATATGTACAAATCATTATGCCATAATTTCATGGTTTAAATTATCCATCCATATACGAATATAATACAAATTATAAAATTTAAATTATCCATCCACATACGAATATAATACAAATATAAAATTTAGAATTGACCATGAAATTATGTCTTATCAATAATATTTCAATTCTATAAATAACATACTTTTGTTAATTTCCTTTAACTTCTTGTTTTGCTATATAACTTAATCACTGCAGTTATATTTATTTCTCTCTTGCTTATTTTAGTTATTATTAATTATGCTTGTCTCGAAACGGCGCGCATTTAGTTACGAAATAAATACTTTTTGAAGATATTATTTAAAATCTTCATATTGTATTAATTATAGCATCATTTAGCACTCCGTTTCGAACCCCTAATTTATAAATAATGGCGACCCTTTGTGCTCGTTATTATTTTGTCATTTAGTAAATAATTAATGTAAATATAAAATGTGGCTTATAAATCCAAACTTTCAATTTTTAATTATTATGTTACTAAAGATTAAACTAGCCTGGAGTGTAATCATAAGTATATTTTTCTTATCAAAGTATTTGTAAGTCCCTTAACTATACTTTCTCCCTTTAAAACTTTATTAATTATACATTAACTAAAAGATTGAATGGGATAAAGTAAAGTTTGTGTATATATATATATATATTCCCGTCAGTAGCATATATGTATTTCTCATGCTACAGAAGAGTTGGCTCTTTTAATCAAGCTGACAAAACTAGTGTTCATTTAATGTATGGTATTTAATTTATAATATAGTTCGGCTTGGCGGATGTGAAATTTATCAATATTTTATCGTTGTGCTGTTTTTTTCATATATATATATAAGATGGAGCCACTTTATTGTTATATTTTACTTGTGCGTAGCGTATTAGTAAAATCTTTATAGCCAACTCTACCTCCATAATATGCAATCTTCGGCGTTAAACAGAAGCATTCTTGAAAACCTGTTCGAGGTAAAGCTATCTGTGAGGCTTTATATGCCCATATTTAATATATAAATTTATCATAATCGGATGTATTATTAAACTTCACTCCAGACTTGGTTTGATTACATGTATAATAACCACTCGAACTGATGATGAAAGGGCATAACTAATAAGTGGAATGTAGTGATTTATTATATAGCATAAAATTAGCGCAATTAAATAATAGCCACAAATTTATTTTGCTAAATGGCCTAGAGTAATGTTGTTTAGTAAATAAAATGCCTGCGTGCATTATCCAACGCTAGGTAATGGGTTATATCAAGTATATATGAAACTGTCAATAAATATAATTCATCATATATCAGTTTGTCTCATTAAATCAATCCAATTCACTAATTGACCATAGCTATTCATTAGTAAAGCCCCTATTAATTAAATATATTAGATTTTATCTTTGGAATGTCTCTAGTTTTGAAAGAAGGGAGAAAAAAATAGCTTTTTTTAAAAATAAAAAAACCGATTGTCGTAAAAATTACATTTTTTTTTTAATTTAAAAAAAAAAAACCACTTTTAGAGTAAATAATTAAAAAAAAAGATCGATTTTTAAATTTAGAATTGACTTATAGATTAATAAAATATTTTATGAATAATTATGAGGATTTCTACGCGATAATTTTATCAAACCTGTCTAATTATAGAGTACTTTCGTATGTAAATCTATGATGCCATTCAAGCGGCCATGATAGCAAATTTCACCGCTCGACTTATATATAACATTTTGACATAGAGTAAATAATTAAAAAAAAAAAGATCGATTTTTAAAAAAATAATAATTTAAAAATACATCCATTTATAAAACTGTGAAATAGCATGTGATACTATTAAGTTTGAAAGAATATTTAAATAGTTGTAGCTTCTTAATTAATCACACCTGTACATTATACGCCATTCATATTTTAAGTAGTATTACATAAACTCTATCAGTGTGTAGTTTTTCCCGGTGTAACCGTGGAGAAACAGCGCCACGTAGTGCGCTAGAATCTTGGTAGTCGCTGTTAGCAGATGACGCATAAACTAGATGTGGTTACGTCAATCAGCGCCACCTAGGTTCTTGGTATCTGCTGGTAGCAGACGATGTAAGCCAAATGGGCTTATGTACTGCGACCAGCGCCACCAAGTGAGAAGCTTTGCTGCCAGCCAGCTGGTGGAATGTTCCTTTGCTTACACATTGTGAACAGCACCACCTTTCGGCTGGAATTTGCAATGCTGCATTTGGGGCCCCTACTCTAAGTATTTCTCTGGTTGACCCTGACCAGCGCCTCTGGTGGCCACATGGGTCAAAAGTCACAAGTACCATTTTTTCATATAAATTATACTAAATAATAAAAAAAAATCATATACAACACATTAAAAATAATTATTCATAAAAGGCTTTTTTCAGCACATGGTTTCATGCATTTTTCAAATATTAATCATCTATTTTAACGTTAACCAATTATTGCATATATATGGCCATCTTGGAAGTAAAATAACAACAATAACAAAATAAAATAAAATAGAATAAAACCTTCATATAGAGATCCAATATAACTTCAAAAAATAGACTATATAACATAACAATATACAGAATAAATAATACATACCTTATATAACTATATATATTATATAATTTTCCCTTCATCTTTAATTGACTAGTCATTAACTAAATATATTGAAGTTTGGTAAATATTCATAAAATTATTTAAATTATGTTTAATTACTGGTAATAAAAGAGCCATGAATAATATTTACAAAGATTTTAATGACAATATATATAATATCTAATTTACAAAAGTAGAATTTGAAGATAAAGTTAAATATTTAGATATAGATATTCACATAGAGAATGATAATAATTTTATATTAAAACATTTTATTAAAGATAAATTAAGAAAAATTATTCCTATACATTCACTATGGGTACAAAAGATGGCAGTTAATAAAAATTTTAAATATAGAAATGATAAATATAATACAGATAAAAATGTAGCTCATTTACAAATGAATCAATTTATTAAATTTTATAAAGATTATGGATACAACCCAAAACTATTAAAAATATACTTTTTAATTCTAAGAAATCCAAATCTCTATGCAAAAATGAATATGATTATAATGTTGATAGTAACAATAGTTCAAATAGAAAATGGATCAAACCTTCATATTATCACAAAAGTTATTAATAAAAAACAAAAATTATATTGATAAGCATATAAATATTGAATGGTTGTATAATAAGTCTGGGTAAATTAAAGATAATCACAAATTAAGAAATGATATAAAATACAAAAAAAAAAGGAATTGTATATAAAATTAACTGTGACCTTTGTAATATAATTTACTATGGTCATATTTAGAAACAATTAGAGGTAACAACCAAAGAACATAACAATGCAATTAATAGATGAGATAATTCTGCTTTAAACATTCATTAATTAAATAAGAACATAAAAAAGATATTACAACAAATATTAAACCTTTAAATTACATTAAAGCTAAAAAAAAAAAGACAAATATATAAAACATACCTTATTACTTCGAATATAAGATGCCCCCAAATTTAAGACACAATAGGATTGGTTCCTGAGCCGCCATTTTGAATTTAAAAAATTAATTACAACAAGTATAATTTAAAACATATATTCTGTTTGAATACAGTAAATATAAAAGTACATCTGGGTCTCGTTTTATGTGGATTATTTTAATGCGATTTTGTAATTATGTGATTCATGTTTCTTCTTAATATCTTTCATATTTCACTTTACTTATTAGATATCAAGAAATTTAAATTATTAATAACTTATTTTCACTTGAAATACTTTTTTTTTTTTCAAAAATATAACGTTATATTAGCAGCTAACATGAATATAGCCTGAAACTGTATTTAGAATCTTAGCTTCTATGTAAATAACCTACTTATACTAATGAGTAAATAATAATAATAGATTTATACGTATGTATAAAAATATCGCAATAAATATTCAAAAAATTTAAACTTTTAAAACGTATTTTGTTATATATAACAGAAATAAATAATCTTTTAGATTTTAAAATAAAAAACGAAGATTTTATAAACTGAAAATAATCTTTCTAATGATAATGTATAATATTTTGTTTTGATTGCGATCTCATTTTTTTAATACAGAAACAGAAAACCATTACCACAGCATAAGACTGAAAGTGGTCCTAGTTGTATATCAAATCACGAATAAAAATAAAGTGGCTAACAGATTTCTCTGGGCATAATTGCTGAGAGATTCTCGACTTCGTTTAAGGAGAAGCTACAATACATCACATCACATCGAGTCTGATTTCTTACCAGTTTACAAACGAACGTTAACGGTAATGATTAAAATATGTATGAAAAATGTAAAATTAAATACTGTAATAATAAAAAAAGTATAAAAAGTTTGTCTTGTATTAATTTTTTTCAAATATTTGAAATTTTTTATTAGTAATACTTTAATTGCTTATTTTTTTAATGTGAATTTTAAAATAATTTTTCCTTGTTGATTTGCTTTTATGCGAATTCTGAAAATTACAGCACCTATCCCATTTTTTATTAGTAATACTTTAATTGCTTATTTTTTTAATGTGAATTTTAAAATAATTTTTCCTTGTTGATTTGCTTTTATGCGAATTCTGAAAATTACAGCACCTATCCCCCATTTTTCAAGGTAAGTTAAGTCTATTTTTGTGCGATTTTTTTTAACGTGGGTTTTCTGTGGAACCTATCTACCGCATAAAATGAGACTCATGTGTATATACATATTTAAAACCAGCAAATATGAAAGAATGTAATAAAGCTGATAAAATAATTATTACTTCAAAAAAAATTAAGAAAAAAAAAAACTTTTAACATTTTTAAATATCTTTATTTTTACATTGGTTCACAAATTCTAAATTTTGGAAGTTAAATGTTAAAATGACAATTTCATAGACAGCTTCATCACATGCATCTCAAAATGCTGAAAAAAATGATATATAATGTCTTACCTGACGTAATTTTTGCAAAAATTACAAAAACAGTGCGATTGGTAACTTCCATTTTTACTAGTTGACCCAGATGTTCTACTTTTATAACAGAGTATATGCTAGAAATGTTTGGTTGTCCTTGCATGCAGGTATCTGTTAGAAATATATTTGGTTTTTAGTGGGGAAAAAATAACAGGAATAATTTACAAGATGTTGAGGACTTTAGTAAATTGTAATGTAATGTATAGTATATTATAATATTATTATATATTACTTATATTATATTATATTATATTAATGAAAAATGGTGTGTGAATTAAGTGTGCATTCTTTTCAAGTAAATAAAATGTACTCAAAAAATAAATATCAAACAAAAATTTCTCCAAGATAAAATGAACAAAAAAAAAAATCAATAAATATCAAAATAAACAAATTTATTATGAGCACTGATTATATATATGTGTGGGAGATGAAATATGAGAGAGGATGGCTGAGGGTATATGATGAGTCTGGATGTGCATGTTTTTATATCATTCAAATGTATTGTCTAAAATTCTATTGTGTATATATATATATATTGTTTTCTACATATATATATCAAATTCTATCATATGTATATTCTTTTCTGCATATATATATAATTCTATCGTATATATATTGTTTTGTATGTGTATATATATAATAAAGAGTTATAAACTAGGTCAGAAAAATAATTCAAATAAACGTTTTTATATCATTCACATGTATTCTATCATATATATATTATTTCTACATTTATATATAAAAAAAAGTAATAAAAACTAGGTCACCAAACTAATTCAAATAAAAGTTTTTACATCATTCAAATGTGTTTTATCTAAAATTTTATCGTTTATAAAAAAAAAAAGAGTTATAAATCTAGGTCAGAAAAATAATTCAAATAAACATTTTTATATCATTCACATGTATTCTATCATATATATATTATTTCTACTTATATTTAATTATAGAAAACAATAATAATAATAAAAAAATAAATAATAAAACTAATTCAATACTCATAAAATCCTGGCTAAATGTTAGCATCAGTTTCAAATTTGAATCCAGTTATGAAGGCATCAAATGTGATTATTATAGCAACTAAAACAAACAGTAATACTTTTGTCTTTTTGATATAATCCTTTTTTTTTATTTTGCAGCTTTTAACTGCTATTTTTATAAAAATGAGTTTCTAGAAAAAAAGGGCTTAGAAATGCCCTCCATGGATAAACGTAATTATCAAGTTGTAAAATGAATGCAATCGACCGTGAAATATGATTTACAGTCATTAAATCTAAAAAACAAAAGAAAAATAAAGAAATTAAATTTTGTATTTTACAAAAACTTTCATAAAAAATCCAAATTTTATCGGAGAAAAAAAAAGTAATATCTCATTTAAATCAGAAAAAGATGGCAGATCGAATGGTCTGAGAACCGTAAGTGTACTCCTTACCGACTTCACGCAAACTCAGTTGAAAGTCTAAATTTTTGTTCAGGGGCTCTTCGGACTCGAGGACTTAAGCCAGAAAAAAAATTTCAAAAATTGTTCTATTAAAATCTGAATCATTCTTCTAAAATAATTTACATTTTTTCAAATAATTTCTGAAAAAAAAAATTATAAAATCGGCAAAATAACATTAAAAGATTCTAAAACGTTTCACTTTAAAATCAAAACAAAAATCCCAGATCTGTCAAAATTTTGCCAGGTATGACCTTGTATACAAAACAAAAAACAACCAATCAGCATCTTGGAAGGCAGGTTCTTATCTTATTGTGTATATTGATTTGTTAATTGTAAAAAAAATTCTAACGGTTACAGTCCAAAATATAACAGTAAAATGCGGCAAAATAATGTTAAAAGATTCTAAAACATTTGTTTCACTTTAAAATCAATATGAAAATAATGGTAAAATTGCAAGCTAAAGTTAAAAGATTCAAAACATTCATTTCATTTTAAAATCAAAACGAAAATTCCAGAACAGTCAAAATTTTGATAAGCACTCTCTTATGTACAGAATAGGAAAATATCCAATCAGCATCTTGGATGGCAGATTCTTATCTCATTGTGTATATTGATTTGTTAGTTGTAAAAAAATTCTAAAGATTATGGTACAAAATAATGGTAAAAAATATTTGTTTTAACTTTAAAATCAAAACGAAAATCCCAGAACTGTCAAACTTGTGTACAGAACAAGAAACAATTAATCAGGACTGTGGAAGGCAAGCTCTTATCTCATTGTATATATTGATTTGTTAGTTGTAAAAAAATTCTAAAGGATACAGTACAAAATAACAGTGAAATTCAGCAAAATAATGTTAAAAGATTCTAAAACATTTGTTTTCACTCTAAAATCAAAACAAAAATATCGGTAAAATAATAGTAAAATCAGCAAAATAAAATTAAGATTCTAAAATGTTTGTTTCAGTTTAAATTCAAAATTAAAATTCTAGAACTGTCAAAATTTTGATAAGCACTCTCTTGTGTACAGAACAAGAAACAACCAATCAGTGTCTGAAGATAGGCTTTTACCCCATTGTGTATATTAATTTGTTACTTGTAAAAAAACTGTAAAGATTCTAAAACATTCGTTTATATTTTAAAAATCCAAAACGAAAATATCGGGATTGTCAACATTGGCAAAATAACGTTAAAAGATTCTAAAATATTCATTTTCACTTTAAAAATCAAATACTTATAATATGCTTTAAATGTATATAGGTGAAGTTAATAAAATTTTCACAATAACAACATTTAGATTAGCGCTTTCGGAGTATATTTACTCCATATCGAAATTGTCAACAACGACAAACCAATATTAAAAGTAGCAGTTTGAGAGAGAATTAAAGCTGTTTATGAAATTAATCCCAAAAATATTGATTAAAAAAGATTTAACATACTATTCTACACAGATAACTATTGCAATACTATGTGCATGTATAGCATAAAACAAAGATCTACAGAAATGAGATGTTAAAAAATTTTATTTCGAATTTAAGATACACCCCCTTTTTAGGGGTCCAAAATTTGGAAAAAGGTGTGTCTTATATTCAAATAATACAGTATTACATTAAACATAATTTAAATAATTGTATGAATATCTATAAACTTCAATAAATTTAATTAACAACTAATCAATTAAAAATGAAAGAAAAATTATATAATATATATATAAAGTTGTATATTGAGTATATTATTTATTCTGTATATTCTTATGTTATATAGTCAATTCTTTGAAGTTATATTGGATCTCTATATGAAGGTTTTATTCTATTTTACTGATGTTTTATTTTGTTATTATTGTTATTTTACTACTATTATGGAATACTAGATGGTGTTATTTATACAATAATGGGTTAATATTAAAATAAATGATTAATATTTGAAAAGGGCACAAAACCATGTGCCAAAAAAGGCATTTTATGTATAATTATTTTTAATATATTTATTATAATGCTAAATATAAATTATTGGTTCTAAGAGTATGATGACTTCCTTAACAGGTATGAAAACTACATCATACCCACAATGTCAAATTTGAATCTAGATTAGATTAGATTTTTTTTAGGTCACAAGCAACCAGTCCATAGCCCACTTTGTTAGCCATTCAGTTATTGGATATCTAGTTATTATCATATCAGCAAGAGAACAAATATCCAATTTAATCCAGATTTATAATAATTGTCAAAGTGCTGAATATAAAACTTTAAAAATAGTTACAATATGATGCAATCTTTATCATTGGTGGAGACCGAATAATATTCCTAAGGATTATGAACTCATGATTTATTATTAATATATTTATAATTACTTGGTCTATATAACTATTTTAATTTCACCCAGAAACTAGTTTTCATCAGAAAATACATTTCCTGATGAAAACCAATCCTCTGGTTGAAATATTACAACAGCTATATTGATCAAGTAATTACATTTTGCTTTTTATTTACATATTTCCTTTAGTTAGTTTATATATTTTTTAGTTTTCTTATAAAATATTATTTCTAATTTAATGTCCAAATTTCTTCAAAATTTTTGAATCAATGTCTAACTTTCTGATACCGAAAAAAAATGTACATTTCAAAAATGTTTTTACTAATTCAGAATTTACCTTCTTTATTAATTTCTGTTGGTCTAGAAGAACTTGAATTGGAAATTTTCTTTTAAATTCATTTATAGCAAGCTGTTTTAGTCTGTTGATTTCATCACGTTTTCCAAAAGTCATGTTATGAAACAAATCCACATTTTTTAAAATTGTAGTTGTCTGATAGACAGTAAATGTAGAACTGCAATCTATAAGTTGACTAAGAAAACTCATTGGAATGGCATCTTCTGAGAAAAGAGATGTTTTACTAAAATCTAAAACACAGAAGAAAAAAATATGAATACATGTTAAAAGATTTTATTCAATACAATACTGGCATCTATTTTCTATTGAGCCAGATTAATTAAGATAGTATATAAGTCAAGAACATTAGGAGTCAATATAGTCGATGTTTGAGACTCCTGTAATTGATTTTGAGTTATTTAGTTTTCACTTAGACAGAAGTAATTGCGGGGAACAAATATTTTCTCTCTATGCACTGATATGGGTGATTATTTGTAATTCATTTACACACTTGTTAATGGTTTGATTAATCGATTCTGTTACACATATTTAGATATGTATTGACATAAATCTTGGATAAATTACATATAAGTAAATGTGTTTAATATTTAAATAAACTTTTGATAAATTTTTGTTTAATAAGATATTTTTAAAAAACTTTCTCTTTGTAGTTTGCCATTAAACAATGGCTAAAAAACTGGATGCATATCAAATTATTATATAACAAAGATTTTAAAATTATGATAGTTTCAGAATGTAAGTTTGACTTTTCTATAAGACCAGAAATTCAGATGTTTCAGCAATTCCAACCAACTATTTTTCAATTATTCTTCAAAAACAAAATAATTACAAAAAGTACTATTCTATTAGTGTAAGTTTGGATACTTATAAGACCTCAATTAGATTTTTAAAAAGCATTATCTGCTTCTTCTTAAATAAAGGCAGAAATCTGTCCATAGGCTATATGCTCAAAAACTTAACCAAGTTATATTCTCTATTTACAAATCCTTACATACCATAATAAATTCATCTATTCCTTATTATTCAATGCCCTGTACAGCTAGCTTAGTGTCGACAGAGTGGTGAACCCTGAACCTAGATCCAGCTCCATTCCTGATACTTTGGGGCTCAAGTTCTATGAATTCATGCGATTATTTTATTTTATTACTTGACTATTTAACTTACTCTGGTTCTTTTTTTCTTCTTCTATTTTATTTTAATAAAAGATGCTGACTATCTTATCTCATGTGCTTCAATTTCTTATGAAGATTTACACACACATGCAAAACTCTTAAAATATCTATTTCACTTTTTTTCAATATTTAAATTTCTCCCATATGAAAAGTTTACAACTATGGTCCTATCTCTAAATATAAATTTCCTAAATCATCTTTACTATTTAAATTTAGGTTGACCCCCCCACCACCACCACTCCCAATTCATTTTTTAATTTAAAAAATATATAAAAAAACTATTTTAAAAACTAATAAGTATTGAAACATATAAAATGTATAACATTATATATTTCTTTCAACTGGTCTTTACAAGATTTTAGAATCCAAAACATGATCTGAGACCCCTTTACTTTGCCAATTAAGAATTAAAATTAATAAGCTTTATAGAAAACAATATTTATTCTTGTTTTTTTTATTTTTACCAGTAAAAAATATATTACTATAATTATAACTAATGTTTTGACCAAATTTAATTGCCATTTTCAGAATTAACTAATATTTAAATAAATCTGTTAAAGAACAAAATATTATTATTTTTAATAAAAAATTAACTGTAAAATTTTTAACATTCTCTATTCTATATAAGTACCTAAATATACATTTGTTCTTTATATATACTTAGTTTTACAAATACAAATTAACATTTGCATTTTTTTTTAAAATTAAAATACATATGCGCATGTGTGCATTGTATACACATATATTGTCATTTGCTTTTTCTACTAATAATGCTTAATATATCAGAAATCATTTGATTCTTCCCATATAATTTACTTGTTGCTCTCTTCTATTCTTTTCCAAATTAATGTTTGTACCCCACTATTATTTTAATTATATCACAATGTTCTGTTCCAATTAATAATTTAATTCTAGAGTTGAAAAGGTTCCAAAACATGCATACATTTATCTTTGATTATTATAACATAGTTCATGATACCCAATAAAATCAATGATAATAAATCTATTTTAAAATATTAGTTGGCATAATAATTATTATGTACTAAAATAACCAAGTAGCTTTGACATTTCATACTTCAAGAACACTATTTTTAACATCTAATCATTCTCAAAATACTAATATTATATACATAAATAATTCCAAAGTTTAAAATAAATTAAAACATTAATATTTAAAGTAATGGAAGAGTGTATGCAAAAGTCAACAAATAAAATATATTAAATTAGGTCATGTGACATCTGACTTAATTTTTTTTTGTAATTTTATTTTTTGCTATTAAGGCTTTGGCGATTTTATATTTAAAGCTATTAATATATGGGGTATCTGAACTTAGTTCAGTCCCATATGGCTATTTAAGTTAGATAGCTGGATTGAAAGACATATGGATGTCTGAAAATTTCTGATTTTCTGCTTAATAGTTATACATTAGGAAAAGTGCTGGGCTTGTCCTGGTATTTTTAATCTAATGTTTGAATATCCTGGCACTTCACTGACGATGCCAGTGGCAGAAATCAGTCTGGGGTTAAGGATATTCTGCAAAGCTTGTTAAGAGCTTATTTTGCAAGTTCTATATATAACATATGTGTAAATGTATAAAATATTTAGAAACAAAACTATTTTACAGAAATTTATTTACAAAACAACAAAAGAAAATAAAAAATTAATAGGTAATAATTTTAAATTAAAAACACATAATATTCATTAATTATTATAATTTTTCTAGGTATTTTAATCATTTTAACTTTATTATTATATTCAGGTTAAGTATATTCTCAAATCTTGAATCTTTTTGTTTGTTGCTTTTTTTTTTTTAATTTTGAATTTTCTAGATGAAATCAATATCTGAATATTGATAAATAGTCATCCAAACTCTGCAAGTGATTTAAAGTGCTTTAAAAATTTTGTTTAATTTGGATTGTCAAAATCTCTTATTATGATTATTAATATAATAAATAAATTATTTAAATTTTATGAAATGCTGAAAGCATCTCTTTTTCCTTCTTGCATAATATGCTTTATCAAATTATTAAATCTATTGCCACTGAATAAACAAATGGAAAATTTTAAAAATGATAGAAAATAAATGTCTTATTTGTAAATCATTTGAATATAATAAAAGAAAAATAAATGAATATGCAATAAAAAAGAAATTAAATATGTCTAATTTTAAAATTGACATAAATACTGATATATTAAACAACTTTGTATTTGGGGGGGGGGGGGGGGGGGGGGGGGGGGGGGGGGGGGGGGGGGGGGGGGGGGGGGGGGGGGGGGGGGGGGGGGGGGGGGGGGGGGGGGGGGGGGGGGGGGATAAATTACGTACCTAAATGGGAATATACACAAAGCATGAACACATAATTAATGATTGTTGAATCTATGTCTACAGTAAAAGAGTTAAACTGAAAGACTTAATAAAACTACTAGTGATTTTATTTCTTACTTGGAATATTTACAAATTGTTTTTTGTTTTGTTTAAAAAAAAGTACACACATTAAATAAATAAAATAACCCATAAAAAAATCTATAAATAAATATCTGAAAAAAAATCCCAATTTCCTGGAAAACATGCCAACTTTCATTATTACAGATTATTATTACATATAATTAATACCAATTAATTATTCAGGAAGTTGTGACACTTGAACCCTGGAAGTGACAGGTTGAACTATAAAGAGGGACTTTTATCTATTAGGTCCAACATTCTACCATTCATTGTTGGTACTGTTTAAGGCCCTAGTAAATTGTGTTGTTCTGTAGTCATCTATTTTTAGAAAAGTATTTTCCCAAACATGTTTGCCATTAGGGCCAAATCATTTGCTACATCATTTAATTTCCTACAGATCTAGAAGTTAATGCAAATTTGATTAGTTTAGAGTTGATGTTTAACTTTTATAAAACTGAAAGAAGTAATAATCTGTATTATTCTCCATTCAAGCATGCATTAAAATCCCATTTTATTCCTATTTTTTTGGTATATGTTTATATCAAAATATTCATATCGGTTAATAAGAATATGTATTAATAAAAATACAATTCTCTGAGAATAAACAGTTTATTTTACTTATTGCAAATAAAATGTATAATTTACAAATTACTTCGCTGACAATTGAAAAATATTTTATTATATAATTGTTTGTTTTTTTTTCAAATTATGTAAGAAATAAACTTACCTATAGTTTTCAAGTTTTTAATATGCTTTGTAATTTGTGCTACTATTTCTTCATCTCTTTGATAATTTATACATACAACATAGACTTCAGAGTTACCAGGTTTACTAGTAGCAGGTTTAAAGATATTTACCTACAAAAATGTTTAGTATTATTAGAATAATTATAAAAAATATTTAAAATTGGTGTACTTTAAAATATTAACAATGGAACTAATTAATTTTATTAATAGGATAAAATATAGTTAAATGAATAGGATGGTAATCAAAATATATAAAAGATTCCGGAGGATATTAATAAAATTGTAAATAAACTTTAACCATAAAAAATTAAGACTAATAAAAATTATTCTACTCCTTGAAGGAAAATGTAAATAATAATGTGGGTGTTGATGTTAAAATGCTATCAGTAACTTGCTAAAAGTAATATTTAATTTAATTATGGCAAATAGCTTGTGGTGTTCATAAATTTTATACAGCTAATAAGATTTCTAAGTATTGGTCAAAGCATAAAAACTTTTGACTTCAATAAAGAGAAATCATTTTACATCACATACAAAATATAGAATTATTACAGTAATGACAAGACTAGTTAAAATAAGAAATGCTCATTAATCATCAATGATAATGATTAATCCCTTTAATTAAAATTTTTAATGAATCTATAATTATATAAAAAGTATTTCTTGTTCTTACTCTGTTTACTATCAGATTTACTGATTCCTTTAACTCTTTATCTGTAGTTTTGAAAACACTTTTTACAATATATACATAAATACACACATAGATACATATAGTAGCTACTCATAATTGAGTAGGGCTTTTCTAATACCAAGAAAAAAACTATTCTAGAAATGAATTTTGCAATGATTATACAACCAATCTGTGAACCATAAATATAACCACATATAGAATATGCTGATCCATTTCTCTATTTATTTAGTATTTTGCAATGTTGTCCTTTAACTTCTGCAAAAAATTTTCTTTGTGAAATATTTCAACATTGTCTATTTGTAACTCTCCAGCGTACTCTCGATGATATCTATCTAATGAAAATAATCACTATTGCACATCTTTACGTCTTTGAAATAAATGGGGTTTATCTCTCCCACAAAAACAATGCTCAAATTCACCATAAATACTTTTTTAGGAAGTTTTGTATTTTTCATTCGTTTTACTGTCCAATCCAAAAAAGTTGCAAAAGCAGACTCTATAGTATCAACCAGAAAGCTGAAAAATGTTCTACGATCATACCGTGGTATGAAAGATCTATAAGCAAAATTTTTATAATGCCTTTATTGTACATCACCTCACTTCCATGATTTATAGATAGGTAATTTAACTCCAGTATTTTATTTCCCAGAGATGAAATACTCTATATTTTAACTTGTCAAAAGCAATAGTAACATAATATAGTCTGTGCTCCACTTCAATATCTAAATCCACCTTTCTATTTAAAGAACTACTATGACATTTAATTTGGTTAACATTCTCAAATTAATGACTATCCAAGCTAAAAGTTGCTGAGGATTTTTCTTCTATTTATTAACTGATAAATAACTTGAATATGAACATTAATTATTAAATCAAAGTCTTTAGTGTATCACATTCAAATCATTAAATACATTCAGTAGATCATCTTTTGAATTGGAAAAAATATCAGCATATAGTAAATTCAGAATCAAGAAGATGAAGTTTTAGTTTTCACTTTTAATCAATTCAAATTAAAAATTCTACCATCAAATCTGTATCGCATCTTGAATTTCAAAGACTACTGTCATAATAAATTAAAACAATATTGGACCAAAATGCATATCTTTGCTTAAGAATATTTTTCATTTCAAATGCCTTAGATTTTTCACATATAGTAATAACACTTTCTCTCATTCTATTATGTAAAAGCTTTATAATGCAAATAAACTTTGATATTTAACCAATTAATTTCAAATAATGGCATAGATCTGTAGGATTAATTGAGTTGAACAAATCAATAAAAACAACACATAAATTACTCTTTTATTCCTGACACTATTAGTTCATTTGCCTGGCTACAAAAACCATGTTTATAATGCTTCTTGATTCACTAAGATTATACTGAATCTTTGGTAATGATTTATTTACAATAGAAAACAACCTTTTCAACATAATCTTTAAAATAACCTTTCCTGTAGTGGATAATAATATTCCACAATAATGGCTGCAATCTTATCTAAAAATTGAAATAAAAAAAGCATCCTTAAGCTCAAGCAGCACAACTATATGATATCATTTACTCCTAAAAAATCCCAAATATTTTTGAAATTAACAGATCACCACCATATTTTAAAACTTTACTAAGTATTTAATTAAGATTATACAGACCTGTTTTGACTTCATTAACATGGATATTTTTGTTCAAATCTAACTTAGTACATATTCTCATTGTTCAAAAGATCATCAAAATACTCTTTACACTTATCCAACATATCACTATCATCATATAAATAAATACCATTGCTGAATTGAATAGGATTGTGACACTGGTTCTTAATACATTAAAAAACATATAAAGTGATTACAATATGTGACTTGGTTTTAATCCATCAATCATTTTTAAACCTTCTTGCCGATTAATGATCTTCTGCCATTAAATGGCTATAGGTTATTATGAAATTCCACATTTATTTTTCTATCATCTCTTTTTAATCATATTATTAATAATAACATCATTATTATAAAACTCATCATGCTTCTTCTTTTTAGTAACTCCAAGAATAGATTTACATGTTTTCATAATGCAATCCTTGCAGGAATTCCATGCCTCAGTAGTACGACAATCCTAAAGATCCACATTAACAATTTTAGAGTTAGGCAGATGTTGAAACTCAATATCTCTAATAAATGGTTTTAAAACATCACTTTTTTTGAAATAAGATCTATTTTTTAATGCAATTATCATATTAATCTTGAAATGAACTAATCTATGATTCCTTCAACAATTTACATTTATTAGTTCTTGCATAATGCAAACTTCTCTTGTATTCTGAATCCTAACTATAATATAATCTATTAAAACTACTGTTTTGAACATGGACCCATCCAAGTTTCTTTATAGTGATTTTCTTGATTAGTTGAAAGACTTAATTAGTCAATCCATGTGTTCTGCAAAAATTCAATAGACTATCTGAATATATAGTATCAATGCCACTGTTTCCACATTTTTTAAACAAAATCTGCTATTTGTACTAACTCATGCATTAAAGTTTCCAGGAAGAAAAATTTGATCTTTTAAGTGGTGTTGATACAATAATGATATCCAACAAAAAATAAGTTTTCTTCTCTTAAGTTCGCTGAATCTATGTTGGAATGTATGTACTAATACCACTGTGCAAGACAAGTTTTAACCTTATTCCAAGAAAAGACAATATTAAATTAGAATTTATAGCAAATTTAATATCTCCTTTAACTGACTGATCTGTTCTTCAAAAAAATTTTGAAGTTATCTATCTGTTCGATTAAACTTCCTTTATCTGGAGAACAAGTTTCACTAAGGACAGTTATATCGATCTTAACTCTTGACAGCTCCTTCACTACCTGCTATCCTCTGTTCTAGTCCTGAAGATTTGTATCAAGCAAAATTCATATATTCTATGAATCTACATTTCGAAAAGAAAAAAAATTATAATCCTTGTCTTCAGTACCCCCACCGCTTTATGGCTACTAACTGATATTATTATTTCTATTTCTTCAGTGAGTTATCTACTAGGTGTGACAACTTAATCAGATTGTATGAGCACAAGTCACTTTTAGATCACATTTTGTAGGTACTTTCCATTTTCATGGTAGGTAAGAGATCTCTAAATAGGGATGTTTAACTCTGCCTCAAATTCACTTTCAAATAGACTAATTAGTGGTTGCACTGCCTTGAGCAAAAATCATATCTAAAAATAGCCAAACTAGCCTGATCCTGTCATTGCTTTTTTAATTCTTAATTCTTGAGGATTAAATGAAAAAGGAAAATGATATCAAAAATCATGTCCATGCAGTTAAGAGATGGCAATATGCTTGCACAAATACCTAATTTTATTGTCATAGTATAGTGAGATAATCAATGACATGAGGGTAATAGTATGAATACTGAACCCTACCATCTGATGGCACTTTTTTTCACCCAATTCACATCAATATACCGATTCACGGGCCGTCTGTTTGTTTACATAATATTACGGTAAAAATTTTTTTTTTTTTTTCAACCAGTTTTTATTATTTTTTTGCCATTACATAATATTACGGTAGAAGTTTTTTTTTTTTCAACCGGTTTTTAATTTTTTTCAGTCGGTGACGGTAAACCACCAAAGTTTTTTTTTTATTCCACCCGGGGTTTTTTTTGTTTTTAATAAACAAATACTTTGTTTTTAGATGGTCTAGGGGTGTTGGTTTGTTTATAAATTAACGATTAACTGTCAGTAGGTTTCTTTACATAATATTACTTATGGTAAACCAACTTTTTTCCACACTTTTTTTTTTTTTGGTTCGTTTTTTTAATAAACAAACACTTTGTTTTTAGATGGTGTAGAGGTGTTGGTTTGCTTTGAAATTATCGATTAACGCTCCATCGGTTTGTTTACACAAAAATAAAGTAACAAACACTTTGTTGTTTTTAGATGGTAGAGGGGGGGGGTTGGTTGTTTGCTTTTAACTTATCTTCTTTTTTTTTTGTTAATGTTTTGATTTGCTGAAAGACTTCAACAATTCGATACTTTTGAATAAATCAACACTTGTTTTTTTAGAGGATGGAGGGGAGAGGGGTTGTTTTGATTTTGAATTGTCGTCTTTTTTTTGTGTGTGTTAATTTATTATGTCATCTTTTTTTTTTTTTGTTCTTAATTTATTAGGAGACTTTTTTTTTTGTTTCAAATCTTTACACTACAGAAAGCTTTATATGATAGCGAAAAGTTCTTCCTTAATTTTTTGGGCCTTTATTTTAAAAAACAAAAGACATAAACAGTTCGTTTTTAAAGAACACTTTTTTTAAAGCCGGAAGAGGTGGGGTAGCGGGGAATGTTTGTTTTGATTTTTAATTATCGACTTCTTTTTGGATTTTCTTTTTGAACATTTTATTATGTTACCGCACAGTTCTTTATTATAACTGAAACACAGGTTTGTTATATACCTGTGTCTTTTCAGCATATATGTGCTTGAGTGTATCAGTGTTATTAGATGGAGTGGAGAGTGATGGGTCGTCCGAAAGTCTGTGCTCATATACCCTATACAGTTCTTTATTATTATTATTTATTTTTTTTGATGGAGCCTTTTGAATCAACTCTTAAACACTTCTTTTTTTTCTTTTTTTTGGTATAATAAAATATTACCTACTTTAACTGTTAATGAAACTTATCAAATATTACCTACCTACTTTATAATCATCTGAACAACAAAAACAACAAGTTTCCCCATAAAATAATTTATTGAATCAAAAAGAATCGAAACTTTGGACAATTTGTGAAACAAAAAAAAAAAAACCATCATTTACGGGGGCATAAAAAACAGCAGCCAAAAGTAACACGCAAATAAAATAACAGGGAAGCATCAAAACTGTAAGTAAGGGATTTTGGAGCCTTCGAACCAACAACTTCCCTTACTCAGACCTACATAGATACGCTAACAGGAGTTTCTCTTTCTGGAGAAACACAATATTGTGCATCCACTTTTGTGGCCGGCCGGCAATTCACTCAGCTTCGACCAATACGGACAACTTGCTGACGACATTTGACAGTTCTCACATAGATTTGCGCTTAAACGGGCATTTGCGCGCGAAATCGGAAAAAAATCTGCTGATAAAAAGAACCTTTTTAAGTTGTATGCAGTTCAAAAGCATAGGGAAGCATGTGTGACGACATGACAATTCTTAATATGGAATACTAATTCACTACGCTTTCTAAAAAATTTCCGACAATGAATTTTTGCAGAGTTTCATCTCTTTCAAATATGACCACCATCAAATCAGACCGTAGCGAGAGTTCAAGAGCGCTCACTTGACGAATACTGTCGCAATGCAATGGGCGTAGTATTTCGCTATGTAATCGTAGAATACATCGCCCTCAGGCGGCCTGTTATGGCTCAACAAACACCTCTTGTATTGTCAGCCGTAAGTTAAGGCCGCTAAAATGATATATTAATGTGCGTTTTGTGAAAAAGAGCACCATCAGACAGTAGGGTTCAGTTTTCATATGATCAGGCCTCACACTAATTTAACAAGACAGAAAAGAGTACTTACATTATAAATAGGGCTTAAGTTTTTACAAATCAATATCATATCCTACAATGCAGCAAAAGGTACTCTTGGTCAGGCACTGATTATCTATTATTCATAGTTAACTCATATCTGAAGATCATTCAACTATCTTCCACCTGTCATAAATAAGCTACTAATCTAATACTACTGGTCATTAATTAGCTGACATTCTAATCATCACTACATAAAAACGTTTGTGACATAATGTACATTCAAATCACAAACCTGCTGTTTTAGAGTATAAGTATTTTTGTTTTAAAAAACAAATAGATTGACTATATATAATGGAGTAGAAAACCAAAAATGAAAAAAAAATTGGAAAATATTTAGAAAAAAATCAAATAACGAAAAAAAAGTCATTAGAAAAGATAAGAGCAAATTGAAAGCAGACAATTTCTGAAAAACCTAACTACATCTTGGTATTCTGGCTAGAAAAGAGTATACGGCGAAGTCAAGAATATGAGTGTTCAGAAACCAGTTATTATAAGTTAAATTACTCCAATGCAAGAACAAACCAATGAAATATCAAAAATCACTAAAATATGTGGGAGAGGGGGAAGAATATATATCAGCTGATATACCATTTTTACCAACTCATTGGGATCATGTTCACACCTAAATTGTCTCTGGCATCATCAAAAAAAACATTCTACTATCAGAAAGAGCATCAAGTTAAGAAAACATTCTTAAAATCAACATTAATATATAATAAAACTCCTGAAATTTCACAAAATAGATTTTTTATTTTATGTTACAAATGCTGGTCTTATATTCACAGTTATAATAATACCATAATTATCGTATAAAAATGGCAAAAGCATACTGAGATATTTGTAATATAAACTAAATTATCTATTTCTAAAATAGTGGGTATTTTGTCTCATTACTATACATTTAGCAAAAACTTGCTTTATAAGTGTATATTTTTAATAAGCACTTACAACAATTATCTTTCAATAAATATATGAATAACTAACTATTAAATCATTCTTTATTAAGTTACAAATTATTACATTTAACCTTAAATATTATATAAATGCATGATAATCATCTTTTTAATCCTTCACTTACTTTTTACTCATATACCATAAAAATATTACTAACTAGCTGTCTCCATGTTTTTGCTTGTGTTAGTAAAAAATTACCAAATTTTTTAAAATAATTAAGTACCATAAAGCAAAAATTCATAGCCTAGCAAACAAACTTTTCAAATTTATACACATAAGGACAAGTATAAAGGAAAAAATATAAAGTATAAATAATAAAGGATTACCAGATAACTTAAGCACAATAGAGTTTTTTTTCATTCAAAAATTCTTGAATATCATGATTATTGACTGCAAATCCTTTAATCTTTATTGAAGTGTTTGAATTATACTACAACACCTATTGCTGATGCTCACTATGTGCAGATGGTCAATCCCTGAGACACAGTTTTTCTAAATTACTTACTTTTAAAAATAAAAGTAGCATGTGTAATAAATTAACAATCAATATATCACAATATTTTAAATAAACCTGCAAATATATTACTAGCCTTTGAACATTAAAAGTATAAAACTAAACTAGTTACTAAATAATCAAAATTACCCCAAATTCAAAACTCAACCAGAATAGACAAAAAAATAAACTCTAAAATACTACCAGCAACAAGCAGACTTCTCAAATGTAAAAAACTACAAAATAACAACATATTTATACTAAACATTACCCACAATATCAATTACCTCCCATATAGCCTTAATATTAAAAGAACTTCTAAATAAGTTAATTGCTTCAGAATCATAAATCCTTAATAATAAAGATTCTTTAATAATTCTTTTATTTCTCTTAGAGAAGACAACTTTAGCTTCATCAAAATTAATAATGTAGCCTGTATCTTTTTCATGGATATATAAACAGAAATAGGATATTTATTTCTAACCCTACTTTTTTGTACCTTTATTCTTTCATTTATGCTCAAACTACTCTGACCTATTGTAACAGTGGCCGGGTTTAAACCCTGTTTCAAGATAAAAATGAGTCATGTACATATTTGATTGAATGAATTAACCAAAGCAATCTTAAGGGGCAGGGTCTTGTGCTCAATTGATTTTAATAAAGTATATGTGTGTATATATTAAAAAAAAAAAATACAGTATGTAAAAGAATATTCTAGAAAAAAAAATGTTTAATGTATAAACTTTATTGCATCTAATTTTGTTTTAATAAGATAAAAATATGTAGAACGAAACAGCTTTTGTTCTTGTCTATGGAATGCTGTTAATGTAAATCCTGTTTAAAGTTATGTTCTTTAAAATATTTTAACGAAACTGTAAATCTAATAAAAACGTGTTAAAAGCTTTTCCTTTGTGAGAGAAGAAACTAAAGACAAAGGAAGATGGATCTAAAATCATAATGTCCTGGACTGATGAGATCGCGCAGGATAGGGTTTAAAATGTAGAATGTTTGGAAGAATGACAGGAAATAAGCCCTGGGGACAAAAGGAATCTTCGAGAAAAATAAAAAGGCATATATATAGCCAAATGAGAATAAAGAGGTCTTCTGATTCGTATTTGGTATTGATTAAAACTTTATGTTGTTATTGTGAGTGCTGTTAATTTTGCTGACCTTCGCTATTACAAATAAAATATATATGCTAGCCAACATGAGTATGTTGGGGTGAAACTGTAGACGTGCTGAGTTTTCACTCCTACTATCCCACGAAGCAAATCAAAGCCACTCCATAGTCCCATGATGGTTCGAACTTCAGGAATCCGCATCCATACACCTTCACTGCATCAATCATTGGACCCACTATCATTTCGTCAGAAGTTAAAAGCAAAAACTTTTGTGATGGACAATCTTTATGGCCACCAAATTATTAAGTAAGCTTACTTTATTAGTGAATACAAACAATCTAATTTCCCCAGAGATCCAAAGGTAACAATCTATTTTTATTTCAAATGTAGATGGGTGCACCTTATTAATTTCCTAAGTATAATCTGAAATTATTTCTACTAAATCCTATAGATAAATGTAAAGATAGAATGTTTAATCTGTATAATTAAGAAAAATTTAAACTATCAAAAATATATATTTATGCTTATATTCCCATTAAACGATTGAGCACTATCATTTTTTGGGGGTTCTTTTCTTCTTTTATGTATTTTCATCATTCCATAATTATTCATTTAATTAAAATGTCTATATGTTTTACTTATTAAAATTTTATGTGTACTGCCCCAAAGTAACACATATCTGTCAGTCTCAGGACTACCCGCCCTCAATGAGTTAGCTAGTGGCCAAGTATTAAGTAATACAGTATTATTAACATCCATAAATATATTGCTTGGGAAAATATCAATTAGTCATTAATCAAAACTAAGGCTGAGTATTCATGTACCTATATAATTATGTCTGTTATTTTGTCTTTTCTTATTGTTGGGAGTTTAAGCTTTAAAATAACTTATCTCCAGGCTATAGCTGCTACAAGTCCATCTCAGCAAAGCGAATGTTTTGTTTGTATATTAACCATTAATACCATTCAATAATAAGGTCATATAAAAATTTGTTTAAATAAAAAATAGCGTAAGTTGAACTTAGTAAAATACAGAGAAGAGATAGAACCCATTACACTATATATACCTTTTTCCAAGCAATTTTTTTATTTCCAAACAAATTATTTTTGCATACAATTTTATAAGACTTGCATAATAGATATGCTGCACTTTTTCACATTCGTATCAATCCACTGACAACTTTCTAATCTTGTGATCTGATCAAAATAAAGTATACATTTGGATTTTGTACAAACTTAAAATGATAAATTCATCAAAACAGACCACATGTACATGATATTTTTTATAAGATCGCTAGGTTGAATACGTATGTGAAAAGGCATATCACATTTAATATGTGTTGCAGGACTAATATGTGACAGAAATTGCATCGGATTAAATCTAACAATACTAAAAATGGTTTAATTTCTAGAAAACTAAAAATATAAATTTCACACAAAAAAATATAAAATCTGACATGGAATATTAATTTCTAAGAATACTAAAAATAGGAATTTCACCCAAAAATCAATCTTAAAAAGTACATTTTTAACAATGCTAAAAATATGAGTTTCACATAAAAAATATAAAATATTACGGAATATTAATTTCTAACAATACTAAAAATATGAATTTCAACCAACAATCATTCTTAAAAAGTACATTTTTAACAATAGCAAAAATATTTATATGACATAAAAAATTTAAAATATAACATACCATTATGCAATTGCCAAATGTTATTTTAAATACGGACTAATATGACACACCATTATGCAATTCCCAAATGTAACTTTAAATATGGACAAAACAGTCAGTAAATTACAAAATAGCCTAAAATATTACAAAAAAAATTTAAAATGTAACACATACGGTACGTGCCGTGTAATATATAACAGGAATTGTTGCAATGAACAATCACTTTGCCGGTTCTACTTTATTTTAAGTGAATAAATTTTTTCCCAAAATGGAGACTAAAGGTAAAATTTTTATTTTTTCCCAAAGTTGTTCACACAAAAATGTTTGTAACTGGCTCTTCCTAATTCAGCACTTTTATAGGCCTTGCAACAGATGGAATAAATCGTCAATCCCTCTTCCATATTTTGTTTGATGGTTTCCATAAGAATTGCCGCTGTTCTATCATTAATTGTCATGATAAAACACTAGTCTGTCTCCCTGCGAAAGCCACCAAACATCCAGCTTGGTTTTAAAAAGGTTCTCATCAATTTTGTTAGGGCCTCCAATGATAGAGAATTAGAGATTCTTGGTAAAAGTCCTAATTTTGTTCCTTTTCATTCAAAAAAAGTTTTTGATACAATTTCGTCTATTGATTCTAGGGATTTAAGTGATGAGCAGAAAGTTGGCATTCAATTGGTTTTAAATAAATGCTTAAAAAGGAAAGAAAAATTTAATGTTAATCCTGATGAGGTTAGACATCTTAAGGATAGGTTAATTGCTAATGATGTGATCATTCCTCATGAAGACAAAGCTGGCCAATTTGTCATTATGAAAGAAAATGAGTTTAGGGAGAAAATGGATAAGACATTAAATAATGGTAAATATATGATTTTAGAAAAAGATCCTGGTAATGTGATTAAAGGAGGTTAATAGATATTATGAAAAAAAATAGTAAATTTAAACATTTTTAAGAAAAGATTATTTAAAATATTATCCTAATGACTTCATAGCAGTTAAGATGTTTATGAATATTAAGACTCACAAAGAGGGTTTTCCTTGAAGATTTATTTTTGATTTTGCAGGTGTGTTGTGGAGGGTAGTTCTAGGTTCTTGAATAGTTTTTTAAAACAATTTGTTGATTTTTGTCATTATAGTTTCTTCTTCTTTTAAGGCTTTTGATAAGATTAATAATTTTAAAATGGAAAGGAATTGGATATTTGGTAGTTTGAACATTGAAAATATGTATCAATCTGTTAATAAGTTAAGAAGTACTGATGTTCTTATGTCTGTGTTGGTTAAACATGGATCTTTGTCAAAGAATACAATTAAAGTTATTAAAGATTTGCTTTTATTATTGGAGGATTCTATGTATTTTACTTACAATGGTAATTTTTATAAGATTAAGGAAGGATAGATAATAGGTTATATTATTTCTCCTCTAATTTGTTCAGTTTATATTAATTATTTGGAAGAGAAAATTATTATTAAGAAGGATTATTTATATTTAAAGTTATTTGTTACATATGTGGATGACTGTCTGTTTGTAGTTGAAAATGATAAATTGAAAGAGTTGGTAAATGAGTTTTAACTATTTTGATCCTTCTATAAAATATATGGTAGAAACGGGGTAGGGGGGGGTAGACTTTGTTCAATTAATTTTTTTAGATTTATTGGTGATTAAAAATGTAAAGAATAATTAGCGGTACTAATTGCTCTAACAAGTATTACTGATAAATGCGCAAAAAAAAAGAAAGCATTTAAAAATCTAAGATGTGATATGTTGGACTATTTCCATCATTTATGAGTATATGTTGAATGTATAGAAAATTTTAAACTTTATTTAAACTTTCCAAATACTGTACAAACAACTTGTTAGTCATAACGCACAAATAGACAATACAGGTTAGTAATTACACAACGTTTCGAGTAGTACTATTCTCTACTCTTCTTCAGGTGTTGCTGGCCTATATGCACAGTGACAATATTTGCTTAGAAGTTGAACTCGCCCCTTTAGATTCTTGAGTATCGAATTTAAGGCAAACGCTCTACCAACTAAAAGGTGCGAGTTCAATTTCTAAGCGAATATTGTTACTGTGCATATAGGCCAGCAACACCTGAAGAAGAGTAGAGAATAATACTACTCAAAACGTTGTATAATTACTAATCTGTATTGTCTATTTGTGTGTTATTACTAACAAGTTGTTTGTATTTGGAAAGTTTAAATAAAGTTTAAAATTTTCTATACATTCAACATACACTCATAAATGATGGAAATAGTCCAACATATCACATCTTATAATATACCATCATTACAAACCTTCAGACATTTAAAAATCTCTATCTAGAAATTATCCCCCAATCCTCAGACCATTAGTTTCATGCTTTTGGCAATCCTCAGTGAGGCACTACGGTAATTTCAGAAACTAGATCTAAAAATACCAATCCAAAGCCAGCATTTATCTAAATGTTATTATGATAGAATGACAGCCTGTTAAGCTAAATTGCGCAGACGCTGTGAGAATGTTGTTAATAAATGAATACCTTCGAACAACCACATGATATCATGTGGTTGTTCGAAGGTATTCATTTATTAACAACATTCTCTCAGCGTGGTTGTTCGAAGGTATTCATTTATTAACAACATTCTCACAGCATCTGCGCAATTTAGCTTAACAGGCAGTCATTCTATCATAATTATAATCGCATGCAAGATGTTATAAAATAAATGCTTATTCCTAAATGTTATTATTAAGTAGAAAATCTGAAATTTTCAGACACCTATATGTCTTCAAATCAACTATCTAACTTAAATAACTATATTATAACGATCGAAATGAAAGTGAAGATCGAATCTAACCGCAAAAACAATATCTGCAACTACCAGGGCGCCATCTAGGCATTTGAGCCTAGAAAAATTTATAGAGTAGGCAGATACGCGCTGTTAAGATTCCACTTTATTTAAATATTCCGATCGTTAGCCCAAGTCACTAGCTCAGCGGAGACGCAGAGATAAAAATCTATATCTTAATTTATATCTTAAATATCAATAAATAAAAGCCACTGCCAGAAATTAACACATAAAAATATTTATTTACGCACATATAAAATAACATTTAAATTTTGAGGAATAAGTTTAACATTTTAGATTTTTATATTAACTTTTAATTTTACATTTAACTAAGTTTCAATGAGTTTAATATTTTATTTAGATAGTCAAGTATGAATAGACTACATAGATCTGCATTTGAAAAGAAAATATTCTTCCCTGATTTAACCTTAGGCAACAAATTTCGCAATCAACTGGCGCCAATCCATCTGATACATTCATGTATTCAATGTAGCATGATACGACAACACAAAATACTATACTATCAGGAATGGACATCTGAACAGTAAGTAGAATTAGAGAAGACATTGACTCTCCACCAACAGGAATGTTACATCTGTTGGCAAGTAGAACAATAAACAAAAAACTCCATAGGAATGGACTGCGGTCTTCTGCCGACTTACAAACCCATCCATAGGCAAACAGAAGGTGTGTGGCGTATATATGCAATCCTGCCCGTAGCGGACCTCATACTACATCTACTAATTACACAAATATATCCAATCCATTGAGCCAATTCAACCACGAAACGAATAACCTAAGATTACCCTCCCTTAATATAACTTTACAAAACTATATAGCCATTCATGCCCGACTTGAATTTAACATTTAGATATGTTCGCACAAATGCATTTTATAAAATTTGTTTTAAAAATGTTGAGTATAGATCAGCTGCACAGATTTCACGGTCAAAAACATTCCTAATTAAACACAACCGATCAAAATACAAAGTCATCGATAAACGTCACTTGCATAGGGAATAAAAAAATCCCATTAGCATTCATCGTAAGATGCTGCAGTGATATCGTTGACCCATATATTCTAATCGAATGTGAAAATCACAACATAATCAACCGCTAAAGAATCTATGCAACGTCTATACCCAACCTAAATTTCATCATTTAAAATTTAAACAATAAACACTTTATACAATAAGAAAAAAAAAATGGAAATGATTTTTATCAATCGGAAAACATATAAAATTAAACATTATTAATTTGATTTTAAACTTAAAAAAGTCAGATGGAAGTTCATAAGCTTGAACGAAAGTTCTTAGTTATTTTTAAATTTAGAGTTCATGTCAATATAGCTTACGGTAGAAGAGTCCAGGTTCCTGTTTTTTAATTCCCGCGACGTCTCCATTGGAAGATAATGTTCTGGCGGTAGCATTAGCTGGTTCCATTCTTGTATCACAGACTTTTCATTTTATAATTTTTTTAACTAGAGAGTATGGTATGTCCGTCCTACCACAACTCTCAAACACCCCACGCTGGAACTGTCAGAAAAAACTGTATTTCCCTTTTTATATTAATCCACACGGATTCAATCAACAAAAACGTCACTAATCCATCACTTTCGTTAGGGTCCGAGTTGAGGCTTAGTGCTTCCATTGGTCAAACTAATTTTTCTTTATTCTCTTATCCAATTTTCATCTCATCATTTTAATTATACAAGAGCCCAAGGCTAGCCTGCTTTTCAAACCATTTATAAACAATCATTTCCATTTACAGATTACAAGAATTAATTAATACCTGTTTTTATTTTTAAATCTTGTACGTTCAAATACTTATTTATTTGTTTTTTTCAAAAAAAATATTTTTAAAGTTTGGCATCTGTGCGAATGTATATACGTTTAACAAACATTTTAATTTTAGCGTTTAGTTTTTTACTTTTATTTGCGAACTTTTAAGTTTTTATTTTAAATTAATGTAACGACATATTTATATATCGTTACAATATGGAGCTGAGAAATCTTCAGCCAAACCATATATTAATAGCCTTAGCAATACTATAAATAGTAAATAAAATAAAGTCATGACCCAATTTTTTAAGCTTGTAAATAAAAATAATGAGCAGTGCTAATTGCTCTAACAAGTTTTACTGATAAATGCCGCAAAAAAGAAAGCATTTAAAAATCTTTATCTAGAAATTATCCCCCAATCCTCAGACTACTGGTTTTATGCTTTTGGCAATCCTCAGTGAGACACTAGAGTAATTTCAGACACTAGATCTAAAAATATCAACCCAAAGCCAGCATTTAGCTAAAAGTTAACTATTAAGTAGAAAATCTGATATTTTCAGATATCTATATGTCTTAAACTTTTAGATAAATGCTGACTTTGGGTTGATATTTTTAGATCTAGTGTCTGAAATTACCCTAGCACCTCACTGAGGATTGCCAAAAACATGAAATCAGTAGTCTGAGGATTGGGGTATAATTTCTAGATAGATTTTTAAATGCTTTCTTTTTTACAGCATTTATCAATAAAGTTTGTTAGAGCAATTAGCACCACTCATTATTTTTATTCATAAGTTTAAAAAATTGAATCATGTGATATATGATTATTTTATTTACTATATAAAGAATAACTGTTTGGTATATAAAAAATTAAGGTCTATAATTAAACCTGATGGGTTTCAATCTGTATCACATAAAGAAGCTGCTTTAAGAAATTATTGTTATAGAAATAAGAGATTAAATAATTGTAATGGCGTAGCATTGTTTCAAAAAGGTCAATTTTATAAAGATTATTTGAGAGTTGGCTACCCTGACAAATTTGTTAAAAGTATTTTATTTGTAATGATATAAAGGATAAAGAAAAATATGATTTTATTTCTTTGCCATTTAAATTGTCTTCTTATAAAATTGTATGTAAAAATAGTAATTTGTTTGGAAATAAAAAAATTGCTTGGAAAAGGAGTATTATTTATTAAATAATACAAAGGAAATTTTGGATAAAAAAAAAAACTATTCCTGGCGTATTGTTTATTATTCCTTGTTTTTATAAGAAGTTATATATAAATCAGAGTAGTTTGAGCTTAAATGAAAGAATAAAGGTACATAAAAATAGGGTTAGAAATAAATATCTTAGTTCTGCTTTATATATCCATGAAAAAAATACAGACCACACTATTAATTTTGATGAAGCTAAAGTTGTTTTCTCTAAGAGAAATGAAATAAAAAGAAGAATTTACGATTCTGAAGCAATTATCTTTTTTAAAAGTTCTTTTAATAACAAGGGTGTATGGGAGATAAGTGGAATTGTTCATAATGTTTAGTATAAATATATTATTTTGTAGTTCTTTACATTTGAGAAGTCTGCTTGTAGCAGTGAAACTATTGAAAATGTTATAGTTTATTTTCTTGCCTAGTCTTGTTGAGTTCTGAATTTGAGTAATTTTGATTATTAGCCTTAGATATATAAATCTGAATGTTTGTTTGTTTGCTTGTTATTTAATAACTCCATAAATATTACTCCAATCTCATCAATACACTTTTTTTTTTGTTTAGTTAAAATAATATGTTGATAAGTTTTGAAAATTCTAGAAAATATTAGTTTTAAATGATAAAAATTTCCTAGGGGTCACTATTAATACAAATTTAACAATTCTTTATCCACAGCTTTGCTCATGAGAGGAATGAATTTACTAATTTTTTTTTCAAACAATTAAATACCATAAAGCAAAAATCCATAGCCACATAAAATTAATGAAAATTGGTGTAATATTTATTGAGTTATTAAGTACCAAGCAAACAACAATTTTCAAATTTATATATATATTAAACTAATTATTCCTATAGCTTCGCTTGTGTTAGTAGAAAATTACCAAATTTTTTAAGACAATTAAGTATCTCAAAGCAAAAATTCTAGCCTAACAAACAAACCTTTCAAATTTATATATATAAGGATAAAGGATAAATAATAAAGAAATATTTGTAACTTATGCACAACAGAGCTGTCTTTAATTTAAATATTTCTGAATTATTTATTTTAAAGTTGTAGTATTTATCATAGTTATTGACTGCAAATCCTTTAATCTCATTGAAGTATTTGAATTATATCAAAACACCTATTGTTGATACTCAAATGTGCAGTTAATCAATCCCTCGGAAATAGTTTTTCTAAATTTACTTTTAAAAATAAAAGTAGCATATGTAATAAATTAACAATCAATACATTACAATATTTTAAATAAACCTTCAAATATATTTTTGTTACACTTATATATTGTACCGGGTCCCTCCCAAGTTCGTTATTGCTAGGTTTAAATACCTTTTAACACATTTTATTTATATTTTATCTTAAGTAGCTTATTTATTATCTTTTAATATCTAAACATTAATACACTTACTTTCTTGGTGTTTACTATTTTATATCTTTAATACTACAGGAATAAACCGCCATGTCAAGCAGAGGGGAAAATACCATTGATAGCATAGCCATCAATGATGCCCACGGTCAGATTGAGCTATACAAAACATAACATGACCACATTGCTGATTGTGGCCCACCTTGACTGCTGGAACAAAAACCCTGCCACCCAAAACATTTTATTCATTTTGAGGATCAAACTTAGGCACCAGCTGACCATACGTTATATAGCCAGCATGCTCAGATGACAGGCACACAATCATGCACTTGAAATATCTCTAGCTAGTTTCTACTCTTAATCAGGGAATCTAGGGCATTAACATAATATATATAAACATTAATATCTTTAAATAAATGGTGACACAGTGATAAGCGAGAGAAAGAGAATAAACCAAATAACAATTGAGTAAACATCATTATTTATTCATACACACATATTTACTAAAACATAACAATATGAAAATTTACAACATATATATAAATGATTAATCGGCTATATTTTATAATAGTCCATTGTTAAAGTTAATTTCATTTAAAAATAAAATGTCTATAGACAATTATTATGGGAAATATATTTACCTAGGTTCTCGTGATATTAGATGACACAGTTCATTTGGTTTTGATTTGCATCAGTGTTACTTTCCAACCAATTGGCTTTCTTGGTCTCCATTGATGGTTTATTTTCATTCTTCAGATTGACAATGAGAGAGAGAGTAGCATTAGCATCTATTTCATGACTTAAGCATTGGTTCCAAGCTTGGATAGTTGATTTTAGTGGAGGACTTAGGGACTTGAAACCCAGTCAAACACTTCCAAGGCAGTCTAGCAATGCATGACTGCAATATTTTCCACAGCAGGAATAACTGGCTCCATTCTCTCCTTAGATTTCTGAATCTCTCTGGAGCATAACGTAATGCATCAATCACAAAATGAAGATGAGAATGATTTACAGACTCAAGAGCGGAATAAATAATAATAGACACTTGAGTTTTTATACTTTTTTCTCCCCCATTGATCTTTTCCTTATCATAGCTTTAAATCTATTTTTTTAATTAAATTTACATTTTTTTTAATTGATTTTTACATTTTTCTTTAATCTGATATTTTTTCTAGATTAATCTACTATCTCTTCGCATTTACCGAATAGATAACTTACATAGTTTTTAATTATTACCAATATTGGTTTTGATTTTATCAGCCAGCAACCTTTACTGACATTCAAAAAGTTTTCTTAAACTAATTAATTAATCATTTTTATTTTAGATTTTTCACTAACACTCATTTTTACACATTTATTCCTTTAACTTACTTTAATTTATAAAAAGGAGAGTTGAGTTTTTAAGATTTCTAATTCTTTTTCCCATCCTGTTCTCAATGCAAAGCTTTATTCTCTTTTAAGAGAAAATATAATACAATCCTTTTATTTTATACGTTTTAAAACTACTTCTTAATTATTACTTTTAACTATTCTTGTTTATCTGATTTTTCTTTAATAAATCTGATCATATATTTTTAAACTATGAAATATATAACACAAATATATGTGAGCTTTATAACATATATCTTGCTAGTGTTACATCACACACCCATTTGAGAGGTAAAATGCATCAATTTGACTCATTTTAACCCCTACCTTTTATTTTGTCTTTGCTGTTTGATTTTCACTTTCCTTTTATATTTATCTATTTATTTATTTTTTCTAATGTGTCAAATTGCATACAGACCAATAAAACACAGAGGGTGATCTTGTATCTCAAGGCCATAATCTATGTTGATTGGCAATGATTATGTCATGTGTGATGACCACCAGGGGCAATATGCATCCTTCCGATGTGTATGAAAGGAATGAATGCCATGAGTGGTGAACACATCTGCTTATACCTGACTTACACAATAAAACAATACTATAACTTAACTTTATTACTGTTCTCGGAATTTCGCTACCAGCAGATTGAATGAGCCCAAAACTTTCTCCCTTGTGTCTGCATCCTAGAAAATAAGGGGGCTACAAATGGGAGTATTCATCCACTGACCATTTGGCTTATGCTAAAATAAGATTTATTATAACTATATGCTGTTGGGAATTTTCCTTCCAACAAAACTGACTTGCAGCTTACTTTGTGATTCTTTCCACAATGCAAATTTTTATTTTTATTTTAGATAAGGGACTGGGACAACATCTCTCAGCATGTCAGATGGGTCCAGGATCTTTCTACTGGATCCTCATCCTCCCTACGTTTTCATGCCCATTAGTCTTAAGTTCACATAGCAACAGCCTACACATAATACTTTCAAGCTTTATCTGCAACTTCCCCTCTCCCTTCATGATTATTAACCTACACACGATCTACCCTCACTTGAAAGATTATTTGCAGTATTTTACTTATTTTATTATAGATTTTATTTTATTTATTATAGGCTTTGTTTGTATTATTTTTATCTTCGTATTTTGATTCTCTAAAAAAAACTTATTTTTTCATACATTTACTTTAAATAACAAAAAAATCTTATTGTACATCGGGTTAACTATACTTTTACTTCCATTTTTGGGTATTGATTCTCTAAAATATTTTTATTTTATGCTATTTCCTTTGTTTTTAACTCTCAAAACAAAAAAAACATTTTATTTTATTTTCCTTATTTCACATTCTTTCCATTATTAACTCTCTAAATATATATATATACCATTTTATTGGTTTAATTTTAATTCCATTCTCATAATCCATGTATGATAACCATTTTTTTTCATTTGCTATCTAAAATTCTGTCCAAAGCCAAAGTTAATTTTATCTGGTAGCTCTTTTAAGTTTCTTACATATCCGCTTGAACCAGGAAATCTTGACCTACTTATAGGCCTGGCATAATATTCTGGGTGGTTGGTTTCTGGATCAAGGCTAATATATTCCTCATCTCCCTTTCTAGGATTACATGATTCCCTATATCGATTTCTTCAATACCCAATCCTTTTTACACAAGATATACTTCATATTTATAGTTTCCTCTCCTTCAGAGTTTAAATTCCTTTTCTTTGGCTTCATAATCTGGCCTCATTCTGTCGAATGCACTAAGTAGCTGGGCCATTTTCTCAACCGCTTTCCTTTTAGCACATATTTTTATTTTTATAAATTTCTTTATGTTAGCAAGGATATTCTTTAAATGTGCGTACATATTTATGTTTTTCTCTTCCCTACTGTTAATATTTATGCTATTAATTTTTAATTTACCCTTCTCTTACTTGCCTTTTAATTTTACTATTTCTATTCTTTCTGTTACCTTACTTATATCTGTACTTTCTACTCCCTTTTCAATATGTTTTACTTCTGACACATTTATTTTAGATTCAAGATTATCATTTGAGTCAGAAATATTTTCTGGTTCCGACTTAATTTCTGAGTTAGACTTATTTTCTGGTTCAGGTTTATTTATTGTATTCGAGCTATTTAACTGCGCATACTTATTTATGCTTTCCTGTTTATTTTCAATTTTATCTAATTCATCTCTAAAGTGTTTTATACTCATTTCCATACTTTCTATTATTTTTCTCTTTTAGTATTTGTGCTATTTCCTGTATTTCCTCTATACATCATTCTATTTATCATTTGTGTATTTCTCAAACACTTCCTCCCATGACTTGATCATTTAATTTTCTTCTATATTACTTTCTTCTTGTTTCTTTATTTTCAGTATTTTTAACTATTTTAAATTGAACGAAGTATTCAAGTAACTCCAAAATTCACCTCAGTCCTTTCTTTTCCACCTAATTATAAACAACCCTCCAATAATAAATTTATTTATCTCTCTGGCGATTTTTTCTTCTCTCCTTTTTATTTACATTACATATCATATTCTTTTTATTTTATATTCTTAATTATTTTATACTTTTAATATTATAATCTATTTCCTTTAGTCTATTTCTCTTCTCACACTTCTCACTGAGTTGACTTTTATTACTATGCAATTTACCGTTTATTTTAATTTTTAGTTTTGGACTTTTTTTTTAAAAAAAAAAAAAATTTAACTTTAATTATGCTGGGTCATTTTTGGCACATAGGCCCCATGTTGGATACCATTTGTACTGGGCCCTTCCAAACTTCATTATTTTTAGTTTAAATAACTTTTAGCATATTTTATTTTTTATCTTAAGCTTATTTATTAACTTTTAATATCTAAACTTTAATATATTTATTTTCTTGGTAATCACTATATTATATCTTTAATACTACAGAAACAGACTGGCACTTCAAGCAGAGGAGAGAATACTCTTGATAACATAGCCATCAACAATACCCATGGTCAGATCAGGCTATACAAAGCATAACATGACCACATTTCCTGCCCATGGCTCACCTCAACTGCTGCAATAAAAACCCTGCCATCCAAAGTATTTTATTTATTTTGTGGATCAAATTCAGGCACCAACCGACCATACCTTATATAGCTAGCATGCTTAGATGACATGCATACAATCCAGTGCTTAAAATTTCCCAAGCTAGCTCCTATTCTTAATCAGGGGGTTCAGCACATTAACTTAACACATAAACATTTCTATCTTTAGTAAATGGTGACACAGTGACGAGAGAGAGAGAAAATAGACCATATAACAATTGAGCAAACATTATTTATTGTTGCACACATATTTACTATAATAAACAATATGAAAAAATATATAAATGATTAATCAGGCTAAATATATTATAATACTTTGTTAAAGTTCATTTCCTTTAAAAATAAAGTGTCTATAGATAATTATTATGGAAAATATATTTACCTAAGTTTCTGTGATATTAGATGACACAGTTTATTTGGTTTTGGTTTGTATCAGTGTTACTTTCCAACCAGTTGGCTCTTTGGTCTCCAAAAATGTTTTCAGGCTTGTTTTCCAATATTCAACTTGACAATGGGGGAGATAGTGGCAACATCTATTTCATGACTTAAGCATTAATTCTGGGCATTGGTTCCAAGTGTGGATAGTTAATTTTAGCAGAGGACTTAGGGGCCTGAATTCTAGTCAAACACTTTTAAAGCAGTCTAGCAATGTATGTCATTAGTTCTATGGCTTCTGCAATATTTTCTGCAACAATAATGACTGGCTCTATTCTGTCCTTAGTTCTGAATTTCTGGAGCAATGAATAATGTAAGGCATCAATCACAAAATGAAGACTGGAATAATTTACGGACTCAAGAGTAGAATAAATAACAATAGATGGCTGTGACCTTTTATACTTTTTTTCTCTTTAAATCTATTTTTTAATTAAATTTACATTTTTCTTTAATTGATAATCCAATCTTTTTTCTAGATTAATCTACTATGTCCTTGCATTTACCAAATAGATAGCTTACATAGTTTTTAATTATATTACCATTATTGGTTTCAATTTTATTATCAACCAGCAATGTTTACTGGCATTCAAAAAGTTTCCTTATACTAATTAATTAATCCTTTTTATTTTAAACTTTTCACTATTTTTACACATTTATTCTTTTAACTTATTTTTAATTTATAATAAAAAGAAGAATTGAGTTTTTAAGATTTTATTTGTAATTCTTTTTCCCACTTTGTTCTCAATGCAAAGCTTTATTCTCTTTTAAAAGAAAATATAGCATAATCTTTTTATTTTATTATGTTTTAAAACTACTTAATTAATTACTATTTTTTTTGCCTATTATTATTTATCTAATTTTTCTTTTTTAATAAATCTGATCATATATTTTTAAATTATGAATATGTAACACAGATATATGTGGGTTTTATAACATATATCTCGCTAGCATTATAATATATATAAATCTGAATGTTTGTTTCTTTGTTTATTTGTTACGTACTAACTCCATAAATATTGCCCCAATCTTCTTAATACACATTTTTTTTTGTTCAGATAAATAATATATTAATAATTTTTGAAATAATTACAAAATATTACTTTTAGATGATGAAAAATTCCTTAGAGATCATTTCTAATACAAACTTTCAACTTCTCTATCTGCAGCTTTGCTCATGGTAGGGAATGAATTACTCAATTTTTTCAAACAAAAACCATAAAGCAAAAATCCACAGCCACATAACTCTTTAATAATAAAAAAAATCCTGCAAGATTTCTCAAAATTTGTGTAATATTTGTTGAATTATTAAGTAACAAGCAAACAAACAAACTTTCAAATTTATATATATAACAGACTAACTACACACACACACACACACAAAGCTTTACTCATGTTAGTAGAAAATTACCAAAATTTTTAAAACAATTAAGTACCATAAAGCAAAAATCCATAGCCTAGCAAATAAACTTTTCAAATTTATATATAAGTATAATGATAAAGAAAAGAATAAATGATAAAAGATTACTGATAACTTATGCACAATTAGAGCTGTCTTTAATTTTAAATATACCTGAATTAATTTAGAGTTCTAATATTTATCCTGATTGCTGATTGCAAATCCTTTAATCCTTACTGAAATATTTGAATTATAGCACCTATTACTGAAATTCATTCCATGCAGACAATCAATATCTCAAATGCAGCTTTCTAAATTACTTATTTTTAAAAATAACAGTAGTATGCATAATAAATTAACAATCAGTCCACTACAATATTTTAAATAATCCTTTAAATATATTTTTATTAGCCATATATATAAATTTGAATGTTTGTTTGTTACTTAATAATTATACAAATATTGTACCAATCTTCTTAATACACACAATTATTTTTTCAGTGAAATAATATATTGATAATTTTTGAATTTGTTAGAAAATATTATTTTTAGATTATGAAAAATTCCCTAGAGATCATTGCTAGCCATAAACTTTCAAATTCTGTATCTACAATTCTGCTTGCTTTAGGAATAAATTCCTAACTTTTTTTCAAACAATTAAGCATCAAAAAACTAAAATCCATAGCCTATTGTAATGCTCCAAGAAAAAAGAAAGAAAATTGTGCGTGATTCATCAAGATTGGTACAATATTTATTGAGTTATTAAGTAACAAACACAAACAAACTATCAAATTTATATATATAATAGATGGTAAATAAATAAATAATAGATTAACACATTTCTCTTCAACATTTGCAAACTTGGTGGGGAAAAAACTAGAATTAGTTGTATGCTTGAAATATAAGTTATTATATATATAATTTGAAAATACAAATCTTAATAAATTTTTCAATTTGTTAATTTCAATCACTTTTTATCAAGTTAGAATGATAACATTGTCTGTTTATTATATCGCTATAGTATGAAACTATTGTACATTTCACAATAATCACTGAAACCACAAAGTTCATGATAGAATCAGATGCTTATAGATACAGCATGTTTGCATTCCTTTCATTGATTTTATTAAAAGAATTATTAATCTTAATGATGAAAGTTGAAATTGATATAAAATTTATATTAATAGTTATTATTGAGGGGATTCTCTTATCTTAGTCACATCAGTCTAAAATTTCTCTTACTTTTCAACTTTCATACATTTGATTTTAAAAAAATCATTTTCGAAAACAATTTATCAATTCATGGATTTTTTAAATCAATTTTCTCATTTATTCAACAGGCATCATATGTTCATCCAGAGAAAGATTTAAAAAATCAGCTACAGAAACAAAAATTCAACAAAATCTTAAAAATTCTTCTTGACATAATGGTATATAAACCACAATTTATTTGATATAAGTCCAAAGAAGACAAAATTTAATGAATTAACTTGATTACCTTTGAATTAAAATCCAGTCTTTCCCATTCTTATAACATATTGTAATATGTATCTTTTTCATCAAAAACAAGTCAGCTATAAAACTCAAATAAAAAAGTTGAGCAAACAAAATCTAAATATTAAAACTTCTGCACTTATTATTTATAGTGTTACAACCAAAACCAATACTTAAAGCACACTGAATCTTTCATTAATATGAAATCATAACAAATATTTCTATTATGACCTAGAGAAATGTTTTGCTCAGAAAAACCTTTAATAAATGATATGATGGGCATTAAAGTGTGCAGCACCACATCTGACTGTCATGCTTACAGCCAGAGTTCTAATAAAGCATATAATTTTTAGTTAGCAGATCATAGTCAACCCATCCGATCATCTAATGGTCAGTAAATGGATATTTACCTATTACGAATCAAAAAGAAAAAAACCAAACACAGTAATGGTTTAAAACCTATCACCATTGGCTAAATGGCAAACCTACTTTGTAATGCTTATTCAATGACTATTCATCTATAAGAAGTTTATTGAAATTATTCATTGCCTTACAACAAATTATTTAAAATCCATTTTACTTTTATCAACAATATATTGAACCGGATACTTTATCCGATTCAAAAGTTCTATCACGTAAATTAAAACCAAATTCTATTTTTGTAAAATTTAAAAAAAAAAAAATTATAAGTTTTATATGTGTAATAACGCACATACTTATCTTATGTTAAAATCTTATATTTTAATTCTCAATCGATTTTAGTTTAAAATAGTTTTTTTTTTAGACGCTTGTTTTCTTTTAAAGCAATTAAAAGCTAGCAGAGTTTAATTAATCCTTTTTATAAAATTATTTTAATTAAATAAAGGTTGACTTATTTTTGAAGCTGAGACTTAGTTTGGCTTTTTTTTTTTTAAATTAATGGCTGATCTTTAGTTTATTAAATTAATGTTGTAAGATAACGCCCCTGGTCAGATGTTGTTTTTCTAATTAAGATTGGGCGGGAGATAGAGATTTACCCTGGTTGAAACTTCTAATAAAAGATCGTGCAGGAGATAACGAAGGACATATATAGTTCTCGGTTATTTTCAGATCAGCAGTCAGATTATCCATAAAGACGATTTTAATCACTCAGCTTATTCATCCAGAGTTTTCTGTTATTGAACTGCTGCATAGTCGAAGCAATTCTAATTTTCATATGTGATATTTGTTCAACTGGAATCACTAAGTTGGATTTCTGTTAAAAGTCAATAGTTCTACTATTTACCGTGATAGTAGCGGCCATCCAGACGTCATGTCGATAATCTATGCCATGAAAAATCTCCATAACATGTTGTGCTAAATCTTTCCAAGGATGAACCTCCGAAGCTCCAAAATTGTGACTACAATCATGACCTAAGTGCCTAATCCAGAACTGATCCCGATAATGCTTCCATTCTCCTGAATCTGTAGTAAATTAAAGCTGCCGTATAGGACTCTTTATAAACTGAACTTTGTGTGATCAACAGAACTCAATATTACCTCGAGGTAACTCACATTTCCATATTAAAACCAGGGCTAAATCTCTAGTTAAGTTTCTATCAAGTCTCAGCTTAATCTTAAAAGAAATTATTTTTATACTATGTGACCTATTAATTTAAATATTAATTATTTATGTATTTTTTTTTATGGAAGTCTTAGTGGCAAGATTTCCATCTTGAAATGTTACTTATCTGAGAGTGTATTGCGAGTTATATTTTGTATGCTTAATGTTTTCTCTGTTATATTACCACCTCTTGATAAATACTCAGGCTGATATTAGTAATTTTCTTTTACTCACCTGTCCTTTTTCTTTTATTTGTCATTAAACTTAATCAAACTGAGTTCGCATTTTCTGCAGACCGCAGATCTTTTGGCTGGCGGTTTATCGAGTTGTTGGCCTGTTTTCTTAGTGGAAATTTTATTTTCTGTAGTTCGGATTACGTAGTCCGTAATCTTTTCTTTTCTTGTGTGAGATCAATCTTGGCTGGTTTAAACGTACTGACCATGGGCGTTTTGCAGAATTAGGACATTCTTAGTTCCGACATTTCTTTTTCGGGCTAAGAAAAGCTTGTCTGCACTGTTTCATTGATTCTTCGCAAGCATCTGGTGTTTCTAAATCTCTATGAGAAAATTGGGATTGGTTTAGGTGAACCGCTAGCCAGAAGTCATAGGCCCCTTTTATGTCATAGGTGAGAAATAAACTTACCTGCCTGGGTGATTAATGTACTAATACTCTCATACACTCTTGGATAAAAATCTGATAAGAAAATGTAGGTCAGGTTTCCATTCTTTATTCATTCTATGTTTTATAAATTTTAAAGTTCTTTTAAGTACTTTGGCCTACATTTGTCTTGGTGTTTTCTTTTCTCAATTGTCTGAACAATATTCTCGAGCTCTTGCTCTCCCTGGGTCTGGTCGGTACCAAATCATCATCACCATTAACTTTTGATCATCGTATATAAATTCTTCCGGTACATAGTGAACTGATGACGCCCTCAGTGATCAAAAGGAGAAATAACCATCCGGTACAATATATATAAAATCCCCAAATATAAAAAAAAATTCTGGTTAATAATAAGTACTTTGAACACAAATTTATGCAAATATTATGTTTGCAAAAATAAAATAATACAATTATAATAGTAGAAAACAGAAAGTACAATGATTACATTCAGAACTAGATTTTTAATCTAGGAAAAAAACCACTGAGGAAGTTATCTTGACTTTATAATAATCATACAAGTGATTCAAACACATAATTTTAATGTTACAGCAATGAAATAAAGCAGTTATAATTTAGTATTGCTATATTATAATTTTTAATAGTAAAGTGAAACTCCATGATTGAATATGAATAAAGTATGCTTCTGAGTCAATTAACCTCAAACCCAATGCTTTCTTCAATATATGAATTAGCAACAAAATTAATTACATGTAAAATTAATTTCCTATTGTTTGTACAAAATTTTCAAAAAAAAATTATACATTTATAAAATATCACTGCTCTAATAAAATCATTTTTAATTAAATGCTGTTCAATCAAAAAGGCAACCATTTTTTCATTGATCTTAGATTTACTGAGAATATATAATAATTGTTTAATAAACTGTAGTTCAGTATGTGCAAACATATAGTGCACTGGAGTACTGTCCCAAAGGCAAATAAAAATTTCATAAAACAAATTTAAAATTATATAAAGTATTATTTTAGCCAATAATATTATTTGTTGCATTAAAAAATATGTCTACTTTTTATTTGCATCAAAAGCAGTGTAGAAAATGTTTGATTTTTATTCATATGACTTATTTTAAAAACTTTATTCTGATAAATAAATTCATATATTTAACAATAATTTAAAATATTAAGACAACTAAATTGCAAAATTCAAATATCAGACAAAAAAAAATTCCCCTCAAATTATTATTTAATAAATTATATAATTTATATGTTGACAAATTTTTTTAAAAAGACTTAATAAATATTATACAAATTGTAATCAACAAATATATCAAGATACTGTTCTGAAATTAATTAATTTTTATGAATAAATATAGCTCAAAGAAGTCCAATTAAAAAGGTATTATGTTTAATGCCTAATCCTTTGCAGAAAATTAATCAGTAAAACTTAATGTTTAAAAATTATTAATCTTGATTAAGTTTCTAATTTGGAGAGTTTAATTTATATTTTGAATAAAAAGTAAACACAAGTTGTATTTTAATAATCCAATAATTGATACTGTGTTATCTCTTAATCCAGATAAAAAATATTTAAATTTGTACAACAAACAGACAATTTTAATTTAAACTTGAATAAATTAATATACACATATTTTTTTAATAAAATTTAAAAAACAAACATATACCAATAAATAATTTAATATGTCTGATTGACCTGAATGGGTTTCTTGTTTGACTTAATTTGTCACTTGCAGGCTTCGGACCGTTTGTTGATGGTACCGCAGTGTCGCCTGGTGGCGATCAAGCACATCGGGTAAAACTACCACTTTTTTAAATACACTTCTTTTTATTATATTGTATCCTTTATATGAATACTATTTAAAAACTATAGAAATTTTGCCATAAGAAATTAAAAAATAAACTGTAATTACTGATTGTTATTAAATATCTGCAACAATCATTATCACAAGAAAGTAAAATAAAATGGGGTAAAAAATGCTATATTTTTATTACTACAATTATAAAAAAACTAACACATAAAAAGAAGTCTTTAATTTACTATAAACAATTATATATAAATGTATATCCAATAGATTTTTTAATGAATAACCATTATTGTTTGATATTTAACATTTGCAGCCTAAGATACCGTGAAGAAACTGAAAATATAAAATGAGGAGGAAAGTCATGCATTGATACATTATTATAATTTAATATATTTTAATCTAAGCAAATCTATAGCAACAATCAGGTATTAAATTAATTTATATCTTGTTTAATATGAGTTTTCCAGTAGATCAATGATTGATAATATTTCCAATAAAATGGTTCTATTATTAATAAGACATTTCCTATTAATTGAGTAATTATTGAAAATAATCTATTATTCTCTTCGGTCTCACTTCTATCATGCAAGATTAACTTCTAATCAGCTGCTCTGATTTTCAAATGAATAACATATGAAAACTATTTTATTCTAATATAAAGTACAAAATAATTAAGTATCTATAAATAAGCTTATGACACATACAAAGCTCATAATTCTATAAAATGTATAAATAAAGAGAAGAAAAAAATTAGTAAAATATAGTAAAGAATTCAAATGCAAAAATGGCTACAAAATTATAATTTAGTCATATATATATATTTAATATGATTTAACCCACCTTCACAAACAAAATATTAAGAAGATATAGAAGACAAATGGAAGAAGTTTCAAAAAAAGTGAACATTTTTAGCACCAATGATCCACCAGAATTAAGGACTTGTAAGGCAAGAAATGCTTCACAATATTGCAGGGGTGCTACTATAGCTTCCTGCTCTCCAGGATTCATCTGACAATCCACACTACCATCTGCTGTAACCTTAAAAAAAAAAAAAAATATGTGCTTATATTAATCTTAAAAGTTTTATCGGTTCTAGTAAACTATTAACTGTGCAGCCTTTGGTGGCGCTGTTTCTAGTTAAAAACAGAGCGTTATAACATTACCGGGCCCCCAGATTTTTTTTATCTAATAGATCGTATTTTGACATACGGCTGTAATTTTTTTTTTAATATTTAATATATTGTTGTTGTTTGTTTTGGACATAATTATTTAAAATTAGAATCGACACTTTCTTTTTGAATTATGTTAAAAATGAGGGGGTTTGCTGATTTAGCAACAAAAAATTCAAACCTGTCCGACAAACTCCACCTCAGATGTCCGTATTTGCTTATAAACGAAAAGAATTGTTTGGTATTTTATCTTACATTTATAAATACGGGGTTTTTTTTTTGCTCGGCGTGTTTTGATTTTTTTTGTTTTTTTTAATAATAACAAATAAAACAGGGTTTTGATTTATTTTTTTTAATAATAATAAATAAAACGGGACTTCTTTTTTCTCTTAGATTTATAAATACGTGGGGGGTTTTTTGTGGCGGCGGGTTTTGATTTTTTTATCTTTTTTTAATAATAACAAATAAAACGTCCAAAACAAAAACAAAAAAGTCAATCGCGGTATTGTTTTTTTAACACAAAAAATATGTATGTTAACCGGTTTTATTATATTCTGTAGGATTTATTTATTTATCTTTTTTAAGAGTCGTACAAGTTTGTTAAAGATTTTTTGTTTTCATAACAAATAAAACGTCCGGTATTTTTATTCTTTTTTAACAACAAAAATTAAGCTCGGGTTCATTTTTAAAATCTACTTAACGTGCTGTTTATTGATTTAAAACAACAAAAAACCTCTTTTTGCTTCTAAATGGAACGAATAGGTATGTCAAAAGAAGAAGTTTTTTTTTTTAAAAAAAAATCAATCAATCAAGAGATGTCCAACAAACTACGCAGCCCCTTTTTAACACTGTCATTCTGGGTGTTAATTACATGATTTACAGATAAAAATAATCGCAAACAAAACACAAATTCTTTCCAGAAAATAAATTTATTAACCACATATGACTGAACTAAATCAACTGTAACGAATGGCAGGATATTTTGGGCTTGCAAAAACGCAACTGCCTCACTTTCTCTGTTTGGGACGTCCCACAAAAATAATAACGTGGCTTTTGTTCTTCTTTTTCAACTCTCGTCCGAGTCACGACAGAAACGGTATTTTTCCGCAAACAACTCCAATCGTCTGCCAGAGAGTTTGAGAAATTGTATTTTGTCTTTTTTGACCCCCAAAAAAGCCAAAATTAGCCAGAAAATAAAATTTGGACAAATATCAATAATACGCTGAAAATTACTAGTACGCAAAAATCTTTCAGTTGGGAAATACAGAAAATCATAAACATCAACAAATAAACACTTGAAAAAGATGACAATGCTCACACTCTCATCTTAAATTCTAGCGACAATACAAATTCTGTCAATATGCATAGGAATTCAACCTGCAATGAAATCAACGGCAAACTATACGATCATAGTATTTTTAGTAGACTTAGTGTTATTGAACGCGGAAGAATTGGCCGCGTATTATAACCACTACATACGATCTACTCGTATATTAATGATCACTCGTATATTAACCGTAGGTTCGGCCGCGAAAGCGGTATAATTCTGTGTTTTTACACAGAAACAGCATCACCAAAGGCTGCACAGTTAATAGTTTACTAGAACCGTTTTATCACTAAATAAAAAAATAATTTAAATACAGGATCATTGACAAATGGTTACTTTCTTAAGGGCTCATAATTAGTGAATATTAGTTTGGCAAATCCAGAGTGATATAGCTAAGCAGATTATATTTCTCATATTAAAATATAATGATCTTCATCTTACTTTCTTTAACAATTATTCATAAAAAGGATCTTTTTTATTGCCTTTCTTCTATTTAAGCTTGCATTCTACAATTTATTTTTTCTTAGTATTTTATTATTAATATCTATCTATAGTGGATAGAAGTGATTTAGGATGATACTAGCAATAGGTTCTTTCTTAATAGCTAGAATATCATTCCAAACTGTGCAGGTAGCAAAAAATCATAAATAAGGTCAAAATTCCTATGTTGAAAATTTATTAATCTAGATGCTTACCATGAAGTTATGCTGATTTAATGTAATCTAATAACTTATTGTACCTATTCATCATAAGTTCAATCAAACACTGATAGGTTTTTGTGACTTGAGAAGTTCTACTCATTCATATTGATATTATTTTTGCAATAGCGGTGTATTTAAATTTATATCTTGAAAAGGCAAAATATCATTCAGTAATTAATAGATCAATTTTGATGGGGTTTTTTTTTTTCACATACTGCAGAATTTTTAGAATAGGTTTTAGGCTCTTTATCTTTCTCACTTTATCAACAGTGTGGTTCTGGGAATAAAATAATGTCCTATACAAATAGAAAAATCTTAACATATCTTTCAAAATGAAAAATATCTAGTATGCCTTGCAAATAAACCATATTTATTTATTTTAAAAAAAAAATGATGAAAATAAAAAATTAAATCCAAATTGGAACAAATGAATGAAAGTCAATAATAATTGCTCTTGACTGTTCACATAGAAATTAGGTTTAAGATGATTCATTTATGCAATTGTACTAATAATATTTGAAAGATTAGAGTATTAATGTTTAAGTAAAATCTCTATATATCTTTTTGATATATGGAAAATAGTTATTAAAACAGGCAAAACTCTCCATACAATAGTGCCACTTAGCCTTCTGGCATCCATTGATTACTATGGCTTGCACTGAGTGGCATTACTGTAGGGAGAGTTTTGCCTGTTTTAATAACAGTTATGAGCAAGCATAAGAAATGGTGATCATGTGATGTTTAGTGATTTAATACCAATCCTGCCTAATAGGATAGTAGTGATTATGGTTATTAAAGAACCAAAGACACCAAAAATTTATGAGTACTGAACTGAGTTCAGACCTATATGACTATATAAGATAATGAGCTTGGATTGAAAATATTTTTGTGTTTTCAATTTTATTCTCATAGTTTTGTAGTTAAGTAGACAAAAGAGGTTGCTGGAGGGTTGCATTAGATCCTAAGATCTAGGTGCAGTGCTCTCAGATCCAAGGCACCTCACTGATGAAAGCCGCAAGCTAGAAACTAGTCTGGGGATATTGGATGAGAAGGCACTACATAGGGATTTTATGCACAAGCTTTCCATCCATTGATTACTCTGGCTTGCACTGAGTGGCACTACTGTATGGAGAGTTTTGCCTGTTTTAATATTAAATCTTATGATGATTTACTTGTTCATCATATATGAAAAACAATTTTTATATATGAAGTGACATTTGATTCACAACATAAACAGGCTGTACAAGAACAATTGAAATTAGTAACAGATAAACAATCTAATTTGTATATCATTAAGGAAACTAAGTAAGATATTAAATTATACTTTTAAAAAAAAAACCTACAATTTGTTTATAAATATATTCCTATATTAAAAACCATAATAATTTGCATAGAGGAATATAGTCTACTTATATTTCTTACGAAGAATCTTATAAAGCAAAATATCACAATTGTTTTATTTTAAAATTAAAAGCAAGTTATAATTAATTTACTCTTTGATTTTTCCAAATTATGTATTGATTGTTTATTCATATGACGAATTAAAAATAAAATAACAAAAAATAATAATTATTCTTAATATATAAACTTCATAGCATAAAATATTTTCCTTAAAATAAGTGATTATATATCTCATTGTTGGCATTTAGTGATGGACTCTTGAATTATATTTCAAAATCCATTAGTACTTTCACATAAGTTATCTATTTGCTAAACTACAGTCAATGAAAATGAAACAATAATTTTGTTATATTACATATTAATGACATCTAGTGAGCAGTGTTATTTTTCTAGAACAAAATTCATGTTATTAGACACTTAATAAAGCTATATTACTACAAGTCTCTAATAACAAATTTTGTTCTAAAAAAATAAAATTTTTAATTCTGAAATAGAAGTAAATTATTATGTATGCTACATGATCTGGTGAACTTACAAAAAAGAATTTCTATAAAACCTTAATAAAGCAATGTAGTCATTTGATCATCATCATGACTGGTAGCTTGTCATTGCTAATTACCAACTTCTCACAAAAACTGTTACAGCATCTTATATTTAAAATTTTTATAAAATCAGGTTATTATTACACATGATAAGTATCCACTAGATTATAATTTATATACTTTACATATATTGAATTTAAAGATCTTTTTAGTAATGGATAAGACATGATCATCAATAAAAATAAAATTATCATACATCATATTTAGCCAATGCTTTCATCTTATTCTTTCTATTTCAAATAATTTTTTTTTAAAATGTTTAAACTTTTATTGTGGATTAAATTATCTTAATAAATAAGCTTTACTATTGCCTTTATTATTAAAATTATCATTTCATTGAATAATGAGTATAACATACTCCATATATTCATAACATCTAATCAAATAATTTCTGCATAATTTTAGCCTTTCTCTCATTTTTTAAGAGGTGATACACTTAACAAAAGTAGCTCATTAGATATCATTAATCCTATAACAATATCATTTCATTAGATATCATTAATCCTATAACAATATCATTTCATTTTCAAAGAGCTATATTTGTTAATTTAGCAAATAGATAACTTGTGTGAAAATATGGATGAAATATGAAATATAATTCAAAAGTCAATCACTAGACATCATTAACGATATATATAATCACTTATTCTAAGGAGAATACGTTGGGGGAAAAATTACAGAAAACATACATGGGTTAAAATGATATTGGATAAAGAAAAATGGAATTTATGGTATAGTATATTTAGTTACTGGACATGGAGAGAATGTAAAAGATTTAAATAAGAATATTTAAGAATGTTTATGTAGGGTTATAAGTGAGATAAAGAGTAAATATAAAATATTGTGCGATGAGGAGTTTACATGGTCAGAACAGAATTTGAAGTACATTGTTTGTGTGTTAATAGAACAAAAAAAAAAAAAGTAGGAAAAACTGAAATAAATAAAGTGTTTGATGAAAAAAATTGTAATACTGATCATAATTTTATGTTAATAGAATTAGGGTTATTTGAAAGATTAGTAAAGTCTTCTAAAAATAGATGAAAATAAGCAATAATCTTAAAATGAGAAATTTTAATATCTTACAAAAAGTGACGAAAAATGATGAATTTAAAATTTATAAAGAGTAGACTATTATGATGAAGATGAAATAAATGTTTATTTAGAACTCATGCAATCAATAAAAAAAAAAAGACTTCAAAAAAATATTTTTAAAAAAACATGTAAGAAATATAAAGAGGCTATTAAGAACCAAATAAGAAAAGATAAAGATTAGATGAGATTGCTATTTAAAAGAAAAAAGCCAATTTGAATACCAACTAGTATGAAAATGAGGTAAACTTAATAAGATACTAATGAAGTAACTAACAGGAAATTAATGAAATAATTAACAGGAAGAAAAAATTGTGAAAAATTTTAGATATATGAAGAAGACAAATTAAAAGGCTGTTTTAACTTCAAGGAAAAAGAATTTCTGAATACGAAAAAAATTTGGAAAACACATTTAATTGGGTAAATACATATGATTAATTAAAAAATTAATTTAAAAGTAGTATATAAAGTAATGGATACAGAATTCAAACCAGCAATAGATACAATAAAAAATGGACAAGCAAGAGGATTAGTATGGTAGCTGAAATGATAATAACTATGAATGGATATACAAAGTATGGTTTAAAAGACAGTTTTAATAAAATTATAAGTAATAACATTCCAGATTTCTGAAAAAGCATGAGAAATTATTATACAAAGGAAAAAATTTTAATAACTTCAGAAATATAGGTGGGTGTATATACATAGTTTAATGTACAGTAATTTAAACAAAAGAAAGTATACTTCCTGGAGTTTATATAAACAAACTTATATATCAGTAAATGTAAAAAATAGAATGGACTCCAATTCTTTAAGTTTATGGTGGTTTTAAGCTTTTATTTATTGACATTGTTGAATATAGAATGTGATATTTGTATTATTAATCTCATTTAAACATGATATCTTTCTAAAATTACAAATGTATATCCAGAGAATAAAGATAGTCTCATTTTTAATAACTTTATAATTATTAATGAAGCCAGTTTTTTATGAATGTAAATATTAAATATGCATAGATTAATGTACAGTAATTTAAACAAAAGTAACTACACCTCAGGAAGCTATGGATAACTAGCACTCATAAGTCAATAAATGTAAAAATTAGAATGAACTACCTATTCTTTAAGCTTACGATGGTTTTAAGCATTCAATTGTTGATAATATTGGAAATATTTATATATTAGCTAGATTTAATTTCAGAAAGATTTATGCTGTACTTTAATCAAGCTAATATAAACATATCATGCTCTATTTCCAACAATGTCAATAAATGAATATTTAAATAATATGTTGCCCATTATGTTCTTTACATTAATGGTATATGAGTGTTGTTTATACAGTTTCCAGAGATGTAGATACTTTCATTTAAATTACTATACATTAATTTAAGTGTATTTAATACTTACATTCATAAAAACTGATTTTTCATTAATATTATGAGGATGTTAAAAATGAGACTACATTTATTCTTTAAACAATCAATTGTAATTTCAGAAATTTATACCATATTTATATCAGGCTATATCTTACCCAACTCTATTTCCAATAATGTCTAAAAATACATACTTAAAAGCATCATAAGCTTAAGCAATAGGTAATCTATTCTATTCTTTGCATTTATTGAATGCTGTTTATAAATAGCTATCAGGAGTTTAACTATTTCTGTTTAATAGATGTTTCTGATTAGGATAGATAAAAAATAAAATCTTGAAAGAGATATTAATAAATCAGTTGATTAAAATATCTTAGAGAAAATAAACTATAATTTATTGTATATTTAGATATAAAGAAGTCATTAGGATGAATAAAAATAGATTGTGGAGAAATCCTGAAAATATGAAAATAGATTAAAAAACCTTACAAAGTTAATTTTTTTTAAGTATCAATTAGGAAATATAGAATTGGTAGAGACTATATGTGAAATCAGTTAAAAATAAGGTGACCATTATTGTCTTTATTATTTATTTTGTTTTTAAAAAATTGAAGATTCACATAAAAAGACTGAAAATAGAGATAAAGATTTCCATAGTAGTAGTAATCAGAATATATAATATGGTCTCTTTTCCCCAGATATGACATTTTTTGTAAATAGCATAAAAGATATGGAACTGATAGTAAAGAAATGTAAAGAGATAAGAAATAAAAAAATTCAGTGAGAAAAATCTATTAGTGAAGAAAAGAAAAGATATTTGCTTTAAACAAATTGGGAAATATTAATATACAAGTCTTTTGTAAAAGAAAAAAGGAATTATATAGAAGGCATAGGAAAATCTAAAGAGAAAAATAATGGGAGATTTGTAAATATTCCATGCATAAAATGTATCTATCTAAATAATGATTGCAATATAATTTGAATTATATTCTATAAAAGTTATTTGATACTTTGAAACAAAGATAAATATATTATATTTAGAATATATTCTATCAAGAATCAATATAAATCCAGAAATTTTAAGATCAACGTTATTAGTAAAACATTGAGTCTCCTGAATCACAATTCTATCAAAGTTGTGTCAAACAATTAATTTGTAGAGAATTTTCCTTTTATATATATACATCCTTAATATTAAGTTGAAATAATTTTGTTGTGTTTCCTAAGAGCAGATAAGATACAGAGCATATATGATTTGACATATTTCGTGGTTGCTATCAGATAGTCATTTTCATATCAAAAAATTAAGATTCCCACTTTGTATTTCATAATTTGCTATCTTTAATTAACAATGAGTTCATTTTTCAAATAGAGACAGTTTAGATACAAATGCAAACTGCTTGTAGGGTGATCTGTGGAAAAAGTGTTCATTTTTCATAAGATTACAATATATAAAGGAATATAAATTAATAAAAATAATAATAATTTGAATTTTATAGAAAGGGCAAGATACACATTGGGCAAATGTTTTATAACATGCAAAATATATAGAAAATTTTATTCCTATGTATTTATATAAGAAATGAGGTAAATGTGAAGAGAACATATTACAGGTATATAATTGTCAGATATAGAAAAGTGAATAGATAAGTTGTTTAGAAAAAAGGTAAAATTATGGGGAAGAATTAAAAAAATAGTTTGAAGTTGTATAAGAATAAAAAGTATGTAATATAAAAAAAAATGTATAACATTAGAAGCAACTTAATATTATTTAGTACAAAGGCAGAACTTTAGATACTAAAGAAAGAAGGCAAAAATGAAATAAGGAATTAAACTGTGAGAAAGATATTAATGGAAGATTAGAACAAATTGTATAAAGAAAATAAAAAATTAAAGATAAAAAAAATGAACAAGGAAGAGATTTTATGATTTTTTTGTTTAGATTTTTTTTATAATGAAAACAAAAAAAAAGAAAATAGTGGAATTAAGAAAATAACTTTTACTAAAATGAGAGAAGAAAAATAAATGAATCAGAGCTATAAAAAATCTGATAGAAAGAAGTAAGGAGTAGATAAGTTTAAAGTAGTATAAAATGATTTCATGGAGAGAGAAAGTTCAATGTGACTAACAATGTTTCTGGATTACATCCTAGGCACAGAAATTTCTGACTTTGTCTAAGAAGAACCCACTTTAGATCATATCACATTAGTTTGCATCAAAAAGTATATCAAAGAACTCAAATAAAAATGATTTTAAAGGTTATCTTTTTTTTCTCTTTTTGAACTTTCATATATAACTTTACAAAATAAGCTTGGTATATAATTCAATTTTTACTTTGAAAATAATAATGCAATGAGTTTGAAATAAAAATTCCAGTTTATTGAATTGTACATCAAAAAATAATCAGAAAACAGCATAAATGTGTTCTTTAATAAGAAGAATGGATGCATGTCAATATATTTTGGGTTTTTGCTAGCCAAATTTATAAATAACAATTAAAAATAGTTTAATATAAATTAATTTTAACATTAAAATTAAAGTATAAACTTACCAAATCTATATTTTCTGACCAATTAATAATCTCTTGCTGCACAAAAGATGAAAAAACATCACCAGTATTATCTGAACCAAAAATCCATAATCCGTGAGTAGCTCTAATAAGCCTATCATCAGATATCATCTCACATGAAGAATTACCTTCATAATAAGGATTTAGAGAATTAGCTCTCCAATGCCACTCTAAATTCTCCTTACAGTGATTGGTTAAATAGTGATTTAAAGCTGAAACAAAAGCACCAGGAGCTTCACATAAATGTAATGTTCGTAAAGTATTTTTTCTAGGAATAATAGGAAAACTATACACAATCTCCGTAAATTTCAGCCATGCCTGTGTCATTAGTTCAGGTCTACATCTCTTAAGAAAGTATCTCAAACCTCCGGTCAGATGGGTAAAATTTGTATGTTCATCCCAATCATTAAGATTTATATTATTTAAACGACCTTTGATATCATTTGATTGTTTCTTCAATTCTTGTAATTTACTTATAAGCCAAGAATCTGCAGAAAAAAATTGAGTGCCAGGAAACACAGCCCATTCTTTATCCTTTTGAAAGTGAAATGATTTTACAAAAGTATTTCCAAGAATAGAAGAGGAACCTGTGGCCAATTGTATGTTATCCATATAGGATTGAGAATTATTTTTCCGTTTTCTGGTCATCTGAAAAAGTATGCAGTCATAATATAGATATAAAAAAGTGTCAACATTTGTATGCATAATTATATTTACAAACACACATATACATATGTATATAAAAATGCATGCATAAAATATTTTTTAAAACAAAAAGTGCAGAGCCATTGCTATATTCCATGCAATAAATTATAAATTCATTACATTGAGAAGTTGGCAAGAAAACAATTTAAAACAAATAATTACGTAAGTAAACAATTTAATTACAAAACTATAATAAATAACAAAAGTGCACTTATTGCTCTTTATAGTGCTAAAACTATACACAGGGTAGGCCACAAGTTTCCATACATTTATGAAAAACCATTTTTATTTATATAATATGCTCTACATGTCTGTCATTGTTTTGAAAACACATTTCAATACATATTGGTCACTGTTGATAAACATGTATCAGCACAGCTGGAGTTCTGCTTGTAATGGCATTGGTGATACATTCCCTAAGATGATTTATGTTTTGTATCTTTTCCTGATACATCATGGCCTTCAAGTACCCCCAAAGATAAAAATCAAATGGGATAAGATGTGGGAGGCCATACTAAACAATCCAAACATAGGGATGTATGGAAACTTATGGCTCATCCTGTATACACATGATATATATAAAAAAGTTATCGATATTAATCTAAAAATAAAACTAATGTGGAAAAAAATACTTAATATAAACCGGATTAAGAAAAGTTCATCAACATATCACAGTTAAAGTAATAATAAATAATAAAATAAGATACAAAAATCTACTGCATGCAAAAATATACAGTTGTAGTGAAATTCTTCCCTATTTCAAGTCAACCAGAAGGAAATAAAAGATATATAGGGAAAAATCAAAAAAGCAACAAGTCCAAAACTCAGAGTAAAAAGTGTCTATAATTGTAACCCCAAAAAAATAAAACTAGTTTCAATCTATAAACTGCAGTGTGATTTGTTAATGAAAAAAAATCTAAATGGAATTAATATTTATCTAATTAAAAAAAAAACACTATGTTAATTAAGCATAATAAAAAAGAAAGAATTAAATATAAGTAAATTATATTTAAATACTTGTTTCAAAAAATACTTATGGAATAATATTTCAAACAGTCAATTCTCCAATCAGAATTCAAATACATATCTCGATAATAATCAGATGATAGTAATTGTAATTTCTAATATAAAAAACTGGGAAAAGTAAATAAAAAGTGCTAATTTATTAAAGAAATTATTCTAAAAAATGTATTTATAAAATGTAATTAAGTATAAGAAGGACTGAGAAAATTGCTAAACTGACATGCAAATCTGTTTTTTGGAAATACCTATTGAATATGGATAATAAAAATAAAATCCAAAAGATCATGAGTCTTGGGTTTATTCATATGATTACAGATTGTGTAAACTATTGTTACAAAATCACAACAATGCATTTTATGGGCCTTGTGAATATTAAAGTACTCTGAAGAAAATAACAGCATGAAGATATGATTCCTTCTTTAAAAAAAAATATTGCAATGACATCATAAAATGTAATGAAAGATATATTAATCATTAATTTGTGTGAAATTTAAAAAAACTATAATTTATGACAAATTCAGACTCTGCAGATTTGGGTTTTATTCTTTTACTTAACAAAGTGTACCACTTGGTGATAAAACTGATGAAATATTAATATATTAAACAAAAAAAGCATTAAATAAATATATATATATTAGGTTTGAATTTCATCATCGTAACCTTAAAAATAAGTTCATTATATTTCAAGCTCAATGTCAAAATATTTTTTCAGGTTTCCTTATTAAGCTTTTAATTAAAGAAAGCTGCACCGAGATAAGAACAAAATTTGAAAATATATATACTGTATCTAAATTGTAGGACATTATACTTATATAAGGTATACTTTGGAGCATCAATTCTATCAATTATAACAATATTGATGTTTATATCATTAATCATTTTGAGTAATCACAAGTAATTGTTGACAAATATTTTATTCAATAAAACACAGCTTTTATTTTACAATATGCTGGGTTTGATTTTTAGAGTATCAACAATATAAAAACACTCCAACCAGATCCAAAGTCTACTAGCAAATAAAAAATGCTATTAAATCGACATAACAAAAAATTTATTAACAAGTCATTGGTAAAATAGAGAAAATATATTGACAGTCTAAGATAATAAATGACTGAAATTTCATATACATAATATGGAAGTGAAGAATAAATGTATCCAAACATACTTTATTAGCAGCTTTCAAGAGCTAAAATAATTTATTTATATTGATTACTTAATGACAAGTAGAAGTAAGATTTATGTAAATATATTTTATTCAACTTAAAACATATCACAAATGAATAATAAAGTCTCACATTTCAGTATTACAACCCTAGACTTACAATTATAAAAAGAGAAAAATATATATTAAACATGCCTTAATAGAGCATCAAAAAATATTAAAAAGCAATGAGAAAAAGAAATACTTTAATTTCTAATGGAATTTATGATTCTTTTCTTCAATAAAAATATTTAAACGCTTAAGATTTACTATTTAAGCATTTACATGTACTGGTATTCCATGAATGCTCACAAAACAGTTATTGATAATAAGATCTTGATGTTTGATATTTAATCATCTATATTGTGTTTCCTTGGAATTTTTTCCTTCTACCACAAAAATTTGCAGTTGATTTATCTAGCTGTTTTTAGCGATTTGCAATATTTAAAATACTATTTACAATAAAACTGACACTTCAGGGTTTTAGTTTTTTGTAATATATTCAAGCAAAAAGGCACTATTATGGCTTTATTAACAGTGTCTCAGTAAGATATCCATTTTCCCAATATGTCTCATAACCTAAATTTACTACTGCTATTAGCAAATCATAATATATACATTAAGGATGATCTATATTTATTCCATAGCTATTATGGATGATTTTTTTTTTTTTAAATCCCTAGCATTTGTAAGCTCTGGTCACTGACTTTAATATCAAAATTCAGATGATCTCTTTCATAATTTAAGATAAGCTAATTAAATCTCCCTATAATTAAGTATTATGATTATTCATTAAAATGAGGTATATATTTCTCGACTGAAGCTCCCAACAAAAACCTGGTCATAGATAGATAATGAATTACTCAAAAATATATGATGAATAAATCAAAAATGTTTTTGCCTTGTTAATAACATTATTATCTACTCATGTGATAATTTATTATACCATGGCTCATAGGTTGATTGCACTCTGTTTACCAAATTGTTTCCTTTATTCAATAGCGTTTATAAAATCTAAAAGACAAAAGTACATGCACAACAAATAATACACATAAAAAAAACATTCTTACTCTTCTAGCTTTATGAAATATATAAATTATATAATACTAAAATGAAAATTTTTTAATTAACATTTCACTAATTTTTTTCCAACTTTTTTTTTTTTTTACACAACTTTCAATTATTCATTTTATTATTTGGCAATATAGCTATTGTTTTTTTAACAAATTAGGATTTTCCTAATTTATTTATACATTTATTAATACAATAGTTTGAAAAAGATGTCTATTTAAGATCTACATTTTTAAAAGTATATTCTTATTTTTCTCCTTTTATTTTTTTTGCATTTCTTCATATATATATTGCTTTAACTCCCTTCATATACACTTCAATGCAAAAAATTTTTTAATGATTTCTTTACTTTCCTGACAGTTTCAACTGTCCTGCAGTCTTCATCAGAGCGATCTTAATTTCCTCTACCTTTTTAAAAAAAAAAAAAACTGACAGGAAAATAAAGAAATCATTAAAAAAAATTTTGCATTAAAGTTTATATGAAGGGAATTAAAGCAATATATATAAGATCTATATACAAGCAAGAATTTTCATATGCACATACATCTTGTCTAAGCATTTTGCTGCTAGGTATTTGGATTATTTATAATTACATAATAATTACTGATGGATGGTCATTACCTATGTCAGGGCTTAAAACTCATCCCCTTAAAAGACATTTAATACAGTACAAATGTTTTCAAATTCAAAGTATGCTTATTAAAATGAGTCATAGTTACTTACGTAACCAATTAAAGAATATGAATTTGACACACACAACCATGTAAACTTATTTACATGATATGGCAATATTAATCTCTAATTTATATTATATTATATTACTGATACCTTACTATGAAATACTTATTTGCTTAAATTATGTAAGAGATGAGGTTTAAATTGTCTCACTCTACTTCATTGCTCTCCTTCAGAAATGAAGAAACAAAATTGATCATCTTACTGATCATCATCTCTTTACACATTTTTTTTTTGTCATAAACCTTTTTTTTTTCATTATAGTAAATTGTTTCCTATTTTATTTCATCCTTACATTCTGATTTATACTGACAGATGAATTACCTGAATTAAGTTCTGATTTGTACTTTTGTGGCAGATATGCTTTGATTTGTGTTCATATTAAGTATACACCTAGCAAATACGCCTGATCTGCATTTATCAGGTTTTTAATTCTACTTATATTTTTATCTGTGGTTTTGGAGATCAAAATTAGCAGGTCTGATTTATAGGTTCACAACTTTTTTGGTTATATTTAATTTTCTTTATCTTTTCACATTCTTCTTTCTTTCTCTTGCTGATTATAAATAATGCAAATTAAGTTTTATTATAAAGACAAAACAAACAAAAAGGTTTACATAATACCTGAAGCGATACTTGCCTCCTGGGTTACATAAAAATACTTTTGAACTATACTATATATAAAAATTCTGCGTTTTCTTTATCATTACCAAAACCTTCCATGACTGCGTGAGACTTCAATGATAGCATCCTCTCCTGAAAAACTGAGTTTCTGGTACAATATTGCTAGTAGTTAAATTAGCAACATTTAATGGTTCCTAGCGGGACTTGCCAAAAAAAAATAGGAATTATATACTCATAAAATATATGAAAGAACCAAGCATTAATCAAATGTAAAAATTATCAAGAATTTAAATATCTGACAAATATTTTCAAACATAGATCTTCAACAAATATATAAAGGAACTATATATTAAACATGATAAAGATTGCATGAATTTTCAAGTGCAGATAAAAAACTAATTTGGACCATCATCATCATCACTTCCAATGATGACCAAATGACTAAGAAACATATCCAACAAACAGCTTTACTTTGTTCATGACAAAGGAAAAAAGCATTATCCATCATCTTGATAACAAAAAAACTTAACACACTTCATTTATAGATGTTGTTCTTTAGTGTCTTATATAAATATATTCCAAAATTTCATTTGTGTCATTTATTCTGGATAATTTTTATCTATATTATTGTTTATGATGACTGTACTCCACAGTAAGTTTACCATGGCAAATATTTTTTTATTTCCATGATGTCCCTGTCTTATAGTAAAATACAAATGTTTGTATTATTTCTTAGGATTTACATTTTTAGTTGGTTTCTTTCAGTTTGGCCTTCCTCTTTTACATCTCACATTCATTTCTTTTTGCACTATTATAGCAGTGAACTAGATTGATCTCTTTTAAAGGATATCCAACTTCCAGTCTGCTTAAAAATCTGTGCCCATTGTGGGCTTTCAGCATTACTGTTTTATTTTCTGTTCATTCATATAGTGGAGTTTACTATTTCTTTCAATTTTTGTTAATAACACTAGCTTATCTTTGGTCATAAAGGCTGATCTGCCCTGGTATTACAAATATCCTCTTTCTTCTCTTCCCGAAGTTTCTGATGGTTGCATATTCACATCTACAGAGTTCAAGAATTTTGCTGATTATTGAAGTGTATGATAGGTAACAAGTAATATCTGTTCTAATTTGTTATCTCACTTCTGATATTCTAACTTCAGATAATGGGTCTGGTACTTTCTGTATCATTTGGTATAGATATCTCCTTCTGGTTTATATGAAGATTTCCATTCTAGTAATCTGGTGTCCCAAACTATTTAAAAATGCTTCGTGTCCTTGGAAATGGTTGGGCTTATCAAAAAAGGACTGTTACTTGCAAAGTTCCTTGAAAATGGCTATACTACTGCTATTTTTATATCTACCATCAGATTTACTGTAAAGCAGCATTCAAGATTATTCAAACACTCTATTGAAACTCCCGATTACTCTTTGAACATCTTTATTTTCAGCAATGGATGATTCTCAGGTCTTGATCAAGGTGTATTTGTACATAAACTGGGTTTGTTTCATAAAATATTTTCTTTGGTTTTGTTCCCAGCTCATTTGTAACACTGAATACCAGAATCATACTTTTCTTTGTTTCCTCTAGCAGTTGATAAAAGTAGTCAATTTGTTTATTAGTTATTGTCTGATCTGTCTATTCTACAAGTCTTTTCACCAATTTTTGAATAGCTTAAATTTTCACTGATGAACATGTTATTTTTCATTTAATTCTTTAATCATGCTTTTCTAATATTTTCACTTTTCTTTCCAAGATATGCTGCTAATCTCTTTTCCTACTTTATCTACAGCCTGCATTTCATTGAAAGATGCTTTACATTTTCTTCTTTTAATATTCTTTATCCAAATTCATTTCATTCCTGATGTTTTCGTTCATATTATCAATTTTTTTTATTCATTTCTTCTATTTTTTTTTTTAATTATGTCTTTGTTGCTATTTAATTTAAGAGTTTTTACGCAGTTTTCTACTTAATTCATAATTGATTTTTATCCAGCTTATTATTTAAATTACTACTTAGCTTCACATATTTTCATTCATATCTTCCAAGTTTTGATTCATACCAGTATCTTGTAATTTTATCCAATCTATCATTTATATTGTGCATAAACAACTGCACCATTTGATTCATAATCATTTTAAATTTGAATATTTCCTTCCCTGATTTAATTGATTGAGATATCTCCATTTTTTATTTTACTTTTTTGTTTTTCTTTTTTCTGTTTTCAACTAGATTCTATTTCTGACACTTCCATTTTTCTAATCCAAGTTTGCAATCATTTATTTATTCTCTAGACTCTTAATTATTTAACTTATTTTCAAATTTGACATTCCTCTCTTGTAATTCTCATTATTATGGATATCTTTTGCTTTATGGCTTTAAATATTTATTGTCTATATGATTTATTTTTTTTAATCCTAATCATCCTGACTACATTATTTCTTATCTTTTTAATAGTCTTCTAATTCTTTATTCTCTATCCTATTCTGTGTATTCTTTGGCAATCATCATCACTTTGCTGTAGCATAAATATCTGAATCTTTATTTTTTCATGAGACATTATGCCTATATACACATTGATGTTCATTTCATTAATTATCTTGGATAATCATAGAAGAACTATTCATAATTCATTTAGGAAAATACAACATTTTAAAATAAGTCAAACCTATTCTCATGAGCAACTAACTCTTTATTTTTCTGCCAGGCTGGATTTTTAGAATAAAATTGAATATCAAGAATTATCCAGACTATACCAATAATTATAATCAGCTTTAGCAATTATACAAATGATATTTCATTCCTATTATTCCATAATATATATATATAGTATGCTAATAAAAATAAAGATGCTATTAACTAAGTTTATTTAATGAGAAAATTTATTAACAGGTTATTGATAAAATGGAGAAAACATCCTGGCATCATATTATGTTGGAAATTACATATACATAATGGTAGTGAATAATAAATATATTTATATATACTTCATTTGCTGCATATTCATTATCTCAATGGTTAGAATAATTTAATTATAATGATTACTTAATAGTAAATAGTAGCAATGCTTATGTAAAACAAAAGTATATATTGAACATGACTTTAAAAGAAAAATTAATATTCCAACTTTTAATGAAATCTATGATACTTTTTCCTATAAATATTTAAATGCTTAAGATTTACTATTTAAGCCTTCATATAAGAAAAAAAATGTATCTTGAAATATTTTATATGCATGCTTATACCACACAGATCTTGAAGTGGATATTTAGTCATTTACATTGTGTTTCTTTGAATTTCGATCCTCCACCAAGAAAATCTGCAGGTGATTCAGACAGAAGGCACTATCAATGATTTCTCAGAAAGTTATCCTTTTCACCACAATTCTACATTTCAGAAATAGATCTCAGTTCAATTTACTAGTGACACTAAACAAATCATATTTATACTAAAAATGGTGTACATTTGTTCCATAATTATTATGAAGAAATATGGTTTAATTTCTTCTTTTCCAATCCTAAAAGTTGTAAGGTCTGATCAGATAGTTCTTAATGTTACATCAATGATAATTTGTCATAATTTAAGATAAAATCTTATTGGCTTCCCTACAATTGCATTATGAATGATTGTTCATTGATTTAAAGTAGATAATTTTTTCCTTTGAAGTTCGCAATGAAAAGCTAATGAGAGTTAGATGATAAAATGCTGATAACTATGTTATGAATGGTCAAGCATTGGTGGTCGAGAGGTCAGCGACAGCTGCTTTACAAGCAGTTGTCCTGGGTTAGCGGGTTCGCCTCCCGGCTGATGCTATGACACATGAGAAAAAAAAAACTGTTATGAATGAATCAAAAATGTGTTTACTTTTTTTATAACTTCATTAACAGATCACATGAAAATTTGATGCACAATGACTAATAAGTTGATTATATTGTTTATCATACCTTGTTGCTTAAACAAACGAACAAATAAAAAACACATTCTTACCTTTTAACTTTATGAAACTATAATTTTACAAATTATGTGCCACTAAAATTAATATTTTTAACATTGAAATTTACTATTTGTCAAATATATGAACTTTATATATAATCTGTTCATAAAGTTCATCAGAATAATTATTTTCAAACTTTATTTTCTTTTCAAAATTATTCATTTTATGACTGTTAAATTATTATATTATATATTCTGTTTTTGAATATAGCAACATTTTTTTTAAAATTTAAATCTTTTCTCATTTATTTATTTGTATTTTAGCTACTCTCAAAGTTCACATATATGCATGACTCTTCATAAATACTTATATTCCAAGAGATTTGGGGCACAAAACTTATATATAATTTTCTTCAATTAAATTAAATGATTAATATTATACTGGTAAGTGGTTGTAAAAAAAAAAACATCTTAATAAACAATATAGCTGGTTTCAAAAAAGGTATCTGAAGAGTAAATATTTTAAATATGAAAAAGTATAGAGATGATATACAGAGTATCAAGACATTAATCCATCTAGTAATGCTTTGTGGGAGAAACATAATGACAGAAAATGGAAACTAAAAAAGGCACGATTCATTAATAATTTAGCTTCAGTAATAAATATGAAATTTTAATAGCGTTCAGTTAATTATGTTTTAGAACATGCACAATTAAATGTAGAAGTTTGTGCTTCTTTTAATTTTGATATAACATTCCCTTTTCAAAGAGTGATCTGCTTTGAAAATGCAGATATATTATATCTGATATTCTTGATATTTTTTCCATATAATAAGCATGAATATAATTCCATATAAGTTACTACTATTAGTTTGAATGTTAAAAAGTAAGATTCATATTGCTGGTCCTTGATATGTATGTTAAAATAGCTGCTATTAGGCATTATAAAAAACTTATATATTTTGTTGTGGATAGTTCATTGTTAACTATTCCTTAGAAATTAGAAAGAAATGACAAATCAACTATTGTTAAAAAATCCCAATTGATGGTAGAAATGGTAAGAAAGAAAAATCATTACAATTAGTTGCAATGAGTTTTTCCAATTTACCAGTTAATTGCTATAAAAATATCAACAGCAGTTCTTTTAATAATCATTTATGGGTATAAGCTAAAGATGCAATCATTAAATGGATCACTATTGTCACTATAAAATTTAAATTAAAAAAAATCATTATGTATACAAATTAATATTTAAAATTCCTCCTCCATTGATATATGTATAAAAACATTTTGAAGAAAGGGAAACGACTTTCAAGATGCATTTCTGGTTGAACTAACTATTCACTTGGCCCAAATCATAACCTTTTCCTACACCATCATTTGTTCAGTATTGATCAAATTACTATGATTTTCAAATGTCAAATTTTTTATACTCATACATTTGTTCACCATCCATTGTAAATACATTAATAATCATTACTGTATTTATCAAAAGGAAATGAAGTCATAAGTGTTCGATAAATTTGGCATTGGAAAAATAAAATTATAGTAATATATGTTAATGTATTAGAATATCCTGAAATAGAGTGGATATATAAAATTTTCTAAGTAGTTCATAAGATCTATAATGGAAAGAAAAAAAATTGAAGTAGTCTTGATTTTTGTCAAAAACATTGCTGAAATCAATGCTAATTATTGCTTCTTGTAGCTAGATATCATTCAAATTGGTTATTTTTTTCTAAAGATTTATAAACATTGATTTACTATAACAATACATACTAATTTTAAATTATTGAGGTTAATTAATATTAACAATCATTTTTACATAAAATCAAATAATCAATTCACTAATATAATTTGACTCCTTGAAAAAAATCATCCATTAACTTGATAGAAAAAAGTGCTTAAAGAATGGCAAATCTCAAAAAATAAATAACTGTTGTGACAGAGAAGTTTCAATGTAAATTTATAGAAAATGCATTATTGGTCAATAAATTGTGAAAAAATTTCATGTAGAACAGAATGATCAGACTTTACACGAGGGTTGTCTTAACTGAATGCAATTTGTGGGTAACCTAAAAATTTGCTCTTCACATGAGTCAAAAATCTAGTGTCAAAGGTTTATCGTATTTAATAAATTTAATTGTTTTAATCCTTATCTAGATAAATAAAATAAGTGTATGGCATAGAGATTAACACATCTACTTATTAGGTTCCGATGTTGGATTTGAATGCATGAAATTTTTACAGATGACAAACAGGCTGATTTTCTTTTAGGGAGATAATTTATAGCCAACTCAGCTGCCCATTAATTGGTAAATGATATCAAGCTATTCTCAGCTAAAGATAAAGATACCAGGTTAATTGAATTAATAAAATATCAATAAAATGATTGTAAATAATAAAAAATCACTATTATAGTATGAAGCAATCTTCATTATAGTAGCTTAAATATTTTATTTCTTTGATATTTTAGCAATATTAAAAAATATCTAATGTGGAATGTTTTCCTGAAAGTTTGTGATGATGGTATTTTAGTTATATACTGGACACCATCATCTAATATAAATATTGAATGTCTTTAGAAAAATTTTACTTTATTTAAATATTTCAAATACATTCAATTGTTGATAATAGCACACTGCACAACGTTTCGAGAGGTATTATCCCCCCCCTCTTCTTTAGGTGTTGCTGGTCTGACTAGTAACAGTACTAGCATGGAAATCGAACCTGGACCTTTAGATTCTTTGGGTATTGAATTTTAAGGTAACACTCTAACCAAATGAGTCATCCTGCTAAGGCAACAATCTGTAGAAATTTCATATATTTATCTATAAGGTTTCTCCACTTTTTTCTAAAAGCAACATTGACTAGTGGTTTCCATTCATTATGTATAGTCACACTAAGTTGACTTATGGGATTATTTGCCATTGTCATATGTGAACAGCTTCTTTAAATTTTCTTCTTTGTACCTTTTTTCCTCTATCCAATATTTTTGGTTTCCCAATTGAACATTTATGTTCATTGGTACATACATGGTCTGCTACCTTGGATACATCTGTTTTCTCTTCTAATCAGCAGTTTGTGTTCTTGCAATCGCTTTTCAATGAGGCAACTGGTCTCACCAATATACATTCTTCCATATTCACATAATATTTCATAAATAAATTCTTGCTTTTCAGCATATCAAGTTTATGCTTTGTAGATGTTAGAATTCCTGATAGTGGTATGGCTCTGGAAAGCTAATGTTATATTCATTGCAGATTTTCCTTAATTTATCTTCTATTTTTAATATGGATACACTACCGATAATTTTTCCTTTTGACGGTTTGTTTTGTTGTCTATTTAAGGTTTTCTCAATAACAGCTATTGGATAATCATTTTTCATAAGAATTTGTACTATAAAGATCTTTTCTTTTTTCAAATTGCTGGTTTCTAAACAAGCAACTCCATGTTTTATGTTTTTGGTGTGATTGGATGTATTTGCTGAGTATTTTTCTGTATGTGCAGGTTTTCTTTAAAGTGTAATTTTGATTTTGTTGTGAGGGAGTCTTTTCACAAGAATATCTAAGAATGACAATTTTTGTTGTTATGATTCTATTATAAATTTAATTGAAGGGAATATGTTGTTGATGTGGTTCCAGAAATGTTATAGGAGTGCTCTACCATGTGGCGATACAACATAGTGAAGACAAACATTAGGCGGATATGGAAGTCCTTACAGCTGTGGTTTCAAGTTCTTCCATGTAAATATTGCTAATCAGGAGTGCAGTGGTGATCCCATAGCCATTCCTCAATTTTGTTGGAAGAATTCTATGTTGTATTGAAAGTAGGTTGTTGTTTTGCAGAATGTTATACTATCAATAGGAAGAGTTTTTCTGGTTTGTAAGCTATTATTACCAATTAATCTTTTTCTTACAATAGACAATGCTTTTTCACATGATACATTTTTGAATAAACTGTCTATATCATGGCTTACTAGTCTCAATTCTTTCAAATTTTCATGTTTTTGATTAATTCTACAGGGTCTAAAATACGACAAAGGACTAGGACTTATACGCCAGAGAGCTAAGAACTTTGAAAAGAAATCTTGACAAATTTTGGTTAAATGAATTTCTAGAACTAACAATAGGTTTTAATAGAACATGATCCTTATGGATTTTAGGTAGAACATAAAGATTTTTTCTGAAATATGTTCATTTTTTTCTGAACCACTGAAGTACCTATGATGCTTTCTGGGTAATGCTTGTGAGTTTGTTTCTGTACTTGGTACTGGATTTTTGCCACTTTTCTGTATTGGCCTACTGAAAGTTCTTATATTTTGTTGTCGAAATCAGTTGTATCCATTACAACTGTTGCATTGCCCTTGTCAGCAGGAAAAATAATTATAAATTTATCTACTTTGAGAGATTTAATTACTTTCCTCTCATATAGCATATGTTTGACTTCAATTTTTGTTGCTTATCAAATGTTCCTTTTATTCTCCAGTGTAATTCTGCTGCTTCTTCTAAAGGCAATTTTTGAGTGACTTCCTCAATGGCTGACATTATATCTAATAAAGAGATATTAATGGTGTTATGGCAAAGTTTAATCCTTTTTCAAGAACACAAATTTCACCATATGTTGGATGGTTTGAACTGAGATTTTTAACAGATGAAACTGGCACACTGCTTGGTATATTATGATTTTTGATAGGCCCATGTGGGTTTGCTAGTTTTTTCTTTTGGCATTCTTTTATTTTTCCATCTAATATAGAATATCATTTTCTTACTGCTTGAGAAACTCTAAGTTTATTATTTAGAAGACATAGCACATTAGTGGAATGCAAGTTTTGATACTTAAAAAGCCTTTGAGCATTTATTCTTTCTCTTAACAGAGCTTCACTTACTCACCGAGTAATTTTCTGTTCTCTGGAAGAAAATTAGAGGTTTTAGTTGCAAACCCTTAGGAACTAACTCTTTAGATTTACATTTACATGAGAAAATTAAATGATTTTCTACTTTGGCCCGCTTTAGATATAATTTTTCATAATGTCTAAAGTTCGATATAGTATCGGGTCCATTTTCGTTGTATTTATATATTGGACTATTTCCATCAACTCTAAGTATTGAATGTCTTTTAAAAAAATTAACTAGCTGTTAGTAATAGCACACAGGTTAGTATATGCATAATGTTTTGAGATATTATCCTCTTCTCTGCTTCAGGTGTTGCTAGCCTGATTAGTGACAATACTAGCATGGGAATCAAACCTGGACCCTTAGATTCTTGAATATTGAATTGAACCATATTGCCAAAGACAACGGTCAATAGAAATTTCATATACTTATCTATGAGGTTGCTTTTGATTTCACCACTTTTTCCTAAGAGCAAAGTTGATTAGTGGTTTCCATACATTATGTATAGTCACACTAGGACCTCATAGATATATTTCTAAAAACTGTTGACTTTGGCAGAATGGTTCAATTGGTTAGAGTATTACCTTAAAATTCAATATTCAAGATCTATGGATCCAGGTTTGCTTCCCATGCCAGTACTGTCACTGGTCAGGCCAGCAGCACCTGAAGTAGAGAGGAGAATAATACCTCTTGAAACATTGTGCATATATTATCCTGTGTTTTATTACTAACAGTTGAATGTATTTGGAATATTTAAATAAAGTTAAATTTTTCTGTAGACATTCAATACTTATGATGGAAATAGTCCAATATATAAATACATCTAATGTGAAATGTCTATGTGATTATATTATTTAACTATACTTTAACAGATTTGATATTTTCATGGAAAGTTCCTCTAATTTTATGATTTGTTTCTATTAGAATTTCATATGCATTTCTAATATTAGGCTTTAAAAAAGGGAAGGAAAAAAATCAAGTTAAAAACTATTGTAAATTGGAATGGAGACAAATGAATTGTTATAGTTAATAGTATTGATAAATAAAACCATAATTAAAAATAATATATGCTGCACTATTAATTATATGTTGGACAATTTCCATCATCTAATATTAAATATTGAAAAGTTTTAGAAAAAATGTAAACTTTCTAAATACATTCAACCGTTAGTAGTAACAGATTAGTATATTACACATTCTGAGTGGCGTTATTCTCCCCTGAGTGTTTCTGGCCTGTCCAGTGACAATACTTTAGCACAGGAATTGAACTTAGATCTCTTTAGATTCGTAAATATTGAATTTTAAGATAACATTTTTACCTATTGGTAAAAGTGTTACCTTAAAATTCAATATTACTTAGTAAGAGCATTACCTTAAAAAATCAATACACAAATCTAGATCCAGATTCGATTCCCATGCTAATACTGTCACTAATTAGACCAGCAACACCTGAAGGATAATACTACTACTACTCAAAACATTGTTATATACATTGTTATATACTAACTTGTGTGCTATTACTAACAGTTGAATGTATTTAGAAAATTTAAATAAAGCTTAATTTTTTTCTAAAGACATGAATATTAGATGATGGAAATAGTCCAACATATAATTAGAACTAAAATGCCATCATCACTAACAGTCAGACAAATGCTGATAAGTTCTGAAGTAAATAAGATAATTTAAATGTCAATTAAATGTCAAAACAATGTATCACTTTAAGTTAGTATTAACTAAGATATTATGTGCTGTATATTTATATTTATGTCTATATATTCAAGAAAGAAACTTTACATAGTTCATTCCAAAAGCCTCCGATATCTCTCTACAAAGAAATTTCTGAGTATGTATACATATAATATACAGGATGCAATTTAAATGATTTAGAATTTATCTAAATTTTTGTAAATTGTAAAATAAGAAACTATTATTAGAAACTGTAATTAAACTTAATTGTAGAAAGGATTTGAAAATATAGTCATTTAATTGAATAGGAAATTAATCATAATTACTTTCAGATACTGTATATAAGAAGTAATTAATGAATAAGATTAATTTTGGAAAATACAAGATAGTCCAATAAATGAAACAATAGGTGCGAAAGTAAAAAAAAAACCTGTTAACCTGCATTTGGAGACTTTGAAGTCATTGACCTACGATGATTTTAAAAAATGTGTGGCGCATAGAGGATCTTCCCAGTGAATTTCACCATTGTAGTATATTGAAATGAACTTACAAACTTATTGCAGGCCACACAAGTCTTATTATTATTTTAATAAGTCTTAGAGATCGCTTATACTGTATTATAAAAATCTTTTGATGTGTTATAATCTTCTATATTTCAAGATGTTAGATTAATAAATTTAACATTGATTGGTATAAAAATGTTTTGATGTGTTAATAATCTTCTATATTTCAAGATGTTAGATTAATAAATTTAACATTGATTGGTCATTTATATGAAATAGAGAAACTTTTCATAATGAATAATACAATGGATGATGCAGTTAAAGTAGCGACCCTATTATGCTATTCAGGGCAGAAGGTGATCAAACTGGCTAATTGACTTTGAGAATTCGATAAACCCTAAAAAGCTCTTATAGGCTGTGGTAACAGAAAGACTGAATAATTATTATAACTATTAATTGCAAAACATGTTCCTTGATTTCATTTTTGTGGCAGCAAGTTCAAGGAGAAAAACTTAAAGAGTACAAAACTTTAGGAGAGTTAGTGAAAGATTGTCTCTATAGCAACTCTGGAGGCTTTATTAGAATAGCTATTATAGAATGCACAGTGACTGCCTCAGACAATAGCAACTGGCTATAAATAGTCTAGCTGAAGAGGCCATCAAAATGGGACTAGCTTGCAAGCTAATGAAAAACCAACCATGTGAACTTCAAAGTGCGAGTATTTCAGAAATTAATAAAATGGTTATTAATAAGATGTTAGTAAAATTATGTGTGTTGGGTAAATTGGGCATTTTTCCAAGGAGCACAAGTGGAAAGAGCTTCAGAAGTTGTGATAAGAATGATCATTTAGAAAGGGTATGCTATAAAAAGAGAGACATAGAAGCAAGAACTAGACTATGAAGAAAAAATAATTCATTTTAGAAATTAAAATGATGAAAATAAAAAACATATGATCTAATAAGATTATCTATCACAATACCAAAAAATAGTAAGAAAAATTAATAGTGAGTTAGTGTACCCATATTTAATTACAAGGACTGCAAAATTTAATTCCCAATTAACTTATAGTGGGAATTTAATTAAATTATAGGTAATGTATGAGGGCCAATAAAAATTAAGAATTAAAATTTCTACAAATTTATGTGTTAAGAGATATCATGAATTCTATAATAATCTAAAGTACTAATATTTTCTGTATTTCAAGGTAATTTTATGTGATATTGTGGATAATATTTGCTGTTAGGTTAATATCAAAGTAGGCAGACAAAGCAGAAATTATAATGAAAACTATACTCACCAGATTAATCAAATACAGAGAGGTGCAGTTTTATGGTTTTCCTTTTTTATTTTAACTCTAACTAAAAATAATAAGATAAAAATTTTCTAGTCAATAGTTGGATGATTATTTGTTGAAAATGAAACATTATTTAAGAAAAAAAAATCCAATCTTTTTTTTTTTAATTTAATATTACCATTTTCATCCATAGCATTAATTGCAGGGTTACATTTAATGTGTTTCAGTTCTAATAATAATGTGACGTTATTGATATTAGTTAAATGTTTTTGCTCGAATACGAGTTCTGATATCCAGCTAAATAACGAACCAGATGTTTGAATAATTACACTATTCATGAAATTATCAATTACTGTTACAGTTCTGGTGGCAAACATTAAAATTAGTTACATATTGTATCAATTTTTATAAAAGTGATGCTCATTACGTTCATTTTATTTACTTTCGTTTCATCTTTTCCTACATTTTTCCTTTCGATTACTGAATGACGTAATAAAAATGTATTCCTCTTTAATATTTATGTTATTCTAACGATGAAGTGATAGAATAAATTATTAAAATAATGGGAAGAAATCGCGAAGCGAGCAGAATCATAGCTCTGTCATATCCTATAATCTAATCAACACAATCTGTAATCAGGCATAGCTTTTAACATAATAAATGTATTACAATAACATCTTTACGTCATTAAATATATTATTTTAAAAAATGCGACAATATAATAAAATAAAACCTTAAGTTAAATCAAAAATCCATTGGTGATAAAACATTTCAACCGATTCAGTAACTTTTTTAATTGATAAGTAAATAATAATTATCATAGATACTGTATTCCTACCTTTTCACATTTTAGATTTTTACTACTATAAGTGGCATAGCAAATAATTAATGCTTTTTTTTTTTTCAATCGAGCCTAAAAACTCGTTGCCATAACATTTATACTGAGAGCATGGCCTTTACAAACTTCCGAAATGCTTTTAGCGACAAAGATATTGGTGTTAACAATATGAATTAATTTATAACTTTTTACCCCGAGTAATGCATCTTAATGATTAAGCTTCTTTATTTGGACCCTTTATTTTTTATGCTGTTGCTCAAAATTAGAGAGAATAATTTACGTTACAATAAGATCGGGCTACGGCAAATTATCACCTACAATGATGAAGTATTTTCTCTTGCTCATTATACCTAACCTATTTGCATACATTTTGAAATTATAACTGCTGGGTTTGAAGGCCATTAATATTTTGAGAGACAATTTTAAAACAAATCTTACATTCAGAATGCAACAAATTATTTGCATATATATATAATCAGTTTGTCTAAATAATTAAAACTGATTTCTGAAGCTCTCAATGGAATCGTATATGAGATTAAATAGTGTAAAAAATTACCGATTAATGATGGATAAGTATTACCGTCTGGTCATAGTATTCTGTTGTCAAGATAATTAAATTTATCTGAGTAGCAAGCCTACATATTAAAATCAGAAACATTGGGTTCAAACTATCAATCAGTGTTACATGTAGCACATAGTATATAAAGGTTGTTTGTGAGTGACAACACAAGACTAAAATGACTTCTATTGAATCATTAAACGTTGAGAATACTGAGAAGCAAAAAAAACTATTTCTAAAGGCTTTCCAATAAATTAAAAGGAGGTTTTTAAATATATATTGTATTCAGTTATTTACAAAAAGATAAGGCTCTAAAAGTTTTTTCAGATTCAGCTTGCTAAAGATTTTTTCCAATTTATAGACATTACAGCTAGTGTTTAATTATTAGTCTGTAAATAAATATCTAACTATTTATTAAAGAGAGTAAAACAAGAAAGGAAAATCTTAAATCTTTAAAAATGTTATTTATAGAGCTCACAAAATATAATTAATAAAGTCAGTTTTTAGAAGATAAGAAAGAATAATATCTTAAATCTTTTTACAATACATTTGTCAATAGATATGTTAAAACAGTGACAAACTCTCCATAAAATAGTATCATTCAGTGCAAGCCATAGTAATCAATGGATGCAAAAAGTGTTATGCATAATATCCCTATCCAGTGCTTACTCTCCCAATATTCCCAGACTAGTTTCTAACTTGTGGTTTTTATCAATGAGGAGCCTAGGATCTGAGAGCTCTACACCTAGATCTTAATATCAAATGCAATTTTCCTGCAGCCACTTTTTACATTTTTAGTTAACTATAAAGCTATGAGTCCAAAGTGAAAACAGATGTTTTCAATTCAAGCTCATTCATTTGCAAAGTCATATATATATATCTAAATCCAGTTCAGAATTTATACATATTGATGTCTGTCATTTTTTAATAACCATAGTCACCATCATTTCATGGGAAAGAATGGCATCAAGCCACTAAACATCATATAAACACCTTTTCCTATGATTACACAAACTGTTATAACAGTGACAAACTTTTCATACAGAAATGCCACCCATTGTAAGCCATAGTAATTAATGGATGCAAGAAGGTTTGTACATAAAATCCCTATCTAATGTCTATTCATCTAATATCCCCAGAATAGTTTCTAACTTGTGGCTTCATTGATGTGGAGCCTTAGATTCTTTGATTATTATGGTGTCCACTAGGTAGCTCTATTGTATGGAGAATTTGTCACTATTTTAACAACTTTTATAAGCATAGAAAATGATAATGTGACATGAAGCAACGACAAACAAAATATAGATTCTGAATTGGGTTCAAACTTTACAAGAAAATGAGCTTGGATTGGAAACAACTATTTTCATTTTGGACTTATAGCTTTATAATTCATTTAAAAGGTAGCTGCTGGTGGGTGCAGTGCTCTCAGGTCCAAGGATCCTCACTGATGAAAGCCACAAGTGAGAAACTAGTCTGGAGATAGTGGATGAGTAGGCACTATATAGGGATTTTATGCACTAACCTTGCATCTATTGATTACTATGGCTTGCACCAAATGACACTATTATATGGCAAGATTGTCACCTATTTTAATGGCTTGTGTAAGCATAGGAAATGGTGAATAATCATGTGAATAGATTAGGTTAGTAATATGGTAATAATTTAGAACCTGCTGAGAGACACTTATTGTCAATGTACGTGGACACCATATCATTGCTAAAAATACCAAATGGAACAAGTAGTGGAAATATGTTTTTGTTGTTTCCAAGTGAAAATAAAATAACATGTTTTGTAAACAAAATTAAATAAAAATATGTATATTTTTTCCAGAAATGTTACTATTGACAGATAGCTAAAAAGTTAAAAATTTAATTAAACAAATAAGAGAAAAATGCAAAATGAGTTGTACAAAGTTATTTTGATAATTATTTGGAGAAGCCACCAAACTACTAGTGAAAATACAAATGATAAATGAAACAATTAGTGAGTGTAAGGGTTTTTTTATTTACAAATGAAAAAAGAAAAGTAATATGGAGGCATCTAGTTGTTTTAAAAGTTTACAATAAAGTTATCATTAAAACAGTAGCAACTTTCTCCATACACAAGTGCCTGTCATTGCAAACCATAATAATTAATGGATGCTAGAAGATTTGTACATCAAAATCCCCATTTAGTGGTTACTCGTCCAATGTCCTCAGATTAGTTTCTAGCTTATGGTATTCACCAGTGGATTTGAGAGTACTGCACCTAGATCTTTGAATCTAATGCAACTTTCCAACAGCCACCTTTTTACTTAACTATAAAAATATGAATTAAAATGAAAACACAATACTGTTAATCAATCAAAGATAATTCATTTGTGTAGTCATATAGATTGGAACCTAGTTCATTATCTATACATTTTGGTGTTTTTGAATTTTTAATAACCATAGTCACTAGTATCCTCTTACCAAGATTGGTATTAAACCACAAAAACATCACAATGATCATTACTTGTGCTTACACAATCTGTTAAAACAGTAGCAACTCTCTCCATAATCTAGTGCCACCCAGTGTAAGTCGTAAGTTTTTCACTGATGAAAGCCACAGGCTAGAAATTAGTCTTGGGATATTGAATGAGAAGACAGTAAATATGAATTTTAATTGCACAAATTTTCTTGCACTCATTGATTATCATGGCTTGCACTAGTGACATTACTATATAATAGAGAGCTTCTACTGTTTTAACAAATTGTGTAAGCATAAAAAATGGTGTTCATGTGATGTTTTAGTGGTTTGTATACCAATCCTGGCCAAATAATGTTGGCAACTGTAATTATTAAAAAAGCAAAGACATCAAAATGTATAGATACTGAAAATGGTTTCAATAAGTAAATTAGCTTGGATTGAAAACCTTATTGTTCTTTTTTTTTTTTTTGCACTTATAGCTTTATAGTTAACAAAAAGATAGCTATTGGAGGTTTGTATTAGATCCAAGGATCTAGTTGCACTACTCTCAGATCAAAGGCTCCTCACTAATGAAAGTCACAAGCTAGAAACTAGTTGGCCTATTGAATGAATAACCACTAGATAGTGATTTTGATGCACAAATCTCCTAGTACACATTGATGACTATGGCTTGCACTGGTTGGCACTATTTTTTGGAGAGTTGCTATTGTTTTAACATATTGTGTAAATGGTCATATGATGTTTTAGTTGTTTAATACCATTGCTGGCCAAAGGATGTTGATCACTACAGTTTTTTTAAAAAATAAAGACACCAAAATATATAAACACAATTGGGTTCAGATCTGTATGACTATACAAGTGAATTAGCTTTGATTGGAAACATTGTTTTCATTTTGGGGTCTCATAGCATTATAGTTACCTAAAAAGATGGTTGCTAGAGGCTTGCATTAGATCCAAAGATCTAGATGCAGTGCTCTTAGATCCAAGATGCCTTACTGATGACAACCACAAGCTAGAAAACTAGTCTGGGAATATTGAATGAGTAGCCACTAGACAGAAAATATTTGATGCAGAAATTTTCTAGCATTCATTGATTACTATGGCTTGCATTTGTGGTACTACTCTATGTAGAGAATTGTAACTGTTTAACAGTGGTGTACACATGAGAAATGGTAATCATGTGATGTAAAGATTACCATTCCATTTCGATTCTTAATCACCAAAGGATATTAACAGATCAAAATTGAATTTATGAAAATCATTTATTTGGGAATTTGAAAATGAAATTATACATCAATTGATTAGTATTTGGAGTCAATTTGTGCCATCAAATATTTTATAATACCAATCTGACATTTCATATATCAAGTGAACTTTCCTGTATAAATTTAATCAAGAAGTGATAAATACAGTCTGGTATAGATCTAGTAATATGAGCAACAAAGATTTTAGAGCAACTAAACTCTTTAAACATAAAAAATAAGACATTTAAAAAAACATTATTATCCTTATATACATAAGTTGAATCTATTTTGAATAAGCTACCAAACTTAAAGAAAAGCTTGTATTATGGATAATCAAAAGCAAAAATGAAAATATGATTAATATTTGTTTTGCATATACATGTAATGATAATGAAAGTATTGGGGAAGGAAAGTGTAATACTTTACCAAATAGAAATGTATTTCCCATAACTTTAATTAGTCAAGCAATGCTACAAGAAAGATTTAATATTTTAGAAATACAGAAAAAAAAGACCAAAATAAGAGGTTCAAAATGGTACTCATCTTTTAGCTAAAGACGTCATTCTATGGCGCGGTTTTCGCGCCAAAACACATTAAAATGCTGTTTCCATGGCCGACACATTAGAACCCGCTTATTTCAATAGTACAACTTTTTTGTTATGCTACAGAATGCAGGCCGCTATGTTGTGTTGCAGTACAGCATGTATGTTGCATGGTAGCAAATATATTTTGTGAATTTGCACAATTTATAAAACAGTTACAACTTGATGAGAGAGTTTGTATTTGAATCGGATGGAAATGTTGTTTTCATTGAATTTTTTTTTATTTTAAAGGATTAAAAGGTTGATATTTTGTAAAGTAATAATTCTAAGACTTTTTACAATGTACTGTATTGAAGTTTTAATTGTGAAAATGTTAAAGATCTATGTTTTCAGTGAGTTGCAATTAGGTAAGTAACGTACTGTTTGTAACATTCCATGAGACAAAGAAGACTTGTACCGTGTATATATTTTTGAAGTAAGAAAAGTACAAATATACAGTTTTTTTTTGTAAATTTAATTAAAAGCAAATATTATAAACATGTTTAATAAGTAAAGAAGACATTTGTATGTGTTTGTTGTTGTTTAAAAAAGTTTGAGTTTCTTTATTTTGTCCAAGTACGGTTACGATTTTGAATTTTTTTATTTTAGCATTACAAACAGAACACTAAACCTAACCCTAAAACTAACCCTAAACCTAACCCTAAAACTAACCCTAAACCTAATCCTAAACTAACCCTAAAACTAACCCTAAACCTTACTCTAAACTAACCCTAAATCTAACTGTAACAACTTTTACTTTTATTACGATTATTATTTTTTAGTTAAACAACAAAAAAAAAAGTCGTAACACAAATAAAAAAATATCCGATAGAAAATTGATAAAAAAAAAAGCCGTAACACAAGTAAAAAAATATCCGATAGAAAATTGATAAAAAAAAAAAGCCGTAACACAATTTAAAAAGTATACGATATAAAAAACATGAATCAAATTGTAATTTGTTGATTTTATTTTACATTTATTATTATCATTTAAATTGTATACGTTAATAAAAAATAATATTTAAAAAAGACGATTTTATTTTGTTTTTATTTTCGCATTACAAACAGAAAAATTATTAAAATCAATGGCCCATGAATGTTCATATTTTATAGTTTTAGCGTGAAAACGATGACATCCAATGGTGTCTTTAGCTATAATACAAGCACCTTCAAAATTTATATAATTTTATATACATATACACAGTGTTGCCTTTAAACAACTCATTGCATAACAAAAGCTTTTTCATCAGCTTTCCAAAAAGTTAGAATGAAAAAGCTAGAAACAGATTAATATTAATGGATCATGTGATAGAAAGATTGTTGAAAGGGAAAACATTCTAATCTTCTCATAATAAAATACAAATAATGGGAATATAATTTAGATGACCCAATGGATTTAGACAATCAGGTTAATTTTCAATTTAAAAAAATATCAAATGTTATTGAATTAAATTTTGACTAAGAGAAAAGTTCTTCTAGTTTATAATATTCTTAATAGATGCAACACAAAAAGTGATTGATGGCTAGTGAGATATATGTTTCATATTAATATAAAACTAAGGAAATGAAAAGTACTAAAAAAAAAAAAACTGTTAATAGTTTATGTATAAAACATTCAGAAATCCTCCATAAATTTTCAAAGGATTTCCTCAGAAGAAAATGAAGATTGATAATTATGAATTAGAAGCTCAAATACCCTTAGTCAAATTATTAATGCAGATGAAAACATAAAGAATGAAATTAATCATAAAATTAAGTTTAGATGGAGTGACAAGATTGTCACATGTTTTACTAACTCTTATTTATGAACCTGAAATTTGGATACTTAATAGAAGAACAATATAAAGACTTCATACCACTCTACAAAATGAATGATGTATGTTAGGAATAACAAAAAGAGCATGAAAATGAAATATATGAATAAGAATACAGATATCACTGTAAGAATTAAAAAATCTAAATGGAGCTGGAGTGAATATATTGCTAGAAGATATTATAGTATTAAACTGGATTCCAAGAGATTGTAAAAAATTTAGAGACTATATAAGATGGATGGTTGGACTAATGAAAATTGTCAGTATGAATTGAGAAAAGTGAATTAAAGTTGGAGAAATCTTCATTCTGTACTGAATTGATAAAGACTGAAAATTATGATAGTTTGCCAAATTGATAATTCATCTAAAAAAAACTAATTAATATAGATTTTTCAAGTAATGCAGTGGTTTTAAACTTTTTAATATTCTAAATATTCTTTATTTTTTTAATTATTCAGACCTTGCATTTCATTTCAAATTTTTTTAGATTTTATTTTAAATATAAACCAGGTCAGAGAAAATCGCTCTGATTAATTTCTTTAAATCTCGCTTTTAACTCAGGCTGCACTTCCACTATGGCAACAGACCATCCCTTCAAGCAGAGAAGTATAATACCACAGATAGATGAAACATCAACGGTACCTATAACCAGACAGGCTATACAAAGTATAATCTACGATCACATTTCCAGGCTATAGCACTTACTCAACTGCTAGATTCAAATCCTGCCATCTGAAGCACTTTATTTGTTTTCAGGAGCCAGCTAATCACACATTATATAGTTAGCATCCTCTGGATGACAGGTATCCAATCCAGGGCTTAACATATCCCAAGCTAGCTCCTTTTATCAATTGTGAGGGGGGAATCTTTGACACACTTGCCCAAAAATTAAACTATTTATAAATTAAACTACTAGTTATGCAGTTCTAAGGAAGAGAATCGATCAAATAACAATTAAGCAAACAAATATTTATTTTTACATACACAAACATAATTATAACACTATGTAATAAAAATTTACATAGGCAATTTTAAAGATTGCATTGGCTGTAACTACGAGAATTCATTAAAGTTCCTTTCATTCACATATATATGTAGATATTTATAATGGAAGAAAAATAAGTATATTTACCTAGAATTTAGAATAATATGTCACACTTTCATGGATTCAGTTCCTTGCTTGTTTCCTTACTTGTCGACTACCAACCGGTTGACCTTTGATTTCCATCAATGGTTTCTGGCTTTTTATTGATTCTTCAAGTTTACAATGATGGAGAGAGAGAGAGAGATTATCAGCAGTTTACAGATCATGGGGTAAGCATTGGTTCAAAGTGAAGAACATATTAATTGTATTAAGGACTCAGGATCGAAGGCTAGCCAAACACTTCTAGGGTTCTTCAATACCTCATGTTGTTAGGTCAGCCTTCTATGAAGATAGGTCAATGAACATGCATACTGGAAACATAGACAGCTTTTCTGACTGTCTTCTCTTCTTTATTTTTTTAATAGTAATACAGCAGTGTTGAATAATAATTTGGCTGTGTCTGAATAACAATCTGACTGGGAATTATATATATTTCTTGTCTCTTTTGTCTTTTATATTTCTTCCTCTCATTGTTTTCTCTTTATTGTTCTCAGCAAGTTTAATTAATTTTATATTTCTTATCTTAATACCCCTTCCAGATTGTTTTAGAATTATTTTTTGCATTCTTTGGTTATCTAATCTCATTTCGAGATTAATCTACATTTCTTGATAAGATAGTAAATGTGAGTTTTCCTTTCTTTTTTAATTAGTTCAACTGGGAGTTGTCTTTTCTTTTATCAGCCAAGTAATCTTTAATGAACTAAAGTTTTCTTTTTTACAAATTATATTTTTAGTTTGGTTTCATTTTTACATTTATTTGTTATTATTGTCTTTTTTTTTCTTCATCCATACATTTTTTTTAAAATTTATAAAAAGGGAGAGCTAGTTTTAATTTTTACTTAAGAATTATCCCCCCCCCCATTCACTTCTTAATACTAAAACCCTTATTTTTTTTTTAAAAAAAGGTGATGCAATTCTTTATTTTTGCAAGTTTGCATTAAAAAAAAACTGTTAAAAAAAACACATTTTTCTTTCTATTTTATTCTCACTTTTCTTTTTTTTAAAATCAATTTGATCATTTATTTTTAAATTATATATGCAAAGCAGGATATGTATTATTTTAACATATATATTTGCCAGCAGTACATTATAGCCCCCCCCCCAGTTTGAAAGGTAAAATGTGTCAAATTGACCATTTTTATCTCTAATAATATTTATAGCTTTCTACTTCGATTTTTTCTTTTTATTATTTACTTACTATTTTGGTTTACAAATACGACTTTTAACTTTTATTTATTTATAAAGAAAACCCTTTCTTTAATGCTTATTTATTTATTTCAAATAAGTTTTAGAATTGTTAAAATGAATAAACTACCAGGGTGGCTTCATTTTCACTGCTCTTCTTTCCATGCTGTACTCTATGTTGATTTCAGCAATTGTCATGTGTGATAACCATCAGGGACAACATGCACCTCTACAATGTGTACAAAGGTTGGAATGTTGTGGACCACAGAATTCATTTGGCTTATATCTGACTTATGCACTAAACAAAAAAAACCTTTAACTTCTATGCTGGGAATGACTTTCTCCAATGAGTCTGCATCCTAGGAGATAAAATGGGGTCACTGTGAATGACAGTATTCATCCACTGACCATTTGTCTTAGGCTAGAATGAAATTTATTATCACATGGGAATTTTTCTCCCAAAGAACTGATTTGCGGCTTATGCTGGTATTTTTCCAGTGCACATATTTGAGATATAGGATCAGGACTATTTCTACCAGTGTGATTTGGATGGGCCCAGCAATCTCTCTACTGGATCCTCATTCTATAGGACTATTCCACTCTTCTGCCCATTAAGAGTACATTTTCACACAGCATGATGACCCATACTTACTATACCTTCATCATTCTTCACTTTCTCACCCCATCCCCCTTTACAACTCCAATCCATCTGACAATCTACGCTTATACTAAAGATTATTTTTATTCTAGATTTTCATTTATTCTTTATACAAAATTCAGTTTATTTTATTTATTCAACTTTATTCTCATTACAGTATATTGATTCTCAAAAAAAAAACTTTTACTTGGTTTCAATTCCGTTATTAACTCCAAAAAACATTTTATTGTATTTTATTTATTTCTGCTATCATATATTAGCTCTCAAAATCATTATTTTAGTTCATTTATTTAACTTTGTTTTCATTAACATATATTGATTTAAAAAAAAATTCTATTATTTTATTTCACTTTCGTTATTAATTCTCAAAAAAAAAACATTTTATTTTATTTATTGACTTTTATTTCCATTATTCTTATAATCCATGGATAAAATTTATTTATATTTTTTGATATCTAAAAGTTCATCCCAATTTTTTAAATCAAACTCACATAACCTTTGTCAGGTGATTCCTTTTTATTTCTACCGTACTCCCTCAGACCAAGGAATCTTAACCTACTTCCATGCCTGGCTTTATGTTCCAGGCAGTTGATTTCTAGTTTATGGCTAGTATATTTAGAATCCCCTTTCTTTTATAGCTATGTGATGATCTATGTCTATTATTTTTACCTCAATCATTTTTATCATGATCGTAGTTTATGGCATTTATAACACATTTTTTTCTCTTTCAAGTTTTGTTTTATTTTCTACCTCTATTGCTGTCTCTGGCTTAAGAGTAATCATAGGTAGAATTTGCTTGCAGAAAATGCACTTCCATTTTATTTACCATTTTGTTATTTGCACTCTTCCTTTCTGATGTGTTTTGTTTCTGACACCTTTTTATTTTTAACTTTGAAGTTGTTTGAACACAAATTTTCTGGTTCTGGCTTAATTTATAACTCTGACTTATTTTTTGGTTGACTTAAATTTTTGTTCAAAATTATATTTATTTCATTTCCATTTGCAATACTTGAGCTATTTAACTGTGTATTTATTTAAACTTTCCTGTTTCCTACTGTTAATGCCTATGCTACTAATTTCTAATTTAACTATATTCTCCTTGCTTTTTAATTTTACCACACCAATTTCTTCTGTTGATTTATTTATATCTTTACTAGTATATCCATCTCTGTTCTTATGCTCTCTATTATTTTCCTCTCCTCTCATTTTCTATAATCATTTCCAATCCCACCGTTCTATTTCTTTTCTCAACATTTCTGTCTTTCCATTCTTTCTTCTTGCAATCTTATTATTTCTTTTATGTCTACATTATTTTGCACTTCCATTTTTGATTAATAATTTTCTTTTACTAACTTTTATAACACAAATTTTTTTTTACTTATTTTTAAATATTTTAGTTGAAGTATTCAACCATCTCGTCCTTTCTAATTCCCACCTTACCACCAATACTCCTAATATGTATAAAATATTTATCTCTCTAGTCTCTCTCTTTTTTATTTACATTTTACTATTTAATATTATAATTTGTTTACTTTGGTCTATTATCTTCTTATATCTGCTCAGCGATTTCAACTTTTTACCTTTATTTTAACTTTTATTATCATGCAATTTTGCATTTATCTAGAATTTAGTTTCAAACTTTTTTAATTTTAACTTCAAATGTGATTTTAATTACTCTGGTACTTTGTGGCACTTCGGCACCCACATTGGAAGGCCAATTGAACCGAGTCTGAGAAAATCTGATTATTTTCTTTAAGTCTCGATTTTAACTTGGGCTGCACTTCCACTATAGGTAAAACATCAATGGTATACCTATAACCAGACCAAGGTTATACAAAATATAATATACTATCACATTTCCAGGTTATAGCACTTCTTGACTGCTAGTTTCAAACCCCTTCCATCCAAAGCACTTTTATTTGTTTTGAAGATAAACTTCAGGTGCCAGCTAACCACAGGTTATATAGTCAGCATGCTCCAGACAATAGATATACAATTCTAACTCCCTTTATTAATTGTGAGGGGGAAATATTTGGCAGACTTGCCTAACACTTAAGCTATTTATAAATTAAACTGCTAGTGATGCAGTTCTAAGAGAGAGTTGATCAAACAATAATTAAGCAAACAAATATTTATTTTTACACACATAATTATAACACTATATAATAAAAATTTACATAGGCAATATTAAAGATTACATTGTCTGTAATTATGAGTTCAAGAAAGTTCCTTTCATTCACATATATGTGTAGATATTTATAATAAAATTATATTCACCAAGGATTTAGAATAACATGTCAAACTTTCATGGATTTAATTCCTTGTTTCTTTCCTTACTTGTCAACTACCAACCATTTGGCCTTTGATTTCCATCGATGGTTTCTGGCTTCTTATTGATTCTTCAAGTTCCAAGTAGAGAACATCTGATAGTACTAAGAACTCAGGATCGAAAGTTAGATGAACATTTCTAGGGTTTTTTAGCACATTGCTAGGTCAGCCTTCAGTGAAGATAAGTCAAAGAACATGCATACTGGAAATGTTGATAGCTTTTCTGACCATTTTCTCTTCTTTTTTAATAGTAATACAGCAGTGTTGAATAATAATTTGATTATGTCTGAATAACAATCTGACTGGGTATTATATAAATTTATCGTCTGTCTTTTATATTTCTCCCTCTCATTGTTTCCTCCTTATAATCCTCAGATCAAGTTTAATTAATTTTATTTTTTATTTTCATCTTTCTTCCAGATTCATCTAGTTTCATTAGGATTAATTTTTGCATTCTTAGGTTATCTAATCTCATTTTGAGATTAATCTACCTTTCTTGATAAGTATGTTTTTCTTTAATTAATTCAACTGGGGGTTATCTTTTTTTTTATCAGCCAAGTAATCTTTAATGAATTGCAATTTTAAAAGTTTTCTTTTTTATAAATATTTTTATTCTGATTTCATTTTTACATTTATTTGTGATTATTTTTTTTCATCCATACATTTTTTTTTAAATTTATAAAAAGGGAAAGCTAGTTTTAGCTTTTACCTAGGAATTACCCCCCCCCCTCGTTAATACTAAAACTTTTATTTTTAAAAGAAAAAAGTGATGCAATATTTTATTTGTGCAAGTTTGCATTTCAGAAAAAAACTCATTAAAAACCATATTTTTTTCTTTTATTTTATTATTCTCACTTTTCTTTTTAAATCAATTTGATCATTTATTTTTAAATGATTATATATGTAATGCAGAATGTTTTTTTAACATATATATTCGCCAGCAGTACAATATATATATTTTATATAGAGAGGAATGATTTTTCAAAAATTAATTAGAAAACCTTTCTTTTAAACTAACTTTTTAAATTAAAGTAGACATTTTGTTTTTGTACCCCATTTAATTTTTTGGTTTCAAATTTCCTATTCATGAAATATTTCTAAATATTTATGAATCTGCACTATGCAACTATCTCAAAATAAACCAAAGAATAATTCTTATTTTTAAAACAGATATATATTTTAATAAGATTTATCACTAATAGTGATTAAGCTAAGAAGTGTTCAAAAATATAATTATACAATATAAAATGGTAGCAAAATTGATAAAAAAAACCCAACAATATGAAGAAATTAGTTGAAAAAAAGAGAATGAATTATATAATGATAATAGTTGATCATTATTATATAATTTATACTGAAAAAAATAGAAAAATTGTTGGAGATTTTAATCTGGAAGTAAAAATGAATTGTGATAATTATCAAATTTTATAGAAATTATATATACAACTGAATGTGATACAATTAGTTACACAAATTATTAAAGTGCTAGAATTTATACAAATTACAGCATAGAAGTAACTTGTTATCAATTCTTTAAAATAAGATATTGTTTAATAACCAATTTCCAAAGTAAAACTATAATACTATAGTCTCGTAGGACTGATTTCAAAAGAAAATGTTTCATCAATTGCTTCAAATCCTTAAGCAGTACTAAATGCAAATTAAATTAATTGAAATTTTACTTATTTGAAATGGTTAAAGATGTTATACACATGATTATTCTACCTAATATTTGTTAGTCAGTAAGCATACAGGTAGCGATTTCATTCTTTAATAATTCTATTTTTTTATGATTCTTTTCATGAATATATATAATTTGAACAATTCTATTCTATTAAATATATTTGATTTCAGTATTTAGCAACTTATGAAAAGTTTGAAAAAACACTTTGTTCTATAATAAATGTTTCTTGAATTTGCTATATATTTAAAAACAATAAACGAAATACAGAATTACTAATGTGTTGATTTTGCATTATAATTATGTAGAAAGTTAAACAGTTCTATTTTTTAAAAAAGCTTAACAATTGGATTAAATGTTCACATAACATGATAAATTATTACACATTTGAATCTTTCCTAGGAGTTTTGTTTTGTCATTGCTCATGAGATAGTTACCGTCTAACATGTAATACCTTCTTTCAATGAACTCATTATTGAAAACTTTAGTAATGAATATCTAATTCAAGGTAAATAAATATAGAATTATAAAAGAAATATTCCAAGTAATAAAAGTCCATCAGCTCGACCAGAAATTTTGAATTTATAGCTGTGACTATTTGTAGTCATATATATATATATATATCATTTATTATAATCATTTCCCAGTAAATTATAGTACTATAATATTGTGAAAAACTTATGAACACTTAATCAATCGAATTATACATAACTCAAAATAATAAGACAACTGGTTTGTATGCAATTTAATTTAATATCGTCAAATCGATTTTCGTTCACAAATGAACTTTCCCAAGATGGTATTTTTAAAATTAATCATGTGACAAAATGTATAATGGGGGTATACAGATATGTAAATTTATACAAATATTTTTTTATTTTCTCAAGAGTTTATTTCTAGTGATAACCGCTAAAATGTATAAAGCTGTAGAATGTTTATTGTCACATGATTAAATTTAAAAATGGCATCTTAAGGTTATTTGTGAATGAAAATCAATTTGATATTAAATTGTATAGAAACTAGTTGTGTACTATTTCGAGTTATGCACAATTTGATTACGTATATAATATAAATCATGTTATAAATAAATCAGGAATGGTAGTTATATGAAGCTTATACAATTTAATTAATCTTATTTGAAAAATGTTTACATTAAGATGGAAAGGAGTTTATTATATGAACTCAAAAAGCCTGAAGACATTAAACTTCATACCATAACCTTAAATGAGACGCTACATTGTGTTAAAGAAATAGTCATCAAAAATGAGTAAACTAAAATTTGATCAAGCTTATTAACGATTTGATCATATTACCTTGATTATTAAACCTTTCTTCAAGATAAGAACTTAATTTATATTATTTGTTTCTAGATTTGTATCATTACTAAAATTTTTATCAAATCAAAAATAGATATCTTTGTGATAAACATTTTATATTTGTAAGATGATTCCAAAAATTATTTCCCATAAAAAAAAAATTTACAAAATATGAATATCTACTTTTTAATTTATCAATCTTATTTCATAACAATCTAATTTTCATAAAAGTTATTATTATTTTTTTTTATCTATCAGAAATATAAAAAAAAATCTTCCCCTTTAAACTAAAGATCTATAAAGTACTACTTCACTTTTCAATTAACTATTTAATTAAAATTAAATCAAGAAATCAATTTACCAATGCTGTGGCAAATGGCAAACTATTACTAATGATGATTATATCACTTGTTCATAGTACTCAAATGCCTAATTACTTTCCTCACCTTTAGACAGATAGCTAACATCCATATGTATATGGCTGTTGATGAGATTTTTATTTAAATTCATCACAAATAAATAACAGAACAATATCAAATCAAATTAAACAACATTATCATCTCTTTAACATATGCTTTTTATACATTAAAATGCTTTGACTGTATTTATCACTTACCATGTCTTCTAATTATGAATTAAAATACTTAATTAGTAGGCCCCGTGCAAGTGGGTGTGTAGGTTGTTTACTGCACAGAGATGCCTATGAAAGGGAGTGCCAAATTGTGGCTAATGACACACGGATTCATGTCAGTATACACAACAAAAAAAATATTGCAGTGGATAGGAAACTCCTGCTCTCCATTAATTATTTGTTTATAGGCAAATGAAATGCATTAAAGATCCATTTTCTGTGCACAGTTCACTACATTATCTGTAATGTGAATAGTACTGCCACTTTCTTACAATTATATCTTCATTTGATATATCTAATTGATGAAGTGAAAATATAAGGCAATTTTATTTATCAAGCTTCAACGTGTTTAATTGTCTAATATTTTAAATTGTTTTCATAAATTCACGGTATGATTTAAAAATTTTAATAATAACAAAGCATGAATTCTTTTATACAAAAAAATTCTTACTCATTAATTTTATTGTAGATACCCGAGTCTGAAAAAAAAAAATTATCTATTGCCAAAAATGCAAGAGAAATTGTGTCACCAACTGTCAGGCTCTTTGAGCAAGTTCCTGGAATCTTTTAGCGAAAAGAAAGGATGGAATATCATTGGTATCTCTATCTTCTGAAATTTGTTAAGCATCTTTAGAAGCTATACAGAAGTGAAAGATTAACAAGAGAATGTTTCATCAATATCTGCAGAGAGATAGAACAGAACCTCAAGGACAAGAATGCATGCCATCAACATCTACCGAAAGAAGGGAAGTAGAAGCACACAAACAAAGTTTTGGGTTTATCATCAACATCAGTGGTCATTTTTGTTTCAGAAATAGTTGAACAAAGTCAAATTGATGACACTTCAAAAAAATTTGCCTACTGGGAAAATCCAAGTATGTGGCGAATCCAAAAAATAAGTCAGAAAGAAAATTTTCCACTTCTTATTATAGTAGATTATTTCCAAATAGAAAAGAAATATTATTAAGATAATGATTAGTCTACTCAGTTTCTAAAGATTTGATATGTTATTTGTATTGCAAACTTTTTGTTGGCTAAAGTCACAACTTAATTATGAATATGGATGCAAAAACTGGCACCATTTATCACATATTTTAAGTAAACATGAAAAAGTCATATCAAAAATTATATTAGTTTTGCTCAACTTCAAATAAATTTAGCAAAAAATACCATAATTAATTCGTGAGATCGGAAGTTTATGAGACAGGAATAAGGTATTATTTGGTAATTGAAAGGATAATTCATGCAATATAGTTCTTAGCTTTCCACCAATCAGCTGAACAGTTATATGTAAACAACAATGGCAATTTTTTGAAGTTAATAAGAAATATTCTCAAATTTGATTCAGTTATGGCAGAATACTTATGGTATATTCAAAACCCAGCTTCAAAAAATGTTACCCATTATTTAAGACATCAAATTCAAAATGAAATGGTTCAACTTCTTTCTAATGCTATTAGCCAAAATATATTAGAAATGGTCAAAGATGCTTTCCGATTATTTTGGGTACAACCCCTGATGAGTCGAGTTGACAGATGTCAATTATTATTTGTTTCGTACATTATATATATAAAAAAATCAAACACAAATGAAATTAGAGAACATTTTCTAGGATTTTGTTCTGTAGATGAGACAATAAGGCAGGGATTGTATGCTTTTATTTTTAAGCCATATTAAAAGACTAAATTTAGGTATTCAAAATCTTCAGGAACAGGATTATGACAATGCCCTAATATGAAAGACAAATACAATGGGCTACAGCAAAAAATACTAGAGAATAATCCTAGAATTTTTTATGTTCATTGTTCAGCACATAGTTTCAATTTAGTTGTAAATGATGTAAAAATTTCACTTGAAAGTTTTCTCAGTATAATTCAGGAATGTTATAATTTCTTTTCTGCATCCACAAAACTTAAATATAAAACCATTGTCTAATACAAGATGGGAAAGTCTTGTTGAAGCAATCTCATCATTAAAATTATAGGCCAAAGAAATATATCTTGCTTTACAAAAAATCAAAAATGATACTACAAAAGTCATAGACACAAGATTTCAGGCAAATGCATTGGTATCAAAATTAAAGTCATTTAAATTTACTTGTTCCCTGATTGTGTAGCATAATATTTTGGGTAAAATTAATATTAGCAAGATGTTTCAGAGTCCTGATTGTAACTTAGTGAAGCTCTCAAAAGTTTTAAAAAATTAAAGATGATTTAAATGAATTTAACAGATAAATAGTTTGAATCCATTGTAAGTTGTGTGGCTCAGATGGTAGAAGACTTAGAGATCGAGTCAATATTTTCTGCCAATACAAGATGAAGAATAAAGAACTGCATCAAAGATCTGAAATTAAATTTTTAAAAAATATTTATTTTTGGTAATAATCGATTCTGTATTAATGTCATTGTGTGGAAAGGTTTTGGCAACAATACATTTAAAGTTTTATGAAGATTAAATACATTATCATATTGGGGTGAAAGTGAAATTTTATCACCCTGTAACAATTTAGAATTAAAATTAGAAGATCATTCGAATAAGAGCAACAATATAGATGGTGTATTCCTATTCAAAGAAATAAAATCTTTGAAATGCTTTTTAAGTAAAAAGATGACCCTCAGGGATATCTTAAATTTTATCTATAATAATCATTTGGTTGACTGTTTCCCTTATACTGCCATTGCTTTAAGAATATATTTGACTTTATCAGTATCAGTTGCCACTGCCGAAAGGAGTTTCTCAAAATTAAAAAAGGTAAACAAAATATTTAAGATTTTCAGTGTCGCAGAAAGATGATTAAACCTATCAACAATTTCTATAGAAAGTGAATTATTATTTGATTTGGATCTGAATGCCTTAATTAAAAAGTTCCCTAGTTTAAAGATTAGAAAAATTCCTTTATAATGAAAATTTTACAATTTTATAAATAAAATATATAACTAATCTAATCATTTTGAGTTTCATTATTTACATATCATAAAAGAATGGGCATATGTATATTCAATTTGTTTTAGGCCTAAAAAATAGGGGTGCCAAAAAGCGGCTTGCGCAAAGGCTCCTCATACATCAGAACCAGCACTGTTAATTCGGATAGATTAAGTGAATGTTGAAAACAATCAAAACATTTTAGTGTAAAAATAAATGTCTACATTATAATGCATAATTCGAAATTGGGAAAATTAAAGATAGAGAATCAATATATTTTAAGGTCATTGAGTTTATTAATGAATTTTAAATGATACATTTTATTGTTTCAATCCCTATCATTTATTACTTATTGATTTCATACATTTTATTGTTTCAATCCCTGTCATTTATTACTTATTGATTTCATACAATAAAAATAATTTAAGAAATTGCATTAATAACCTCGAAATGAAAGGAAAAAAACTCATTTTAATAATTTAATATGCATCTTTTCAAGGAAGACTTTGCTAATGTAAAAATAACAAATTAAATTAATTTCAATATTGAGAATATTTAACAATAAATAAAAATTATATAAATGTTGTAATATGAATATAAAAACAAAAAAGTTGTTAGTCATGATTAAAAAATAAAGAATGCAAATTACACATAAAAAACTCTAATTGAACTAAGAAGAAAAACATAATTAAATAAAATTAACTCAAGAATAAATATAAAAAGAAAAAAAAAATAAAAGAAATAGATGTAATTTAAGTTTGCAGAATGATTTTATTTGAAAAGATTTAAAATAGTAAAAATGTAATGCTATGATGATATTTATAGTAATAAAGGTAAAATCCATCACCAACAGCCTCTTATTCTTTATTTTTCCAACAGGGTATTAGATCTTCATTTGACTAACTTGATGTACTTATCAATTTAGCTAGTAATAGCTACTTATATACTCGATGATTGAAATCTTAAGCGGAATTCCAAGAGACTGTAAAAGACCCAGAAAAAAGTTACATGAGATGGATGGATGAAATAAAAAAGTGTGCAGGGATGCGGTGGAAAAAAGAGTAGAGATTGGAGAAGATGGATTGAAACTTGGAAAGACCTTCATTTTGCAGTGAATCGATATTTGACAATGATAATGATCAATATAAGTTCATTATGAACAGCTATTTAAAAAACATACTGTAAATCTGAGAAATCAAAATTAAAAATGATAAGTATATTTAAAGAAAATATTCTGAAATTAATGAATGAACATAAAAATTAGTGAGTTTTATAACCAAATTTCTTTCACATATTTGTTTATTTAAAAAAATATATTTATTGACATAATAAAATTGTACAGATGAATAATAAATACACTTAGTTAATGTTGGCTCATCCATTGCTGACGTTCGTCTGGTAGACGTATGCCAGAACCATTCTCTGCACTAGCAGGTTGATATATGAGTAAATACGTATTATTTTGTTGGTATTGCCCACCCCTTTTGAGGTTGACCCAATAATGCTAACTTATCAGCTGGGATACATGTAGTGTGAAATCAATGCCTCTCTAGTAGAATCCAACATGTTGCAACCTAGACTACTTCTTCCACGATACCCTACAATGTGGATATATCAGGTCCAAAATTCATGTAGAGTCTGTGGGCCATACTAGTAGGCTCCATGTATTATTAAACAAAAATCTAGAGGATAGTATCTTGTCCTTGTTTTGAAGAGCTTTGAGCCTATTGCAAAATATAGCATTGGGGTCCGGGGTTGGTTGTGTGAACTTTGTCCTGCGCCTTGTGTACCAAAAAGTGTATGTCAGGAAGATAGATAACCTGATAACTGTAAAGTCTCCAGAGAAGAGACAACCCCTGATGTCCAGGATTTTGTCCACTGCTATAATGCAGTGTTGAGAGATGACACTTTGAATACTGTTATAGCCTGGACATATATTTAACAGATGATTAAAGGTCTCCTCTAGAACAGGCATGACAAATTGGGTCTATTTTATTTAGAAACCGCTTATAGTATAAGAATGTATTAGTTGGCATGGAGCCCATATTCACCTTGATCAGATAATCCAAAAGTTTGGGTTCTAGTAGCAGATATTTAAATATTGTGACTTTATGATTGCTGCACCCTAGGTGAGCATAAATAACTGTATTTTCAGGATTCAGCAGGCGATGTGCCTGCCAGATGTTGATTTTATCATTAAACTCTTGTTGAGTGCCCGATGTATAGAGATTGTTGTTTAATAATGGTGTCAAGCCATGTGTGTTTACTGGGGGGAGGTCTGTCAGTAGGTATTACAGTCTCTATAATATCTGATAGAGGGGATTTTTTCCCCATGTTTACTAAAAGTGAATGCCCTTTTTGGAAATTGATTGTTTGAATTGAATGGAGACCCATACCGTTCTGTCTCCTGTGAAACTGAAGTCTGCGGATGCTAATTGCAGTGGTCCGACCTCTCCATAAGAGCTGACCACAGAGCCTCCGAATTTGTAAGCTGAATGATTTGGTAACTGTCATTATTGGCAGATAGTAATTTATGCTCGCCATAATCTTCATATTAATCAGAGCAATCTTCCCTTGTAGGGACAGGTATGTCCTTGACAGCAACTGAACCACCTTAGTAGCATTGCTTATGATGGATTTTTTGTAGGCAGACAGACATAGCAGTCTGTGACTTGAAGATAGGAAACCCCAGAAAACACACAGGTTCCGCTAAAAAATTGGATAGTATTTTCCTACCAGTGTTGATGCAACAGGATGATGACTTGTGAGGATTGATGGATAATTTATAATCTTTAGTATAATTGGTAATTATGGAATGAAGTGTCTTCAGATGTTTACGGGATAGAAGAATCACAAGTATGTCATCCATGTATGTGAAAACCTTGATGTTTTTCTTAAGCCGGGGCACATATATCCCTGGAAGTTTGTAATTTTTTTTTCTCACAACTCTGATTATACAACTAAATATGAAATATGGTAGTTCAATTTAATGCAATGAAAATATTACTCAGATGAGTAAACTGAATGTTATTATGTTTCATATATATAGAAAATTCATTTTCTAATACAATGAATAAAATTTGTCATGTTTATATTATCAACATTAATCACAAAGAAGCTACCATTTTATTTACATTGTTGGTATAAAATTTTGTCCATAATTTTATATTACTGAAAACCAAGCAATTCATCTGTTAAATATCTCTTTTTTTAAAGCATTTAAAAATGTTATCATTAGTGCTATCCCATGTTTTTTTTTTAAAAATTATACTAATTTACTAGTCCTAACTTCAATTCTTGCTATTATCAAGCTTTAATGAATCAGAAGAAATTAAAAATTAGTTAGATACACAGAACTGATAACTAAAAATTATTCAATGTTAAATTTTTTTAAAAGGTCAAGGGATATAAATAACTCATACACTTTCTTTGAATTTTTCTTACTTCAATTCTCCTGCTTTAAGATGATCCAACTCTCCCCCTTCTCTTTTCCATTCAATAATTACTAATTATTAAAGAGGAAGACAACCTTTGATAATGCGCTGTTTCTTAAATATTATAAATCTCTGCGCACTCACCCGCCAGTAATGAATCACTTAAGTTTAGAGTGTATTTGTATATACACCAACTCTTACTGACCATGCTTATATTAAGGCTTGAGTATATTGTGTGCCTGATGTTATAATCAAATATTGAATTGTACAAATTTAGTTAACCTATTGCAGGAGAAAGACAGTCTCATTTTTAACCACCTATGATAAGACTTATAAATGTAAATCTATTATTATAAAGCACTGAAAATTTTGTAATTATTAAAGAAGTCAACCTCCAATAATGCGCTATTTCTTGAATATTATAAATCTCTGCACACTCACCCACCAGTAAGTTTTAAAACTTAAGTGAATAGACTCAAGCCCTGATATAAGCATGGTCAGTAAGAGTTGGGGTACATACAAATATACTCTAAATTTAAGTGATTCACATAAGTTTTTAAAACTCTTACTGGCAGGTGAGTGCACAGAGATTTATAATATTCAAAAAATAGCACATTATCAGAGGTTGACTTCCTCTTTAACAATTACAAAATTTTCAGTGCTTTGCAATAATATATTTACATTTATAAGTTGTATAAGTCTTATCGTAGGTGGTTAAAAATGAGACTGCCTTTCTTCTGTGATAGTTTTAACTAAATTTGTACACTTCAATATTTGATTATAACATCCAGCACACTTGTAGACTCAAGTCCTGATATAAACATCGTCAATAAGAGTTGGTGTGTATACAAATATGCTCTAAACTTAAGTGATTCACTTAAGTTTTTAAAACTCTTACTGGCAGGTGAGTACACAGAGATTTATAATATTCAAGAAATAGCGCATTGGAAGCTGATTTCCTCTTTAATAATTACAAAATTTTCACTGTTTTATAATAATAGATCAACAATTACTAGTAAAAGCCTCTGTATCTCTCTTTTCTAATAATATTTCACTACTTTGTAATTTCTTCTAAAAATACCAGAGTATATTTTTTAATATCTTAAATCTATTTTCTGAAAAAAACAATGTCTGAAGGAACTTGTAAATAACACCCATCCTTTGTTGTACTAATGCCAATCTATTTTGTTAGATAAAGTATCTTAAAATGTTCTTAGTCATTCATTAGTCTAATGAATAACTCATAAAAAATTATTAATATACTTTCATTAAATGATTTGTGTCAAAGTTGTGACAGCATTACATTTGACACTTATCAAATAAACTGCAGTAGATTGCTATCTATTTATAAACTGAACAATGATAAAGTTATGTGTAAAAGATTGTGGTCTAGACCAACTGATGAGTGATGGTTCAGCAAGAAATGCACATCTTGGATAGTTAAGCAAAATTAATTATTGTCATCAACAGTAATTTTAGAAGCCAGTAAATCAAATGAGTGCTGGTTCAGCATAAAATGCATCTTGGGATCATTTGTCTTTTACAATGGGTTTCAAGAACATCTGTAATAAATTGTTATACCAAATGACTTCAAAATCATGTGAGATTATTTTTTTGATTACATATTAGGATTGAATTTTGTATTGAGAATGTCATGTAATAGTACACTTACTAGTATTAACTTGTTTTGAGGTAGAGGATTGTCACCATGTTGGGATTAATATAATCTTTAAGAGCACTGTCATCTACTTCTTCTCTTTTCAAGGGGAATTACATTGCCGCAGTGATCAGAAAACAATGACAGTGGTATATCAAACTTGCTTTTATATAGCCATAACATATAGATCAAAAAATAAGGACATTGGCATATCAAGCAATTCATTTTCATATATTAAATATTATTGTTAAGGTATAGCAAAATAGAGACTTCCCATTATCATATATCAAATCAAAATTTTCTATAGGATTTAAATGCCCTGCATCATAGTATATATTAAGTATTGTAGCAATGAATATATTTTATGCAGTTGTTCTGCACAAAATCACCAGATCAAAAAACATTTACTCTGTAAGCATATATTAATATTTTTACATACTGTACTATTTATTGTTCTCACTGTTTCTTTCTATATGCGATGGCTATTATGTATGACAATATTATATCCATATTAAAATCAATAATTGTTTACTATACACTATGCAATGTTGAATACACCAACAAAATGTATTTTATTTAATTATAAAGTTGAGTTTTAATCTTTTTATTCAAGATAAAGTACTTGGCTAAATTATAAAAATAATATCATTATAAATACAATTTGCTCCTCATTCATAAATCCTGAGGGGTAATTAATAATAATGATTCACAATTTAAATTCTTGTTAACTGCATTCTAATAATATTCATAAATATTATTCTGTGAATAGACCATTTTGGCAAGAAGCGAGTATAGGTTAAGATCAATTGCTTAAATATATTATAGTTCATCAATTATTTAATATCTGTAATGTTAAAATTATTATTGCTAATTTAAAAAAATACTTCAAATATCATTTTAGACATAGTTTGAAATAAATAAATAGTGGCTGAGTTTACTATTTAAATTCATGCTTCAGTGGTTGACTCACCAAGTGAGAGTTGCTTAATGTATCGATCTGGCCCATTAATGTCTGAAGATGGAAATGGAGCCACAGATATCATTAAGTATGGTAATACACCCACAAGGGATTTGTATATGATATTTTAGTTACATAAGTTATGTGTTTATTTCTATGCTGAGTAAATATATAGTTAATTATATTTTAGATATGCTATGAATAAGAGCAGTAGACAAGATCAATGAGTTGGACCTACCCTATTCCAGATCATTGCTAACCTAGTGGCGCTTAATGGAATGAACATATATCATTAAATTAATCATTTTATAAATAATATAAATTTTCCTATTCATTGTGCATCTAGTTTCTTCTTTTATTTATTATAACTACTTCCTGTGCATTTTAGGCTTACTATTTGCATCTATATATGTATGCTTTGTATGACTTCATTATTAGTATTACTCTATATATAATTTATCCAATACAATATATATATATATTTCAAGTAATGAATGCTATTTATTCAAATCTAAATTCATGCTAGTCTTCTATTATTTTTTATTTTATTATATAGTGATGTTGTAAAAATGCATTTTCATACCAACAAGGATGTGAAGCAAATAAATGGTAATAGACTTTTAAAAAAAAAGTTATTTTGGAATTATATGACCATAATAGGATATAATGGAGAAATATAAATAGGAAAAGTATTATAATCTTTCAGAAAAAAAAAAAAACTTGCTACAACAGAAGTTAAAAATGCATAATAATATATAAAATAAACTAATCTATGAGCAGCATTTGGTTTATGTGGATACATTTGTGGTTCGTAGATTAATTAGTATAATTATTGTTAATGGTTCTTATGTTTTTTTGTAGAGTTGGCAGGTCCATACATGTCCACAAATAACTGCAAATCCTGATGGTTATCCAAACTAATATAAGATATATATAAAACAATATTTTAGTTATTTGATAGTATTTTCATATTAATTAAAGTACTGTAATTGTTTAAATAAAATAATAATGGGGATTAAAACTAATAATAAAAAAAAAACTCTCAGAAAAAAAAAAAAACTAAGTAAAATTATTTTATTTTAGTATTTCTGTGAATATATTCCACTATAGTTTCTAAAATAACTATATATATTCACAGATATTTACAGAAAACACTTATATTACAGCATTTACAACTAAAGGAAGTGGAGGTGAATTAAACATAATAAGCTTCCAATACCAGATCCTCCTCATCATCTTGGTACAACACTGCCTTACTAGCTGGAGAGCCACTATGAATTTCTTTTTTGGTTCCTGTACTATCATGCCTATGGTTTTTTCTACGACACTGTTTCTTTGGACTTGCTAAATTCTCAGGTAATATTACTCCCTGTGTGAGCTTAGCAAATTCTTGCATAGTGAGAAAAAACCTTCAAGAAAAAAGTATAATAATATCTAAAAAAAAAATTAAATAAAAACTTAATGCAATTATTATTAATCTACAAACAATAGCAAATATATTAAAATAAAAATAATTTTGAAATGGCATTACTATTCTGAAAGGTACAAAAAAAAAAGTTACAATACAAATGACAGTTTTTATTGTCTCGATGCTTTGAAACTAATCCCATTTCAATATACAAGCAACTGGCAAAATGTGCTAAGAATATAATCTTCACATATTTTATATAAGCAAACACTACAAGGAGGTACATAAAAACCTGGAATTTTGTAATAAAAATTGTGTATTTATTTTTAGGTGTTACAAATTGAATCTCCTTCAAAACCCTATCCATTTGATGCAATGCACTAGTCTAAATGTGTTTTCCACGTTTCAAAGCAATCCTGAAACTCTTGCTAAGTCATACCATTTAATACCTCTGACTTCTTCAACACTGCAAAATGTTCTCTATTGGGGCATTTTTTGATTTGGGGGAATAAAAAGAAATCTCATGGAGCAATATTGGATAAATATGGTGGATGGATAAACTTGGTTATGCTGTTTTTTGGTTAAAAATTGTTTCATACCTAAGGCTTTGTGTGCTGTCACTTTGCTGTGGAGAAGCCACCACTCTCCATTTTGCCATAATTTGGGAAGTTTTCATCTCACCACTACTTGTAAGTAAAACACCTGATTACTATGAACTAATTCTGAGTGAACAATGCCACTTGCATGAAAAAAAATCCTAACATCATCTTGACATTGGATTTCATTAGTCACACTTTTTTGAGATGTAGTGAATTTGAACTTTAAATCATTTCTAAACTTTTGTTTTTTCCAGAACAGCTTGCTTGGAAGCTATTTCAAGTATTACAACTATTTATCCTGCCATTTTCCTTAACAGAAAACAGAATTTCACATTGTTCTAATTTTTCAGCCATCTAGAAAAAATTAATAAATAAGCAAGATACTTAATAAAGAAATTTACTACATGGCACCATAAATTCACTTGTTGAGTCCTCGCAAAAGGCATCTAATGGCAAAAACATGCACTACAATGGGTGCACCCACCAGCATCTAATTCCAGTTTCTTCTTGGTCTCCTTTCATGAGCCAGAATTTTTTTTTTTTACGAAAAAAAAAAGATGTATAAAAGAGCTGGGCAAGTCATACAAATGAAGCATAAATGATGACTAAGGATTATTATTTAATTATAGTTATCTTTTACTAGATAGCATAAACCTGTTTTTGAAAAAAAAAAATTAACACAAACATAATTATGGATCATCTTTCAAACTGAAATATAGGTTAGGAGACAAATAATCATTTTGATTTGACATATCTTACAAAGCTTTTATATCATATACTTATATTCCTAAAATCAGCATCAGGGTCTTTTTTGGATAATGAATTCTTAAATCTACACAAGTAAGCTTTCTTAATTAATCACTGATCAAGCTATAAGTGGTTTATTATTTAAAGAAACATTCAAAAATACAATTGTTTAGTACATAAACAACTGGATTAAAGCTTATTTGTAGAAACTTATAAAATTAAAATGCTTTTTTTTTTTTTGGCAAATACTTTTCCCCTGTTATAATGAATGATTCAAAACACATTTTTCTAGTAATATTTTTCTAGTAACAGTTTTATAAAATTAAAATTTTTAAAAATCTTATTTAATTTTTTTAACTAATTTCATTATATAAAAAATACTTAAAAATGAAGAAGACAAAAACTATTATTTTAGATAAATGCACTAGAACTCCATCATAGATTAATGATCTCTGCTGTTGATTCAAAAACAAATTTTAAACTATAGTAAAAATATTTAAATATTTTATTATATATTTCTATTGTACATAATAAAATGTAAAAACTTCATATTTAAAATTCAAATTGTTTAAACAAATTACTGTATTACCATTTGTTTCTAAACCATTATAAAAATAATAGATAATTTTTTATTTTTTTAATTAATGCTTTTATTGACTGTGCATTAAAAAAAAAAAAAAAATTGTTTCTTCAACAACAATTGGAGTTTTAAATTTAACTTGAAATGAAACCATGATGTGTCCAGAAATTAATTAAGTCAATCCCTTGTTATAAAAAATTGGCATCGACTTAATTAATTAATTTCTGGACCCCATGCTTTTATTTCAACTTAAATCTAAAAACTCCAATTGTGATTGAAAAAATAATTATTTCTTTTTAGTGCACAGTCAATAAAAGCATTTAATAATAAAAAAAAAAAAATTATCTCTACTATTTTTAAGTCTTTAGTATTGTCACAGTAAATGAAAATGTAAAACTATATTGTACTTTAAATTGACTAGACACATATAATTGATATATATTGTACCAGTCACTTCTTTTGATCACCAAGGGCGCCACTAGGTCACTAACAACCGAGAAGTAGAAAGACATGCATTACATGCAGATGTGTGGATGGCAAAGGAGGCAATTCAAAAAGAAATGGGATGGTCAAGTTTTTATATGAGGGATGCAAAAAGCAAAATGAAAATGTTTGGTAGATTGCAGTTTATGGATAATAAAAGAATAGCCAAAATTGTATTTAATTGGGTTATGAATAAAGGGCAGGTAACAAGATGGGTGAGTAAGGTAATGCAATATGCAGAAGATTTGGATAAAGAATTTATGTCAGTATACTTGTACAAAAGGTGGGATGATTATGTAAGGAGAATTGTAGAGTGTTATAGTGGTAAGGAATGGGATCAAAGAATAGATGCATTAATAAAGAATAGGGAGTTGGAGAGACAGAGAATTAGTATGGAGAGTAAAAAGAGTTTAAATATATATATAGAAGTAAAAGGAATATTAGGTGTGAGTTACTTTATGATAATAGCAAGGAAAGTAGTTTACTGTTTAAGGCTCAAACGGGATCGTTAGCAATAGGGGATTATACACATAAATGAAAAAACGTGGGTAATTTAGTCTGCAAGTTGTGTAAGGAAGGCACAGAAAATATTAGGCATTTGTTAATAGAATGTAAATGCTTGAAAGCAGAAAGGTTACAAATAATAATGTTGTGGAAAAATAAATATAAGGAAAGTGATTATACAGACTGGGTTTGCAAAAAGATAAGGGGGAATTATAGATATAAAGACCATGGAGTTGACAAAGATTATGTTGTGAAAATGGGATGGAGCAGGATATGGGAAAACATAGGGTGGGGAATGGAAAGGGAAGGTATAGTGGCTAACAGGTTTCTCTGGGCATTGTTGCTGAGAGATTCCTGACTCCATACAAGGAGAAGTCACAGTGCATTACATCACATATAAAATTTAATTTACGGTGGTCAAAAGTTAATGATGATGAATGCCACCAGCTAGATCCAGGTAGAGGAAGAGATCTTTAACATTGTTCAGACAATTGAGAAAAGAACTCAGAGACAAATGTCAGCCAAGATAATTTTAAATAACTGTTAAAGCTTATTAAATTCAAAGATAAAATAAATCCCAGGCAAACAAAATATAAGAGTTTGACCTGGATTTCTCTAGAGTATTTATCAGAGAGTGTACAGGAGTTTTAAAACATTAAACATCCTGGCAGATAAGTGCATTTTCTCACCTATAATTTAAAAAGGAATTTATAATATGTTCCTGCCAGTGGTTTATAAAAACTAATTCCAGTTATCCCATTCAGAGATTGCAAAAATAAAAGGGATCTTGTAAGGAATACAACAAAACAGCGCAGGTGAGCTTTCCTTGACCCGGAATAAAGCATCAGGACCAAGAATGTTATATCTGCAGAGCAGCTCATGATAAAACACATTCAAGGTTTCATGGTTGTCTCCAATACAAGAAAAGAAAGTATAACAAGAAAAGATTATGATTTTACATAATCTTAAGGTAGCAGAAAACAAAATCTCAGAGTTCAAAAAAGACAGAACAATACATTCGATAAACTGCTAGTCAAAAGATTTATGGACTGCAAAAAATGCACAACACGATTGACTAAACTAATTCAATGAAGGATACAGGACAGATAAATCGAAAGCAAATTATGAATGTTTTCCAAAGCATTTATCAAGGGTTAGTAATATATAGTGAAAAAACACTAAGCATTTAAAATAGAAACTCGCAATGCACTCTCGGACAAATGCATAATAAAAAATAATAATATGGAATCTTAAAACTAAGAATCCACTATATATACTAGTAAGAAAATACATAAGATAAAAGCATTAAAGAAATATTCAAAACTTATAATAAATACAGGATTATTTAAGATTAAGCTGAGACTTTGACAGAGATTTAAACCATGATTAGAATATGAAAACATTTTATCTTGAGGCATAAGGTTAGGTTTGGTGAATGTCCTTCAGCAGCGCACACAGTTTATTTCACTTTAAAGTTCCGATGAAGATTTTGGTATCCATTTATATGTTCGGGAGTCTGGAGGCAATCTTAGGGATCAGTTCTTGTTCAGACTTTTAGGACATGATATTGAAAGAACAACTCAGGATCTGGGGTCCATCTTTGGATTGATTTAGCATTCTGCAGACATTAATGCTATTAACAAATAGTGGTCCATGGTATGTTATCAACAGAATTTCCTATCAGCAGATAGCAATCTTTAAAATATAAGGCAGCACAGCAACAAGCAGAATAAAAATAAATAGCCAAATAATTAGTCTGAAATCCCAGGGTTATTTATATGCACTCTTATCTCCCACATCATCTTTAATTAAAAGTTTTTGCCCAAGGCAAATCTCTATCTCAGACTTAATCATAATTAAAAAAAATTGGCCACGGCTCTTATTCTATTCACAATTAATTTTAAAAAAGTAAATGCAAAATTAAGTCTCAGCTTTTTTTTTTTTGAAATAGATTACAATCAAAGAAACAAGAATGCAATTAAAAACTTTCCAAAATGAAAATGCTTTGTCCAAGAGGATAAAAACTTTTTTTAATTAGAATATTTTTACAAATAGATAAAAATGAAAATGTCAAAAGAAACTTACTTTTAAACTAAAAAGTAAAATTAGAGAATTTTAAAATATAGCTGCGTATGTGTGCTATAACATATACACTTTCAACTAGTTTTTTTTTAAACTTTATAAAAATATAAATTATTTTTAATTTTGCAGTGGAACTTTTGAAGCGGATAAAGCATCTGGTTCAATATATATATATATATGATTAGCCGTTTCTGCTATAAGTTAAAATATATGCCCCTTATATATATATCTTATTTAGTACATATATATATGTAAATATATTGTAAATGAACTTCACTTATTACATATAATTTTATTTTAAATTATTATCACATATATAGTGTACATAAATCATTAGATATTTGTACATTAAGTTAATATATATATATTATATTTAGTATGTGTCCATAATTGTATATGTATAATAAATCAGTAACTAAATTTTCTATTTAAAATTGTTTGATAGTTTTTATTTCAAAATAATTGTTTTTTAAAAAAAGCTAAAGTAAAAAATTCACATCATTGTTTTAATAGTTAAGATTTTACTTCATTAATGCTTAAATAAATTAATATATATATGTGCTCTGCGCACAGGTAATGAAGCTATTAATAAATTGTCAAAATTTTTTACCGCCAAGTGCTTTCGGGACAGTCTACAGTCCCATATTCATGGCGAGTTATTCTGTTAATGACTGTAAAACTATGCAAATTTTATGCAAACTTATGTGCAGATGTTACGTGGACCATTTACGAGATAGGGAATAGCAGGCCTCTCTTCTGTTGATTGCCGATGGGTCAGCCGCAATGAAGTAAGCTTCCCTAACTTTACGTTTGGTGTCGTTTGTTTCAGAGCAAACGACACTGGCTGTGGTAGGTAGAAAAGCATGTCCAGAGTTTCTCTCGTGCTCGACAAAAATTGAATTACCTTCATACTTTGTTTTGGTTTTATTGTAAAGGTATCGGTGTTGAGCTACTCTGGTGGCAATGTTAGTTTTGGTCTCTCCATAATATGTTGCCGTACTATTTCTTTGGGGGCAGGTAATTTTGTACACAACTCGAGGGGTGAGTTCAGGTTTGATCCTGTCTTTGGTATTATTTATCAGTCTATTGGTGTTGGGAGGTGAACGGAAAGCGACTTCAAAGTCACATGATAGTTGATTGATAAGGCTTTTAGCTGTAGAGTGAACGTATGGGATTAAAAGATTCTTGGTTTGTTTTCTTTCTTGTGGTTGTGGTTTATTTTATAGAAAAATTTGTTGACTTTTCTGTTGATGGATGAATAAGTGTGTCCTATTTTCCTTAAATCAATTATATAATTGATGAGATTTTTTTCTTTTATCTGCCTCATATTTGCACAAGTTATGGTTCCTAAACATGAATGAAGAGAGGGCTACAAGTTTGTGTGAGTGCGGCGTGTAAGAATTAGGGTTTGTCAAGCCTCTTACTTCCAAAGAGGCCTGCTATTCCCTATCTCGTAAATGGTCCACGTAACATCTGCACATAAGTTTGCATAAAATTTGCATAGTTTTACAGTTATTAACAGAATAACTCGCCATGAATATGGGACTGTAGACTGTCCCGTAAGCGCTTGACAGTAAAAAATTTTGATAATTTATTAATAGCTTCATTACTTGTGCGCAGAGCACATATATATATTAATCATTGTTTTAAATAATTCTAGCAAGTTTTCTTTTTCTTTAGCTTTTTGCAATGTTTTAAATAATGCAAGTTTTCTACTTCAATTTTTTTTTAAAAATTGTTTTAAAATAAAAATAAAAACTATCCAGCAATTTTAAATAGAAAACTTAATTGCTGATTTATTATACATATATAATTATGTACACAGACTAAATGATATATACATTAAGAATTTAAAATGGTTAAAAAATGATATTAAATTGAAAGAAAAAAATATTTAAACGGCCCTTTCATGAGCATTATTTAAAACATATCAATGTTCTAAGAATAACTGTTAACTGAGATTGTGAAATTATTGAACATTTTTAATATTTTCTCACCTTCTGTTCCATATTCAAGAAACTAGTTGACATACTGAAAAGATAAGTGTTCCAACAAATTAGGCTGGTATGACTTAGTTATATATTAATTTCCAAGTAATTCTATTGAATTTAAATATATTAAATCTCGATTTTAAAATTTCATTCTACCTTGAAAATGATCAGAAGCTAATAAACAAAAATGATTTCCAAATTCAATAAAATGAATATTAGCTCATTGTGCTTACAACAATATAAGATTTTCACTGTCATATAAAAGTTTCTTTTGAATGGCAATCAATAATCTCTATATCATTTAAGAATAACAAATTAGTCACAAGCTAAATTCGAACATTTCCTATAAAGTATATGCACTAACCAAAGACTGATACTATTTCAACTTTCATATACAATTTTTAAATTTTCATAAAATTCTTCTCTATTTATACCCTTATCCTCCCAACTTTTTTCTCTAGCATTTTTTTACTTTAATTTTATTTACAAATCTCAATATTTGATTCATTAAAAAAATTAATTAGCAATTTGTTAAAATAAAATATTCACAGAAGACAAATTGTGTAAACCAAAATTGTTGATACACAATGGTTGTAATGGAGAAAATTTCAGCACTTGATAAATAAATAATTATTTTCTGTATTTATAACTGAACATATTACAAAAACAAAACGATTGTTTTTTTAAAAATACATTTCTGATTTTTATTAGGATAGAGAATCCTATTAAATATATATATATTTAATTTTTATTTTCTTATTCAATTAAATAAATCTATTTTGTTTTATTAGACATTCTGCTGATTATGCATTTTAATTAAAGATTTGTAATATTTATGAATCAAACTGTACTATATAACAATTTTAATTTTAACAGCAAAAAAAAAAAAAAACGCTATTATTTTGATTTGTAACATTTCATTTTTGAAGAAGGCGATATTCTTAACTTTGCATTACTTTAAACTATTATTTAATATTCCATGCACTATTTTACTTCATATTCAAATAGACTGAACCAGTAAGCTAATGATATTTAAATTTTTATATGTAAAAATATTTTATTTTGCAACATACAAATTATTAATACAAATGCAATACCATGAATCTGCTATTCTTGATTCCTCATCTTTCCCAGTTATTAAGATTATGTTGGATTAAAAATAATTCAGTGATATATTACTGATTGCCACTTCTTTCTCATTATAAATTATACATGTAGGTAAAGCAGCTATATGCTATGGAAACTTGTTATATATATATATATATATATCTATTTAATTAGTTTAGAATTTAACAAAGCTTATATACATATATCTAACTTGTTTGGAATTTAATTAAATTTATCTACATCTAATTACTTATGATTTAATTAAACTTTAACTGTAATACTAATTAATTCTTCTCCTATGTTATTATTAATTACATAGAACAAAAGAATAAGACATAAATAGAAATGCAAGGGAGAGAGAGACACTTTTTTTCTGTCTCCTATCTTGCCAAGATCTGTACACAAACTCCATTATTGTATCCAGGACTGTATTCATAATAAGGGAAGAATAGGAATCAGCGAAATCCATTTCCATCTCAAAATAGATCTAAGGTTCTATTGCAGCTTCGTTAGTTGATATTATCATTTGTATATACATCAAGACCAATGAACTTGTAAATAATTTATTATATCAATTATATTATATCATGTAGTATTTTTGTATCATATATTCCTTCATTTACTTCAATTTATTAAAGTATGTGTTTCATTTTAAATGGACTAACTTGTTGTTTTTATTTAAATTTATCAAAAATGTTTATCTAACCTGCAATTAATTGTTAACTACTCTCAGTCCAGACTAGGCATTGCAATAATAAATATACTTAATAAAGACTAATTTTAATAATGTGAAAATATTCTGGAACATTTATTTTTATACAATCAATAAATAAAAGTTGCAGTGATTGATTATAATCTCTTCATTCTGTATTTTTTTCAAAGAAACTTATTTTTAAAAATTGATTAAAATGTATCAAACTTTATATCAATTGAATGAAAGAACCCCCCACCCCCATATACACAGCAATTCACTCCTTATCCCCATTTGCTACATCTTATAGAAAAAACTATTCTAAATTATAAAAAGCACATTTGAATAAAAAATAGAAAATTAATAAAAAGTTTACAGTAGTGAAGAAGATATATTTCTCCAATTGGTAAAGATGTTAAAAGAACAGTGGGTAAAACTGACTGTTAGCAGCCCCAACATTTTGCCCTCTATTTTTAAAAAACTGAACTAAATTTTTTTCGTACTAAGTGTATCTAACTATACTAAGTGTATCTAACTATAAATAAACTATATCTAAGTATAAATGTTTTTACGTAAAGGTTAATAATATAAAAAAAAATAACTTACATTTTTATGCATAGTTCTGAGCTAGACACAAGAGAAAATTCACGAAAACGGTGTCACGTTCGTGCATACACCTAAATGCAAATCCCTGCAGGTAGGATGTATTAAAAGAAGTACGATTCATCGATCTCCACTATCCGTGGTTCGAACTACGTTATTCTTACAATGGAATTGTAAAGTATATCTAACTATAAATGTATTTTTTACATGAAGGTTAATAAATAAAATTTAATAAGACTTACATTTTTATGCACAATTTAAAACTACGTTGTGTGGCAAAACTTAACAAGTGTCACCAAAGAAGTCCCTGCTGTCAAAATTATGAACTACTTTTGCCATGTGTAATTTTTACAGTGTCAAAAATGGCAGATAGAGTTTCTATCACTCACTTCTTTAGTTCCTCAAAATAAAATTGTAGGTGTTGCGGCTGTTCTGGCAGAAAGATGGAATACTCATCACCTGCTGGAACAATTTCAAACTCCGGAATTGACCATAAAGTGTCCGGCCAGGAGGCGTTTATTAAAGAATAGTATGCCATGTCTGCGATGCAATATTCAGTGTTCGCTGGTAAAATATTCGGACAGCTTAGATGGCAATGCAAAATGTGTCGCCAATGTACATCAATAAGAAGTGGCTCATTTTTTTTCCGAAGCCATCTGTCTTTGAACATCATTGTTCATATAACATTTTGCTGGGTAAATAATTTGCCAATTCACTTTATTGCTCGTGAGACTGAGGTTAGCGAACGAGTAGTAATAGACTGGTGTCATTTTTGCCGGAAAGAATGTGCTACATATTTATAGTTAATATAGTTTATTTATTTACTTATTTATAGTTATATATACAGTTGTGACCATTAGATATACTTTACAAGTCAAACCTACACATAAAAATGTAAGTTTTTTAAATTTTTTTTTAACCTTTATACTTAGATATAGTTTATTTATAGTTAGATACACTTAGTATAGTTAGATATACCTAGTACGAAAAAAAATAGAGGGTGAAATGTTGGGGCAGCTAAGAATCAGTTTTACAGAACAATGAATAAAGTGAAGAACAGGAATACTGGAAATAATGAAATAACTGAAAAAATTATTAAATATAGTACAAGTTACTTTATGAAATTTATAATCCATCTAATATTTCATGTAAAGAAGATACAGTATCTAACCTAAACAAAATCATTGTTAGTGTCAATTAAAAAAATGAAAGCAAAACTGAATGTGCATTAATTAAAATTTTAGCAGTCTTAATCAATATTTTAAATGAAAGAATAATGTTCAGATCAGAAAACACTTGGCAGATGAACACCCTGTATTAAAATAAAATATAAAAAAAAGAGTATTACACTCTCCCTCATTGCTGAAAAATCCAGATTTAAAAAAAAAGAATCTATATCCATGCTTTGGCAACTTTCATAAAATCTTTAAAATTAATGACCAAAAAGTGACTTGATCAATATTTTAATCATATAAAATAGTTAAGACATTAATTAATTTTATAAAGAATATCTCAAAGCACCATGAAAAAAATATGGTTAAATTGGAATCTGGTGTAAAATTGAAAAAAGGCACAAAATAATAAAAATGACTCACTAGACATATTCATCAGACTCCTCTAAATAATTAATAACAGACAAGACCAAAAAAAAAAATGAAAAGAAAATATCAATGCAAGGAATGAAAATAATTAAATATTTTCAAATAATACAGTAATTACTGAAGAGTTATGAAATCAACATTAAGCAATGATTGATAAAAAAAAAAAAATAATATATGAATTATATATAACATGATCAAAAATGAGCAGAAAAATAAAAACAACTGATGGGAATGAATTAAACAAAATAGGTTTTCTATCTTTTGGAAGAAATATCACTAGTGAACAAAAACTTCCAAAGAGAAAAAAAATTTAAAAATATCCAGTCAGAACAAGAATATGTTTAAAAGACATGGAAAGGATTTGGAAAAGCACTTTGAAAACATTAGTAACATTCATATTTACAAGTGCATTACAAAGATATAAAATGTAAATGATGATAAAGAATTCTTTGAGAAGTTCTTTGAGAAGAATTTTGCCATTTAAAAGAATTTGCTACAAAAAATTGTAAAGTTACAAAAAATTTACAATGAAAAATTATATAAAAGAGAAATTTTACTGAAATTTTTTGGCAATATATGTAGAATGAATGATGATCTGATATTAAAAATGCTAATTTTGATATTACACAAGACACGAGATGTTAATAAAGAATTATGAAGAGCTAACTTGTATTAATTCGGTTTTCTTGCAAAAAATACACAAGACTAAAAGTAACTGATGAAAAAAAGTAATATATTTCTTCAAATTTTATATAGTTATTGAAAATTAAAATGTGATATAACAGCTCAGACTTCAAAGTAATGAAATACAATGATTAGGGAGTTGTGAGTTCTTTACTCAGGCTATATATATATATAATCATAGTTCTGATTGATATGAAATGTATTATCACCTGAGGATTATGTCTGCAAAAAAATCAATAATTCCAGAATAAATAACTTTACAAAACAATATAAATTGCAGAAAAATATTCTTGAATTTCAATAGAGTAAAAAAAAATTGAAATAATATACTATGACTTCCTAATACATATCATAAAGATTTTTTTTAAAAAAAAAAAATCACCTGTCAACTCGTTGTTGATTTTGTTCCATTTTCTGATTAGCTTTCTGGACAAGAAATTCCAAATACTAAATAAAATATATATTTGTAAATAATTAAAAATAAAATAATAACAAAGTAAAAAATTGTAAACATTATAAACAACTGTAAACTTACTTCCTTACTGACTAGAAGATGTCCCTGATGAGACAATGGAGCTTCTAAATTGTGAGTACTTCTTACTGCCTGAAATGCAAAAAATTTACACATAATTTAAAAATACTATTTTTTTTCATTTTAATAAAATATTTTTACATCTCAAAATAGTAATAACAGTTTCTATTTGTCAGAAATAATTGCATTAAAAAAGTTTTAATTATTAGATTTCTTAAACCTATTTATTTATAATACAGAAAAAAAATCCCCAAAACAAAATAACAGTTTGACAGATTCAAACTCATATTGCAAACTTTTAGATTAAATTACATACTGTTTCATATAGCTGATCTCTAGTGGAATAGTTATTATTTGTTTTCAAATCTTCCAAATACTTAGCAATATATTCAATATTGCCAGAACAAAGACCTTAAAATCTTGTAGCAGTCATTCTACTTCTCTTCTATCCTCAATTCTGGTCTTAATATTAATTTTCCATAAACTAAATATATTGATAATTTCTTCAAAAGATGATAATTTAAATTAATAGATGACTTTCTTATGCAAAGTTATTATTAACATGATCAATTATTAAACAAACAATAAATCAAAGAAAATTGAATTATAACTAAGTTTATAAACACAAATATATGTAAACCAATGAAAGAACTATAATCCTATTAAATTAAAAAGTTTTGGCTTTTCTAATACACTGTATAATAAAAACACTTTAAATCATCAAATTTATTGCAATTTTATTCTTGTCAAAATAATATTATTCATTTAATATCTTATCTAATTAAAGTTTCGACTTTTTTGTGAATTATTTCCATAAAAAATAAATAAATAAACAAGTCATAGTTACCAGTGATCCTATTTTTTACTTCTATATAAATCTATATGTTTTACAGGTAGTCCATTTAACTTTTTTAATATACAAATACCCTCATAGGTCTTTTATTTTTTAACTTTTAATCTTTATTAAATAGCTTTTCAAGATCAATATAAACAAATATTAATTAACTTCTATTTTAAACACAACTACAATCACATCACTCTAACCATGTTCTTTTTAAAATCAAACTGTTCCCCAGATAAAAATTATCTACTTAAAAAATTTTGTATGTGAAATTATACTAAACATTTTGAAATTTTTCATTTTATTGTATTAATCATTAGCAACAATGAATTCATAATAATTGAAATGAAATCTATTGACAGCTTATGATATGTGGACATTGAGGGAAATAAAAATAAATAAATTAAGAGGTTATATCTAAAGAAGCTGACTTATTAAAAGTAAAAATCAAGATATTATTTATTTAGGAAATTATACAAAAAAAAAAAAAATGTTGGAAAGTAAGAGGGAAAGTCTTATAAAAAAAGGCGATTGAAGGTATAAAAGAAGAGACAGTTATGAATAGTGAAGACAGTAAAAAAAACTTGAAAAAAGTTGTCAAAGTTGATGTGCAAAACCCCTTTTTGACAGTTAACTAATGATGATCCATCAGGGAAATGTGTAGCACCTAGATGGCATACCTCTGCTAAAGGATAGCAGAGGGCTCTAACTAATCTTGTTAGATTGATGGGTAGGTAGAAAATAAAATACCACTGACAGACTAACTGGTGGGCATATCCTTAGATGCAATGTAAGCAACTCATTTAAGAGGAGGCAACTCTGATATAAAATCTTGGTCTTTCAAGTTGAGAATTGAGGCATCAGGCTAATTCCTTAATACAAAAAAAAAAATAATTAAATATTAAAAAACCCAATAGAAGGCTTTGTAATAAAAAAGAAAAATGAAGTAATAAAAACAACAAAATAGGACTATGATTCTTGAAATATGAACTATACAAAATCTATCCAAAAAATTAAATAAAGTAAATGAAATTGAATAAATCAAGAGTGATCTGGTTGTCTTGATAGAAACTAAGAAGAATGGACAAGATTCAGAAAATCTTGGACTTTATGATAATTTTACAGTGGGATGTTTCAAAATATAAGACAGCCAACAAGGAGAGTCAATACTGACTCACAGGGTTAAAGAAAATATATTACAATCTAGAAAACAATTAACCATCAATTAAATAAAAATGAATATGATCATTTATGGGTAAAAAGTAACAATAGTAAGAGTTTATTGTATGAATAAAGAAAAGACAAAACTGTAGGGACAATATGGTGATTAATACATGTGAACAAAATAATTTGAAGATAATGAATGTTTTTTTTACTAACATAAAGAAATTTGTAAACACATGTGGATTCAGAATACATGAAACATTCCTAGATGAAAAAATGTATGGAGAATTATCATGTGATAGCGATCACGGTATTCTTAAAATAAAGATAATGTTTCCATCAGGAATAAAGTCACACTTTATATAAACAGAATAAAGTAATAAAGAAAGAAAAATTAACTTAGATGGTTTATAAAATGAGAGTGTTCTGGAGATTATATAGATCTCAAGTAGATGAAAAGTTACAATTAAAGAATATCTTTAAATCCACAAAAGAACATTATAATTATATGTGCAGTTGCAAGGGAAGCATTTGGTATATACAAAAAAAAAATGGTAATAGAAAAAAAATATATATTCATGGGATCAGGGGATAAAAATGAAATAACAGAAAAAAGACAAATTTATGAGAAATATTCAAATACTAAAACAAATGATAATAGGAATAAATACAAAAAAAATCCAAACAAAAATATGAAAAAAATTAATAATAACAGGCAAGAAAAATGAAATCTGAGAAAGGAATTGTAAAAAGATTGATTCATATTTGGGTGAAAAGAAAAGCAATGAAAGCTGGAGAATGATTAAAAGTTTAAGACAAGAGAAAAGAAGAGATACAATATTAATTATAATAAAGAAATGGAAACAATATTTTGAAAGTTAGTTAAGAGAAAATGGGATAAAATTTCAGAAGATGGATGAAGAACAAAATACACAAATGACAGAATATCTTACAATATTAAAAGATAATGAAGTGTTAGTCATATGCAATCACTAAAAAATAAAAAGGCTTCTGATATCAGTAAAAATTCACTTCAATTAATTAAAAAATAGAAGTAAAAGTGTTTGAATACCAAATGGATTGTTCCAAAATTGTATTAATAATGATATATCTCCATTAAATGAAAAGTATCATATAATAATTTATAAAAAGAGCAAAAAGAACAATTGTGAAAATTACAGAGAAGTAGCAATTATTAATTTGATGAAGTGCATGCATGGGAAAAGTATAAAAATGAGAATTGATTTTGAATATAAAACTTTGAAAATAGAGAAACAAGTAGGTTTTAGAAAAGAAAGATGCACAATAGACTATTTATTTTATATATCAGAAGTAATAGAAAAGATGTTAACAAATCAAGATACATTTTTATATATAGACATTAAAAACATATAGGATATTATCTCCTTCAAAAGACTGTGGCAAACACTGGAATTACTATTTCTTATGTAAAAATAAAAATACAAAGCAGGATTTTGATAATGTAAAGACAATTAAAAGTTTAAAACAGGATGTTGCCTCTCATGTACATTATGGAAAATAAAATATGAGAAAATAAAACTTTCTGTACACAACAGTAAATCACTTTTATACACTGTGCTAACTAATAATCAAATAGTTTTGGCTCAGGATCATGATGACATATGGCTAAAAAAATTAATAGAGAAATATATTAATTAGCATATGGAAAAATATAATAAAAACAAAAAAAAAATGTGTATTGAAGAAACAAAATAGAATATTGGAAGATAGACAGTGGATTAGAAAATATGAAGAATATAAGTATCTAGGTTTGAAAATAGGAGCAACAGATGAAGCTTTAAGAAAACTGAGAAGTATACTGAATAGAGAAGTTATAGCGATATTAAATGGGATATTGTTGGGAACAAAATATAGTATAAATCAATAAATATATATGCCACAATAATAAAAAGTATCATTATATATGAAAGTGAGGTTTAAAAAAAAACTGATATCTAAAGAAATGGATTACTGGTGAAGATCTTCAGGAAGGTCAAGAAGAAAATGCATTAAGTATTGAACATACTACAATAAATCATATCAGAGTTTAACAAATGGAGTAACATAAAAAACATCTAAGGAAAAATTACTAAAACAAATATTAAACTGAATACCAAGATGAAAGGAAAAAAGTCTAAACAGAGATTGGAAAGAGGGAATATATAGACAAATTAGAGATAGAAGTTTGCAGGAAAATTTATAGATAGAGAAGCATGGCAAATGACTATTGGAAGACATCATAGAGTATTATAGTTTAAATAAAATAAATAATCAAATTCCAAATGGTTTTAATGCTTGTGAGTTCATAAGTAGATTTATAAGAAGAGACTAATGCTTACCAGTTTAATGTTCATATAAAAATAAGATTGAACTAAGAATGATAATATTTTATATATTTCATAACATAATTTTTTTTCTAAGATTTGTAATGAAAATATATATATATAATCATATGATAATTTTTCCCCCTATAATTTGATTTTTTTATATGAATAAATATATGCACATATTCACACACAAAGACATATATATATATATACAAAATAAAGCAGCACCCTATTAATGTGAATTGTAAACTTAGAAAATATAGAAAAACATTTACCGATATAATTTTTCCACTTCTTCCAATGGAAATTCCAGAATTACGAAACCCTGATTGTACTGCGGCAGCATGCTTTCAAATAAATAAATAAATTGTATTACAATTAAAATCTAATATTAAAAATCCAATCACAATTTCAAAATATATAATGAAAAAAGAAAAAGAGAGAAACAAAAACAAAACAAAACATGAATTTGGTTTTTTTTTCTTATAAATGATTTTTGTGTGTATGATTGTGCATATACAGTTATAAATTGTTACAATTCTGGGCTTTCAATATTTATAATATAAACTCTCTACAGATTTCAAATAGTTTTGATTATTTCAAATACTCATTTTTGATGTATAAAAAAATATGAAAATAAACAAAAATTTATTTAAGTATTATAATATATATATATATTATTACCGGGAGCTTCCATATAATAAAAATACAATAGCTAAATAGCTGATGTTTCAGTACAATAACAAATACTTTCCTCAGAGCTTCTTGCTATTGTACTGAAATGTCAGCTATTTAGCTATTATATTTTTATTACAGGGGAAATAATACTACAAATTCATTTATGCATGAGAATATTAGAATATATATACACACTGCATATGCTGTAAACAAAAGAATAAGTAGATATTCCACATAACTATAGAAATATATTAGCAGTAATGCTGATATATAACTATCAAATGTTATTGGTAGTCCCAAACTAAACTATTTGCACTAGTGGACACAAAAGCTTTTTTGTTTTGTGTTTACTTAGTAATAAAAGGAAGTTTCTAAATAAACTTGAGAGAGAGAAAAAAAGCTATTTTTGGATACTAAAGCAAACAGTTTATCTTAAAATAGTCAATAATAATTGGTCTTAATTAGCAACACTACCACTTACCTATTTCTCTAATTATTGTATAGAGTATTTCCTATTCATTCTTTTTTAAAACAACATAATTAATCCATGAAATTATTTAGCAAATATATATAAAAATCATGAATATGTATAATTATATACAATGGGTTGAAGGTTTGGTTTACTGGTTGAACAGTTAAATGTTTTTTAAAAAAGTTTCTAACTTTTATTTATATTTTTATAAATACAGTTAAGTGTTAGCAATAATCCATAAATTAGTATGGAAGATAATGTTTTGAGTGTTTTTATTCATCCTCCCCTCTTCAGATATTGCTAACCTGATCAGTGACAAGTAACACAAAAATTGTGGCAGTGATTTTTATTATTCACGAATATCAAATTTAAAATGTCACTCTAGCTAACTACGCTATTCTGTCAAAGATATCTCATTCTTCAGTTTTTTCATTCTTAAGAACAACATTAAAGAATGGTTTCCTAATATAACATTAAATTGACATCAGCTTATATGCCATTTTTGTATGAGCAGTTTTTTTAAATTTTCTTCTCCATACATTTCTTCTCTGCTGTAAGCAATTTCTTTGGTTACTTTTTCCCTCCTCTACTTCAATATTCTTGTATTTTCCAAAAATGTTGGGCAGAGAAAAAAAAGTAAAAAGAAAACTTAAAATGCTGCTCATATGAAAAATGTAAATTATTCTATAAATCTAATATAGATTTTTAGAAAGCATCCACTTTTGCCCTTAAAAGGAAAAGGCAGAGACATTTAGAAGGAAACTGAGATATTTATATAAAATTTTTATTGACAAAATAGTTTATTTTTTAGAAATTCATCTTAAATTCAATATTCAGGCATCGAAAGATGATCAATTCAATTTCCATGTTAGATGAAACTGATCAAATAAGTAAAAATATAGAGGAGAGAAAAATAATATCATTCAAAAGGATGTCTTCCATACTAACTTTAAGCTTCTTTAGAAAAAAATAAACTTTAATTTTTTTTTAAAAAAAAACCCGCTTAACAGTTCAACTAGATGATGAAAATAGTCCAATATGTAATTAATTGTGCAAACATATAAACTAAATTTGTCAATTATAATATCAGACTTGTAACAAGTTCAAGTTTAATTAAGCATGGTTAATAGGAATTGGTTTATATAAAAATAAGCTTTAAGTATAATTGTTACACTTATGTTTTTAAAACACTTATCGAAGGGAGTGCACATAAGTTTAATCTAATAGTGCATGTGTGAAAATTAATTCCCTTCCACAAAATTACAATTATATATATTGCTAAATTATATATCGTAATGAGAAGTAAAAGAATTAATGTAAACCAACCATAAAATAATGATTATGTTCAAATCAAATACTATTTCCTTTATAAGAATATTACAACTAAATTCTTTAAAGTAATGGTTATGCTTCCAGAATTAACCACCCTTTTGTAATTCACCTCTATCTTGGTCAGCTAAAGGATCATCAGATAAATATAGCTTTATTTATACTTAAATAAAATCTATCTAAACAGATTCCATCCCGTGCATGAAGAACAGACTGCCCCCTTCCTACATTACAAAAAAACTTTTTTTCTTAGTATTTCCAGTTTTTAATTATAATAGTAGCAAGCAAAGAAACTTACAAAAATAATCACATACACATACCATCTTCAATTAAATAAACATATACCGTTAAAAATCAGGTGCTGTGTTCAGGTTACTAATAGGCTCCACAAGTGATGAACAGTGGAATGATCTTTCCAATCCAACTCTGAGTAACAAATAAATAATTGACCAAGAATTCCTGAAGTTGGTTCATCTAAGATTAGGCAGTGTTGCCAACATTTTTTCTGCTTTTTTCTCCTCATGGCCTGAGGACATCATGCAATCCTCATGCCATCAGCAACTCCTAATACTAAATGTGAAAAAGGAATTGTATGTTTTTTGCAACATTTCCATTAACTACATACACAGCATTTCAAATCCAAAATTTTTCCCTAATTAGGAAAGCAATGCAGTCACAGGCTTATTAGATTAGACATCCTTAGTTGTGATCTTCCTTTGAGGCAGTACAGTCACTAATGAGTTGATTTAGAACTGGATTTGGCTGACTTAGGAATATCGACTGCCAAAGATTATATGTTTATGATCTCCCTGCTTACCATGGAAGTAGAAAGGGTCTAGAATATGTTACTAAAAATGGACTGCTTCATACAATCTAGACAGATTGTATTATCTGGTGGATTACTCATTATAGCAATAGAAATAATAACAATAAAAATAAAAAATAGTAGACAGTGATGGTACTGATGGTAAACATTATCAATCTATTTTTTTTTTCTAAATATAAATATATAGAATGTGCAAACTTTATTTGATATAAACTCTTCAAGACCAGAATGGAGAATTGTGCTGGCAGCTAAGGAGCAAACAAGATTTAAAATCGATATAACTGGTCTTAATGAAACTCATCTTCCAGAGAAAGAAACTTTACTACAACAGATACAAGGGAACAAGTTTTTTTGAAAGAAAAATGCATGGTACTGAATTTGCTGTAAAGTCCAAATTTACTAAACTTCTATTGTTAGAATTCCTTATTATATCAATAAAAGGTTAATAATATTAAAATTTGCCTTGCACAATGATTCTAATGTTTACTTTATTAATGTCTATGGTCCAATCCAAATTTCAGAGAAGGAAAGCTTTTATTATATGTTGGATAGTATTATTATAGCAATACTTTTAAAATGTAATGAATCAAATTTTTCCTTTTAGAGAGTTTAATGCATTGGCTAAAAGTAATAGGATATAATGATATTGGTGTTGTGAATTGATATGGTTTGTATTATTGAATTTGAACTCATTATATGCATCTGCTATCATAAACACTTTGTTTAGCTGAAAAAAAGTTCTATTAAGAAACACAGATGCACCCATATTTGGCATTTAATAGATTATATTATAGTTAGGAGTCAGAATAGAAGAGAACTTCACATTCTGAAAGCAGTTATAAGTGCAGATTGTTAGACAATATTTTATAGATTAATACATTTCAAGATTAAAATGATAATTGTGTTAAAAAGTAAATATTATTCCAATCAAATTCAGAAGAAAATTTAGAAGTACCTATCATATTACTATTAGTTATTTGTAATTATAAATTTTATTAAACGCTCACTATTATTTCAGTAATAGTTTTAACAAGGCTGTAAACCTTGTTAAAACTATTACTGAAATATTAGTTATTTGATAAACTTGACATTTGTCTGCTTGGCAGAATGATAGATTAAATGTGGAATTTCATAATAAATATAAAAATCTGAAAGCAGACATTCAACAACTAACAAGAAAGCTTAAAGATATTTGGTGGAATTACAACTGCAAAGAAAATACAAAGAATTGTTGATCATAGTCAATCTACATCTTTTTTTTCAACATAAGGACATGAGAAATGGTATCAGATTCCTATTAAAGCCAGCAATGATACTCTTTTATATAATGACAATGATATTTTAAACAGTGGAAGAAGGATTTTCATTATTCTTTGAATAAGAATTCAAAAATTAAGATGACAACTTTTAATGATATATAACTACTTTTATCTACTCATTTAGATTTGGACAAGATATCCAGCTTAATGAAATCAAAACAACTCTTTGTAATCTTCAAAATGGAAAGTCTCTGCAGATGTTGATGAAATACCTGGAGTAGTTTTAGAATAAAGTAATGATAGATTAGCTTCAAAAATAATGGAACTTGTTAGGAGTATATGGAGTCATAAAGTTGTGCCACATGCTTTTATTGCTCCAGTTTTCAAAACAAGGAGAATAGACAAGATTGTTTATCATAGATTATTATTATTATTATCCATTATGGGTATTGTCAAGAGTTTTGTTGAATAGGTTGCTTTCAGTCATAGATGAATAGTTATCAAAGACTTAATGTGGTTTTAGAAAATCAAGAAGCACTATAAACATGGCTTTTGTTGCCAGATAAATGGAAAAAAGTGTCAAGAACAAGGAAATGAGTTATATATTGCTTTTATTGATCTGGTCAAAGCATTTGATTCAGTTAATAAGACAGGTCTATACTATTATTTGAAAATAATTGGTTTCTCACCAAAATTTATTTGTAATATAAAGCTTCTACATGATATAATGAGAAGCGCTATTATTATAAATGGAAAATTTAAGGCATTTGAAATGAAAACTCTTGCTCCAACAGTGTTTTCAATTTTAATAACTGTACTCTTTGGAATTGTTTATAAGCACTTAATCAAACAGGCACAAAGATATGATACAGGTTTGATTGTAGAATTTTTAATTGGAATCAAACCAGAAAACAAGAATTTCTTTATCTTGGGCAAGAATGTTTTTATCTTGGGTTCAGGATTTATAGTATGCTGATGATTGTTCTATTTTTGCCAGTTCAAAAGATAATTTACAGAATATACTTAATGTTTTGAATAAAATATATAAAGATTTTGATTTATTAATTAATGTTCAAAGAAATTCCAAGTTCATCAGGTAGTGATAGGAAAAAATCTCATCAAAACTTTTTAGTTTCTGGATTGTTATCAAATTGAGAATATAAACCAGTTTTATTAACACCATGGTAGTTTTATAAATAGAAATATGGTTTCACATATTGAAATACAATACAGACCCCCAAAGTGATGATGTTTCTTTTAAAAAGTTAAAAGATAGAAAATTTCATCACAGGAAAATATCTACTGCAAGTAAGTTAGTTGAATATAGTTGTCATTTTACAGACTTGGCACTCTATCAACATAAAGGCATTAGAAAAGTTTCATTTAAAGATGCTCCATAAAATTTTAGAAATACAATGGCAAGATCATAATATTTTCCAATCAAAAAGTTCTTCACCTTACTGGAATATAAGTCCATTATTGCAAAATCCCATTTTCATTGAATTGGGCAAGCAAAATGAATGAACAATAGAAAATTTCTTAAAAGGAGACTTTATGAACATGAGTATGATTTTTATGGGAGGTAGGCGATGTTTGCCTTATAAGGATTACCTTAAAGACATTCTAAAGTAATGCAATGCCAACTGTTTCCATTGGAAAGATATGGTAAAGAATAGAATATCTAGAAGAACTGCAATTACTCATGGTTTTCAACTATTTCAGAAAAAAAAGTTGTCTGCTAAAAAAATTAAAAGCCAACATCATAAAATAGTGAGTAAATACAAACATGGACTAGCATATTCTATATATGGAAGTATTTGTAATTCACAGATAGATTTGTATAGTCATTGCAAAACTCATTTTTAGAACTGTCTTTTTTTCTCTCTCTTTTCTTTTGTTTTGGAGTTAGAATAGCTATTCATTTACTAATGACTGTTTATTATTATTATACTATTGAGATTAGATGCACACAAAAATGAGAATTAATTAAAAAATACTCCTAACTCATCATAACAATGACAATTTATTAGCCAATACACTATAAATATTAATAATTTCACATCCAGATGTTAAAATAGATATCATAACCTATATTGAAGTTTTGAGTAAATGCAATCTACGGATATATATTCACATTTCTTTCGTAAAAAATTATACTTAAATATCTATTCTTTAATATTCCTTAATTTATATTGAATTATTACTTTGTCAATCCAGAAATATCAAAATATGTATCAAATGCATTCTAAACCATACATTTACCATCATGAAAAATAATATATGGCAAAAATAATACAATTCAATGGGAGAAAATGGGGAATAAACATACAATTTCTTCTACTACTCCTTTGTTAAATAGATTTATGTACTAGAATAATTAAAATCTAATTCTCATTCTCCAGAATTTGCAATAGAACAACAAAAAATTTTTGCCTTAACTTTGTAATCTAATGTATAAAAAAAATGTGAAGCATGGAGAAACATTTATTTTTCTCATATATAATTATTACATTATTTACTAGTTCAGCTACATACTCAATTGTTTATCATTCTGTACCAATAAGCATTTATTCCATCTTGTTAGGAAGACTGTGCCATATTATCTTTTAAACTGGTTCACTGGTAAAAGATGCACTATCAGTACTCAAAAGTTTGGACATCTGTCGTCTAAGAGTAACATGTAAGATCTTCTCTGTACTGCTTTTAGTAGACTTAGTTAATAAATCTATCTTGATAGTCTTCAGTCCAATAACTATTTAAGGATACTTCCTTATATTCTTGAAAATTAAATAGAAAATCCCACCATGTTTGCATCCATTTCACAGTTATTATAGGCAAAAGCCTGCATCAAATTATCCAGATACTCTATTGGAGATTCTCCTTACTGGCTTATAATGATCATTATTTTCAAAAAAATGGTTAACTACCCTAAAAATATAGTCACAGTTAATTAGATTCTAACTCACTATTTTTTATCAATTCTTTTCTTTTACCATGGTGCTTACTTTTTCCTTTAAAGATGGTTATTCATTGGTCTTTTTCAGTGCAAGAGTCTAATTTCTTTCTGCACTCTAGTGTCATTTATTGTAGGCACGAGAGTGGTTAACAAATGGTAATGCAATTTAATTCCCATTCCAAAACAGATATCTATCTGGTTTTTGATTTTATCAGTGAAAACTTGAAATTTAAAATTGAAACTAATACTAACTATACATGCAGGATGATATTTTCATTTTTTTTTTTAATTCCACACTAAAAGCTTGATAGTAAAAAAAAAAAAAAGAATTAAAGATGGCTGCCAGATGTATAACTGTAATGATTTTAGCTTTAAATCCCAAATATTCGTTGAAAAAGATAATGTCCAGGAAATAATCTAGAGATGGAGATTCAGTTGCACCAGTAATTGGTAATTACTAATAATTCAAGCTTACATTGAAAGGTACTAAAGCAGACTTATTAAAATTAATAAAAATTAAATACCCAGAGTTGAAACTAATTTGATAATTATACATTCTGCTTTCAATGACTTATCTTGTAAAAGAAGATTAATTATACTATTACAAAAGAGTGAAATTCTGAAACTAATTCTATTAAGGTTTTCAATATATCTAAGGTAAACCAAGCATTAATTATTTAAATAATCTATAAAATATCAAGAACTTTTTAAATACAATCAGTTGTAATAGCAGATAGTTGAGGATATAACATGTTTCAAGTAGTAGTATATTTTCTTCTTCTGATGTTGCTGACCTAACCAGTGACAGTACCAGCTTGAAAATTGAATGAGGAACTTTTGGATTTGTAAATATTGAATTTAAATAACTAGATTATCCTCTCAAAGACAATAGCCAATAGAAATTTCATATACTTAACTATAAGAGTCATCTTTCTTTCATCACTCTTTCTTAAGGACAAAGTTAATGAATGGTTTCCAAATATTATTAATCCAATATGTTTGTCTTTTCAATCAAACAATATATATTCATTAATACAAACATCCTTTATTGCTTTAGATATATCTGCTTCTTTTTTTCTCTAATCACCACTTTGTGTTCTTTAATTATTTCAATGCAGTGAGTCATCATCATCAACAACCATTATCAATCCACTGCAGGATGAAGGTCTCTCCAAGTTCAATCCATCTTTTCCTTCACATCACCCCTGCACACTTCATGCATCTCTCCATACTTCTTTGAGTGGTCTGAAGTCTCTGTATTGCTCTTCTATTAAGTGTCCAAGTCTCAGATCCATAAGTAAGAACTGGCAAAACACATTTATTAAAAACCTTCCTTTTCCAACACATAGGCATATTTCCTTTTAGTATCAAGTTATTTCTACCAAAAGCACTCCAACCAAGTTTAATTCTATGATTAATTTCATCCATTATATTTCCATCTGTATTAATAATCTGACCAAGGTATTTGTAACTGTTAACTTCTTCTAACTCGTCATAATCAATCTTTATTTTCATATTTTGAGAAAATCTATTAAACATTACTTTAGTCTTTTTAACATTTATTTTTAGTCCTACTTTCATCTGATAACTCCTGCAACATTTCCTGTAGCTCTAAAGCATTATTTGCAAAAACAACTACATCATCTGCAAAATCTAAATGACTTAAATAATCTCCATTTACTTTCACTCCTTTAGCTTCCCATTTTAATCCACAAAATACTTCTTGCAAAACTGCTGTAAAAAGTTTTTGGGATATGGAGTCACCCTGTCTTACACCCTTTTCAATGTTGATTTTCCTACTATCATTATGTAATCTAATTGTTGCTGTTGCATTTTTATAAATATTCTTCAAAATATGACAATATCCTGGATCTACACTTTGATGATCCAATGCTTTAATCACTGAAGAAATGTTTATAGAATCAAATGCCTTTTCATAGTCTACAAATCCTAAGCATAATGGCAACTCATATTCATTTGTCCTTTCTATAATTTCTCTCAATACCTGGATATGATCTACTGTACTAAAACCACTTTTAAATCCAGCTTGTTCTCTTGGTTGGTGGAAATCCAGTGTTTTCTGTAGATGAGTTGTAATTATCTTAGTAAAAATTTTGTATAAAACTGATAAAAGACTGATAGGTCTGTAATTTCTAATATCTTCTTTATCACCTTTTTTAAATATTAATACTGCATTCTTCCAATCATCTGGCATATCTTTATCATTTAGACATTTGGTATATAACTTTGCCAAAATTTTTTCTATTTCTTCACCTGCTTCTTTTAATATATCAATTACAATTCCATCATTACCTGGAGCCTTCCCTTTCTTCATAAATTTAATTGCATGTCTCACTTCCTCATTCAAAATTCTGGGCAATTCGGAAGATATAATATGTATAGGAGGCACTTGTTCTTTATTACTATATAATTCTTGATAGAAGTCTTCTACACATTTTATGATGTCATCTCTCTTTTTAGTAATAATGCCATCTTTTTTTCTTATTGCAGATATAAATTTCCTACCAATACCAAACTGTTGTTTTACACTCTTTAGACTTTTATTCTCTTCTACAGCTTTCCTTGCTAGTTCACAATTATACTTTCTTATATCATTTTCAACTCTTTTCCGCATCATTTTACAAAATTCGAGATATTCACTTTTTTAATACATCATTGTTTTATATCCTCATATTCCTTCTTTTCTTCATAAATTCTCTAGTCTCAGTAGAAATTTTATTGGTCAATTGCTGCTTTTTTCTACCAGCTATCTTTGTTGCAGTTTTTAAAAGTGTATCGCTTATTTTCCTATTAATGTCATTCAAATCTGAAATCATGTTCAAAATCTATTAATACTTGAAACCGATATGCAGTGAATAGTTTCATCAATATGCATCCTTCCACATCAACATGGAATTTTGTACATCCAGTTTGCATTTCAAGTTTAGGTTTTGCAGAAATTAGGACTTCTTGTAGTATGTTATGGCTCTGTAAAGCTGTTTTTATGTTGCATTGATTTCAGATTTTCTTTAATTTTGGTCTCTTTTGATGTTTCTTTTTGTTATCTATTTAAGGTTTTTTTGATGCCAGTTAATGGATAACTATTCTTCATGATAATTCTTTATCCAAATCACTTTCTGAATAATTTTTTTTTCTCTTTCCATAGTGATAGTATAATTCCATGTTGTGTGTGTCTATTATGATAGAATGTCTATGCTATTTTCCTGTGTGTGGGGGGGGGGGGCAGGGGATCTACTGTGGTTTTAATTTTAACATGGAGAATCTTCTCACAAAAATATCTAAAAATGTCAATTTTTGTTGTTTTGAGTTTATTAAGAATTTAATTAAAGGGAATATATTACTGATGTGCATCTAGAATGATTGTTAATAGTGTTTCATCATATTGTTATACAACAAATGTATCATCAATATTGCAAAGGCAGACTTTAGTGGATAAAGGGTAAAATTTACATTTATAATTTCAAGTTTTTCCTGCTTTGATGTGGAAAGTTTATACCTGTGATGAAATACTGTCTATTGTAAAAAAAAAATTAAATGAGGGCAATAGTTTACAAACCAGAACAACTCTTGCTTAACATCCTACATAACAACACACTGTCCATACAACATGAAATTCTTCCAACAAAATCAAAGAATGACTTATGGGTTTACCACTGTCAACACATTATTTACATGGAAATAAAAACATCCACATTTATAATAGACAGTATATTCCACCATATATAGCATGAAAAAGACAGAATTAATAATTCCTTATGTTCTTTTACAATATATATTGTTTATTTAAATTTAACAAAGTAATAATCTTTTAAAAACAATTTTTTTAATTAAAAAAATTTAATTAAAAAAAATCAATTTTCCTCCATTCTTTCTTTTTACATATATATATATTATTTTTTATAAACTATAAAAAGATTATAATTTAAAAACAAAGATAAAAGAAAAATTGCTACTTTTTTTTAATTCTAATAGAAATGCCACTGATATATAATTGTTGTGTGCCCTCATGTGATTTTCATTCTTTTAAAAGAAATAATATACATTTTTAAATGTTAAATGACTACCAAAAAAAAAAAAAGAAAATTAATTTTTTTAAAAGAATAATTCTTAATTCAGCATTTATGAAATAATAATTTTTATATAACTTTAAAAAAATTATTCATTCTAAAAAAAAAATCAATATAAATAAAATAGTAATTAAAATATATCAAGAAAAACAAATACCATATAACATTATCAAACATAATGAATAATTAAAGATTATAAAAAATACTATTTTTAAATATGTAACTATGTTAAAAAATAATAAAGTTTTTGGGTAAATTATAAAACGGAAATCTTATACTACTGTATTAATAGCACAAATATTGATATTACTACAGTAACAAATTATATTTATTAGTAGAATATTGACATTGACGCATTTAATGATATTAATAATAAATTGTAGTTTATTTTAAGTAGTAGATATTCAAAATTGTTTTATTCTTATTTTTTAAAAAACTTTAAACTAAACTATAATTTAAACATCAAATTTCAATCCAAGCTTATTGCAAGAGTGAATTCATGATAAACTGTTAAATCAATTTCACTATTAATTCAAAAAAGGAATACTAAAAACTGATTATCTGTATTATATTTTACATTTTTATAGAATATTAATAAAATAAAATATAAATTCAAATTATCTTATTGGTAAAATTATTCTATGAAATATTAATTATATATGTATAATACATTTATACTCGCATATATGTAGACAAACACTATAGCATCAGTAATCACAGGAATATGAAAGAATCTTCCAACAACAGTGGTAATGGCCAGATCATATTATAATAATATTTTTTCTTTTTACAGAGACTAAGTGACATTCTTTTAACCAACACATATATTAGTCTGATATCTTTATTTCTAGCTAATTTAAGCTAGAAAATCGTTTAATACCTAATATTAAATACCCAACTGGATTGATTATATGAAGTAAAAATTTAAGCTTAAATAGAATCTAACAAAAAATTCCCCATCTTGTAATAGACAACCTAGACATGCACATAGCAGGAAAGTGAGCTAACCATTATGCCATAAAACCCTTTAAAAAGAAATTGACAAATTTATATTCTTTTAGTTCAAAAGTAAATACTACATATCAGTAATACTTTTAGAGCAGTTAAATTTAATAAATTTTGGTGACTGCACATTACACAATCCTTACTAAAATTGTAATATTAATATAATGTAATATCAAACAAGAACTATATATATATTATAACGCTAATGTTACATGTTTCATAATTAAAAAAAAAAAATCTTTAAGCAGATTTTAAAACACAAATCCTGTAATAATAATAATAATAAAAAGATTGTGCTATATTTTTTTAAAAGAGAATGAGGTAGGGAAAGATTTAAAAACTCTCTCCTTTATTTTTTAAAGAAAAGACTTTATTTTACAAAGAATAAATAAGTAAATATGGAAAGTTAAAATAAAATCAGTTTGTAAAAGTGAAAACTTTTGAAAATACAATTAGTTTCAAAGATTAATTAATTAATTTGGATATGTAATAAGATTTATGATTGATAATGATATTGTATTAATTAAAAAAATTATGTAAACTATCAATGAGATAATAAATTAATCTAAACAAAAGATTAAATTAAAGCAAATGTAAAAATAATTTTAAAAAAAAATAGACTTAAGATCAATAAGGAATTAAAAACAACGCGAAAAAAAAGTATATAAAGTCATTACGACTTATTGTTATTTAATTGGGGCTGCAATTTGCTAGATCATTCCGCTCTTCGATCTGTAATTCAGTTCAATCCGAATTCAGTTCAAGTTCCTGCCTTCATTTAGTGATTGAACCATTCCAGTCTTCATTTGTGCTCTTACATTATCCATTGCTCCTAAGATCCAGATATTCAAAAACTGTAAACGTGGTAGTAAGCCAATCAATTACTGCTGGAGTCAACATTAATGCAAAAGCCACAGATCTAGAAAATGCATGCTAAACTGTCTTTAGGAGTGTTCGACAATTTCATGCCCTAGTTCTCAGCAAAATCAACTATACTCACCTGAACCCTCACTGGAAATTAATGACAAAATAGTAAAATAGACATTGCCGCAAACTCTCTCTCTCTCATTGTCAAGACAAAGAATGGAAAACAAGCCCTGAAACCATCGATGGAAACCAGAAAGCCACACGGTGGGAAATTGACAATCCTGAAAACCTAGGTAAAGATACTTTTAAATAATGGTCTATACACTTCATATTTATTGTAAATGAACTTTAATTAATGAAGGACTATCATAATTTTAGTCTGAAAGTAATCATATTTTTATGTAAAATAATATATTGTGTTATTTTATATTATATATGTGTGTGCATGAATAAATATTAATGTTTGCTTAAGTATTATTTGGTCTATTCTCTCTCATTCTTTTGTCACTATTAATTTGAGAGTAGTTATTTTTTTATGTGTTAAATGTGCTGGACCCTGAGACAATGTATTAGCTAGTCATGGGATATATCAAGCACTGGATTGTGTGCCTGTCATCCAAAGCATGCTGACTATATAACCTATGGTTGGTTGGTGCCTGAGATTGATCCTCAAAATAAATAAAATGCTTGGGATGGCAGGGATTTTAATCCAACAATCGAGGTGGGCCATGGTCTGCTAATGTGATTGTGTTATGCTTTGCATAGCTTGCCTGGTATCATTGATGGCTATGCTATCAAAGGTATTCTTCCTCTGCTTGAAGAGTTGTCCGTTCCCGTAATATGAAAAAGTTATTTTAAACCTAGCAAGAATAAACTTTAAACCCAATTAAACAGCTTCTTATTGAGGGAATCCGGTTCAATATATATATAATATGCATACCACTAGAATAATTTGTCAGATTTTTTATTCATTTTATTAAACTTACCAACATAACCATCACCTGTACCTATATTAATTCTCCAGTCAAGCAAAAAATGATCCATTTTTTATCTTACTTCTAAATTGTATATGGTCAGTCAATCAATCTGTGGTTTCAAAGAGTAGCTTTATTTGCAAGTTTATTAAAATGCTTCTAAAAAGTCTGGCTTGAAAATTATTCTTATAATAAACACACTGGAAGATTATTTCTTCATAGATATTATATATTCTCAATGTTACATATTTAATAGCCATTGCTTATTTATAGAATTATTTGAATACATATATACACAAACACAATATACTCTTTTAATTTTAAAAAAAATCAAACTGCATTATTTCTGTCCATCAATTTCATTAAGGATTATCTATTTTTAATAATGACATTCTATAATATTATTTTAAATTTGATTTTGAAATTTCAAAATAATTTACTTTAAATAAATCAATAGGAAATAATTGATAATTAACTAAAAGAAATCTATCATCTTGTGATTACTATCTTCACCATAAAATAAAAATATTATTTTACAATATTAAATCTGTATAATTTTTTTTCCTCTTACCTCTTCTGAGGATATAGGCAAAGTTCATCCTCTTAATTTATGATTATAGAAAGTTGTGCAAGCATTGTAAAATTAAAATGCAGAAATAATAAAGGATGCAAATTTGGCTGTATGTGTTCAACTAGAGATTTGAAAAACAATAGTTTTTCTTTTTGTACATTAATCAATTGCTAGGAATGTTAGTTACCTTGCCATTCATATCTTATATTAATTACTTGGATAACTTACTGAAAGAGTGATTTGATTTCAAAACCATATAAATAATTCCTCATATTTAAGTATCTTTCAAAGTATAAAAGATTATAATCCTATTATTATATTGTCTCCAATAAAAAATAATCTAAATGATGATATCCATATTTATTCAACTGCAATTTATTTTATTTATCATTTCCGGACTAAATTTAAATGAAGTTAAACAAAAAAAAAATATTATAATTCAACTGTACACAATTATCAATCTATAGGCTTTATGATGAAGCAATATTTTTAATTTTAAGTAAATTATATAAAATATTTATAAAATAAATGATCTTTATTTACATTAATTTACAGAAAGATATTTACACTCCATTTAACAAAAGTAAAATTTTATTAGCAACTTTTTTTTTTTTTTACTCATTGGTCTTCACCAAAATGTTTTTAAATAATATAAGAAATAAATTCTCAATAATGTTTCATTATATGATATTATTTTATATGTGTGTATATGTTTGTATGTATTTTAATTTAATGCATTGTTTTTCTTCTAAAACAATCCTTTTCAAAAATTAATATTCAAAATATTCCCAAAGTTCTTATTTATTTTGGTATAATATATATAATTTTATACAAAGTATAAGAAATATATTAAAAGCATATACATTAAAAAAAAAAAAAATTCTAATAACTTAAGCTCAGTTGCTTTTGTCAACCTGAATGTGACACATGTGTTAATTAATTTTGATACAGATATAAACATCAATACTGAAATTTTATGAATTATTTCTGTAAATTATTCCCATTCTCCTGATAGATAAGTTTATAAGAGTTAAGGAAGGGAGTTTTACTGCCATCCATCATAAAGTATATTACTTTGAAAACAAAAATTCAAAAAATTATATTTACTATAAAAATGCGTATACAATACTAGCATAAAAACATTGTTCAAAACTTTTCCTATTACGACAACTTTAAGAACACATACCTATATATATACACACTAAATGTGCTCACGGATAATCCCTGAACCCAAGATTTGACAACCATGTTTTTTGTTTATTATACATTTTCAAGGGCATAGTTATCCCATAATCATAACTAACTTTCACATGACCCACCACTCACCACTCTATCTCATATCACTGATACACTTGAACACATATATGTCAAAAAGATAAATAATCATTAATACATGTATTTCATGCTAAATCAGCAATTATTAGTTGGTCTAGATTATCATCTATATGCAATAAGTGCTTAGATATATATTAAGATAGCCAATCTTCATACTTTAATGGACAGGCTTCAATCCACTCCACACTCCAACTAACTCTTCAACCGTCCATGGAGTGGATTGAACCCTGTCCATTAAAGTATGAAGACTGGCTATTTTAATATATATCTGAGCACTTATTGCATATATGTGTAGAGATGATAATCTGGACCAGCTGATGACTGCTGGTTTAGCATGAAATTGGTGATTATTTATCTTTTTGACATATATGTGTTCAAATGTATCAATGATATGAGATAGAGTGGTGGGTCGTGTGCCTGTATTTCAGTTATAGCCATAACAAATATGTTTTACTTGTTAATATTAAAAATATCAATAAATCTATTATAAATTCCTATTAACTTTAAAAAATAGCAATATACATATAAATTCCATTCACAACATTAGATTAATTTTAAAAAAATTTTAATATCGTATCACATATAAACGCTAAAGACTTTTAAGCAAGTGTAAAAGCCAATAGGGGAAAAACTTGGATTGAAAATATTATTGTTTTCAATTTTAGACTCATAGTTTTGTAGTTAAGTCGAGATAAAAGGTGGCTGCTGGAGGGTTGCATTAGATCCTAAAATCTAGGTGCAGTGCTCTTAGATTCAAAGCTCCTCCTGACGAAAGCCATAAATTAGAAACTAGTCTGAGGATATTGGATGAGTAGGCACTAGATAGGGATTTTATGCACAAGCCTTGTGGCATCCACTGATTACTCTGGCTTGTACTGAGTTTTGCCTGTTTAATATCACAATTTCCCTGTGTAATTGTATAATTAATTACTTCTAAAAAAATATCTAATGCCAAAAATCTTTTAACGTAATCTTTAAATGAAACTATCTCACTACATATTATCAGTCCTACATTAAAAAAATTACCATACTAGTTTTGTTATTTAAAATATTAGGTTTTTGTTGAATCATAATCTTGTTTTATAGTTTTCTTTGCTACTAATAAGGATTTACTTTCCACATTCCAGAGATTTTTTTTTTATGAGTTATTTACATTTTTCAAATATTGCTTTCAATTTTTACTTTTTAATTCTAAATCAAGTATTATTTAAAAAGTAATTTATGAGAATAAAGCATCCCCAAGAATATTGAAGGCCATATCATATAACATATTGTTTGTTTTAACAGCCAACATTAACATTCAACTGACCATACTAGATTAATATGAGATCTTTACTTACTAGGTGATATTTATATACCAATTTATCAACCAATACTGGATAACCAGTTGAGTTGGCTATAAGCAGATCATCCGCAAAAAAAATCCTAAGTCTGCTTAAGATCTATTTTTTTTAATTTTATTTGTTAACTAAGCTTGAACTTGAACTACAAGTTACAAGCATAGCAGATAGATGCACAAACTATTAACCCATAAAGTCCTCCATAAATGAAACTTTGGGATTATTTTGTAAATATCGTTAAAATTCATTATTAAAGATGTTTCTAACTTTTTTAATAAAAAATTTTATGGCTTGGCAAATGTTAATTGTGAAATTTTCAGATTTGTATATAAGTTACCCAATTTTTCCCAAACATATAGAAAACTCATTTTATTTAAGATTTCTTTTTTTTTTATAGGATTTACATGGTTATTGTGTTTTACAGAATTTTCTGGAATTGATATGAAATGATGATTTCCTTAACACCCTCAGATTATATATATCAGTGGTGGCAAAACTGTGTCTTGTGAGCCACATATGGCTCCTGAGGCAATATAAATATTGATTTTCATTATCATTTTTTCTGAACTTTTATATTAATAACCTATAGTATTATAGTGTACTAATATTAGAATATTTTATTTTATAAATAAAGTAAAAATAAGTAAAAAGCACATATTTTGAAACTTTAAATTAATTGCAATACCAGTTAAAAGTGTTGTTAAAGTGAATTTTATTATCGTATTTGTTTGACAAAAGTGTTTCAGCATTTGCTGTGGTTCTTGAACATTCAAAAATGTATGAGAATAATTAAATATAGCTCTTATTAGTGGAGACCTTGTCCATCCCTGATATATCCATATATGTGTGTTAATGTGAATCAGGACATTAACCTTCTATAGAACTCACTGTAAAATAAGTTATAACATCTTAATAATAACCATATTGTATGATAATGAAACGTTTCATGGTCTGTGCCAAACTATTACAATTATTAACAACAAATCAAAATTGGCTTATTTTATATAAATAAAAATGTTCTTTATTATGCATTGCTTTTTATAATCAGAAAGTCTATACTTTATTTTTAGTACTTTCAGATAAAACAAAATCTGAGTGATATAAAAGGTTTTCAGTATAATGCATTATATAATTTGATTACTTACACTCATAAATCTAAGGAGTCTTGCAGTTAGTGTACTCACCAATGATCTGTAATTCAATTTTGTTTCAAACAGATTTAGAGATCCCCCCCCCCCCCCAATCTAAATTACATCAACTAACATGTATTAAGATAATCTTAGCTAGAGAATGAAACAAAGATGAAAAAAGCTAAAATTTTTCATCTTCTTTTCCCTTAGTTTTTGTTTTGCAATGAATTCCTCATATATATTATATATACACTGTGTTTTAATTAGAAGGAGAATGGTGACTTGTTCTTACTCTAAGCTGCTTGCAGCACTATCTCTGAATCAACATGTTTTATGTAGTGAAATAGTTTAGCTATTCACCATAAAATTTTATAAGTTCTAGCATGTCTGGATTACAAAGTTACAACATGGAATGTAATAACGTATTTCATATCTTAGCCCACGATGGAACAACGTGCTAAGAATGAAACTTTTTTTTTAAATGGAACAAAACTGCTACTGAAATATTTGAAATAACATAATGAGTCATGCAAACATTTTCAAGTGTTTTTTAAAGATTTCATGATGGCAAAAAGAGCATTGAAAATGATTCATAGAGGTAAAATATACAGTCACATTTCATATAATAATTTGTAGTCTAAACACACCAACATCTTAAATTTTTTATGTTGAATAAATAAACTATGTCATTATGTAATGTATTAATTCAGAGATGAAAGTGCAGATGGCATGCACTGCAGAAAACTTGAGGAGAGAACCAGATGTCCTTTCACTGAGACATACTATGCATATGTGTATGTTATCATAGATCTGACAAAAAAAACATTAAAAATAACTTACCAGCTTTTGAGCATCTTCAATCTGTCGACATTGCACATGTAATATAAAAGGTTCAAATTTGAATACAGCATCATCTTCAAGAGTTTTAAGTGCTGTCTCCTAATATATATACATATAAAAATACATTCTATTAATTTTAACAATCCTATAAACATATAGTGGCTAATAAATATGCAGCATTAACAATATTTAATAATATTTATGAAGCAATCATCTTTAAATATGCATATTGTAAAAATAAGCCAGACTTCCTAAAGACATTTTAATAAATTTGCAGTAACACTATGTGATATCAATGTAATCTACTAATGAGATTAGTAAATACAATGGTTATACAGTAAGGGCTAAACAAATGATGACAACTGAATGGCATGCAGATAATAAAAAATCATTTTCCATTCTTATACCAAAAAAAAATAAAAAATATTGACAGACTGTTAGAAACTACAATACATCTTACACCAAAAACTCTAGAAAGACTGATTTGTAAATAATAAGTCCAATTGAAGATTATGACTTCAAAAATATACAAATATATGTATATATTATTGACAAATCACGTGATCACCATCTCTTATACTAGCACATAATTGTTTATAAACAAGACAAAACTCTCCATACAGTAGTGCCACCCTGGTTGGCACAGGATGGCACTACTGTATGGAGAGTTTTGCCTTGTTTTTAACAAATCACATGCATTCTTACAGCTCCATTATAGGACAATACAAAATAATTGTCAGTTGTGAAAGTCAATCGATATATGATCATCAGAAAAAGTTGAGCACTTCTATTCAATCGACCAAACTACTTTTTTTTTTAGTCTCAGCTTCAAATTGATCCAGAAACTTTTACCTCTATAGTCTGCCATTCTTAGCACCATAATAAACCTCCAAGTAGTGTAAAATAATTAGGCAATAAGCTGTATATCAAAACAGTTTTAAATATACAAATTATAAAACATTCTTGTAAATTATATATTATAATCTACATACTGATATTTATCTATAAAGAATTATTCATATAAATATTATTATATAATCCTAAATGCTCGTTCAATTATTTAATTTTATTTTATTCTAAATAATAAGAGATCCTACTTTAGAAAAATCACATCATCTCATTGTACAGGAAAATTTCATCACTTTATTAATTTCTTTCATAATTTTTTCCATAAAATTTAGAACATTTTAAATTCATATTTCAAACTATGCTTTTCTGAAGACATTCTTTTATCTTTTGGTATAGAGTCTACAATTAGACTATTTTTAATATTATTCCTTTTTATATCAGGTCCAATCTATTTCCAAGTTCAATTTCTTTGTTTCTATAAAAACCATCATATAATGTATATTCATTCTTCTTTTCTTTTTATTATTTCCAAGATTTTTTTATTGTGTTACTTGCAAAATCAGGATAATGAGTAATAAAAATTAAGTTTCTTTGATAATTTCATACAGACAAAAATATAAGATCCATGAACCCTGAGAACTTTTTTAAGGTTTATATTTTCATAATTTTTTGTTTTCTTTATAAATCATGCAAACAGTAATTTGTTATATATATATTAAAAATGATATTCTGCATATTAATAATATGAAATTCTGTTTTCATTTACAGAAAATAGCAAGGAAAACCGTTGTGATGCTTGAAAGAGATTACAAGCAAGCTGATCTCAGAAAAACACAAGTTTCTAAGTGGTTGAATTGAAATGTTAAATCACTAGTTTTAAACTTTATTATAATAGATGATTTTTATATTTCTTTTTATACAAAATATATATCACATAAAACCAATAGGTATATTTAGATAAGTTGTAATGAGAAGTTAACTAAAAGAATATTTAAATAAACTGTCATAATTTACTTTCGTTTTAATAATCTAGTAATTAGAAGAATGTTCAAAATAATGTTATTTGTTTTAAGATATTTTGGAAGATCATGGCATGTATGATAGAAAAAAAATCTTAATGCACATAAGATTAAAACTAATTTTGTATATAATTTATAAAACATGCAAGTATCTTACTACATATCAGTTGTATAAATTATACTTTTTGATTTTTTAAAAATTTAATTTATAAAATATAAATGATATTTAGTAATGAATAGATGAAATAAATGACAAGTCAATATTATAGAAGAAAAGATTTTTATTGTAAGTCATACAGAATCACATTCAAACTTTATCTAGTAAAAATTTTCATAGCATGGAAAAAAAAAAAAATGGTTGTGGACTCAAATAATTATGGAAAAGGCAACAGAAGCATAAGAGAATAAAAAATATAGATTCAATTAATATTTGATTTAAATAGTGAAGCTAAGGCTTAAAAAAATCTTGATGGACAAAGTGAAATCATAACGCATTTTCCCTACAAAAATACTTTAAAAGAATTCCTTCTAATATGATTTTGGAAACAGACTACCATAATATAGGAGATAAGTTTACCAAATGATAATGACTGCAGGGTTTTAAAAAATTATTTAAAGCATAATTTTTTTTTCTAAAATAAGGTAAATATGCAAATAAGAAATGCAGAAGATGTCTATTTATAGACACAAGCATTAATTATCACTCAAAAACATCTCAATTGATCAATAAAAAATTTTCTTTAGTAATTTGGGCAACTCTTATTTGGATTTTAATACTAAAAAATTTGAATATTTTTTAAAAAAAGAATGTTATTCAATAAATTATATTTGCAGCATTATAAGGAGTAAATAATATTTTAAAAACCATATATATAAATTATAATCAATTTATTCTTCTTTCAATAGCTAAAATAATGAAAAAATATATTTATAAAATAATTTAAAAATTTGTAACTGAAAATATTTTTTTAAAATAAAAACCAATACGGATTCATAGAAGAAATAACTGGTTTTGCAAGCTTTTCTAATATTAATAGATAAGCACTACTGAAAAAAAAAATTGATCTAATAGAAGAAAAATATATCAGTAAAGAAAAGAGCGATGGCAGAATTCCATACCTTTCTTCAGTGGGATGGGAGAAGATATTTGCGACAACAGAATGTTGTAGTAGAGACGTTTTAATATGGCATTTTGCTGTCAAAAATATCCCCCAACACACACGAGAAAAGTATGGCATTCTGCCAATCCAAACACAGACAGCAAATCTAAAACATAACTATTGAAAAAAATATATACAAACAATATTTTATTATTCAATCAATTTCTGGATTATATAATTATAAAGTAAACATTTTTGATAGTACTTCAAAAAATCTTATATAAAACAATTTGAAATGTGTCTAAAAAAACAGATACATACATAGCTTCAAAATATTGTAATAAATATGCAACTAGAGTAAGAAATCATTATGTTCCTAAATTATTTAATAATTTACCTATTGAATTAAGATTACAACATTATAGGGAAATTTTAAAAAAACAAATTAAAAAATATAAAGAGGCTGAAACGAAGAAAAACTAGTATATAGAAACAAACAAGTATCTAATATTATATAATCAATATTTTTATTATATAATTAATATATTATTGAAATATAATTTAGTTATTATTAGCATATTTTATATTATGTTTAAAATTTCATGTAAATATTTAAATTGTTATAAATAATAGTGTAATTTTAAGTAAAATAGTGATCTATTTATATACTTAAATATAAGAGAGCTATGTTTTCCTAAGTTTGAATTTGTTTTAATTTAAAATATTCACTTTTTAAAATTTATTTTAACAAATAAGTAAATTCATTTTTGTATATTGAAACTGTAAGATTCGAGTTCAAATCTTAGTTTCACCTCAGTCATATTTGTTCTATCGACTTCTTCCCAGCCCCATCCCACTTAAATTTCAACCCTCAATATTGGACTGTGTGTGTATAATAGTATCAGTTATATGTATAAAAAGCTTGTTAAATATGCCTCATGCACACACACTCCAATATGAGATGTTAACGCACTGAAATTAATTTATTAAATTTAAAATATTTAATATTTTGTGATAATTATTATTTAGGTCAAAGTTAAATAACATTTTAATTTATAAAATCTGAAGTTGTTTTTAACCTTTTAAATATTTAAATGTATTAAAAATAGAAATTCCCTATTAAGTATTCTTGTAAGTCATAATGGGTGGGAAGAGAGACAATAGAAGAGAGAGAAATGTCCTAAAAGCTTTTAATTAGTTTCAGAAAAAAACATCTGCAGAATAATGATATCATAGGTAAAACACCTAATAAAGTAAAGTGAAATGTTCAGATTGAAATGACAAATGGAACATGTGCTCTTAATGCATTGTTTTACCTAAGGGTATTTTAAGCGAACCTGAAAGGCGAATAAATATACAATGTCTGATGGATTCATGAGATAAAGAGCAAAGGTATATAAAGTCTTGTTTAAAGGAAAATGGACCATCCATCCATCCATCCATCTATCTATCTATCTATCTGAGTCTCCCAATGTTGAGCTAAGTTAATGTTAAATGTCTAATCTGTCATCTGTTTCTTATTAAAAATGTTTTTCACATATAACATTGCGATGCCCGAGTAGTGGGCGTTAGCTATTCTCTGAGTGGGAAATGCACTGGATCCCCTACTTGCTTTAAAATGACAAAATCATTTGCTGTAATCCGTATACTGCTGCCTAACCAACTGCTGCTTACAGTTATGATCATTGAATGAACTATTAATGGAAAACTACTGTGCCATCCTTCCTGAACGAGAGGACCATTCGGAAACGTGCATGCTCTGCTTAAATCCAAGGTAACTGGTACCCAAAATCAAACTTTCACACTCTTATTCAAACTAGAACTCATATCTTTAATATATAATAGTTATCTATAATTTCTCATGTAAATTCTTCTAAATCACCCAACTTCTTAAAATCTGTAACCTTGTAACGTTTAATGACTCCACGAACTTTCCTTTTCTTTGGGTATTCAATTCTATATTTATTTATTATTGACGTAATTAATTTCATGCCTCAATAATTTCCAACCTAGCCTCTTAATTTTGTTAAATGTTAGCCTTCGCCAAAATGCACGGAGTTATTAAATAATATTTGTATAGTAAACTAATCTTATATTTATAGAGTGACTAGCATGGGCATTATATAATCTTTATATTTTATAAATTATTTTTCGGATGCGTCTCATTTATATGCTTTTGTATTGTCTTATATTTTAATAAATTATCTTAACATCAGAGACGCATCTGGCTTTCATGTTTAGCTATGAGTGTGGGTGTCCCATAATTTGTGTGGGCGGATATCTTAGCTTAACAATAGAAATATGTTAGAATTGTAATTTTTGTCCTTTTATTATTAATTTCGATTGGTATTTATTAAATTTGACTTTATAATTAAACCAATCTAATATTAGTTGAGGGTTTGTAAATTAATCATTCATAAATGTGGGCCTTGGGAGTGAGTCATCATTTTTAGCAATTAAATATAAATCTCATTTAAGTGTCATCGCTGAGGACTAGGAAAATCATCAGACATCTATATTAAAGGTATCGTTCCGCTCCATAAGGAAGGGCATAGTTCAAAATGCTCCCATGGAAAGCTGAGTCCGTCATGCGGTTGGGTAGTAATAGTGGCAGAAGTTCCCATACATCCAGACTTGCATTTACAACCGATCTCGTAGGGTCCCTGGTAGAAAGCCTGCCCATGAGTTCATCTCAAAGTTCGCTCCGTTATATTATTATATGGCATCTCTATCAATACCACCTCTTGTCTAGTTAACTATTCTTTTATTCTCTGCTTATGATTTCACTTCCAAGCTTCCCACATCATTTGCCCTCAAACAACAGGACTCAAATAACAGGACCCCTATAGAATTAATCATTAATATAAAACTTTATATATATAATCTATTGTTGGGATAAGTTAATTTGCAGCCATATATCCCGTTCAACTCTTACCTCACATGATAGCTAATGTACTTAGTCTGGGGCATGAAATGACTTTGCTACCATTAAATACCCAAAGGGACAGGTCGAATGCTTAATGTGTTAATAATGTAAACTCATGGCATATTAGGAATATTGACTAGGATAAAACTCCATGGTTGTAAATAAATTTATATTAATATTAAATAATTTTAGTTTAAAATTATCTCTACATGTCTATTTCCTTAATGCCTTATGGCCATAGTGTCACGTGTCAAAATCAATCAGATATAACTAGCCATTCATTAGATTTAGAATAATATGTCGTAATCAAATTAGTTAATCTCTTGTATCTCCCTGAACCCCATGACCTAAAAGATGTTTGCTAATGTGGTGGCAAGTATGTTAATATGTTGTGCATTCAATCTACTAGATTCGAACTTGGCATTGCAGGCCCTAAACCCACCTGTAGTGCTGTTCTTTGACTGTAGTGGAGAGAAAATGCAACTGGTTAACAAGCTATATGAATGCTGACTATTACAATATATATATATTTTGATTAACTATATTTTTATATGAAGTATAGAAAAAAGATATATCTTAACTCTCTTCCATTTCGGAAAGTATAAACATAACATCACATGATCACCATTTCTTATGCTTGCTCATAACTGTTATTAAAACAGGCAAAACTCTCCATACAGTAGTGCCAATCAGTGTAAGCCAGAGTAATCAATGGATGCCAGCAGGCCTGTGCATAAAATCCCTATCTAGTGCTTATTCATCCAATATCCCCAGACTAGTTTCTAACAGCCTTGGATCTGAGAGCACAGCACCTAAATCGTAGGATCTAATGTAGCCCTCTAGCAACCACCTTTTATCTCTACTTAACTACAAAACTATGAGTCTAAAATTGAAAACACAATATTTTCAATCCAAGCATTACTGTATGGAGATTTTTGACCATTTTAATAACAGTTTACGGTGGTCATGTGATATTTATTAGTTTAATACCAATCCTGTCTAAAAGAATTGCGATGGCTATGGTTATTAAAAAACCAAAGACACAAAAATGTATGGATACTGAACTGAGTTCAGACCTATATGACTATATAAGCTAATGAGCTTGGACTAAAAATATTTTCAAATTTTAGACTCAATAGTTTTATAGTTAAGTAGAGATAAAAGGTGGCTGCTGGAGGACTGCATTAGATCCTAAGACCTAGGTGCAGTGCTCTCAGATCCAAAGCTCCCCACTGATGAAAGCCACAAGCTAGAAACTAGTCTGGGAATATTAAATAAGTAGGCACTAGATAAGAATTTTATTCACAGGCCTCCTGAAATCCATTGATTACCTGGTTTGCATTCAGTGGCACTACTGTATGGAGAGTTTTGCCAGTTTTAATAAAGTATAAAACATTCTACAACTTTTTTTGTGTTATATGAACTTATGTATTTATCTTTAATATCAAATGTGGAGATTGATATGCAATCACCTAATTAAAAATAGTTAATGTCAATTCAAAACCTATTGCTTAAAGCATAATCAGATTATATGCATATAGTTTAAATGTTTATTTGCCATATATATATTTGATTTCAATTTACATCAATTTGTTAATAAATTTTGAATTAATTTAAAACAAATAAACTTGTTTGGTTGTCACATTCAATTTTACAGTGCAAATTTTTTGGTTAATCATATTTGGATGAAACAACCTTCACTAATTGATTATACCACATAATTCATCAGAAGCCATTATAAAAATAATTTGGAAATCAAAAACACAGGATGGGTAAAAAAGTGTAATTACATATCATTTTCTTTGTATGTATTGAATTTAATGCTTATTATCTGAACAGATATAGATTTTATACAGCAATAAATTAAGTGATTTGACATTATTAAATATCTAATAAGTAATTAAAAGCTTACTGTAATTATTTTGTAGTAAAGTCATATTAAAATAGAAATTATATATATACTGAAATGGTAACCTTCCGATCATTACCATTTCATCAACCTAACAACCTACTCATCTGTGCTAGGTTCAAATCTCATTTTCAATGTTTCAAGCTTGTATAAAACTAAGCATTAAAACCCACTATCATGGCTGTCTAAACAGTATAATATATTTACATATGAACCAACATTATAATTAGACAGAATTAATAAAATTATAGCTTATTACTATTGTGTAATATTTTGATAAAAATATTTTATTATATTATTAATGTCAAAATTTAATTTATTAATAATTTTATTATTGTTAATTTGCATGTGATATAATCCAACCTATATTATAATGTATATAGGGGTGGTATGATTAAAGATACGTTAAAAAGTTTTCTTTAAAAATAAGCTAAAAGGTTTTCTTATTTCTTAGTAATTAAAAGTAAAAATTTTGGTGAAGTAATTAAAACAGATTTTTTGTTGTGAATAAGCCTTTACTTTAATTGCCGCATCTGCACTAGGTAAAAAAAAAACTCATTTTAAAATCTAACATTGCGCTTAATACGAATTAATATTTACAACTTTAAATTGATTCAAAATATTTCTAAATTTAAGTTCTGATTATTAACTCGTAAATCGAAAGATTTCACGATCATCAATGTTTAATAGAAATAGTGGACTTAATCAATGAAGAATTTATTAGCTTCATGCTCCCAAATCATAATGCTTTAGATTTGCCTATATATATAGAAAAATAGGTTGAAGATAAGAATGGCCGCACTTATCTTTATAAAGTCAAATCTTATGTTTAGATTTGTAGAGGTGTCTCTTATAATAAATTAAGCACTCAAGGCGCATGTATTAAGGTTTTAGCCTTATTTAAGTACTAATTACTAATTGAAATTGTTTACAACAAAAGATTTTAGAAAAAAATCATTGGACTGGCACTATTCGATAGCCTATGGAAAAGTTATAATGCCTCAGAAATCTATCAATAGATTTAAAATCAAAATTGTGTAAATTTTGTAACATTTAAGTAAATTTTAGAGTTAATGAGTTCTGAGGCAAAGTAAATTCCAAAAGTGTAAGTGCTTGGATTACCAAACCTATAAATAGGCTATATTTTAAGCTGAAGGAACCCAGATCTATTTTATGAACGCAGTTGCTACCAGACTCCATGTCAGTTGCAATTTTGCAATGTCTGGCTACAAAGAACACTCTTTGCTGTCGCTCCATGAGAATGGTGGGTTTGCTCTCATCCGATGCTGTAACAACTATAATACCACCAGATGATCCATAGTCTAACTAAAGAAGAAAATGATGTCACAAGCCACCAAGGAAAGCTCACCAACCTACAGATCAAGCACCTATGATCCAGCTGAATAATGATCAGTAAAATTACTTTCAAAACTGCAGAGCTCTTTTAATTCTTATATAAATTATAAAATCCTTAATCCAAGTTAGCTAACTATCACTAAATGTATCTAAATGTAATTAATTAATTGTAACTAAAATAACTAAGTTTAACTAAATGTAAATTTTTTCCTAATGTTAAAAGAATTTCTCAAATTCTATTTAAATTAATATTTTAAAATCTATAAATGATCTGCTTATTTTGTATTTTTTTATTATTAAGAAATAAATTTAATGTTTTCCTAATTTAAGTTATATCACTGCAGTTATGTCTGCATTTCTTTCGTGATTATTTTAGTTTAACTATTATTGTATTATACGCCAATGCTTCAAAACAGTGAGCACTTAATTTCAATCTATTTTCAAGAAGATAGTATTTTAAATATCTTCACATAATTACGTTATAGCATTATTTTTCTGAGTGCTGTTTCAAAATCCTATTTTATAAATAATAACGAATCGCTCAGCACTCGTTATTGTTATTAGTAATTAGTTATTGATTTAAATTTCCAATGTGGTTTGTTTTAATCAGAATTTTTCAATCTTAAATTTATTTTATTATGAGTTAGACTAGCCTTGAGGACATTTATAAGTATATTTGCTAGTTAACTTATTTATTAAATCCATGGAAATATACTTTCCCTCCTTAATATATTAATTACGTAATAAATATTTAAATAGATTGAAAACTTATTTATTAAATCCATGGAAATATACTTTCCCTCCTTAATATATTAATTACGTAATAAATATTTAAATAGATTGAACAGGAGAAAGTAGAGACTATATAATTATTCCCGTCAGTAGCATATATATATATATATTATCATGCTACATAAGAATTGGTTTCTATTGATAAGGCTAATAAGCTATTGTCCTTGTATTTATGATATTAAATTTATAATATTCCTTTGCTTGGCGGATGAGATTCATTACTTAATTAAATATTTTCACGTTTTGCTGCATATATATTTCATATTAAGATGGAGCCACAATGAAGCCAGCACATCTTCATTTCATAGGATAGTGCAGTAGCGAACCCTGAGTTTAAGAAACTAAATGTTCCTCTCTTTCGCAGCATGATGATTGGTCCCAGGGTACCGGCGTTTGTCACAAGAACCCTTGATTCACTAATCCATCTACATAGCAACTTTTATTATTCTTATTTGCCTGTGCCATAGCACATTGATAAATCTAGAGTAGCCAACTCTAACTCCTTATCATGTCGCATTCAGCATTTATCTGAAATACTTTTGAAAGCCATGTTCAATCCAAATTATTTGAGCCGATTTACACACTCATCCTTTAGATATAAATATATTTGTGATCGTGAAATGCGTACTAATTGTTAATCAATTTACTATAAGTGCTTATATTTAACAGCCACAAGTTTCAATAGGAATTGGCATAACTCTCTTTATAGACATAATGTAGTGACTATTCATACATATTTTCTGTAATTAAATCTATAAGATGGGAACCTGTTAAAACTCATCTCATGTAAAGCGTTAATGATTACTTGTACAAATGCCTCAATAATTAATCTGTAAGAAGAGAGTACATTATATCTCTTCATTCATTCAAATGACTGTGTGCATTTCAATATGCTAGCGAATCAGGTATATTTGTTATTTTAATTTATCATTACAAATAAAGGTAAAATTAAGTTAATGTATATCATTTTCTGTCTCATTATTAATCCAATTCAATTCAACCCTATTTATTTATAGAAGCTATGCGTTAATAAAATCCTCATTAGTTATATTATAGATTTAGTTAATAAGAGCAATTTTAACCTGGAGTTTCATGTTTCTCCCTGACCTATGTCAGCCGTGAAGAAAAGTTATGCAACTGTACTCTCAAGTGTGTCATCCGTAGGGGATTGAGTCGTGGAGCATGGGTAAATGAGTTGAAGTGTGATCAGTCTTGAGATCTCACCATCTTGCACTGGTCAACTTTAGTCTCTTTACCTGGATTCTTGATTCTGTTACGTGAATGTATAAACTTGATTGTTACAATATATTGTAACCTTCTTTTCCTTCCACTCCAATCCTATCCTTAGCTCAGCACAAACATCAAAGTATATAACATATAAAACACCACTTGATGAAACTTAACAATTAACTAGAAACATATAATACATAAAAAAATAAGGTAGACTTAAAAGATGGTCACAGTATTGTAGTTTTAACATTGAGAGGCGTATAAAATATGCTCCCCAGTGGCATTGCTATTTTAGAAATTTTCCAACTATTATTATGATATAATTATTAAAAAATCTCCACAACAGACAATGATTAATATAATCTTTCATTAAAAATAATGATTATTCTATTCTTCACTTATTTAATAAACTACATAAAAAAATAATGAAATCCAATACATACTAAAATATCTTATAATAATTACTGCTACCATATGAGTATCTCAAGGATAATAATTATTTTCTTATAATATAACAGTAAGATAATTGGATAATAGGAGAAATTTTACTAAGATCCAATCATCTCAATAATAAACACGACTAACATTATAAACATAAATTAATTTTTTTTTCCTTAAAATTAATAGAACTCTAATAATAATACCATAAAATTAACCTTTACTATTTACCATCTTACTTCCAATTAAATAATTTAATTGTGCTTAGATATCTAATATTTTCATTATACCAATATTAATTATAAAACATAATAATTTTACTATAATCAATAATATCATCCCCTTTTCACTCGCTTCACTATCTTAATTTGATTAGCAATTTTACTCTTTTTTAATCACATCTTTTAAAAATATAAGCCTTATAATATATTTAATCAAGATCATCCCTTTTTAATAAAATATTGCATTTTAAAATTTAATCTAAAGATAAATTTTTCTTATTTAAATAATGATGATGATGATGCTGATGATGATAATAATAATAATGTGACTCTTAAAATATTATGACTTTCAGTAATGCTCCATGTAGATAATATTATTAAATAGCACTTCTTAAATAATTATATTTTTAAAAAAAAAATGAATTTTTAATTTATCAAGTTTTCCTACTTTACAACATCTTATGCCTAAATTATCCAATAATTATATTTTTAATTGTAATCATTTTAGATAATTTATGTGTTTTGATATGACTTTGTCATAAAAAGAATTCCGAGTAGAAATAAAGCCACCAGTCTAAGATTTATATTAAAATAACTGCTTATTTTAACAATAGATAATTCTTATCAAATATTGAATAACATAGTTAAACTCTAAAATACATATGAAATAATTAAAATGTATAAACAATTATTTACATTGAAAAATAAATAATTTAAATAAACATACTTATTTTCAATTCAACCTTTAAATTATATAATTATTCTATTCCTCAAATATCAAATTCACTATTATCAACAGGTATACTTTCTTTCATGTTGATATTTAATTTTAACATCAGTGAGTTCTTACAAGTTCAACTTTTTAATCCTTTTTCATTTAATGATAAAATACATTCCCTTTTGCAATATTTACATAAAAATACAATATTACCTTTCATAATATAAATCTGCATAAACTCTATTCATAACAATTTACACAAAATTTCTGGTTTATGTTATCATAAGTTTAAATATAATATTGATATGATATTGAAATAATTAACTGAATCAAGATCTCTTATTAATAAAGGGTCATTCATCCTGTAAACTTTACTTCTTTTCATTCACTTTTTCATTCTTATTCTTGATCTCATACTTTATCTGTTAGCGTTAAATCATTCAGCTTATACTTAACTATTACAATATTTAAACAATCCAAAACAAAGCAAAACTCTCCATATAGTAGTGCCATCTTGTGCTAACAAGAGCAATCAATGGATGCCAGAAGGCTTGCTCTTGTTAGCACAAGATGGCACTACTATATGGAGAGTTTTGCTTTGTTTTGGATTGTTTAATAACAATTATTGTGCTAGTATGAAATAGTGATCATGTGATACTACAATATTTGTTTTGCATTAATTATTGTTCTTTTAGAACTAATCTTGTACTACCTAGGAAGGAAATTATAATATTTCTAAAGAATAACTAGTCTACATATGATGCTCATTATATACCTTTCTTTATCATATCCAAACCCCTATAGATAAGAAACTGATTTTTAATAAATTATAATCTCTAAATATAGGAATGGAAATCTCCTTTCTTAATAGAATGCTATAATTTGGCAAACAGTCATTTTCATATTAATGATTCTACCCAATATCCATGCTTATCTATTAAGTTGCTATGGAAAGTAACATTCATGTCTTATGGAAATTCCTCTCATCTCCTCATACTAAAATACAAATATGGGTGTCACATAGGTTGTTATTCAGTGATTGATATTCACTTTAGCTTAGTTTATTATTTCCATTCTGTTACAAATGATATTACAATACATGGGCATTAATAAATTTGGATTGCTCTTCTTTGGTTCATATTTTTATCCTGTTACAAATGGTGATAATAATTAGGTTATGACTCAGGATACAATATGACCCATAATTTTATTCTGTTATAAATGGCATTCAACTTCAGAGTATATTTTTGTTCAGTTGCAAATGATGACCAACAATTGGCCTATATTTTCATTTAGATTATATGAAAATTTTAATTTCCCATGGTCCTTTAAATAATCAATTAAAAATGACTCCCAAATCTGTGAAGTGTTAAAAGAAGAGCATACCCTCATATTTATTCTGGTATAAATAGATCTGCAATTCATGGGCATTATCAAACCAGGACTATTCTTTCATGGCTTACATATTTGTTTTGTTAAAGTATAGAAGGGTGGGAGAATTCATAGCCTGAGACAAATTTATTACATATCTCTTAGTAATGATCAGGGATTCCTCAATATCATCATTGAAAAAAAATCTAATTATTCTTATTTTTATCTGATGAGAAACGATTTGTTATACTGAAAATAATCTGTGCGATTTGGTGCAGTTGGTATAGCATCCACCTCAGGATTAGGAGATTCCAGGATCAATTCTGGCACTCAAAGTTCTTATGAATTCTCAAGCAATAAAGCCATATGATTTTTTTTTTTTATAATGAAGGTGTTGGATGATTTTACTTCTTTAATTATTGCATAAACAGCTAAATAAAATGAGAAATAACTATTGCCTTATTAGTTTTACTAATTAAATTATAGAGTAAAATTAATAAGAGTGCCATTTTATAAAAATATCACCAAACTTATTTCTCATTTTAATTTAATGTTAAGATCATAAATAATGTTATCTTTACCTAAAAAAAATTATTATGCCTGCTCGAAATTGTAATACTAACTGGTTTTTTGTTTTTTTTTAAAAGTAAAAGTCTGCCTATAAATAACTTTAATTCTGTAGATTATTGCTTCAAATTGGTATTAGTTCCATTTACCATTATCATAATATATTTTTTTTGCTTAAATAAGAACTATATAATGCATATCTCAATCTAAGTAAGACAACCAGACAACACTCAATACTAATTTGTCATTATGCTTCGATTTTTTAATAAGCTTTCACAAGATCACTTGTTTATTTATTAAAATCAATTATAGAAACTTCCATTTAAGAAATTTTAAAATGATGAAATTCTGATATACATAATATACTTGGAAAAATTATATGACCCTTTTAAAATAAAGTTCCCACTTTTTACTTGTGAGCATGCTCAAATGCATGTGTGAGCCATAAATAAGAGGTGAATAACATCACTCAAACACGGTGTATATACTAACCTGCGTGCTATTACTAATAGTTGAATGTAAATGAAAATTTAAATAAAGTTACATTTTTCTAAAAACATTAAATATTTAATATTAGATGTTGGAAATAATCCAACATATAAACACAGCTAAAAGGCCACCATCGCAAACCTTCAGAAAAACATATAATTCAAGAATCTTGTAAAAAAAGCAATTAGTATATCTAATCACATATACTTAGATTTCAAATCTAGGCAGGATAAAGTTTAAAAATTTTTTAAATCAAAAACAGTTTAGAATATTTCTTTCACATAGTCAATCCGTAACAAATTCAATATAGATCAATAAATGGTTATCTAGCTATCATAAGCTGAAGAGTAAGATTTCAAATTAATTTGCATTGGACAGATGAATATCAATGCAATGATTGTAGAAAAAAAAAAGCAATTTCAATATTATGCAGAATTTGATACAGATGGAGGACATGCCATACTCCTACATGCATCAAACCCATGACTTACTTTTATCTTTTTTTTATAACCCATCAAAACAAAGTTGTTTAAAAGAAAGAAAATTTAATGATTTAGCCAAATTTTAATTTCCAAGAAGTAGTTAAGTCAGTCCACAATTTTTTCATTCCATTTTCTTTAATTTTTGTCTTCTTTAGATCATCTATTCTAAAATGTTTTTCTAATTTTAAATATATGTTTTATAATTTCTAAAATTAATTCAAATAAAAATCTTACCACTTGATCTATTGTAATTGGATGATGTGAAGTAAGTAGCCATTGACATCCTTGCTTTGATGATGAGGGATTCTAAAAATAAACAAGTGATCATCTGTTATTTGAAATTAAAACATTCTGATTATATTTGCAATTAAGCTATTCTTTTCTCTCAAATAAGCTTTAAAATGAAATATGACTTCATAAAAAAAAACATTATTTATTAGAATAAACATCAACAAGAAAAGTATAAATCTACAGGTTATTACTTAAAACTTCATTATGTAAGATGTGATGAGATTGTTGTGCTTATGCTATACTAGCAACTGTAACTATGTATAGCATCATGATATGCTGAATATATTGCAATAAAGAACTCAGACATTGAATACAAAGACAATTTAAACTTTTATAATATAAATTAGTATTTTTGTTGTATTGATAGTATAAGTAAACAATTACAAAAAAAAATCTCCAATAATGTTTCTGAATTTATTTTAAAACTTTCAGAAAAAATATATTGAAATATAGAAAATGCTTATATTGTATTTATATCAGCACAAACCTTTTATATGTAATATTTGAACTAAAGTTTAGTTTACCTTTATAATAATAAAAACATTATTTGTATCATGAAAAGATTGACCTAAAATTACTGATTCATAATATAAATTTTCAAGACAATCTAATGACATTATTTACATAAATCAATTCAGAATCATCAAAAAAATTATGAATTCTAAAAATTCTTTAAATTTATTTTGAGGATAAGGGGAATGGAAGTTTTAAGTATATCTAAAAAAAATAATACAGAAAAATAAATAAGTTGGATTAATGAAATCATGGGGTTATATTTAATACATATAAAAAATATATTAAACTTTTAGATTAGCTTATGTCAGCATTAGGAATAATAAGATAACCTCCAGCCTAATATATGATTATTATTTATCATTAATGTATTTATTTAAGGTAGCTAGTGTCAAAGATATATACACAGGAAGTCTGATACTTATAAATCAAATTGTTAAAATTTAATATTGATAAACACTGAACAAATAATAAAGACGTACCTTAAAATTTAATACTCAAAAATCTAAGAATCCAGGTTCGATTCTCATGCTAGTACTGTCACTGGTCAGACCAGCAACACCGAAGAAGTGTGTTGAATAATATCTCTCGAAATGTTATTCATATACTAACCTGTGTGCTATTAATTACTGTTGAATGTAATTGGAAATTTAAATAAAGTTTAATTTTTCTGAACACGTTCAATACATAATATTAGATTATGGAAATAGTCCAATTATATAATTAAAATACCATCATTACAAACCTTCAGGAAAACATATGAAGATGCCTTTCTTAGTTCAGCCTCTTTGGGATCATTTATTTTTTTAAAGTGTCTTTACTCATAAGTTGCAAATATGTGTGATGAAATGAGTTTAAATATTTCTAAAAACACAATACACATGGAAAAAAGAGAAATGAAATTGAATTAATGATACACATGGTTATGTTTAATTTTTTTAAAAAAATGTATTAATCTTCACAAAAGTTCATGTGGGCTACTAATGATATATTCTCTAACCTAGTAAATGATCAGAATTAATTATTAGTATATGTATTTAAAAGAAATGATGTTAAAAGATGTTAATGCAGACAATTTGATATTTATAGATCGAATGGAGGATGAATATAGACTGAAAAATCCAAAGTTCAAATCCCACTACTTATACAAAAAATCAGTATGAGCAGATATATTTTTTGTAATTAAAGACATCAAGTACTTTGATTAAAAATTCAAAAGTTCCTCTAAGAGATTAATAAATGTAGGACCATTTCATGATGATTTATCTATATAAATTTGGGAATTATTTCATTTATGTTATAAAAAAAAGTTTACTTATTTTGAAGACAAATCATTAGTTTGCTTAGTATTGATACCTCTTGACTGTTTGGGAAGTGCATTTTAAATTGTTCAATTGGGAATTAAGAATGTAAATATTTGTATACTATATAGGAACAATAATAGTTTTGCAAGTAAAAGTTATTGCTCAAAAAATTTTTAAAAAAAAGTATGGACCAATTAATCCATAATCTGCAATAATTTTTAAACTTTTATTTTTTGAAACATGATATGAATTTAATGAGAAATTATGATGGCATTTGTTTATAATTAATAAACTGAAAGTAATTTAATAATTCTTTTCCAGATCAAATGACATTTTCTGTTACCAAATTTGTTTGCATAACAGTAGCAAAGAAAAAAGAATTTGCTTGCTAAACAATCCCTTCTGTCCATAAAAAGAAATAACCATTTATGTGTTTGTTTTATAATTGATCTGATTTATATAAAAAATAAATCATTCACATTATAATCATTTTGACATAATTCTTGACTTTTCCTAAAAAATATAAAAGATATTTTGAAACTATATATATATGAACATCTCCATATATATGCTTCATTTTTAAATAAATGTTAAAACATTTTTAAATAGAACTAATTGTTGTATTGCTAAACATAATGCATAGTTATAAAATAAATACCACAGGTGAACAGAAAATTACATTTGTTTCAAATCAACCCATTTTTCTGGTAAAAGCATAATTAGCTTCAAGGTACTCAAATTAAATTAGTTAATTTTACTAAATTGTTGCGACTATCATTAAAAGATCTATAGTTAAGCATTAGTAGCTTAGCGGTTAGCATAAGCTGCCTTCCAAGCAGCTGGCCTGGGTTTGTTTCCCGGTCAATGCATTTGACATATGAGAAGAAAAAAGATCTATATCTGTTCTACTGAAAGTAAAATATTAGTTTGTTTTGTTTTCAGCTTTTAACATTTTATGAAACTGTATCATAGGAATGAAAACTAGTAATTAAATAAAAATGTTATGAACTACTTAATTAACAGGAAAGAGATAAGTAAACAACAAGTGTTCAGTAACTAATGAATAAAATTAATTAGTAAAATGGACATTCTAGTAAATTTAGATGACTGGATTAAGACATTAGTGTAAAAAAACACATTTTAATAAGTTAATCTGGAATCCTTTTGTTAAAAATCATATATAAATCTAGTAAAATGTATTGTAAGGGTATTGAAACAAGTGTCACCAGAATACTGGAGAAAATTTGAACAATGGAAAAATAAAAGCAATGTGCCCTCTGTTGACCATTGGGGGAGTATAGTCATTCCAGCATGAAATTCCATAAAACTGTTGTTGTTATAGTAAGAGCAGTTATTTTTCTGTTGTGCCAAAATGCCCACTTTCAAAATGTGAAATAAAATAAAAAAATTCTTATTCTTGCTGAAACCTACTTAGATCTCCAAAAGAACCTTATGTTACCAATACTTTTACTGCCATAGTCATCCTCTTGTCCAATTGAATAGTGATCAAGACAGTATTTTACAAACTCCAATAAATTAATTCCCAAAAATCAATGAGAGAAAATACTCCGCAAACCAAAATGTACTCATTTAAACCAGATTGGAAAGATTCCAAACAATATCTAATTAGTAGAGGACTTCATTTCGAAAGACACTATACTAAGACTTGCGAACATAGCTATGTTTTCTCAGCAAGTAAGGTAACTCAACATTCAAACTATTATCATTAACTCTCTTATTGGAAGAATGTCGATAACTTTTATACATATTTTATTCCTATTAATCTAATCTTAATTTTCATAAAAGTTTATTTAATCTCTGTAATTTTATATATATGCTTATAATTTTGTTTGGTGCTAAAATATGTTTCTATTTAATTCCAATATTTATGAATATATATTTTATCTGTATACTATTGAGTAATAGAACGAAGTACATGCAAATACATATCTTTTATAAAAAGAAAAAATGACAATCAGTTTAAACTATAAAATATATTTAGTCAACAGTAGCAAATATCACATTTATATTTAGTGCATTATTTTTAGGACTATATATTTTAAATGATACTTATACAATATCAGAATGAATGAATCTAGAATTATATATATTAATTATCTTTATTTCATATTAAAATTGAGGAAGTGATTTCGCAGATTGTGCATTAAACTCATGTTTGATGTGGCTCTACATTCCAGGACAATGACTAATTAAGGATTTCTTTTTATATTTATCGCTAGGCTGTCCTTATTTTTATATATTAATTATTTACAGTTGAATATTTCCTGCTATATCGTTACAAGTTACCTGATGCATTCACTTGTATGACTATGCAAAAGCTCACAAACTCATATTTAATGATTATATACAGATAATCCCTTCTTACAATCTAGCATCTCAATGAGTTATTTTATATCTTAATAATATTTGAAGTCTCCTCTTTTGTCTAATGTACTAGATCCATAATGTTTTGACTATGAAAATGCCACAATTGGATACACATGTACATGCATGTGAATTAATTGTAAATATTATGCTAATCCTGTGAATTTAACTTAATTATTTATTAAATATTCCTAGATAGTCATGGTATCCATCAAAGAATGTTAAGAATACGTGTGATACCAAATAAAATGAAATAATAATAATCTATGTATTCAATTACTAATAAGGAGAAATTTATAAAAATGATAAAATATTTTATATAATGATTCAGTAATAACTCAGGCTGAAAGTTTGTGTCAATTTTTACCTCATCTTTTCATTTTATTTAAATAAATTCAAGCCCATGAAATATATAATTTAAACAACTACTTGAGTTCAAATTCCATACAATGGACTCCTAATTCTTTTATACTGGCATATGAAATGTGTTTATAATTTAATTTTTATTATTGTTATTATTACATGAATAAATCTAAATACTCATTGTTATTTACTGTGATCAATGTATATATAGTTAATGTAAATTAGTCTTGCAATTCTTTGATTCTAGTGGGATATAACAGAAAAGGTATCAAATATGGTAGTCAAGTGAAGGTTATCCTGGAGATGTAAATAACGATGTTGGATTTTGTATTGCTTGTGGTAATGTTTTATATAATTACACACAAACATGCGACTAGGTAATTGCCTGGCTCTTAGGATTAGTTTCTCTGGATATGCATATGTGACTATTACAATATATATTTTACTACAGATATAAGAGGTATGATTATTATAAAAAAATAATTTTGAAAAAACTAAGATTTTTAGAATAAAAACAAATTCTAAAGAATAGCATTATTCAGATTACATATATTACATGCAGTATTAGTAGCTAATTATAATAGCATATACTAAATATATAATAGTATTTTTATATATTATGATGGAACTTAGTGGACAAGAGATGACTTCAATTATATTCTTTGGATACACATTTATATATCAATCTATATTCCTGAATAAAGTTGAAATATATCTGGCAACTAGTGAAAGTGTAAAACCTAGATCACACTTTCATAAGACACAATTCAGATACCTGATAAAAGTGTGGAGACCTGGGTTTCATAGCAATACCAGCTTTCAGATATATGTACTGATCTCAAATAAAGTGGCATGCTAACATGTGATCAAAATTATAGATAAAATATCTCTTAAGTTCCTTCACAATATATTGTAACCCTTAGTTAAAAGCTTCATTTAGAGAGACTAATAACCATGTGGCTTAAATTTAATGTACACCTGGGTCTCTTTTTACGCGGACTTATTTAACACGATTTTGAAGTTACGCGATTCGTGTTTCACCAGAAGTCGAACTCCGATATTGCGCTATTACTTTAAATAATAAATTTCATGTACTCACGTTATATTGAAAGTAATAGCACATTATTGAAATTCGACTTTCAACTTAGTAATTTCAATATTTTCAGTGCTGTATAATAGTAAGATTTGATGCAATAATGAAATTAAAATCATGATTTCCACATTTTATGTATACACACATTAAATTTTACAAGATTATAATGTAAATTTGTTCAAACATTGTGCGTGTTAATTTTGCATTTTAAATCACATTCTGTTTTTGCTTTTTAAAAAAGAACGTTTAATCAATTATTAATCATTTAGTGTCCGCAAGTTTATTTTTAAAAGATGAGTAATAGCAGTGGGCACAATTAAAATTGAAAATTAAAGACAAAAATAAGAATTTAATTTTTAGTTGTTAGATTAATTACTAATTACGTTGTCACCAGAAAATCATTAATTAACACAACATGAGAGTGACGTTGGTGCTAGTTGTATTTCATCTTGTGAAGAATCTGATTTTTTTATCAGTTTGCAAACGAACCTTTTTACCGGCAAATAGCGATAATAATTAAAACGTGTATAAAAAAATATAAATTACTGTAAATTATGCATAAAAATATATTGTTTTGAATAAAATTAAATATTATAGTTAAAAAAAGTTTGTCTTGTATCAATTTTTTTCAAATTTGAAATTTTTTATTAGTCATATTTTATTTCCTTATTTTTTTTTTTTTTGCACGAATTTTAAAGTAAATTTCACGTTGGTGCTTTGTTTTTACGCGAGTTTTGAAAAATCACATCTGTATCCCCCCTTTTTCAAGGCAAGTTACGTCTATTTTTGCATGATTTCGTTTGCGCGTGTTTTCTGAGGAATCTATCTATCGCGTAAAACGAGACCCAGGTGTATAGAGAAAAAAGTCGGTTTGGTATTTTATTTAAAGTTATAGCATATCATTATGTAGAGGGAAGGGGGACTGACCATTGTGCGCACTATAACATCTTAAAAATGATCTATATGTCTAAACAGAAAGGGCTTTGTGAATCGTAATATTTATGAATAAAAATGTTGGTACAAATTGAAATTGAACTTGTTATAGATAGCATTAGTTTGACAGTTCTTTTCATGAGAATAGGTTTAAATTTTTAGGAAATCAGGAAAGATATTTTGTACTAATATGAATAAAAGATATTTTGCACTGATGTGAATATGAACAAGCAGTTCACTATTTAGTATTATGTGTGCATATTGAACCGAAATCTGAGGTTCAGATTGTGCTTCACAGCCTACCTCAAATCTTCCGCTACCAAGCCAAATTCAAACCTTATTCTTGTGTATATATTCCGCTCACTAACACATTTTTTGTTGTTTGTTTGTTCCCTTTCTTGATATATTAACTAACATACTTCTTAACGAAGATATATGTGTAAATATCTGAGTTTAATCAGAAGAACAATAAAAGGGAAAAATAATAAATATATTTAAAAAGGGGAATATGTGCGTAGCGAATACATATACACAATAGGTAACGGAGGATTAATTGTAACAAACTTATAATATCAAAATATATTATATTTTCTGTATTTTTTTAAAAATTATAAAAGTTATAGTAATTGCGGCTCAGATGTATATAGATATTGTAAGGACAAACTTACTAAGAAAATATTTACTAGAAAAAGTTTGTTACATATCAATCTATAAAATTTTGTCTTTTCAATTATTTTTGCTATTAAACTATACTTTTCTTTTTAAATCCAAGATGGAAGATGCAATTGTAAGTAGTCAAAATAATTAAAGGTGAGAAACTTAATCTTGTTTAATTTTCTAAAATAACTTTAATTAAAAGTTTCTCTACAATTAAAATTAGAAACTAAACTAATTGATTTACTTTTGTCACAAACATTTGCTATCAAATTAATTTCAGTTTGAATACATATTATCTAACAATGGCATCTTCGAGCACAATGGGTAAAGCTTATGTAGAAATTCTTTTAAAAATTAGATTAGAGAATGATTAGAGGTGACCAATCAAGAAAGTATTCCACAAATACCAGGGCATAGTATAAAATGAGCTAATTTTGACCACTGGAAAAAAAAGTCAATGAAAGCAGTTGCCAAATAAATCCACTCTTGTTTGATTTCAATGTGTTGTGAGTAAACCCACTTCACCTTTCTCATTGTTCGAGATGGCCCTCCCTGAAATCTGTGCCCAGGATCCCGATACTCATAAACTATAACTATGTGCCTGTTTATTGAATAATGAACTTACTACCTGCCTGAATAACTATGCTCATCAAACTAGATCTAGTTCTCCGAGGGAAATCTGAACATCACCAAAAGAACAGCCAAATTTCTACAGAGGTAATAATTTCAAGTGTTGCTATACTCGTAAATTTACGTTGAATAATTTCAAATCTCATCTATCTGTTTCTTTAAACACTTTATAAAGCCTTCCTTGTAAAATTAATATTAATTATGAATTAATCAATTTGTAAATTCTTAGCTTGTTAGTCAAATGTACTTTGTTCTCTCTCTATAGCTTTGCAGTAATCTCTCCTACATTAAACCTCTCCTGAACAATGATTATTTCTTAATTTCACTTCTATGCAGCAATATTTTTATTTTCATTATTATATTTTATATTTTCGTATACTAAATTATGTCAATAATTTTCCCCAGATTCGCAAATGTCCACACTATCTCTTTTAAAAACCCCTTCCTTTCATTTCAGAGGGCGATTAATCTAGTTTTTAGTAAAGGAAAAAAAACAAAGATGCTTGCAAGTCTGGGAGAATAAAATAAAAGACAATCAGATAATTATTGTATAATGTTGTTTTCAAAAAACAGAGCAAAAATCTGTTTTCTTAGAAATGTTTTTTTTATTAATTAAATAATAGCGCCAACTTCTAAAAAACTTTAAATATATTTCTATGAATTAAATCAATATTATTTTCTTGAAATCATTAACCACCACCTACTTTATATATATCTAATAATATGTAACGTATTTATGAAAGCTCTTAAAACCAAAGATTTTTATTAGTTATACGTTGTGGGAAGCTTTATGTGTAATTTAAAGTAATAAAAGAAATGGGGGGAAGGAGAATCCTCTAGTTCTATGAGCTATTATATTAGCTTTAGTTTTACTTATCCTATATCCACGTAGTAAATCAAATCATACCGGTATTCTGGGTCTTTATCAATAAAGATAGGTGATAATTCTTTATTTCTCAGTTTTAAGTTTATATATTTATATTAATTCAAGCATTATGTGTATGCTGGCCTTTAGTTTTATATATATATTTGTGCTTCGTTTCCTGGGCATATCGGAAACCCGAGTAACGTCTATTTTTACTTACAATTCCAAGGACAAGGTTTGTAAACCCCTCGGGACTTCTTTAGCACTAGATATTATTGCGTAGGGTCCGCTCTGGCAAAAGTCCAGTCAATGGCAATTTAATAAAATGCATTCTTTGTTTTTTGTGACCCGGCCCTGCCAACATTTGCAGAGTCACCTTCTTTAGCCGTAAATTGAAGCACTGTCTTGGATCTTAGAATGGATCTCTTCATTGCCATCATGCACGTACCGCTCTCCCATATTTCATTCTCACTAAAGCCTATCAATACTCCTAAATCGTACTGTTACGATTATGCTAAATGGATTGTCATTTTTATATTTTCATTCATACTTTCATATGCGCTATTTCTGCCACAATTATTGTTTCCTAAATTAGCTTCCGACATACGTTCTTATTTCACAATCGCAAATACTATTTTATTAATCAAATATAATTACTGTTTGCCATCAAACTCAATAATCTTATGTATTGGTTCGAGTGCTGTTGTTATATTAATGGTGGATTTAAAGAACTTTAAATAACTGTAATCGAGCGCTATTCAAAATCTTAGGTATAACATGTAATCTGTTAATTATTGACATATAAATAGCCGCATTAGAACAAAGCAATAAATTATTCATTATTGCAGCATAACTTGAATAAGTATGTTCGTTTTATAGTATTGTAAGAGGGGTTAATGCCGTCTAAGGGAAATAAATACCCATTTTTATTTGTATTTTGACACAAATAACGTAAACAATCATATATATCTCAAGTTAATTTAATAAATCTTATATACACATGGGTCTCGTTTTATGCGGTAGATAGGCTCCACAGAAAACATGCATTAAAAAAAATTGCACAAAAATAGACTTGACTTACCTTGAAAAATGAAGGATATGGTCTGTAATTTTCAGAATTCGCATAAAAGCAAAGCAACAAAGAAAAATTATTTTAAAATTCGCATTAAAAAAATAAGCAAATAAAGTATGACTAATAAAAAATTTCAAATATTTGGAAAAAATTAATACAAGACAAACTTTTTTTTATTAACTACAGTATTTAATTTTACATTTTTCATACATATTTTAATTATTACCGCTAGCGTTCCTTTGTAAACTGGTAAGAAATCAGACTCGATATGATGTGATGTATTGTTGCTTCTCCTTAAACCAAGTCAAGAATCTCTCAGCAATTATGCCCAGAGAAACCTGTTAGCCACTTTATTTTTATTCGTGATGTGATGTACAACTAGCACCACTTTCAGTCTTATGCTGTGTTAATTGTTTTCTGTTTCTATATTAAAAAAATGAGATCGAAATCAAACAAAAAGATTATACATTATCATTAGAAAGATTATTTTCAGTTTATAAAATCTTCGTTTTTTATTTTAAAAATCTAAGATTATTTATTTCTGTTATATATAACAAAATATATGTTTTAAAAGTTTAATTTTTTTGAATATTTATTGCGATATTTTTATATGTAAGTATAAATATATTATTATTATTATTTACTCATTAGTATAAATAGGTTATTTACATAGAAGCTAAAATTCTAAATACAGTTTCAGGCCATATTCACGTTAGCTGCTAATATAACGTTATATTTTTGAAAAAAAAAATGTATTTTAAGTAAAAATAAGTTATTAATAATTTAAATTTCTTGATATCTAATAAATATAGTGAAATATGAAAGATATTAAGAAGAAACATGAATTGCATAACTTCAAAATTGCATTAAAATAATCTGGATAAAACGAGACCTAGATGTATATTTCTAAATAACAAAGTCATTGTTTCATTTATTGAATAGTAATAATATTTGATGTTATATAAAAGGTTTAATTTACTAGATGATAGAATCTCGCTAACAATAATATTATATACATGAATAATGGCCATTTCCAAGGAGTCTCTTTGTGTCACTGCTTTGCGATGCTGGCGGTGAGAAATAAATTAGATCGGTATCATTGGAATTGTTGCTCATAAGTTGGTAGATCTGGAAAATAGGCAAATAGGGCAAAGTTCATGAGTGTTCTTGACTTATGTATCTTGCGCTTGATTGGACTTTAAGTACTTTTGCCTAGATGCTAGATCTTGTTATATGAACAGACAAAACCAACCAGTACAATATGTGCGTGTAAGATGCGTATATAATTTTTTTTCTTCGTGGAAATTTACACATCGTACTCTAGACTATTTGATAATATAATGTAAAATGAATTTATATGTATGGGTTTTACAGGAATTGGTTATTGTTTTCACTTCGAAATTTGATTTAAGTTTTAAAGAAGAAATTTATTTATATAATATCAGTTTTATAAAATACCCACAATTATATATATATTTTTGATATTTCTTGTAAATCAGAGCGGTGTAAAATGTGTTAATAAAGGAAAAATTAAAACGTAATCGGAGCTGAAAACAATAAACCAAAACCAACATTTAACAAATGGTGTCAAAAAGTTGCCTTCTGAGATAGAATCGGTAAATTAGAAGAATCAAAGCAAACCACTTGAGGGTGACCTTTTTTTTCTTATAAAAGCTAGTGAAAATGAAGTGAGGAGAGGATTTTTCTTGCTAATTCAATATCTGATCGTCTTCTCCGACTGTTTTCTCTCAGACAGCAATTGACTCAACTTATTAAGAAGTGTGTATATATTACTTAAGATGAACGGCTAAAAACAAATAAATAGTGTACAAATCTCTCCAAAATCAATTATGGTAAAATTAGTTTGCAACAAAAAGTTCTGTGCTCAATACCTTAATCTTTGTATTTGGCTTTTAAAAGTTCATTTAAAAGAAGACACCTCAGGAACAATATTTTATCCATGGCTTAATTAATTAAAACCCCAAGGAACGATTGGACTTTAATATAAAGTTAATTAAATACTCATCATACTTATTAGTAAATTTTTTTTGATTGTGACTCCAGTAAGAATATACACGGGAAAAGAGCATCTACAACACTATTTTGTTTGAATTTTTTTTTTTTCCTAAAAGAAACTAAAAAAAAAAAAAAGAAGCTTAAATAAATAAAGTTATGGATTAAAATGTGAAACCAAGCATCTGGATTCGAACCCGGGAAGAAAAATATTTGAAACGCAAAAATAATCTGCAGGACTAATTTTCAACAGTCTTAATTATCACGATCAATGTAACTACGTCTTGAATTAAAAGAATTTTATGTGTGTCCATAATCATTAATGTAAAATAGATATGTGTTTTCCAAGGCAGTGAACTGAAAAAATGGTAATTGGTGTTTATGGACAATACATACGTGTTTTGTCAAATTGGCCTTGACCATACAAAATATTCAGACTGAGCTCCGAAGGAACCCAAACCAAAGAGACAATGCATAATGTTTTATTGTTTATTTATTTTGCTTTTATTTATATGTTCATTAGTATGTTTAATAGATATTTAACAGTTATAGGATTTTTTTTTTTTACTATTGGAAAAAAATGTGTATGTGTAATAATGAGAAAGCATAAATGCTTATATATTTGTCATATAAAAAAAAGGGGAGGGGAAAGATTTTTTTTTATTATCAAAATTATATGACTATTATTAGATATGTGAAAAATATTTGAATAGTCATTGCTATGCCTTAACATGTAGATGCAATCTGTGTGATTGTGAGAGGCTGCATGAATATTGCTGGGTGCTTGACTTTTGAAATTAATATAGTAGATGAGTTTCGTTCGTGATCGGTCAAAACTTTGTCATTTTGCATCAGGATTATCGTCACTCTATGTGTATATGTGTGAAGCTGTAAATGCTGAGTATTACTGAGTTAGAGTTATCATACCACCTCAAATGGTTAGATAGGAAATAACAATCTCATAATTTAGTTACTATGTATGCAGGTATTGGGAGATCAAGGACTTGATCCCCACTCCAATTGTATTTATTATTTAAGTAGAAAATTATAGATAGTCATGGTACAATGTTTTGCATGCCTATTTAAAGTAAATGTGTAGAGACTAGTTCCTCACATAATACGTAGCCTCAGGAAAAAGGCAGTTCTCTGACCAATGCTAACATTTGAAGTTATGAATTGTTTAATTTCCCTTACTAAGACTCTAATGTGTGCGTTGTGAAGTGCTGCAAAGTGCTATAAAATATCTGGAGGGTTTTTGCAAGATAGGATGAATGTTGCTATGATAGGGTGGGGTTATAATCAGATGTGTGTGTTGATGGAGGAATGACAGAGTTACTTCAATTTATAAGCTGACCGATCTGTAGTCAGAATTTGTGCAATGTAATAAAATTAGACATCGTCAAGCTGTGGCAACATACTAGCCTATCAAATGTATACCGTCGCTAGAGTGGCAACATAATGATCAGAATTATAGGGGGATAATGGTGAATATTTAGCATGCATGGAAATAAAACTATGGTTTTATATTTCAACCAATTAGTTACACTGATTAGAAATTTTGGATATAACATTATCTTTACATAGGAAATACAAGTTATTATTGCTTGTTGGAATAGTTAAATTTATAATTCTTGTAATAAAGGGGGGCCAAGAAATTGAGTAGGCTGTTGGGTAAAGTTATAAGATAATTTCATATTTATATTTAAATGCGGAATTCTGATTCTGTGCATAAGCGCATTAATTTTAAATTGAAATATGGGTCAAACAGTGATTAAGTTTAAGGAAATTTAAATAATCTGAAAGTATATATATATTTTTATTATTATTTTTTTTTTAGTTAAAGTGAATTTCATAGAAAAGGAAAGTAAATTTTTATTTTACAATGAGTAAAATATTTGAGATTGTGATGGCTCTATATATATATGTTTCTTTCTTGTTTAAGTATAATAAATATTTATTATTATAAATTTATGTACCTTGTGTTTAATATTTCAAATGTCTATAACCTATATCCATACCTATATCCAGTACCTATCTAGAACCTATATCTAGAACCTTACCGCCTTATAAGAGGGCATATTCTATATACTGCCCTAACCAATTTTATAATAATACCAGATCATATTTTAAATCTATGAATTGTCTTATGTTGATTGATTTCCATGGTTGATTTCCAGGATCGATTTCCATGATTGATTTCCATAATTCACCTTTGTAAAATATCAACCAAGAAAGATTCTTTTCTTATATAGGGGGAATGATCATTTCGTGGAGATAAAGAATATATCTGACTCATAAAATGTAATAGGTTTAAAAGTACTAGTTAAATTTGGCAAACAGATGATACAAAATAAAATAAAATGAAAGAAAATAGTCAATTTAGACATGTTAAATTTATGTATTTGGTTCGTTGCAATGTTAGAAATATTTGGGATAGACATAAAATCCCTTTTCTGTTTTTGGTATTTAATATGATTCCCACTAGTAAACTCACATTAAAATTTAATTTGCTAAGTTTTGGGATCATATCCATTGCATTGTAATCATTAATAATTGCATCTCATTGGCAGATCAAGACCTTGAGAAATTTGAGTACTTAGATTATTAAATCTAAGAGTTAGCTTGGAAGTCAAGTAGTGTAAGTATTAAAATCGGGAAATACTATTATGATAATGATAATGAATCTATAGTTAGTTGAAAGGCATATATGTGTTTAATGAAATATGATTAAAAGTTGTCAGTTAAGAAGACATAAAGAACATAACACAGACATTTAGTGTTATATAATTGTGATTATTAAAAGTGATAGATGCTGAGAACGAAAATAATAGTAGTGGGGTTAAATGGAAGGATTTATAACTATTTCTTTTATTCTACTTTGAATTAAATAATAATCTTATAGTATATATTATAAACATAAGTTATGAGTTCTCCGCATCGATTACTAATTTATTTCTAGTCATTTATATATTAGAAATATACATAACTGCATACAGCTATGATTATGAAGTCATAGAGCTTTGAAAGCGCTAAGCTTTAAATAAATTTAATAATATATATAACTTCTTTAACGAGCGTTATAAGTGCATAATTATTGATATTACATAACATTCTTGTAATTACCACTCGAGATCGTATATCTATATAAAGTTGTGGAAGAAAGTTGTCTAGCTTATTTAGTAAACAGTAATAACTTATCACGAGAGGATTTACATAATGATTATTAAGTTTAAAAACCGTAATAAATTGAATTGGATGCATCAACATTATTTTTTTTTTTTGAGACAATTTAATTACTTTCTTCATTATATCCTATAGTAATAAGCATGGATGATGATCTTTGGTGGGCATTACGATTTCATAGTTACAATTTGGCGACTGGGTGTACATAATCTTATCATTACTATCATTAGGTAAACACACTAGCACTCTTTGTTCAGCTCCAGAGTTATTTTCAATCAACTATCTACTTATATAAAGTTGAGGTTAGAATATATATAATCACAATTACCCCAAATTCACAATTCAACCAGACTAGCCAAGAAAATAAATCCTAAAACACTATCAATGGTTTCACTGCTACAAACAGACTTTTCAAGCGTAAAGAACTACAAAATAACAACATATTTAAGCTAAACATTAGCCACAATTCCACTTATTTCCCATACACCCTTAATATTAAAAGAACTTTTAAACAAGTTAATTGCTTCCGAATGTTAAATTTTCAATAATAATGATTCTTTATATATATGTATGTGTGTGTCTGTGTGCATAAATATGTTAATATTATTTTTATACACTTTATTTTCAGGCTAATTCCTCTCAGATGACATTTTGCCATTAGTTTTAGATAATGAATCCACAATATTGATGGATTAATTGTATTTATTGTTTAGATTATTTCCATCATTTAATATGAGTATTGAATGTCTTTAGAAAAATTTAACTTTATTTAAATTTTCCAAATACATTCAACTGTTAGTAAAAGCACTTCAAACAGGTTAGTATATGCACAACATTTCGACAGGTATTATTCTCCTCTCTTCTGCATGGAATCAAATCTGGAACCTTAAATTCTTGAGTATTGAATTTTAAGGTAACGCTCTAATCAACTGAGCCATTCTGCCAAAGGCAACAATCAATACAATTTTCATATAATTATCTATTAGGTTCCTCCTGATTTCTCTACTTTTTCTTTTTAAGAGCAAAGTTAATTAGTTGTTTCCATACATTATGCATATTCACACTAGGTTGACTTACGGGATTGTTTGCCATTGTCATGTGAGCAGCTTCTGTACATTTTCTTCTTTGAACCTTTTCTCTAACCAATATTCTTGTTTCCCCAACTGAATTGGTACATACATGATCTGCTACCTTAGATACATCTGTTTTCTCTCTTCTAATCATCCATTTGTGTTCTTGTAAGTGCTTTTCAATGGGATGACTGGTTTCACCAATGTATCTTCTTCCACATGCACATGGTATTTCATTGGTGCAGTTTTTTCTTTTCAGCATTTCAAGTATAGGCTTTGTAGATGTTAGAATTCCTCATAGTGTGACATGGTTCTGGAAGGCCTGGTCTGATGTTACACTGATTTGCAGATTTTCCTTAATTTGTCTGCTACTTTTGGTATGTACTACAATACTAATAATTGTTTTTTCTTTTGATGGTTCTTTTTGTTGTCTATTTAAGGTTTTCTTAATAACAGTTGATGGATAACCTCTTTCGTAAATTCATTCTATATAAGATTTTTTTCTTTTTCCAAATCACTGGCTTCTGAACAAACTTCTTTTGCTTTGTTCCATAGTGATAGTATAATTCCATGTTTTGTGTTTCTGGTGTGATTGGATGTATCGGTTTTCGGTAAACTGTAGTTTTGATTTTCCATGAGGGGATCTTGTTACAAGAACATTTAAGAATGCCAATTTTTGTTCTTGTTCTGATTCTATTATAAATTTAATCGAAGGGGATATGTTGTTGATGTATTTCCAGAAAGTGTATAATAGTGCTTCACCATGTGGCCATATAACAAATGCATCATCCACATAGTGAAGCAAAACTTTAGGTGGATATGAAATAGTTTTTATGGCCGTGGTTTTAAGTTCTTTCATGTAAATATTGCTAATCAGGGGTGATAATGGCGAGCCCATAACCATTCCATGATTTTGTTGAAAGAATTCTGTATTATATTGAAAGTAGGTTGTTTTTATGCAGAATGATAATAATTCTATTATACTATCAATAGGAAGAGTTCTGGTTTGTTAGCCATTATCATCATTTAATATTTTCCTTACAATATCCAATGCTTCTTCACATGAGACACTGTGAATAAACTTTCCACATCAAAGCTTATTAGTAAGCAAAATCTTTCAATTTTCATATTCTTGATTAATTCTACAGTGTCTTGTATCCCTGATAAAAGACTGGGTGTTGTATACCAAAGGACTAAGAACTTTAAAAAGAGATCTTGACAAATTTTGGCAAGGTGAATTTCTAGAACTAACAATAGATCTTAATGGAACATGAACCTTATGGATTTTAAGTAGTCCATAAAGATAAGGAATTTTCTGAAATATGTTATTTTGCTCTTTTCTGAATTACTGGAGTACCTGCGATGCTTTCTGAGTAATGCTTGTAACTTTGTTTCTGTACTTGGTATCAGATTTTTTGCCACTTTTCTGTATTGGCCTGCTGTGAGGAGTTTTCATATCTTGTTGTCATAATCAGTTGTATCCATTACAACTGTTGCACTGCCTTTGTCAACTGGGAGAATAATTATAGTTTTATCTGCTTTCCTCTCACCATAAGATATGTTTGACTTCAATTTGTGTTGCTTGTCAAGTGTTCTTTTTACTATCCAGTGGAGTTCTTCTACTTCTTCTAAAGGCAATTTCTGAATGACTTCCTTGGTGGCAACCATTATATCTAACAAAGAGATATTAAACAGTGTTATGGCAAAGTTTAATCCTCTTTCAAGAACATAAATTCGATACTGAGTACAGAAACAAAGTTACAAGCATTATTCAGAAAACATTTCAGGTACTTATTTCAACAAAATTCCTCGTCTTTATGGTCTACCTAAAATCCATAAGGATCATCACGTTCCATTAAGACCTATTTTTAGTCCTAGAAATTCACTTTTCCAAAATTTGTTAAGATTTCTTCTTAAAATTCATAGTCCTTTCGGATACAAGACCCAGTCCTTTGTCAGGGATTCTAGATACTTTATAGAATTAATCAATAGTTTAAACCCAAACCGGTCAATGCTGGTATACAGAAATGAGATTTTTAATTCAGTCAATTTGTATACATTTGATAGTCCAAAAATATTTTCACCAGTCCCTACAAACATGTATATATTTGATTTTTCCACCAGTATTTGCTAATTTAATTAACTCGGCTGCAATTTAGGAATATTTTGTTTTAAAAATTAAAATCTAACTCACATTGCCAATGCTAAAAAATTATCAAATTTTAATGAAGCTGCAACAGTAAACTGATTGCTAAAACTAAAAAGTTTTGAATCAATGCTGCAAGTTTATAATGGATTTTTACAATATGCTCTAGTAATAATACATTCGCATATACTGATGCATTACAGATTCAAATTTAATATCAGACGCAAGATATTATGTGCTAGATAAATCTGATACTTGCTTAATGAATTTTTATTTACTATCAAAATGGCATTTCAAATTTATAGAAGAAAATGACAATATTTTTTTTTATTTAACTAAAATGGAAACACAAACCAATATACCTAAAACGATGAGTTAGTTACATTGCAGTAAATTATTTTGATTGTAATATATCAATAAAACATCAAGTATTGTTGATAGCTTAAGGGTTGATTGTTATCATCTACATAAATATTATTTTGTATATGTAAAACTAGCTCACAAAATAAGAATAAACACTTAAATAATATTCATACTACAAGTTGTTGTTTTTTTTTAATCTATAAATAGAAAATGTAAGGAAAAATTCCAAAAATAAAAAAATTATAAAAACGGAGTATATCGCTGGGAAACATACATAAAAAATATATTCTCAGATTCATATATTTAGATGCACACACATTAATTACAAAAAATTAAAATCAAGATTGTAAAGTATAAAGAATGGTGTGTATTATGAGTAATGAGAATCTCCTATATGTATATATACATACATAATTTCTCCATTACAGACATTAGCTCATTACTAACTTTATTTTAATTTAAGATACCTGTAATTAAAAACACTAGTTTATTGGCAATTGTGTTTTACGAGTAAACTTTACAATCAATTTTAAATCAAGTAAATTTATCAACACCTAAATATAATATCATTTTGCATAACATAATGCCTTTAAATTTTGTAAGTTTTTTTAGTTTTAAATCAACCAATCATTTTTTGCAAAATTTATACTCATTCACGCTACATTGATTAACTGTCAAGTCTTCTAATCTAATCCCACGTGGTCACAGAGCGTGAATGTATCAATCACAAGCAACATTAGTGCTCAAGTAACGCTCTTCACATAAGTAGATTCTTCCTTCAGTACAATTGTTTCTACCCAATACTCCTTTTGATAACAAATAGCCACAAATTATTAAATCATGTAATTGACATCTATAGAATCTTGTAAGCGATCAAAATAAAAAGTATTCCAAAATTTCCAGTGGTTAAAAAAAAAAAAAAGCTAAAATATCTCAACAAAGAAATAAACACCATCTGCTGTCTCAATTAACTTATTAATAACTTAAATTTCCGGTTAAAAAAAACAAACAGACAACAACTTTAAAAATAATTTCATCAATTTGCCCTTTTTTTAATTTACAAAAAAAAATATGACTTTGATTTAAAATAAAATTCAACGAAATCATAAATAATAATTTTAACAAATGGCAAAACCTGAATGGGTGATACAGTTTATGATAATACTGGACAGTATATAAAAGTAGTTTGTTTGGGAATAAATAATATTTGTATTTGCTTTTTAAATCTCAGTAGAATGCATATATATATATATATCATTTTCAACCATTATAACTCAACTGCAGGATGAGTCTCTCCAAGTTTAATCCAATTTCTCTTGCCTCTCTAGATCTTCATATTCCTTATTTCATCCATTCTTTTCACATATGATCTCTTTCTAGATCTTTACAATCTCTTAGGAACCATTTTACTTTCAAAATTAAAACTTTATTTACACCTTAGAGTAGATACAAAAGAAATCAATGATAGCATAAAATTATGTCAATAAGAAAGTTTCAATGTATACATATAAATGTGGTATGCAAACCATGTATATAGAAAAATCAAAAGTTGTATCATATCAATAACATAGTCTCAAGAGCTACATAAAAAAATTATGATAGGTAATTAATGTAAGTTTTCAAATATTCATCTACTATCATCTTTTCTAGCAATATGTTCAGTTAAAATTCACTTCAGTCTTTTTATTATTTCAATGATATCAGTAAGACCTGTTAGTACTTTCATCAATACACTTTATTTTCGATCCCTTCTTGTTATTCTTAACATACATCTCTCCATACTTTATTGAATGGTCTGAAGACTCCATAATGTTCTTCTGTTAAGTGTTCACATCTCAGATTTATAAGTAAAAACTGCATATTTATTAAAAATCTTCCTTTCCAAACCTGTAGGCATATTTCCTTTTAAGTTATTTCCACTAAAAACAATCCATCCAAATTTAATTCTATAATTCATTTCATCTTTTATGTTTCAATCTATATAAATTATTTGATCAAGATATGTGTAATTGTTAACTTATTCTAATTTATCATTATCAATCTTTATTTTCTTCTTTTGTCCTTTTAGCATTTATCTTTAGATCTTCATATTCCTTATTTCATCCATTCTTTTCACATATGATCTCTTTCTGATAACTCTTGCAATATTTCGTGAAACAACAAAAAATTACTTGCAAAAGCAATCCTATAATCTGCAAAATATAAATATCACATGATCACCATTGCTCAAGCTGTTAAAACAGACAAAATTCTCCATACAGCAGTGCCACTCAGTGCAACAGAGTAATCAATGGATGCAAGAAGGTTTGTGCATAAAATCCTTATCTAGGGCCTACTCATCCAATATCCCCAGATTAGTTTCTAGCTTATGGCTTTCATCAGTGAGAAGCCTTGGATCTGAGAGCACTCTGGCTGTCTCTGAGTGGCACTATTGCATGGAGAGTTTTGCCTGTTTTAATAAGTTATGAGCAAGCATAAGAAATGGTGATTCATGTGATGTTTAGTGGTTTAATACCAATCCTGCCTAATAGGATAGTGGTGGCTATGGTTATTAAAGAACCAAAGACACCAAAATGTATGGGTACTGAACTGAGTTCAGACCTATATGACTATATAAGCTAATGAGCTTTGATTGAAAATATTATATTTTCAATTTTAAACTCATAGTTTTGTAGTTAAGTAGAGATAAAAAGTGACTGCTGGAGGGTTGCATTAGATCCTAAGATCTAGGTGACGTTCTCAGATCCAAGGCTTCTCACTGATGAAACTCACAAGCTAGAAACTAGTCTGGGGATACTGGATGAGTAGGCACTAGATAGGGATTTTATGCATCAAACTTTCTTGCATCCATTGATTATTTTGGCTTATACTAAGGGGTACTACTGTATAGAAACTTTTGCCTGTTTTCAAAATATAAATAACTTAAATAATCTCATTTACCTTTACTTCCTTATCTTCCCATTTTAATCCGCAAAATACTTCTTGTAAAACTACTATAGAAAGTTTTGGAGATATGGACATATATATATATTCTCTATTAAAAATGTAGGTTTAGCAATCTAAATAATAGTATTTTATAACTGATTGACCTCGGGAGATAGTAATTTGTCTCCTTTCCTCAACAATTAATATTCAAAACTAAATTGTAAACTTTAATAAGTTTTAATGATCCAAGTTTCACAATAAAATAACATTCTTCATACTTTTATGACATACAACCATGAAAAATATTCAGTCTGTACTCAATCTTACAATTTAATTTAGCCTTGACAATGTCATTGATAGTCTTAGTATAATCGCAGAATGCTATTACTCATTATTATGATTTTCTTTTAACATCGGTAATGCCTAAAGTTCTACTAGTTTGAGAAAAACTAATAATATTAGATTATTATTAATACTTCATTCTTAACACTATTGGAGTACCATAGTTACATCTTAAATACTCTGAATGATATTTCTGTCCTTTCAGTAAAAAACTGAAACTACATATAGCTCACCAATAAACTATTCTAAAATTAAAGCAAGAACTGATCACAATAATATTTAAATTTGTAATAAAAATAGATCCAGCAATAAAACCTGTAGGATAATATGATAAAGAACGTCATTTGCACTTTTTTTTTTTAGTGCGAGCGGACATTTTTTTTAACTTGGAGAAAAACTAACCAATTTTAAAAAACTTCAAAAACCCATTTCTGTAGGTTTGAATATAAGGATTTATAATCTTTTTTTTTTTTTCATTAACAGTTTTGACAGATTCAGTCTTCATCAGAAATAAAATTAATTTTAATAAAAATTGTAGAAATTATTATTAATAATCTTACATATATTATTTGGTTTTCAAAATATTATTGTAAATTATAAATAAATTTAATCATTAAAAATTAAAAAATTAATTATATGTACACATAAAAAGTATCTCCACATATATATAATACATACATATATACTGAGCATTTTTAAAATCAAATTATGTATGTAGGAATTATTAATAATAAATTTTAATATTTGTATTAAAATATTTTTTAACTCACTGATCAATGAAAACTGTTAAGTCAAATAAAATAAAAGACTATAAAAAACACTGTATTCAAGCTCACAGAAATTGTTTGAGGAAAATAGCACAATTTTAATTTAATTAGAATAAATTAATATTGTTTTTGAGAATGAAAACAGCATCCAGCTAGCACTCCAGACACCAGAATAGTTTATCCCCATAAGATACTAATATATAAGAACAATAAAATTTGATCTTTGAAAATGAAATCTAGAAATATCAAACATACTAAATATAGTAAGATAAAAACTGATAATAAATGAAGATATAGCTATGACATATTTGAATTGATAAATAATTGTAAAGGAAAAGAAAATACACTATAATTCAATAACTAACAATTATCATCAAATTTTTATTTTCAAATAATATTCACTGATGAAACAAAACATTATCTAATTCATGTTGTCGTTGTAGGAAAAAAAAACTATAAAGAATTTTTCATGACTTAAAAGTAAGAAGAATGTTATATACTCAACTGTGTTTCCAAGTACATTTTTTAGTAAGTAATATTGAAGAAAATACTTTTAATGATATTAATATGGCAGCAATCTTGGATACATAAAAACTGGGGAGGAGCTGGAGCTAGTACAATACTTGTTTAACATCATTTTATTTTCAAATGTCTCAAATTTATCTCACAATAATAATACTTTCTCTCATTCCATCATTTAAAAACTATATTCAACTAACAAATAATTAATTTCAAACTTTTCCACAAACTTTTTCAATTAACTGAGTCAAATGTCTTGGCTAAGTTAATAGCAATACATAGAGATGTTGTACTTAATTGAGTTAAATGTGTAGAGTTAATAATTAAAAAAGAATCTGTATAAGAATTGAGAATGTAATTTTGTAAGTTTAATTGTAGATAATTAGTATTTTAAATGGTTGATTCCATTTTAGTAAAAGAAAATTTTCATGCTTAAATCATTTTTCTCTAATTTATATAATAAACTAAAGTTGGTGGTTTTCTCAAGCAATATTGATTCAATATAATTTTCATTCTTATAAATGTATGTAATTACCATTATTTTATTAATAATTAAATAAAATATAATAGTGCAAATATATACAGTATCTCTATCTGTTTTTTTTTTAACTATTCAGAAAAATGAATCAAAAACTAATTTTGATAATATATTAAGTAAATTCAAAAAAATCCTACATTTTGCAATAAAAATAATTTATATAACAAAAAAATATCAATAACAAATAAATATGTTGATGACAAATAAATTATACACAGAACTGTAAATCCATAAGATATAATCAGCATATTTTATTGGATTTACAGATATAAGTATATAATAAATAAAGTGAAGATAATATATTTTGAAACAAAAATGTGCATTATTTAAAATAAAGCAAAGATAGTCCATGCACAAAATATCAAAAAACAACAACAATATATATACATATATAAAAGGATACTCCATGCACAAAATGTATGTCAAGTATATAAAAAATGCAAAAGATAGTCCACACAATAAGCATTATTTAAAAAAAGCAAATTCATAACAAATCAAAGATGAGTATGAGCCAAAAAGTAATTCATTTGAAGAATCTTGAAAAGTTATATACCAGAGTACATAAAGTCAAAATGTTAATTATTTAAACTGAAGACACACATAAGTTTGGCACTTCATTACTTTCACATTATTCCGATGGATGGCGCTATAATATTAAATATCATAGTTTTGCCATTTTTTATACACCCCTCTATTAGTCCTCTTCACTTTTGTCATTTGTATCAAAATGCTGAACAAAGAATAGTAATGAAGACCTTTTTGTGGCTTCATGAATATTAGAAACATATTTCAAGCATGAACTCAATGTCAATTTCCAATTTCAGTTTTTTTCACTGAAACATAATGCAATTTCATGCCTTTATTTGGTAGAATTTTATTTTTGCAATTTTGTTTCTTATAAATTTACTTATGACCTCAAATCTGCATTTACTTTGATAAAACATCTAATACTGTGAATTACCTTTCACTTTCTTTTCTTTAATACATATTTTCTTCATGAAATACCTTTTGTTTTTACAATCTAATACACATTTACGTGTGGATTATCTTTTCCTTTTATTCAATACACATTTTGTGTAATGATTATCTTTTTCTTTCTTATATTAAATACATACTTTTTTTATTGCAAAATATATATTTTTCATTTTATTTATTATACACTCCTACCTGTAAATTCAATAATAAATGCAAACGTGGTAAATTCAATTTTAAATGCTGCATTTCTGCATAAATTTTATTTATCATTGATGTATTTATTTATTAAATAATTGATATTGTTTTGTTAAATAAATTATTTTCATTGCAAAATAAATGATTTTCTTGACTTTATTTAATATATTCCTATAGTTGTAAATTAAAAAAAAATTTGGACATTTTATTTTTTATCAAATAATTTTTCTTTTACATATTGTTAAACACTGTATAGTTTCATCAAACAACTAGATTATGCTCTATAGAACGAGTTGACAAATGGTGGTACGTGGACCACTAGTGGTCCATGATGTAATTTTAATGGTCAAAATCGCTAAGCTCATTTAATAAATTTTTTAAATAAAAAATAAATTTTGTTAAGCTGTATTATTATATGTAAAATAGAACAAAAACATTATATTGCTAATTGATTTGTTATAAAATACTACTGTGACTTGCAAAACATCTACCTCAAAACCGTTTAATTAACTCCTACTTGGTCAGTGGCATAGAAGCTCCTGTACATGTTGCAGTGACATCATTGGAGCCAAGGATTAGTAAAATAATTTTAAATCAAGAGCAGCAAATTACACACTAATATTTAATATATGTTACTATTATTTATTATTATTTTTGACTTAAAATTAAAATTATTAATATTTAAATAAATATATATGTATAGCATACTCAATACTTGTATTAATCCGTACCTTTAAAAATTATGTTAGTGGTCCGCAATATCATGTGATCTTAGCTAAATGGCTATCTTGTTACATGTTTTATTGATCCTTTACAATCAACCTCAGGTTTTTCTGTAGCAAAAATATCTTAATCGAGAGTGGAGTAACTCTAAAGGGTTAACTTTGCTATTTATCCAAGAAATACTCATCTGCTTAAGTGAATATTAGACAGTACATCAAGTACTCTTGTGATATTGATAGTCATAAACATTCTTAGTTAGTTGAATCAGACTAACAATATTTAGAAGTTAAATATAAATTATAGAAAGCATAGTAAATCATAATTGTCAGGTCTTATTGAGTTATGATGATATTATAATTTGGGCAAATACTCTATTCACTCTTAAAAGGGTTAAGCAATATTCCAATACTGATAATGAGAGATTGTTGTTGCTACTTAAATTATTATTTGATAAGGCCTATAAAGATGAAATAAATCATTCCTTAATCTAACATTTGGAATTTTGGAAAAATATTATACAACCTTCTCCAATAAAGTGATTTGTTGTTTACATCACTTTATTTGATAGCTCACAAGTATTTGCAATGCAGATTAAAATATAGTTAGTAGATATAACAGTCCAATAAGATTTGAAATCTTTAGAGAATTTATTGTTATAATTACATTTATCATTGAATATTTTATTATATAATTGTTAATCATTTATTGAAAGTCATCATCTCTATCTATATGTTTTTCTAAATAAAAGTGGTCATATCTACATTTTACATAAAATATAATATTCTTTATTGGATTTATTTGCATTATTTCCTATTTTGTTTCCCCTTGAAAATAATGAATTTATGGAGATATGATGGAATACAATAAAATCTCTTTGCTATCTTTATCATATCATGGACATGTCAGTCTTAAAATTAGGAGTCATAATTCCATCTAGAACAATTATTATTTACAAATTTTAATAAGAATTCTGAGATAACTAGCCAAGTTAAAATAAGTGCAACTTGGGTGTGAAATAACTTGCTAGTCCCTTTAAATACAAAACACAAAGTTTTATGAAAACTGCTTACCCATTTGTTACAAAACTTAGTTTATGTATTCAAATACCTTGAGATTATATTATCAAAGAATATGAGAATAACAAGAGATATGATTGACACTAGTATAAATAGAATTTTACATAGCTAAGTAAACAAGTATAGCAGTTATTGTTTATTATTAGTAAAATAGATGAGTTAATAAATTCGTATTAGCTTCTCTTTTAAGCGAAGATGTCTCAATCACACAAATGCAGTAGCACTCATCAGTTTCAACCACACTCTCAAACACATTCTCAATTTGCATTTCGTTAAAGATGGCAGTACAATATATATATATATATGTATTGTAATAGGTGGGAGTGATTTAGGTAGGTGTTGATGATGACCAGATATATTAAACTTTGCTGACAAAAAAAATATTTTTTTATATTAAGTCCCACTTCCTTTATTTTTCCACTCACTGTTTCCCTGCATAATTATTTAACTGAATCATAGCATAAATTGGGCTTTTCTAATATGCATCCCTATATCAAATTAATGTCCATATTGACAAAAATATATATTTAATTTTAAATAATGTAATTCATTTATAATCAATTATTTATCCTCTTTTGTTTAACAAATGTATTTATTTCTTCAAAAAAACAAGAAAATAATATGGTAATACAAATTCCAACAAAAAAATTATTGATTGAGATCAAACTATAATAAATAAAATATAATCATAATGTAAAAGTAAAAAATAAATTAAAAACATATAAAATATTTATTAGTATAATAAAACCAATAGCATAAATATTTTTAAAAATCAAACAACTGATGTTAGTCAAATTTGAAGAATATTTTTGCAAAAATATATTAAATAATTTGAAATAAGTTGAGAAAATTTGCAGTTAGTTGTATTTATAACACAAAATATAGCATATATGTGAGATATTCTATAATAAATATAAAGAATTATTATATAATGTAAATGAACAATATTTCTAACAGATGTAAATATAGGATCTATAAAAAAAATATTTAATTATACAATTCTGTAAAACAAATAGAGCAGATATTGCAAAAGTAGGATAATCCCCTAAACAGAAATATTATATGAAAAGTTTGAATATTAAAGCTGAGTGAGGTGAAAGTTTGGATAAATAGAACAACATATACTTTAATTTACATTCACGTAAATAAAGACAGTCAATATGGCTTGACTATTAAGCAAAACGTATTTGTTATAAATAGTGATAATAAGAATCTATATAGCAAATTTATAAGAAAAATGAACTGTTTGTTTTATTCAGATCAATTGATAAACAATTAAAAGTTTTATCATTTGCTAATCAAAAGTAAATCAACATTAATTGCAGCACAGGATAAAGTGATATTAATTGTAAAACCACAAATTCTTGATTCTAAATGTAGCAAAAACATACCATTTACACAATTTTTTTAAAAAAGGACCAGAATTGAACTTTGTAATATACCATGATTTATTATTGTAAAATGACTAACAACACCAAAAATGTTCATTGCCTGCTCTCTATCCTTAAATAACTTGAAACATCATGAAGCAAAATGATTATGAAAATGTTTCCATATGAATACAGATGTTTGAGTAAACTTTTATGAGATACAGAGCCAAATATTTAGATAAGTCAAAATATATATAGCTATAGTTTTGAAATTATTATCCAGCAATGTTAAATTGTGCATATGATTATAAAAAGCATCCATGTACTTCTATAGGACCCAAACTATACTGAGGTTTTGACAGTATATCATTTTGAGGCAAAAATAACATTTTTTTCTTTAAATATCATTTTCAACAAATTAGTCTATAATTATCAAAAAATTAAGAAATCTCTCTTTTAAAAAATAGGCATTATAATACAAACTTTCAAACATGTGGAAAAAGATTCCTTAAGGAAATATTATTAAACAAATAACATATAAAAAAAACTGATTTATTTTCTTTATAAGTCTTTGATGTTAAACTATCTAATCCAACTGAATAAACAATATTTAATCAATCATATAAGACAAATCAAAATCAGTAACGATCACACATAAAAAAAATTAAGGCAAGATGAAACAAATGATAAATCTTGCACTGGGACACTATCTATTAGCATATATAAATGAGCACCTCATTTTTCAGTATTGTAAATTTCCAATATTATTTTTGAGTTTTATAAATTTAATTTGTTTAACAAAGAGTTCTTCATTGAAGAATTAATTAACTTCTATTTCAAAAAATATTTTATCCCTGAAAAAATTCTGATAATAATAAAATTTTAATTCTCTGATATCAGATTTAACTTCAGTATTTATTTATTTTAATTCACTAGATCTCCACATAATAATTTTAAATAATTTTTTTGATGGAACTTTTTTATTAATTAATTATTCATGTGATATATCTTTGATTATTGCTTGTCAATTTAAATGAAACTATTGATTTTATAATTAAAGATTTACAATCCTGAAATATTAAAATTGCAGAATCAACTACATTCAAAACAAAAATAATTATCTCAATTATAATCAAATAATAAAAATAATGTTTTTAGTTATTATGAGATAACTAACGAATAAGTATTACTTGTTGCCTATAATAAATAAATTTTAACATTATTGCAAAATGATCTCAAATAAAAACTTTTCATAAAAATGATTCATAATTCATATACTGGATGAATTTGATAAATATGAAACCCAATATAAATTGGCAATAATGTTATATCTATAAGCAAAAATAAAGCTTGATTAAATCTGTAACTACAAAGTAAATTCAAATAACATACTATAAACTCACGTTGATTATCAACTAAATGTATATTCATATCACTCCATAATTATTATTGAAAAAGAATGTAAATTGGATAACAATATATTAAGTTTATCTACAAAATTTAAAATGGTACTCGTATATAAGCTATATAAATCAGTAACAGAAAAAATAAAACTCAGGAAAACTCAAATTATTCAGAATATCCCACAAAAGCAAGTATTAAACTATGATAATTAAAATTAACATTTACTTTGATTAAAACCTTTACAATTCCAAATGTATTTAATTCCATGGATAAAAAAGGCTTGAATATCCATTTAGAATAAATAATGTTGCTCTTCCATAGAAATTCAAAATTCAGTTTAAATTATCACATCATAAAAATCCAGGGGATATTTGTTTTAATACATGGCAAATTCATCAAAATTCGATCTAATATTTTATATATTAAAATTCAAAATATTAAAAGCAGACAATATTTCAACTAGAGAAAAGATTATATCATATCTCATTTTAAGAAATAAATTTCAGAAAGCTGTTCAATTCACTTTATTTTTAATTAATATATATGGAGAATTCAAATCATTTCTAACATAAACAGTTTTCAACAAAAATTATGTATTTTTTGCAATACATAGTTTGCAAAATAATATACTGATTTATAAAAATACTTTGATTATTTTCTATTAATAAAATCTTATACCTAAATTTTTACTTATATATGCCAATTTGAAGCATCTTAGAGCATGAAGAGATTACTCTCTCCATATTTAAATCCACTATTTCCTTTTACAAATTAATTTACGCAAAATCTTGCAATTTACAGCAAATTAATATTAAGATCTTTTTTAATGGAAACATAAACAACAAATAATTAGGACGTAATAATGGATAGTAAATTTTTATTTTCGTGATAGAGAATTCCTTGTATTTCAATTTCAGAATCCAACTGAAAACATTCTATAGATTTAACTCTATCCTTAAATAAAAAGACTTCATTTTCACATTCTATAATACTTTGATAAATGAATTAGTTCTTGATTATTTTGTCCACATTTTTACATGCGGAATTAATGTTTAACTGAAGTTTAAACAATCGTAATTGAAAGTTCTAATGTAGCAGCATGCATAACTAGTAGTAATTTCAATATCTCCAAAATAACTGCAAAACTCAAATCCTTTATTCACTACAGTGGAACATCATAAGCTTGATCTCAATAAATATTGCATCTCCATCCAGATATTTCTTTTTCAAAGATATTCATCTATAGGTAGCTTCTCCTAACAATGAATAACAAACTTTTATTTCAACCCATATGTGATGTAAAATTTCCATTTTTAAGCAATAATTCATTATATATCATATAAAAAGCCATTTTATGAATAAATCTCTAATTCCAATAAATAAAATATAAACTTTTAATAATATATTTAAGAAACAAACTAATTAAGCAAAATAAAACAAGAGAAAAACACCTCCTCCTAGTAATAAAAATGCTTAATAGTTAAATCACCATATTTATAATACATTAATATAATGGTATATTAACACATTTTAAATAAAAAATATATAAATATAAAAAACATACATAAAAAATAATTATATTACAAAAATATTAAATCTTATTTTATAATACTAAATCTATTTTGATAAAAGTTACAATTATTAGAATATCATCAAAAATAGAAAGTTTAATCCATTATGCTGTTTTTACATATATTTAAATAAATCATATGACATAATATAATACGAAATTTTATATAGCAGCAATAATATATATAATAATCATACACACAAAAGCTCTTTTCAGAAAATATTAATTTTTGCCCTTTTCAATGTGCTGGAATTATTTTACAATTATGATCCACATTGCATACATATTGACATCTATCTCTTTTATATAAAATGAACTATAACCTAATAACAATAAAACAATATTTATAATGCAGGGAGGAAAAAAGTTTAAATGTTTACAATGTAATTTTCCATTTGTATATCTTCCTTCTATTAGATTCTTTAATATAGTTCAAAGGTTTTATATTTTGTTCACAATCTATTTTATGTCTGTATTTTAAATAATGAATATATAAGGCAGATCTGTCATCTCTTTTATTAATTGCATTATGTTCTCTAGCTCCTTCATTTAATTGTTTCCCAGTATATCCATAGAAAATCATACTGCAATTTCCACAAGTAATTTTATATACAATTCTCTTTTATATCATCTCTTATTTTATAACTATTTATTAATTTGTCAAGATTTTTACTATTTGACCATCCTATATTAATGCTTTTATCTATATAATTTTTATTTTTTAGTAATGTATGATAAATTTTAGGAAAGTATGAAAGTTTTATTCATTTTTTATTACTCTTAGATTTTAATTTAGATGGTTTATAATTCAGAAATATATTTTCAATACTCTTAGGGTTAAATCCATTTATCTGTATTATACCCTTGTTGTGAATTATCTTTCTTAATTTATCTTCTTTAATGAAATGTTTTACTATAATTTTGTTATCATTATTTATATTAATCTCTATATCTAAATACTTTATTTTAATTAAGATTAAATTCCATTTTTTTAAATTTTACATTTAAATTCTTTATAAATATTATTTATAGCTCTTTTGTTATCAATTATTAATGAATCATCACCATATCTAGAATAATATGTTATTTCTTGATTTATTAGACTTTTTTCAACTATTTTCATTTCCAATTCATTAATAAATATTGATGACATTAAACCACTCATTGCACAACCCATTACCTATCCTTTATGTATGCTCCAATATTCATTATTGTATTTAAAAAGCTACTATGTATTAATGTTAAACCTTCTATAATATGTATTATATTTATATCATTAATTTGCATAGATAATTCTTGGAATACTAGGAAATACATTTTTTCAATACCCATTATAAAAATACCTTGGTTTCTACTTAGCTCTATCTTGTTTAATTTATTTATGATAGAATTGATAGGTATGATGTGAAATATAAAAAGGGAGTTATATATAAAATTACTTGTGGAAATTGCATTATGGCTCCCTATGGACATACATGAACACAATTAGATGAAAGAACAAAAAAACATAATGCAATTAACAGAAGAGATGATAGATCTGCCTTATATATTCATTATTCGAAATATGGACATAAAGTAGATTGTGTAAGAAATATAAAATCTTTAAATTATATTAAAGAACCTAATAGAAAGAAGATATAAAAAATCAATTACATCAATTTCAACAAAAATATATTATATGAAAGTATATAAAACATCAATTAATTTAACTAATAATTGGCAAATGATAAATGAATGTAAAATTGTGTAGTATATACATTTATACACTTTTTTCCTGCATTGTAAATATTGTATGATGACTATTATTAGGTTATAGTTAATTTTATATAAAAGAGATAGATGTAGCTATATGTGCAATGGAGATTGTAAATGTAAAATAGTTCAAGAACATTGAAAAGGGTAAAAATAAATATTTGTCAAAAAGAACTTTTATGTATATTATTATTATTATTATATTGCTGTTATATAAAGATATTTTATAATATATCCTACAATTTATTTAAATTATTAGAATACGGGATTGAGAAATAAATCAGTAAAAGTTTATTTTATTTATCCAATTTATTTCTGAAATATTTAACAAGTTCATTTAGAAAAGTTTACACTAGCATATATTTATATTTATGAGAATTCTTATTTCAAGTTGTCAGGGATATTAAGCAATTACTTAGTAGTTTTGAATGATATTAATAATTTCTTTTTCAAATCGAAAAATGACAGTAATGCTTTATTTAAGGAAATTAATTCAGAAGACTGATCCTTTCTTGAACTTTCTTATTGAAAAATATGTTTATAGATTTGTTTTTGGCTGTCCATCAGTATTTGGCTCAACAAAACTTAGTTCTTGCTAATATTTAGCAGGAAGAAAGATTCTTGGGGTTGATTTTTATTTTTGAAGTAGGGTTATTTTGACTTTACTAAGATGGATATCTTTATTCAAATCTAAATGAGTAAATAAAATGGACATATCATTAAAAATTATCAATTCAATTCTTGCATCATTATTCAAAAAATGATCAAAATACTCTTTCCACTTGTTCAAATTATTATTGTCATCAGATATTGTTTCTCAGACCGACAAGCTGCTTTCAGTGCATATTTTTTTTAAAAAATCAGAATGACCATGATCAGCAAGTCTTTATATTTTCTTTACAGTTTTAACCCACCAATCATTTTTAAGCTTTCTTATTAGTCGTTGAACTTCTGCCTACGATCTCCATATTATGAAGTTTGTTCCACATTTTATTAATTATTCTGTTATGGAAAAAATGCCATGTATTTTTTTAAAATAAAATAATAACATCATTATTAGAAAACCAATAATGATTTTTCTTTTTAATAAACCCTAGATTTACTTGTATCCATGGTGCACTACTTAAGAGAATTCCATGTTTGAGCAATATGACAATCTTGGAATCCATATTGGCAACATTTAATATATATAGTAAATACTTCTAAAAAACAAACATCAATTTTCTTGGAAATTTGATCATAATAAATTCTACTTTTTAAAATATTGATAATTGTCATTTTGGAGCATACTAAACTATGAAATGTCCAACAATATGTACTTGTAAGTACTCAAATAATATTAAATTGTATTTCGATTCCTAACAATAATATAATTTTTAGATGCCATTATTTTGAATGTGAATGCATCTATGTTCCTCGATAGCAGTTTTTCTCCCTAAACAAAGTATAATTAATCATTGTGTGTGTGAGTGCAAAAATTCAAAACTAATAGAAACTATTTGAATTTACATCTCCAATGCCATTATTTCTAATAACTTATAACCAAAGTCTACTATTTGAACCAACTTGTGCATTAAAGTCTCCAAGAAAAAAAAATTGATTGTTGCATTGCTGTAACAATGCTATCCAATAATGAATAAAAGCATTCTTTCTCTATATCTAAAGTTGAAGCATAGACACTAATCAAATGATCACAAGTATGATTGTACAAGACATGTTTTAACATCATTTTAGCCTTTCACTGATTCTAACAATAAAAAATATTAAATTAGACTTTACAGCAAATCCAGCTTTTTACATTTTTCTTTCACTAATTGATCTGCTCTTCCAAAAAAACTTGTAACTTGGAAGACAAGTTTCATTAAAAGCAGCTATATCAATTTTAAATCTTGCAACTCTTTAGCTACCAGTGTAATCCTCTGCTGTGGTCTTAGTTTTATCAAGTAAAATTTGCACATTACTGAATCTACATTTAAAGAAAAATTAGATTTAAATATTTATTTTTATTAGTATTATTGCTTCCTGTTTACTACTATTATGGTTATTATTTCTATTTTTGTTATTAGTAATCCACTAGGCATCACAACATAGCTAGACTTTGTGAGACAGGCCACTTTTAGTTCATATTTTCTAGGTTTCTTCCCAATTCTGTGATAGGTAAGACAAAAGAGCTTCCTAAATATAAAATCTTGGCCAACTGTAACTCTAAACATCACATGATCACCATTTCTTATGCTTGCTCATAACTGTTATTAAAACAGAAAATACTCTCAATACAATAATGGCATTAAGCGCAAGCCAGAGTAATCAATGGATGTCAGAAAGCTTGTGCATAAAATCCCTATTTAGTATCTACTCATCCAATATCTCCAGACTAGTTTCTGGCTTGTGGCCTTCATCAGTGAGGAGCCACTGCATCTAGATTTTAGTATTTGATGCAACCCTCCAGAAGCCACCTTTTATCTCTACTTAACTACAAAACTATGAGAATAAAATTGAAAACATAATAGTATTTTCAATACAAGCTCATTAGCTTTTATAGTCATATAGGTCTGAACTCAGTTCATCACCCATACATTTTGGTGTCTATGATTCTTTAATAATAATTGCCACCAGTATTCTATTAGGCAGGATTGGTATTAAACCACTAAACATCACATGATCACCATTTCTTATGCTTGCACATGAAGGCCACAAACCAGAAACTAGTCAGGGGATATTGGATGAGTAGGCACTAGATAGGGATTTTATGCACAAGCCTTCTGGAATCCATTGATTACTCTGATTTGCACTGAGTGCCACTACTGTATAGAGAATTTTGCCTGTTTTAATAACAGTTATGAGCAAGCATAAGAAATGGTGATCATGTGATGTTTAGTGGTTTAATACCAATCCTGCCTAATAGATAGTGGTGGCTATAGTTATTAAAGAATCAAAGATACCAAAATGTATGTATACTGAACTGAGTTCAGACCTATACAACTATATAAGTTTTATAGTTAACTAGAGATAAAAGGTGGCTGCTGGAGGGTTGCATTAGATCCTAAGATCTAGGTGGAGTGCTCCCAGATCTAAGGCTCATCAGTGACAAAGGCCACAAGCCAGAAATTAGTCTGGGGAGGTTGGATGAGTAGGTACTAGCTTTCTGGCATCCATTGATTACTCTGGCTTGCACTGAGTGGCACTACTGTATGGAGAGTTCTGCTTGTTTTAACCAACTGTAACTCTGGTCTCAAATATAGTTTCAATCAGATTCATCAGTAATTGTATTATTTCAAGCAATATTATAACTAAGGACTGCCAACTTACTAAGCCTGTCCATATCATTGCTTTCTTAATTCTCAAGGACTTGCACAAACATACAACTTTACTGAACAATTACTATAGAGACATGACTGACAGCATGAGAAGTGCTTATGATGACCAGGACGTACACTAACCTAAATGACTGAAGAAAGAAGATGAAAATAGAAAAAACTGCATCAGAAAAATTATGTAGCCTTTGATGAAGCAATATTTTATCTTACAATACTGCAAGAGGTACAGTTTATTGCTGTGTTCAAACTATAGGAGAATCCCCACATAGTGAATAGTGGAATGATCTAATTTTCATGTAAAACAAAATACCAATAACCCATTTGTGGTAATTAAAAATAAAAAGAATGGCATTCATCACATGCTCACATAATCTGTATCATATCCCTGCTAATTTGAGCTAGACATATTTTTATTTAAGTCACTGATATATATATAGATAGATAATTTATTATTATACATATAAACAAAAATAACAATATTGATACTTATATGCATTGTGATGGTTAATGCCATCAAAACTGATAGCAAGTTCAGCAAATTTATTAAAAATATTCCATTATATTAATAGCATAAAGGAAAGTTTAAATCTCATGCTATTTATGTTAAAACTATTTGTTTGTTTCAGTGACTATTCCTTTAATAAAGCTTTTATGAATTAAAATAATCTACATTAAATAAATTATATTATCCATTTACTATTTTAAAACAAAAAAAAAAAGCAGAATTACTAAAAAAATTAGCTTTCCATTTAGGAACATAACATGTATGCATAAATATGTGCTAATATAAAAAAAAAAAATAGAAATAAACATTCCCTAAAAAATAAAAAATCCAATTTAAAAAAAAAAAAATTAAACAATACCACTTATTTCATTCTCTTTGAAAATTAAAATATTAGCAATATTATTTCATATATTAAAATTAAACCAACCGTTTTCTCATGAAAATGGTTATGGTGACACTCAAATGAAAATATTACCAGAACTGGATTATATTTAGACTACTGAAAATACATTTTTTCAAAATTGCCACATACTTGTTGATTTATATTGAAAATGATAGTCAAATAGTAAGATATAAGGTAAGTATTAATAAAAAGCTAGAGGCAAAATCTATTAATAAAGGCAATGTTAACAGAAGATACCTTTAACTTTCAGAAATATTTTAATGAACTTAAATCATTTTGAAATATTAAAAAATTTCAAAGGTGGTACAATAAGACTACTCAAAATTGCTATATTTATAACTTTTACAAAAAGAAAAAAAAGCTGTAATTCTTAGATAATTTTCAACTAAATCAAGACATTGCATGAAAAGAGTGAATATGAAAATTTTTCGAAATGAACTGAAATTTTGTAAAAGAAAAAAAAAAAACAGAAAAGAGTTGATAATGATATTAAAAAATATATAACTCTGAAGCAACAAGAAAAGTTATAGAAGAGAACAAAAATATCTTAGTATCAGAATAAAAACTGTTTCAGTAATAAGAAAAAAAAGCACTATTATTATAAATAAATAAAAACGTCATAAAGTGTGTAGAAGAATTTTATAAAGAACTACACAGTAATAAAGAACAAGAAAATAATTATCAAAAAATATTTTGAAATTCAAGTATTTCAACTAAAAAAGATAAGACATGGAATTAAATATATGAAGAATGGAAAAGCTTCAGAAAATGATAGAATTATTACAGATATTTTAAATGAAACAGTGAAATATAGAAATACTGGCAAAGCTATGCCTAAATAATAATATATCAAATGATTGGAAGAATAAGAAAATATATTTATGTTTAAGAAAGATGAAAAGAAAATAATAGAAATTATAGATTTATTAGATTTCTCTAGTTTTATACAAGAGTCAAATTTTGATTATGAATTAATATACATATATATAATTCTATTTTTTTTATTACGTCATTTCTTAAAAATAAACAATATTTTCTGCACTGTTTTATTCCCAATGTCATTATTTTCATATACCTTAAATAATTTTTCTTTAACCTTAAAATATTTTTTATTATAAATTCTCCCTTCATTGTATTTATCATTTATTCTTTACTTTTTCTAAAACTACTACACTTTAATAATAAATGCTCTATAATTTCAATCCATATTAACATATATAATAGATCTCCATTTTTTCTCCATTCCTTTATGTGGTCTTTAGTCTCTAAACTTTCTGCCATTGCTTTAAACAAGAATTTGCTTATTCTATTTTCTATTGCTGCTTTAAATTTTATAACATTTTCCTCCTTACTAACTTTACCAATCCATCTATCCATTTCTTAACACAATGTATAATTAATATTGATGAAATGAAGATTTAACTATTTATATAGATATATCAAAATAAATTTTCCATTTAGTGCAGGGTAGAATGACAGACTCAGAGCTAAAGTTCTGTCACTTCAGTGCTTAAATGTCATATATAACTCTTAAACAGCAATTGTTCAATAATTTATTACAACTTCTGCTTACATAATTAGCTAAGGAATGATGGATCAACTGATTAAATACTGACTTAATGAGCCAAAAATCCAATTTGCTTCTAGATAAAGCACAAAATTTACAAACAATACACTTTTGAATCTGTAAAGTGTGTTCAACATTTGCTGAAATTTAATACTATAATGATGCTTCATTAATCCTAAACTAATTTCAGGAAAAAGACAAATGCTAAAAGTTCTGTTCAGCATTATTTCACATTAAATGAGAAATATTTTTCTTATAAATATAACTATAATTATAAATATATTTAATCAAGAAATATAAAACATGTTGTTGTTTCTTTTAAATAAAAAAGCTGTGGTCTAATTTATCAAGTATACAAAATTTATTTTTATATCAAATAGTATTTGCATACAAAATTAAGTGATGACAATTACAGATAATAAGAGCAAACATTTGGCTGAAAACTAAGGATTAGTCGTTAACTTATTAATAAATATTAATTTGCCTATTTGTTTATTTCTGGTTAAATCAATAAACGGAATTCATAATAATTTTATTTTAATTGTACTTAGTCTTGATATTACAATACAAAACAATATCAAATTAATTTATTTTTAATTTTTCAATTAAGAAAACCTCTTTATATCACATCATTGTAATGTTTACATTTTTAATGACTTCCACGGCTCATGTTTGTTTTTCTAATTAATCAATTTTTAACAACAGTCTCACATTATAAAAACTGTTCTAATATAATGCTATTGCTTTATTATTACTATATTTTTTATCCAATATCAATCATAAAATAATTATATATAAAAACGATATAAGAGAAAACAATTAATATGAAAAGATTTATATTTCATAAAATATAAGATCCTCATAATAGTGGATCTCATTAAATGCTTTTATCTATTATGATTAATAACTGATAAAAAGACATAATTTGATTAGTAATCATATATTGCAATATCAATTTAAAACAAGACATACAGTAATGGTTTCAATCTTAATTATCCCTTAATATATATACTGTATATTAAAAAGATAATGAAAATGAAATTATATTTTTAAAATGTCTGCCTCCTTTAAAAAAATCCATCAACTACATTTGTATAAAAAGTATTTACTAGAGAATTAAATGAAATATCATAATAGATATCAAGATGTAATATTTATTGTATTATATAATTTAGCAATATATATAAGTAATGTAAATAAACTCAGAATTTTAACAAAACATTCATATTTTTATGTAAATGCCACATTAAAAAAAAAAAAAGGAGAGTTATTACAATGTTTTTGGAAAACAAAAGAATTATGTAGATTCTTTTAAGTAGTTTTCTTATCTGAGCATGAACTGATGGAAAGCAGATTTCATCACTCCAAAGAGCACTTAACAAAAGACAGCACAATATAATAATATAATAGTAGTTTGCTCTTGCTACACACCAATCCATAATATCTTATATTCAAAATATAAAGCAGTTGTGCTGATTTTATAAAAAAGCAAGACACTGAAATACATATATAATAAAAGAAATATGAAATAATATTTTAAATGCTGATAAAAATTGAACAAATGCTCAAAAAAAATTGTTTAAAAATTTATATATATATAATCCAAATGTATATACCACAGAACTGAAATTAATACAAAAATTTGCTCAAACATTTAGCTAACCAGGCAATTGAATTGCCAGTAATATTAATTTACAACCTTTACTATCATGACAAAACAATCAGATGAGCAGCTTTCCAAGGTAATTGTTTTACGATCTCAATATCTTCATCAGATGGCAATCATGAGTGATGCTCAGTCCCATAACCCCTTTCAACTATATCAATGATGTTTGTTTTCATTCCCAGAAAAGATCTATCCATACTTCATTATGTAGTCTGAAGTTTCTATATTGTTCTTCTGTTAAGAATCTAAGACACATGAAAACTGATTAAGGACATCTATTAAAGCCATTCTTTTTCAAATAAGTAGGTATATTTCCTTTCTTAAGTTATTTCTACCAAAAGTGCTCCATCCAAATTTAACTATGTAATTTGTGCATGTTAACTTCTAATTTATGATTATCAATTGTTATTTTCTTCTATAAAGTTGAATACTACTTTAGCCTTCTTAGCATATATCTTTTAATCCTACTTTCTTGTTTTCATCTGATATCTTGCAACATTTTCTGATGACACATTTAAAAGACTTAAAATAATCTCATTTAATCCTATTCTCTTCGATTTCCATTTTAATTCATTAAAAACTCTCATAAACTGCTAAGTACTCTAATTAACTATAATTAAAATTTTAATATTCTTCAGAATATGATAATATCTCAGGTCTATATATTGATGTTCAAAAGTTTTAATTATCTGGAACTGCTTATAGAATTAAATGCCTTTTCATAATCTAAATTCAAAGCATAATGATACTACATACATTGGTCCTTTCTATAACTTATCTAAATATTTGGATGTGCTAAAACTACTTTTAAATCCACCTTTCATAAATGTCTATACCACTATTATACTCTTCTAATCATAAGATACATCTTTATCATTTGGATCAGGAATGATTAATATGTGATGCTATATCAAATGTGGTATATTGTGGAGCTAAATGCTCTATATTGGATCTCAGATTATAAATGTAAAAAGTAAACCTAATTCTTGTAAAGTAATATGCAATCAAAAAACAATTTTTATTAATAATCAGAAAACAAATTTACAATAAAAATTCAGTCAAAAAAAAAAGTATTTGATTCTGCAAATATGTTTGACATTTATCTAATACTGAAATGCCACATTTAAAATAAATCTATAAACTTTAACTTTCATTTTATAGTTTATGTTTGAAAGCTGTGCTTTGTCTAATCTTTGAAAACTTTACATATTTGTTCCTTATTTTATGCTTTGTAAGTCTTTCAGTTTTCTTTTTTTTATGAAAATCATTTGCATCCATGAAATTAAGAAAATAAAAAAGTATTATGACAAATATGTTCTACTGCTTTCATTAATAAACCTAATTCTTAACAGTAAAAGACTAAGATTATAAAATATTTGTCTGAAAATTTGTAATGATGGCATTTTTCTCTTTAATTAGTATGTTGGAATATTTCTACCACATAAAATTGTTAAATATCTTTAGCAAAATTCAAATTAAACTTCTCAAACATATTCAAGTATTAGTTAGAGCACACAGGTTAGGATATAACACAATCTTTGCAGTGGTGTTATTCTCCTCTATTCTTCAGGTTTTGCTGATATGACTGACAGAATTAGCATGGACATCAAACCTGGGATTTTTATGTTCATGAATACTGAATTTAAGAAAATTTTCTAATCAACTAGACTATTCAATCAAAGACAATAATCCTGATTTCTAAATATTTTCTTAAGGACAAAGTTAATAAGTAGTTTTCAAACATGAATTATCATACTAGGTTGACTTTTGCAATCATGTGCCATTATAATGTGAACTATAGGTTTAAATTTTTTTATTTTTTCTTCTCTGCCCAATATTCTTGTCTTTTCCCAATCAATCCTATATATTTATTGGTATTTATATGGTTTATTACTTTAGATAAATTGTTTTTTCCCTCTTTTAATTTTTCATGTCAAATCTGTTGATTTAACTAATATGTGCCATTCCATGTTCACATGGATATTTTAGAGATGTAATTTTTCTTTTTTAGCATTTACAAATTGTTTTTTGTAATTCTGATATATTCATTATAGATTTTTAGTTTGTCTACTAGCCTCGAATGTGTAGACATAAAATAATAACTATAATTGTTTTTTTCTTGTGAAGTTTCTTTTCAATGTTTATTTAAGGTTTTCTTAATGATTTTGATTAGTTTGTTCTATATAAGACTGTTCTTTCCATCACTAATTTCTAATCAAACTTCTTTTGCTCTATTCTATAGAGATAGTATAATTCCAAATTTTATGTTTCTGCCAAAACTAAATGTATATGCTATTTATTTTCCTGTGCATGGGAGTTTTCTGTAGATTGTACTTTTGATTTTGTCATAAGGAAGTCATGACACAATAATTCTAAGAATGTCAATTTTTGTTCTTTTAATATTATTGATTTTTAAATTGAAGTAGGTATATTATTGATATGAATCTAAAATGTCTGTGGTAGTGTTGCACCATAAAACAAACATATCAACATAATGAAGTCAAACTTTTTATAGATATGTAATAATATTTATGGCTGTGAGTTCAAGTTCTTCCACCTAAACGTTAACAGGGTGATAGTGCTGAACTATAGTCATTCTTTGATTTTGTTGGAAGCAATCCATGTTGCATTGAAAATATATGCAAAATGTTAATAGTTTCTTTATACTATTAATATGAAGTTTTTCTGGTTTTCAAATTATTACCCTCATTTAATCCATCCTTAACAAAAGACCTATTTCATCACAGGATACAATTATGAATAAGGTTTCCATATTAATACTTATTGATATGCAAGTTCTTTTAACTTCCATTTTCTTGATTAATTTTACAATGCTTAAATTTAACAAAGGATTGTCTTGTACGACAAAAAACTAAGAATCTCAAGAAAAAAATCTTAAATTTTGACATCATAAATTTCTAGAACTTACAATAAGTCTTTTAAGAATATCATTCTTATGCCATAATATGAAATTTGCTAAAATATGATATTAAAATCTTCCCTTTTTTTTTTATGATTCATGAAGAACTGTGATGCTTTCTGAAAATTGCTTGTAGCTTTGCTTCTGTAGCAGACAGGATTTTTTGCCATTTTTTTTATATTGGCATGCTGAAGGAATTCGCTTATTTTGCTAATCATAATTAGTAACATCTACTAAAACTGCGGCATCACTCATGTCAGCAAAAAGAATGATTATAGTCTTACCTAATTCGAAAGAAATCACAGCTTCCATCTCAACATGGGTAAGTATGATTTAGGTTCAGTGTTATTTTCCAGCCTAATTTGTCACTTTTTTTAGAGGCAACTTCTGAATAACTTCCTAAGTTGGTGCCATTATACTAATTAAGCATATTAGATGTCAATATTTAATCTTCTTCACAATATAAGATTCAAAATAACATGTTTATAACTAAGATTTTTACTGAGTATGATATATCCATATTAATTTGCAAGTTTCTTACTTTGACGTTCTTTTATCTATATATATAAAATCCATGTTAATGTTTGTCCATAAGGCTATCATGTTTTCTGTGAATGTTTGTCCATAAGACTGTCAAGTATCAAATTCAAAACCAATTAAAAAAAACTATTATGTTTGCCCTAACACTCTCAAAATCACAATTGCAAAGGAAGTAATTCTGCCATTAATAATTGTATATAATGCTGTCAAATTCACATATCAAATATAAGATATATTTAGAAATTTAAACTTTAATTTAGCTTTATTAATAGAATAACAGCCTTTCAGGTCGGATACATTTCTAACATTTAGTTACATAATATTAAAATCTTTTGTTTAATTTTTTGTTTTCTTTAAAAAAATTTGTTAAAGCAACCAGTTAAAAAAAAGAAAAACAAATACAATAATGATGGCCTGAAGGCCGGTTACATTTCTCACATTTATTTATATAATACCTATTAAAAAAATTTTGTTTAATTTATATTAAATCTTAAAAAAAAAAAAAAACTGTTAAAGTAGCCAATTAAAAAAAAATATGGCCTTTATTGACTGGATACATCTGGGTTTTTTCATGTAATTTAAAATATGATTTTCTTACTGGTTGAAAAACTTTTGTGAAACCTTCATTAGAAAGTTTATTTTTTAGCAAACATTTTAAATTACTAATGAAACCCAAGGTTTAATATTTGAAAAATGTTTGAGCATTTATTTATTCTCTTAGCAACGCCTCTCTCTCATAATAATTTTCTTAACTCTCTGGGGGTGGAGGTTTTACTTGCAAGTTTTTAGGAATAATCCCTTCAGTTTTAACTTTACATATGAAAGTTATGTGATTTTTTACTTTGACCAGTATTAAACATAGTTTTCCATAAAGTCTGAATATATATTTTGGGAACTATTAATCATATTTTTTCATGTCTAGGCTGATATATCACTAAATCCACACTGAATACTTGATGTTTGTCTAAAAGTTTATAACGATGACAATTATTTAATTATATAATGATTATTTCCATTATTTAAAATTAATTACTAAATGTCTTAAGAAAAATTCAAATTTTATTAAATTTTCTCAAATACATTCATTTATTCATTATAGCACACAGATTATTATATAATAATATTTTAAGTAATGTTCTCTCTTCCTGGGGCCTGACCAGTGATAGTACTAGCATGAAATTCAAAACTGGGATCTTTAGATTAAAGAATATTGAATTTAAGACTATACTTCAATCAATCAGATTTTATCAAAGACAAAAGCTTAGTAAAAAAAAATACTTATCTGTTGGAGAACAAGGTTGAAGGGTCATTTCCAAATATTATGATTCATTACACTAGGTTAAGTTATGGAGCTATTTCCCATAATCTTTTAGGCACCTTCTTTCAATTTCCTTATTTTTTCCCTTAATGTCTAATATTGATATGTTCATTGATACATACATAGTCCCCTACTTTAAATACATGTTTTCCCCCATTTTAATTATTTTGGGAGTCTTTCAACAATTTTTCCATGGATTGTTGTTTTTCACCAATATACATTCTTCCACAGCTTTGTAAAGATTAGGATTCTATATAATATACTATTTATAAAGCTTGTTATGCTGTTATATCAATTGCAGGTTTTCAATACACTACAAAACTTGTAATTTTTTTTTGTTGTTGTTGCCTTTTTGTTAATGATAATCAGTGAAAACAATTCATGAGAGTTTGTTCTATATAAGACTTTTCTTATTTCAAGTCACTGGCTTCTGAACAAATCTTTTTTGCTCTACTCTATAATGATAGTATAAACTCCAACTTTTGAATTTCTAACAAGATTGGAAATATATGCTACACACTTTTTCTGGGGGGGGGGTTTCCTGTAGACTAGTTTTGATTTTGCCATGAGTGTTTTGTCACAAGAACATTTAAGGATGACAATTTTTCTAATTTTGTTGTGAATTTAATTGAAGACAATGTTATTGATATGTATCCAGTATGATTGTCATCAAGTGGTTATATAGTAAATGTACTATTTATACTTTGGGGGAAATGAATCAGCATTTATGGATATGGTTTCAAGTTCTTCATTGCTGATTAGAGTGGCAATGCTGAACCCATAGTCATCTCTTGATTTTGTTAGAAGATTGCATGTTATGCTGAAAATATGTTACAAATAATGTTAAGAGTTCCACTATATTACAATAGGAAAAAATGTTCTGCTTTGTAAGCTATTATTGTCATTTAATTTCTCATATCTTCTTCACTTTTTTGCATTTCTCTTCATATATTCATATATATTAAAATTCTTTAACAACTCTTCTTATAGACATTAATGCAATGTTTTTATATAATTTCTTCTTTATATGATTATATGCTTAAATGTTGTAGCTCTGACAAAGATTGTATGTCAGTCAAAACTGTAAGCAAAATAAAAAAGAAATTATAAAAAACATTGCATTAAAGTGTTATAAGAGGAGATGTTGTAAAGAAATTTTAATATATGTAATTTCTCCTTACAATTGACAACTGTGAACAAGTTTTCCACATTAAAGCTTATAAATATGTTACTTCTTTCAATTTTGATATTCTCAATTAATTCCATACTGCTCAGAATCTTTATCAAAGGATTGTTTCTCATTTGCCAAAAAAATAAGAACATCAAAAAAAATGTTAATAAGTTTTAACATGATGAATTTCTGAGATTTAACAACAGGTTTTAATGAGTCAGACCTTTCCGAAAATATGATATTAATGTCTTTTTTTCTGAATCAGTGCCATACTGCAATGCTCTCCGAGTAATTCTAATAACTTTATTTCTGTAGCAAGTATAGGATTTTTGTCACTTTTTTCTACAGACTTGCTGTGATGAGCTCTCTTATTTTTGTAATCACAATCCATTAAAATAGTATTGCCCTGTCAGAAGAAAATATGATTATAGGTTTGTCTACTTTGAGAATTTTAATAACTTTCTTCTCAATATAGGTAATTTGAGTTGTGTTACTCAAGTGTTCTTTTTATATTTCAGTTAATTCTGCTCTTTTTTCTAGAGTCAATTTTTGAATGACTCCGTCAGTTGCTACATTATATTCAATGAATGGATATTAGGAGGTGTGATAGCAAAGTTTCAGCATCTATTAGAGTTTAGAAATAAGACTCAAGTAATGAAGCTGGTACGTTGTTTGGTTCAATATCTTGTTTGCTATGCCCATATGGATTTGCAAGTTTCTACATTGGTGTTCTTTTATTTTTTTCATGTAATTTAGAATATGACATTTTTGCTGATTGAAAATCTTTTGTGAAGTCTTCATGAGTAAGTTTATTTTTAGAAAACATTTGAGCAGTTATTCTCTTTCCAAACAAAATTTCTTATAGAGCAATTTTTTCAGAAGAAAATTGGAAGTTTTGATTGCAAACCTTTATGGACAATTCCTGATTTTCTATTTTATCTGAGTTTGACATAGTATTGAATTCGTATTGAATACTTAACAACTGTCTAGAAGTTTGTGATGATAACATCTTACTTGTAATTATGTGTTGGATTATTTCCATCATCTAGAATTAATTGCTAAATATCTTTAAAAAAATTGATTCTTATTTAAATCTCTCCAATACATTCAATAATTAACAACAGCTCACAGAAGACCAGTCGAATCTTAAGAAGGGAATAGAATACTACTACTCAAAATGTGTTATATTCTAATCTGTGTGCTAATAATAACAGGTGAATGTATTTGAAAAATAAAATTTAAATTTTTATTAATAAATTTAACAATTAATTCTGAAGATAATAGAAATAGATCAATATATAATTACAAATAAAACGCCATCACAATTTTTCAGAAAAAACTAAATATATCAAACTTTAGACATAATAAAAAATTGTGTAAAAAAAATCAATTAATTTTCCTATGTAAATTAGAAAGGGATGCTTAACCTCCAATTCACTCCAAGAGAACTGAGATTCAGAAAAAAGTAACACCACATTTCAAAAAAATTCACAATTTATGGTTCTTTTAAAATCCATAAAGATTATTTCATTAAGACTTTTTGTTAATTTGATAAATTTCCACCATGTTAAAAATTGACAAAAAAATTTCATGAGATTCTTAGTCCTTTGATATATACAACACTTTGTCAAAGATTCAAAGCACTTTGGTGAATTAACCTACCACATGAGAATTGAAAGAATGACATATTAACTTTAATGTGGAAAATGTATTCACAAATATACCTTGCGATGAAACATTGTTTATTGTTAAGAAAAAAAATTAAATGAGAATAATAGCTTACAAACCAGAACAACTCTTCCTACTAATAGTATAATGAAACTTAACATTATGTATAACAACATATTTTCAATAAAACAAAATTCTTTGGACAAAATCAAGAAATGGTTATGAATTCAGGATGGTCACCCCCACATCAGCAACATTTAGATGGATTTGAAACTCAGCCATAAACACAATTCCTATTTTCATCTTATGTTTTAAATGGGTTTGATTTTGTGGTGTGGATAAATAAAGGCTGATTTTGATAGGATTGTAAGCTACCCATACAATATATTTTATATAAAAATTGATAATAGCATAAAAGTTGAATGGCAGAAATTCATTTTGAAAAAATTGGCATGATCAGTAAATCATTGAGCATCCCTAATTTAGATATTTAGTATAAATTTTGCCATCAATTTCCTGTTTCTTAACGAGCTTTTTTTAAGCTATCATTAAAATTTTTCTCTTATTTCATAGAGTTTTCCCCCTCTTTCCAGATTTAATTGCATGTTATTGTTAAAATACTTGGCAATTCAGATGTTGTAAGATTATTTTCTATTTCTTTATTATCATATAGTTCTTTGAAAAGTTTTTCATAGATTTTATATCATTTACATTTTAGTGATAATGCCATCTCTTCTTTTTGCGGAAACAATTTCCTTCTAATATCAAAAAGTTAAAATATTTTATATTTTACTGACTTTTATTATTTTCTTTAGCTTTTCTTCCCAATTCACACTATTATAACAGCATTAGATCGTTTTCATATGAAATTCCTAATATTCAATTTTTCTTAATGGACCCATTTTTAAATATTTTCATATATTGTTTTGTCTTATTTGAAATTTAACTGGAAAATTGCAGATCTTTATTACTAGCTATTTGTTTTACTATTTTTACCACAATATCAGTTATCTTCCTACTGACCACATTCACATTTCAACCATTTTCAACATATGTTAATAATGTCTTTGTTAATAGTTTTTCTCTAATTTTGCATTAACCTACATCTCAAATCTTACTAATTCATGGTCACTTCCTCCTGTGTTGAATACTTTAAGAATATTATAATGTTGAAATACATATTTTTATTATTTAAAATACAATTGTCCTTAATAGTTTCTATGTATTTTACATCATACTAATTGATATTCTTTCAGTGTTGAATATTTTAAGAACATTATAATGTTGGAAATACATGTTTTTCATACATATTTTTTATTACTTAAAATATAATACAATTAAGCTATATCTTCATTTGGATGCATCAATATCCATTATTGTTTAGATTTTTCTCAAAAAAAGAAATCAGAGTTTTTCAGCAAATTCCATAAATCTGTATCCTCTCTCATTTCTGTATCCATTAAACAAATTTACCCAACAGCACTTTCCATATTTAAATCACTTTCTAATTCTAATATTAAAGTCTCCAATGACAATTTTAAATTTGGTCTGATCAAAAGCATTCTGTACATTTTTTTTTAAAAACGATCGATTTTTTCATCATAGTAAAAACTTCTTCGGGAATAAATCTGAATTATATGCATTTGGTAACTTCCATTAAGATGGGCAACTAATTTTGCTACTCTGTCTGATATACCATCAATCTCTCCAAAATTATTTTCCCATTTTCCATCATCTATACTATTATAATAAAGTACATATTTTCTTTACAAATTGTTCTTAGAAGAAAACATCATAAAATCTAATAATATTCTATTTAATATCAGATAGTTCTTGACTTGATGTAGATAGGTTAATTAAAAGGTCATCAATCACTAAATGGCAGACTAGATCCACAATCAGGGAATTCTTAACATTTTCTAATTTTAGTAGTCAACTACTATCTTGGCTGATGATTTTACAATCTTCTGGAAATGAAATAATAATTTTAAATTTATTTGCATATAAAAAAATGATCATTCAGATATACTTTCATTCTGCCTTCAAAAAACCAATGTTTCAATTAAGAAGTATGAAGCAACTAAAGATATTCTTAAACTCAGAGATAATAGTAAACTCACCATGAAGGTTGATGCTTATTAGTAAGCATTCCATACATGTCTATAATAACAACTGCAAAGACAAAACTTTATTGAGTGGACATTAGAAATCTGCCCTTCTTAATTACTTTAAGACTACAAAGGGTCTTGGTTAATAGCAAATCCATTTCTAAAAATAAATTTATATTTAAGAATCACAAAAAAATGTGTACTGTCATAAGTAACTGTTATAGCTTTTATGTAGTAAAGATAATTTTACATTTATAGATTATGAAAAGGCATTCAATCCTGTAAGCATTTATTCAATAATTAAAGCATTGGATCATCAAGATATAGATCCAGAATAGTGTCATATTCTGAAGAATATTCATAAATATGTGATAGCAACATTTTGGTTATATGATACTATGAAGATTAACTTTGAGAAAGGTTAAGACAGGATTATTCCATATTTCCAAAAAATTTTATAGTAGTTATGTAAGAAATATTTTTTTGAATTGAAATGGGAAGCTAAAGGAGTAAAAGTAAATGGAGATTATTTAAGTCATCTTGATTTTGCAGATGACATTAAATATTCTTGCAAATGATGTTTCATAGCTTCAGCAAATGTTGCAAACATTATCAGATGAAAATAAGAAAATAGGACTAAAAATAAATGTTAAAAAAACGAAAATAATGTTCAATGGATTTTCTCAAAAAAAAAAAAAAAGAAAATCTAAAGATTGATAATGATGAGTTAGAAGAAATTAACAACTACAGATATCTTGATCTGATTATTACTACAGATGAAAAAATAATGGATGATACTAATGATAGAATTAAATTTGGTTGAAGTGCTTTTGAAAAAAATAATTTAATATTAAAAAAAAAAATGCCTATGTATTTGAAAATCGAAGATTTTTAATAAATGTTTTACGGGTTCTTACTTATGGATCTGAGACTTAGACACCTAACAGAAGAATAACACAGACTTCAGACCATGAAATCCATGGTTGAGAGAACAAACAGATCTTACTGACATCATTGAGAGAATAAGAGATTGAAGTGGAATTGGGCTGGACATATTGTCAGAAGAAATAATAGATGGACAGATGAAATCTTAAAACTGGATTCCATGAGATTTTAAAAGATCTAGAAAGAGACCACATACATGTGAGATGGATGATTGAAATAAAAACTCACTGGGATATGTGGAGAGGATTGAACTGTGAGAGACCATCTTGCAGTGGACTGATAATGATTGGAAATGATGATGACTATATTATGTACTATATTTAATTGTATATATTAACCAAATATATATAGAGAGAAAATTTAAGAAATTATACCATAATCTTTTTTCAAAAGATGCCTAGGAGCCATAAATTATGCTTTTTATCAGAATGTTTACAAAATTTAAAAAGTGATATATTGGTATTAAATTAAACAGACTTAAATTTCTACAAGTTATAAATTTTCTTTATTGTATCTCTTTATATGAGAAATTGAGATTATTAAAAGAGAGGAATCCTTGCAGAGACAAGATTGATAATGAGAGATGTTTTGCTTCTAGAAATGTAAACTATTCATGATGCTGTCATTTCTTAAATGATTATATCTTATCATAACAAGGACAGAAATAGATCAAATTAACAGTTTGAAATATAGGTTACAGAAAAGTAAAATTCTGGAAATTAATCTGAATATAAATAAAACTAAAATTAAAAAACATTCCTATACTTAGAAACAAAATTCAAAGTTTTATATTATAAATAAAATAAACATAAAAACACAGACTGATTTTTTTTTCTTCTAATTTAAATAAAAATGTTAACAATTGCAAACTTTAAACATCATTTTTTGTCAACTTTTGCTTACAAATAAATTATTCCATTACAATAATTGGGCTACATCAAAGGCACATATGATTTTCATGACAAAATTTATATCTCACAAAAGAAGATAATGCACTAAAGGAATAATATTTCTGTAGTGTAATTTTCACTACACCGCTCTTGTGCAGGATAAGAACTGATTTCTATTAGCTTTTAACATCTTATAAAGGGATATAATCATAAACATATGACCAGACATAAAAAAGATGTACAATTCTCCAAGATACACATTTCATACTGAATCATGATTCATCAGTTGGGCCAGATCTCATTCTCTTACACATATATCATTGTTTAGTATATATAGATAGGGAATTACTACAGTTTAATGCATGTGCCAACTTACTGTTATCACAACTTTAACACAAACCCCTTGATGGAAGTATACTAATAATTTTTATTAGTTATTCATTAGATTAAAGATTAAATATTTCTGTAGTGCAATTTTCACTACACCACTCTCATGCAAGGTAGAGATTGGTTTCTATTCTTCTTTTAAAACACCATGTGGAAGGGTGTAATCATAAACATATGACCAAGACAAGTGAAAAAGGTGTATGATCCCCAAGATGTACATTTTCATGCTGAATCACCAATCACTAATTAGCCAGATCACAATCTCTTACACATATCTCTATCACTGTTCAATATATAAAGATAGCCAATTGCTACAGCTTAATTGAAAGTATCACAACTTACTGCCCTCACAACTTTGATACAAACCAGTTATGGAAGTATATTAATAATAAAAATTATTAATATACTTCCATCAAGATAATGCACTAATTTGAAAAGAAAAGATTTGGAGAAAAAAAATCAAAATGACACCGAATAAATATTAAAATGATTTATTATTTCTGTAGTCATTAAACTGATACAATAAATATATGAATAAGTGTTTTTGTGATCAGCATACAAATAGATTTAGTTCTTAGGTTAAGTTGCTATAAATTATTTTTAAGTTAGACTTATGTTTCATCAATAATAATAGATTAGTATTATCAGAGACAAAAAAAAAAAGCTAAAAATAATTTCTCTTGACAATTTTAAAAGCAAGAAAAATGTTACATACAAATTGAGAACTCAAATTAAAAAAAAAGAATAATCAAAAAATAAATCATGATTGGTCATCTTAGAGAAACCATTTTTGAGCAAGTTTTTGACCAAAAAAATGTATATCTAACAGAACTGATGTTAGATTATGCAACATTTATCATCTACTTCTGACCACAAATTTCTTTAATCTTCTTGCAAAACTAATAATAGTTTTAGAAAACTTAAGCTTAATTGTTGTAGTTGCTAAATTATCACAAATAGGTGACTAATTATCATCTCTGTATTTGTGAATAAAGTTTAATTTTATTAAACACAAAACTAAAACAAAATTTTTGTCTGACTTAAGGCTGTTTCTTTATTAATTTTTATTTTTGCATATTATCCTTTTCCACATAAAATTATCCAATATACTTTGACAACATAGATTTAGCTCCATCTTTTTTTAAATGATTATTTCAATTTTCAGTAATAATCTCAATACTACTTGGTTTCTCTTTTTTTTTATCAATGATAAATTAAATTATTAAAATACAATACCATATTTTAAAATTACAACTATTTCTAATGAGTTGGGAATTACAACTGCATAGCAGATAACATCACTCATTATAGCTATTTGGATTAAATGATGAGTAGCACATACATGCATAATCAGCTATATTGCATACATAGAAATAGAATAAACGTTCAACTACAATGTAATAAGGTAACCATTGATTAAAATCAATAATCCAAGCTGAACCACATGATCTAGAAATTAACAATTGCATTAGTCTGATTTTATTTATGATAGAAGCCCGCCATCTTTTATGAGTGGCTTTCTCTTAGCACAAAGTAAAATTAGACAAAAGCAATTGTTAATTTTTAAATCACTTGGGAACTAATTTAATTGACAGTTAACTGTTTGCATCACAGCTGAATATTTATTCTTGTTTAATACATAGAAAATGTCAATTGTAATATATATGTTTAGATCTTGACTCTGTGAAAATATTTAATTTAATAGTATATATATATAAAAAAAGAAGAAAAAATTTAATGAATCATAACTTTTTAATTAAATTTTATTATTGTAAGAAACTCTTTAATATGTGTGAATCTTGTAAATAGCTATTACTGCTTTGGAATAAATTGTTGAATATGAAACACTATAATAATTTTTGTTAAAATTAGGTAGTAAACAATATAAAATTATTACTGAGTATAAACAAGATTTTTATTGAATAATCACAATATCCTCTGCCTAAAAACTATGAGTTATAAAAGCTGCCTTTCTGCAAAGTAATTAACATATATATATACTCATATATATTATACAAATGTTTATTCATATAATATTCAGATTAATTTTTCTCTACTTTAATGTCAACTCCTCTAAATTAAAAAAAAATTAAATTACAAAAACAACATGTCAAAAAATGATAGTCATATCATGTTCTAAAATCAAGTAAGTTTCTGTTATTTATTTTTAGCATGAAGAAAAAAAAGCACAATTTTCTTCTTGCAATATTTTTTACATCTGAATTCAATTCAAATTCAGACAAAAATATCAATTTATAAAATAATAGACTCCCCTCAAATTTCATATCTAACTTTTTTAATCCTAATTTTGTGTTTTTTATTTTGTTACAATTTTTTTTCTCTTATATATATATACTTAGATTTTGGAGCCTATAAACATCAAAAGAACTTGCATTCTAATTCATTACAAGACTGCATATCCCTGGTGTATATATTCTGAAATTTGATCTTATTTCTCCTTTGAACATATCTTGACTGAAAAAATTTTGGAAATTAGGAGTAAATTAAATTAATATGAAGTATCTTTCTTAGGAGTAAATTAAATTAATATAAAGAATGCCATTAATTGAATATTGGACTAAGATATCTTAATAACTTCATATATTTCCATTACAAATTTACTTTTTCATAATGATTGCATTAAATTAAAAGTTTTCTAAGATTATACTTCAAAAAGTTTAATGTTAAGAACACTTTTTTTTCTTTTTCTGACGTCATTACCAATTAATTTACATGAGAATATCACAAGCAATGAATAAGAAAACTGATAAATTTAATTGCCAAGATGATGAAAATGATGTGTTTTATTATTATTGTGTATTCTCCTGGAACACTTGCTTTATCTCAACAGAGAATCTTAATCTTATATAGCACTTATATATAACTTAATAAACGAAATCAATAGGTCATTATAAAACAGAATCCAGTCCATAGTTGATAAAATTCTAAGCTTAGTTTGAACATAACCTGATATGTACATATTTAAATATTTAGTGCAGTCTAAATAATATTTATTATAAAATTAATATAAAATATTTGTTTAAAACTGGATTTTAATTAAAATTTGGTACATGCTTCCTAAATGTTAAAAAAACTTACTCTTAATGAACCATGAATCCAATTCATCTTTATTTCACTGAATTTATCTTTATTTCACTCAATCCACTTACATTCATAACTACAGAAATACAATATTTGATCTTTTGGAAAATTTATTTCAAATGAATATAATAATAAATCAAGTTCAATAACAATATTTTTGAATTTGATTATTGTTATTAATATAATTTCTTTATGTATTTTACTACTATTTCAAAAATCTTTAATAAAAAGCATCAAACAAAAAAAATTTACAACTAGTATTTTTTTAATTTTGTCATAATTATATTTTTTCATTAATTGGTAACGGGGTTGTATAGTTCATGTTAAATGATTTAGCTAATAAAACATCAATTTTTAAATCATGCAATTGCAATCTTTTTGTGTTTAATTGTGTTAGTTTAATTATTTTATCTGAATAAAAAAACGTTTTAATCTTCACAGTAAATTGATTTCTATAATAATCTGCATTTTTTTTTTTTTTTCATAAATAATTTCTAGTCCTCTGGATTAACTCAGATCAAATTTCATTTACAAAAATAAGCGCAATAATAGGCAAAATAGCATATCTACATCAGTGTAGTTGTCAATATTAGTGTTCTTAAAACTTTATCATTACAATGCATAAACCTGAAGCTGCTTTTCAGTTTCAAAGCAAACGTGATGGAGAACATTAACATTTCACTGATTAATGGAATCTTAGTGTTTGTAATATCAATTTTATAACCTTTAATAGAAGCTAATGCAGATTTCAATGACTGCAAGTGATGAGATTTCCCTGAATTTTTTTTTCTCTTTATTTTCAATTTCATTTTCTAAGTTCGCAACATATTCATTTAGAAGTTAAGAAATTTTTTGTAGTTATATAATCGTTTTTTTACTAGTGAATTTTATATCTGTGAAGTAATATTTAAAATAGAAACACTCTTCATATACCTGGAGCTTAATTGTAAATATAGGGAATTTGAACTCAGACTTTCAAGTACCTTTCAACTATCCACACTATCTCATATCAGTGATACACATGATCACACACATGTAGAAAAGATCAATAATCACCAATAGACATATTTCGTGCTGAACCAGCACTCATCAATTGATCCAGATTATCATCTTTCACATATAAATATATAATCAGTGCTCAGTTTATACTAAGATAGCAAATCCTCACTCTTTAATGGACAGGCTTCAATCTACTCCAACCTCCAACCCTTCAGCCATCCATACCATTGAAAATCTGATGATGGAAAGCCAAATCCCATGCTGATGCCAATATAGTTCAGCACGAAATTTGTATATTGGTGATTATTGATTTTTTCTACATGTGTGATCATGTGTATCAGTGATATGAGATAGTGTGGATAGTTGAAAGGTGCTTGAAAGTCTGAGTTCAAATCCCATATACATGTGAAGTAAATAAAATATGAATGCAAATTGATCAAGATGGTCAAATCGATCTTCAATTAGGTTCAAGATCAATTTGACTAAGAATGCAATACATAGTTTGCAACAGTTCACAAATTTTTAGAAGTTAATGGTTCAAATGATATATTTAGTACATTAAGATGCATTTCTTTATTTAAAAAGTTTCACAGTATTTTTTTAAAAAAATACATTACATAAATCTTTGATACTATCATAATTTTCCAAATATATTCTGCTTCTGTGTATTGCCTATGTTTTTCTATTAAGAGGCATGGCAATAATGAATGTGTCAATATATTTGCATTTTTCACATTTTTACACAAATACAATAAGCAATGTTCAGTTCTATATAATCGCAATGAAACTATTTAGGATTTTTTTTTATTACAAAAGAATGTACATCATTATTCAATACGAATATGATTACGGATATGTTAACTTTTTTTCTTCATTTTGATGCAAAATAGTTTTACATAATATAGTTCATAGTATTAATAATATTCATTGAGTTGCTTACCACTTGTTGAAATGTATTTGTTGAATAAGAAAAGAAACATTACTTTTTCCATAAAGTGGGATTATGAACTTTCAGATAAATATATACATTTGCTATCTAACAATATTTAATATAAAACCACTAAAACATCACATGGATCACCATTTCCTATGCTTATACAAATTGTTAAAATAGTGGCAAACTCTCCATACAATAGTGCCATCCAGTGCAAGCCCTAGTAATCAATGGATGCAAGAAGGTTTATGTATAAAATCCCTACCTAGTATCAACTCATCCAATATCTCCAAATAAAGAGCATTGGATCTGAGAGCACTGCAACTAGATATTAGGATTTAATTCATCCAATGATTACTAAGGCTTGCACTGGGTATTATTACTTTATGGAGAGTTTGCTACTGTTTTAACAGCTTGTGTAGGCATAGGAAATGGTGGTCATGTCATGTTTTAAGGTTTTTAAAAAAAACCCAAGACACCAAAATGTATAGATCTAAATTGGGTTCAGTTCTATATGACTATATAAGCAAATGAGCTTAGATTGAAGACATTATTGTTTTCATATTGGATTCATAGCTTTATAGTTAACTAAATAAGTAAGATAGCTGCTGAAGAGTTGCATTTGATCCTAAGATCTATGTGCAATGCTATCAGATCCAAGGCTCCTCTTATTGGGCTATTGGATGAGTAGATACTAGATAGGCATTTTAGATGCAAACCTTGCACCCATTGATTACTAAAGCTTGCACTGGGTGGCACTACTGTACGGAGAGATGGAAAGTTTGTTACTGTTTTAAGATTTGACATACCAACCTCACTAACAACAACATCATTTTAATACATATAATTAGATATTAATAAACTATGCAAATATGATTGTCTAACAAAATAATTGCAAGTTATTGAACATATTAATATATTACAGAAAATAGAATTTACCATAAATATTCAAACGTAAATATCAAATTATTGTAATTTATAGATAATAAAACCAAAAACATTTTTCTATAAGTCCAAGTATGTGGATATAATTTTCAAAAATAAAAGACCACAAATATCAATTGAGAAGATAAAAAATAATATATTTTTTTAAAAAGCTATTTATGATTTGTACTGATAAATTGGAATATAAATTTTTGTTGATGATACAAATGTAAACATGGCAATTTTTGATAATTATAATAGTATTAACTATATTTACTAGCATATCAGGAACATTTATAAATGTAGAAGTCATAGTGCTAACAAGTCATTAAAATGAAGTATAACTTTAGCTATTTTTGAATTTTTTGTGATAAAACCTTTTAAAATATCCATATTAATTAAAATCCTAAATAAAATTTTGATTATAACATTGCAATACATAATTAAAGACAAACTATATTCACCAGAAAGAAAATAGTAAAATAATTAACATTTATTTTCTTATAAGTTCTAGATTTGTTTGTTAAATTGAGACAATCTATTTGTGAGTATAAATTGAATTTAGTGAAAAATTTAAACATATCATTAAAGATATAACAAAAAAACTTGCAGAAACGCACTAAAGATTTCACCAATAAAAAATAATTTTAGGTTAATGATATATTCATGACAGAATTATTATAGTATAAAGACAATAATTCTGCAGTGAAAAAATGACTATAAAGCACAAGACAAAACTATTTTTCTTATTTTTTAACTTTGTTATTTATACAATATCTCTGGATTAAAAAAAGAGTTACTTATCCCTTCCAAATAAGGCCCTTTTTAATATTTCCAAAGAAATAACACTTTATTAAAAATACAATAGGAAACAGCAGATTTTTATCTAATATATAATATATATGTCTATAAGAAAACTATTGTTAACATTTTGAAAATAAATAGTCTTTCATGAAAAGTTTTTCGGCTTGGGTAGAATCATGCGATATTTATAAAATATTTATGATGGGTTTACGTTTTGATCATTCTAACCATTTGAAGAGCTGCTTGTCCATGTGGAAAAAAAATTTTGTGATAAGTGAGCTGAATATTAAATGTCCAGTGAGCATTTCATTGTAATGGTAAGAAGTTATGAATTTTACAGAAATGTGTAAACTTGACTTGGAACAATTACAGTGAAGCCACTGACATGATCAAATATGAAAAAAATTAATAATCATGATCTTAAAGGTAGTTTTTTATATTTCATTTAATTTTACTTATGTTTAGAAATAAGTTTATTACAACAAAATATAATATATATTTAAATATAGAATATGCTATTTCAAAAGATATTCAAAATAAGTGTAATATTAATTGGAAAAATATTGGTGAGAATAGAAGACAACAGAAAACTATTATTAGACTATGCTTTGAAAAAAAAAAAAGGAGTTTGCTGTGAAAGAGATTAAATAAATTAAAGAAACAATCTATGATATATGTGGATATATCTATGCTTCATGGATTCTTTTGTTGTCATTTTATTTTTTATAGAATTAGAATTGCCATACTCATTTACTTCTACTTAATGTGGCAATAAAATTAAATAGTAATACAATAAACATAACATTCATTAGGCAGATATGTAATTAGAAAGCCTATTAGATATATAAATAACATTACACCTTAACAGATTAAATTTTTAAACTAATTCTGAGAATGAAAATAGTGAATAAATATTTTATAATAATAAAATTAAGAAAATAAGCTCATTTTACATATGAGATTCTATTGCTAACAATACAATGATACATTTAACTATATACTAAAAAGTTATATATAACAATTATGTGTGCAACAAATTTAAATAGATATATGTAATCGTTTATTACAAACACAAATTTAATATAAATTCACTTTTTGAAAACAATTACTGCAATACTGAGCAATAAAAAGTATGAGACAATTCCCATGTCAATTAGAAAAATAAATTACAAACTCAGACCTGAAGAAGTATAAAATTTCCAATAACAGTGATAATGGTTGCATCATGTTATAACTGCATTTCTTATTTGTTGGGCTCTTTATTCTTTAATTACAGTAAGTTGATTCCATTTATTTTATCGAAAACTAAACTAGCTGGGCTGATGATTATAGATTAGCTATCTGACAAAATTATACAGATTTTTGACAATTAGCTAAGATGATTTAATATTTCAACACTGGTTATTAGAGATTTATAGACTATTTATATTAAGTTCTACAATCATATTTTACTCTTTCAAGTTATGACTGTTTCTCTATGTATGGAAGTATGTCTTAAGGACATATTTAATCACTTTTTTACCTATAGGAATTAATCACTAATTGCAAAACCATAATTAGTAACTAATGTCATTTGATACAAAACTTTTCATTTACTAGATGCATCTGGTGATCACATGGCAAAAAATTCTTATTAAGATTTTAGGAATTCAATACTAAAATGTAGTTTCATTCAAAGTTACATTTATAAAATCATCTCATTTTTTTTGGCTTATTATGAACAAATTTGCTTTTTACTTTTTTTCTGATATCATAAATTCAAGTTTGAAGATTCTTAAATGGTTTCAGATCCAAATTTCTAATATAATAAACCATATGTCACAAAAATAAACATTTAGACTTTTCTATGTATTGCCTTCACAAGTATTTATGTTTCTTCCGACTGATGTTTTATAGTTAAAAGATTATTCTTCTTTTAACTGCTTTATAAAGTGTTTCTCTATTCTTGCTATCATGAAATCCAATTAGTCAGTAGCAAATGACCATTTTCCATTTACAATCAAATTGTGGATTCAAATAAGCTTAAATATTATTTGTATCTTTTTCTTTGCTCAAAGCACACTACTTTGAAATATCAATATAGAAAAAAAAAAAATTATTTTAAATCTAAATTCTAATCTAAGACAAAGTGACGATTTTAAAATTCTCATTCTCATTGTTGTAATTTTTTAAAATAAAATTTCTAAAATTATTATAGTTTTTCCAGACAATATATAAAATGTTTCTTATTTACAAATAACATAACAATTTTTAAAATGTTTATGTATATAAGCATAATTTTTAATTTTGTCAACAAGATCAATTAGTGCCATTTATTGCAAGCTTGAGAATCAGTGATAGTGCAATTCAATTCCCATTTCCAGATTAGTTTCTGGCTTTTGTCTTTGCCAATAAGGACTTGGAATTCAAAATATGGTTTCAGAACAAAAATCAGGATTAAATGACATTACCATCTGATAACTACTGATTATTCATTTCTTACAATAAATAGTAGCAGAATAGAGAGATCTGCTGTTACTGTTTATAAAACTTCAATAACCAAAAAAAAAACAAGTGATATTGTGTTGGTAATATTTTTATTATTATTATAGGACAATAATATCAGGATGGTTCACAAGATAAATGAAAAAATGATAAACTTTTAAATCTATATTGCTCTTTGATATCCTTTATTTCCATTAATTTGCACAAAACTTTTCTATTCCTTTTGACTCTTGGTAATATTCATATTAGTCACTTTTCAATTTGTAGTTATTTTAGTCAATGTCTAAATTTAATATTGTATTTTTGAAGTGACTTCAATTTCCAATACACAACATGAATTATTAATGTATTTTCTATGGTAATCATGTTCTACTGACATACCATTTGTGCTATGCTTCATTTATTTAAAGCAAATTATTCTTCTTATCATCAAATATAAAGACATATCTAAGCCTGGTTATTAACACATGGAGAAGTACCATGATATTTAATGCTTCAAATTCTTTTTAAATATTTAATTAGAAATATTTAAGATTACTAGTTGTCTCATCAAAAACTTCAAACTTGAGAATGAAGATGTGCGATAGTCTTTACTTCCTTTGATATCCAAAATAAATTTGAAAATTATCAAAGAAATACTTCAAATGAACATTTTTTTATCTATTGAAAATTAAAATATTTAAATTCAAGTCATCCAGAAGATTTCTATGTGAAATAGTAGTTACTCGAAAATTTTCTGGAGTTGGAAAATAATTATAGGTTGAATGATATAGGGATTGGCTTGAAGCATATGTCTTTTAGTGTTTCAATAAAAGTTCTGACCTTAATAAAAGACCAGGCATATTAAGTCCAGGTCTATATAATCTATTGATAATCATATAATATTCAGTAACAAAATATGGCAAAAAGCTTCAGATATATTCCTTTGCCTATTGATTAGTTTATAGTGTTCAGTAGCTTCATCCAATGGGTATATTAACTAGTAGTTAAACTAGAATAACATTGAAATATATTGACTTCATTAACTAGCAGATGTTCAAATGGATTCTTGTCGTGAAGCTTTTAGACAAAAAAAAAAAAACTCTTGGAAAAAAAAATTATGTCTAGAGACAATTCAAGTTTTGTCTGATTGCTCTTTTTACCTTAGTTTCTCAATTAGCAAAATCTCTGCACACTTCATTATTATCTTTTTGGATTCACCCACACCAAGAAAATTGAAGGCAATTAGATGATAAAAAAAAAAAAAAAGTTTACTCCAGTGAAAAAACCTACAATGTTATAAAACAAGAGACTATAATGAGCTTTGGTTTAATTTTATAATCTGATAGTCATACTTTGTTGATTAATCAATACTTTTCTATACAGGTATGGAAAAAAAAAAGGCCTATCACCAATACTCAATTTGCATTAAAAACATAAACCAAAGTATTGAAACCATATAAGAGAAAGAGCAACTTATGCTTGAGATTCAGTGAAAAGGATGGAGAACTGCTGATAGGGTTCCCTGCTATGATAGTGAATACCAAAAAATTGGAAAATCTTTGATCATTATATAATTTTGCTCGTACATATTTACCTTTTATAAGAAAAACAAAATTCTTAAAAAATAATTTCTTAAATGCAATAATGTGGCGAAAAGTCTTTACTTACTTGAACTGCAAGTGTATTAGATTTAAAAACTACAGTGATTTTTACCAAAAGTTTTATCAATGCAATGGTTGAAATTTTCATCTTTGTTAATATATAAATATTATTTTTATGACTTTTTAATAAAATAAATCATTTTATTATCATTATCTTTGCATTAATTACCATAATCATATGCGGTTGTTGTTATATGTCAAAAGTGGTATCAAAATCTGATTGAAGCATTTGAAATGGAAATATGAACATACCATCATATATATTGTTCTTCATTACAAATTTATGAGTCCATTACATTTCTATCAAAAAGAACATAACAAAGGCTATAAAGTTTAAAATAATTTTTAATAAACATGAACTTATGAAAAGAAATGTAAAATATAATTTATTTATACATCTTTTGTATCTTTAATTCAAACATTACTATAATTTCCAATGCTGGCATTTCTAGCATTTCTGTTGTTGAACGTAAAACTAAGTTTTATTGTTGCGTGGCTAGGTATGGGGTTATGTAGTGATTGAACTTTATAATATGCTTGTGACTTTATTATCAATACATTTTAATATCCATATAAATTTACTTTTACTAAAAAATAATATGTCCATGAATCAAATAAAATTAAAATACTTATATGTAAAATAAAGTTATAACAAATAAAATGCAAATATTTATATTTCCAACATTAATGTAAAAATATCATTGTAATCAACTATGAAATCATGATTACTAGATTAAATACCAAAAAATATTTTATCTTACTTTACTCTTTTCAATTCTCATATTTGAATTTAAAATGTGGTAACTATATTTTCACCACAGAAAGCACAAAATGAATGTCTGTATCTAGCAGCTAAATCAAACCCTGAAGATAAAATTAATAAATAATGAAAAAAAAACAAAACAGAATTTTAAAATTTGACCAAACCAACTAAAGGAATTATTACGAAAATCCCTTTTAATGTTTTCAATTTTATAGCGTTTAAGTGCTCTATATAATTATCTTCTAAGATCAAATGAGTTCTAAAAATCTTTTCTCAAAAAGATAAAAACAATAACTTATACAGGAGCAATCTATTTTGTTCCTAATGACTATAGATAAATGCATCCAGAAGTGCATTGTCCTATGGTTAAAAAAAAGACCAAAATCCTCAAATCAATACTCTATAAATTCATTTTTGTAGTAAAAAAATCGGAAATTAAATTTCGGTCCCATATCTTAAGAGTCTAGATTGAAGGTGTGACGCAGTCATATAGCAACATAGGAAATAAAAACATGATGGCACAGGGCAGAGCACGTTGCTGTGTACAGACCAGTCTTATGCAATGAGTCTCGTTCCTCCCCTTATTCTGCTAACAAGGGCTGAAGGACTTCTAAAGCCCTCCAATATGAAATAAGTATGGTAGTAAATGATATGTATTACTTATCAACAATAATCAGAGCAAATGTATAACTGAATTTTAGTTTTTATTTCAAAATAGAAACCTTCCCCTATGAAACAGGCCATTATAGTTGTCAATCTTAAAATCTTATATCATATTACACATGATTAGAAAAATTAAATTCAGTTACATTTGCTTTGGTTATTGTAGATAAGTAGCAGATATCATTTACTATAGTACTGACTTGCTGCTAGAAGTCACTGGAGGTTCTTCGGTCCGAATGGGATTTTAAGTTTGAAAAGTCCATTTCATTCCCATAGTATAGACAGCACATATGGCTAATCGCTGATATTAACATAGTGTGTACTAACAAGTGTATTGTGCATTATTGTATTCACAATAAGTTTATAAGTTACAAACATTGTTTAATAAATAAATAAATAAATAATTCAACATATGTTTTGTTGTTAAAATATTTATTTTATATTTTATACTATTTGTGCAGGCTCTTTTCCATGATAATGTACAATTGATTTTAACAGATTTTCTTTCATTTTATATTCTGTATTTGGGGTATAATACTGGATTTTTATTTTACAATGTACATTCAAATATTATTTTACTTAATTATGAAAAATGATTAGATAATTATGGTAAAAAATAATAAATTATACAATATACGAATATAAAAACAATATTTTAGGACGATGAAAAAAACATATGAATCTGGTGTTTTATATGATGGAAATAATACAATATATAAATATGAATCTGGGTTTCAAGAAAGAAAGAAGCAGAAAATTAGAGGTATAATTAAAAAGGAAACAAACAGCATTATAGGATTTTATAGCAATAAAAGATCGAGAAAATGCAGCAGCAAAACAGAAAATAGAATAGAAAATGAAACTTCCAACTCTACAGAATCTGTGAGTGTTATTATACCAACAACGCAGCTGTTTACAATATTAATGATAAAAATATTAATACAAATATCAATGATAATAATAATCAAAATATTAATACAAACAATATCAATGATGAATAATAATAAAAATATGATTGCAATACATACAAATAATATCAAACATAAAACATACACTAAAGATATTGCTTTATGGCCAAACCCAATCACAAATGATTTTGTTGAGTTTTGCCTTTGTGAAAACTGCAAAATTTTGGAAACATTAAAAATTCAAATTAAAATTTTAGTTGTGATGGAAAAATCATTCCCATTTCTTTTAAGTAAAGCTAATGATGCTACAGAAAAAAGATAGTGGTTAATATTTTCAGAAACCAAATTGTTTTCAATTAAATCAAAAAATGTATTAGTTACAGAATATAATGATTGAAAACATATGGTTGATATTTTAAAAAGGCATAATGAGTCTAAAGAACATAAGGAAAATATGTGTATGTACATAAAGCACTTGAAAAGTGTAGGAAGAATTGATTTAGAGTTAATAAAAACTTATAAAAAATTTTATTGGTGTGAGGTTCTAAAAAAAGTTTTGCAACTACAAAGCTGTTAGCTTCATTAAGGTTGGGATTTCAAGGACATGATAGTAGTGCAGGAACTAATTTTGATGTTTTTGAAAAACCACTTAGAAACTTATGATAAATGTGGTAAAAAACACGTGAATTATATTTTTAATACTACATGTGAAGAATTCATACATTTAATGACCACTACGTAAAAAAATACAATTATTAACGAAATCAAAAAAGGCTAATACTTTCACTTATTGTTGATTCTACTTCTGACATAAGTCACATAGATCAATTATCATTTATTACACAATATTTAAATAAAGAAAATAAGGTACAGGACTGTTTCTTGTCTTTCTTATAAATTAAAAAGCATGGGACTAACTACTTAGAAAATATTATAATTTCAAAATTAACAAAATATGGTTTAGATATCAAAAACTGTAGAGGACAATATTGCAATGCAGCCACCATGTCCAGGACATACAATGGGGTACAAGCAAAAATTAAGAGCTATAATAAAACTACATTTTAAGTCCTTTGTGCGGCTCATAGTGTAATTTACTGGGAAATTCTGCTGCAGAAGCTTGTCCAAAAGCATTCCATTTCTTCGATTTTATTCAAAATTTGTATTTTTTCTTCTTCTACAAAGAGATGGGATATTTTAATGAAGGCAATTACAAAAGAGAATGTAATATTTAAAAAAAATTGTTTTTCAAGATAGTCCTCAAGAGCAGATACAATTTTAACTGTTAAGATGAATTTTTTGACCATAAAAGAATAAATAATGAATTTTTTGAAATTATAGAATAGGAATGTTTTGCATTAACAAACAATAAAAATAATGAGGCAGACAAAGGGAAAAAATGCAATAAAAAATTACACTTTGATGAGAAAAGGGATGGAGAAGAGGATGTGCAATTGACAGGCAAACAATTATTTGAATGTTATCTGCGATCAGTTGGTATCAGATATCAGTTAGTATTAGACATGCAAGGATTTGAGACTTATCAAAATATTTTAAATTATTTTTACATATTAATAAATATCAATTTAAAAGAAATTTTGCAAATGAATATGATGAATGTATTTTAAATTTAACAAATATGTATTCAAACAACATCGATGTTAGTATTTTTATGAAAGAACTTACTTTATACATTTTGCAAAAAAAGAAAATTTAAATTCTCCTTTATTAATGTATAAAACGATTAAGAAGGATTGGTCTATATGTTTCTTAATGAAAACGTAGTTTTAAAAATATATTTAACCATACCTGTTTCTAAGGCATCGGCAGAGCATTCTTTCAATATATTTAAGAGAATTTAAAAAATTACATTATAAATTCTTCAGGCCAAGAAAAATTATACAATTTGTCAATATTGTGAATTGAAAAAGTGAGGGTGTGGGAGTGAAATTTTAGTCTTCATTACTTATAATTGCTAAATATTTGATAGTACTTTTATTTAATTAAATAAATTTAACTTTCAAAGATTTAAAGAATCATTTTTGACAAAATTGTAAATAAAAACTCCACTTTCTGTATTAAGTCAATTTATTTACAAGGCAAAAGATAGCCCTTTAAGGCATGAGTAGGTCAGCAATAGATAAGTTAATAAAGAATATATAGTAGATATAAAAATATTCTAGATCTTCAGCAATTTATCTTTGAAAATTAAATTTACTTATTAATTAAATAAAATGTACTATCAAATATTTAACAATGATAGATAATCATAACGATTTTAATGAAGATTAAATTTTCACCACCCGGACTAATACTTAGTATCAAAAAAGACATTACTAGTGGGGTTGATTATAATGAGTTGATTGATAATTTTGCAACTCAAAATGCACGAAAAGTGAACATATAATAATGTTCTTAACATTTTCATTCTAATAACTTTTATTTAGTAATTTGGGTACTTATGTATTAGTCCTGTGACACAACATGTATTAGACCTGTTGCATCTTTTCACATCTGTGATAAATATATAACATTGCAATTATGTCAAATAATCCCATCTCATATCAAAATGTATTTTTTATCTGATCTCCAATCTAGTTAACAAAAGAATTTTTTTTTTGCCCAGTTTTTGTCAAGATTTCATTCTGATAACAGCTTGAATTCAATTGTATTGCATTTTTTTCATGATTTTATCTGATCTCCGATCTGGTAACAAAAGAATTTTTTTTCCAAACACAATTTTTTTTTGCCCAGCTTTTGTCAAGATTTCATTCTGACAATAGATTGATTTCAATTGCATTGCATTTTTTTTTTCATAGTTATTGTCCATTTCAATTTCATTGTTGCTTAATTCATTTGATTTTGAGTAAATAATTACTTTACCAAAACAGCAAGGAACATCACGACAACACCTGGATTCATATATGGCCGAATTTATGTGGCGTAAATGTCATAAGATGACGATGCATTCATTTGCATAATGAATGAAATAAAAAAAAAATTGGTCGCCAATATGAATAATTAATAAGTGTTACATTTTCTTATTTTATGAATAATTTTGCTTTTTTTTTAAAAAAAAAATTTTGTTTATTACTGTTTTTTGACAAAAACCCGTTCAGGCAATATACTGCACAGTCATGTGTTCATTTTGGAGAGAAAATTTTTTTACTTGAACTCTCCATTTTCTTTGGGAAATTTGATCGACTTATAATAAAGTACAACAGACAACTTGGATTTATTCATTGTGACAATTCCTGTTATATATTGTAAGGTAAATAACGTATGTTTATGTTTTATGCTTTTTTTAATATTTTAGGCAATTTAGTCATTGTTTTGTTCATAATGGTGTCTCATATTTTACATATTATTTCAAAATGTACTGCTTAATATCAATGTTATGGTTCAATTCACATTTTTGGTATTGTTATAAATGTATATTCTACACCATGTTTTTTCTGTTTAATATCGATTTTTTGGTCAAATTCATGTTTAGTACTGTTATTAATTTATATTCCACACCATATTTTATATTTGTTCTATGAAAGTCATATATATTTCTGAATGGCAAATTAAAAAAAAAAATTTTTTAACTCTTGTTAAAAATGTAATTTTTAATATCATTTTTTTTTTTTGGTAAATTACACTCCAAATTGTTTATATCTTTTGTGTGAAAGTAGTATTTTTTGTCCTGCAACATGGAGCACGTATTACACGTTACACCTTTTCACATACGTATTCAACCTGCTGATAACTTTGTAAATCTTATGAAAATATCATGTACAAGATCCATATACATGTTATTGTGGTCAGATCACAAGATTAGAAAATTATCAGCTGATTGATATGAATGTGAAAAGGCTCATGTCTAATACGTGCTCCGTGTCACAGGACTAATATGTAAGTACATAATTTTTTATGTGCTGTTAAAAATTATTTTTATTTTTAATTTAGAGAAAGCTTGCTTTGTTATATTAAATACATATTATTTCAATTCTCATTTGGTTTATCTAGTTTACTATTGAATGCAATAAAGTACTTAAATATTAAGTTCATTTATGATTTTTTCTTGTGAATTATATTTTATATATAAAAGTTCTTTATAAATGTCATACATATAAATTTTTACTTTATTTTTAATAAAATTATGTCTACAATTATTATTATTTGGCTTTTTGTATGGGTAATAGTATATCTTAGACATGAGATCCCCCTCCCCCAAGAAAAATTCAGCATTATACATAAGGGCCCCAAATTTCAAATTTGCTCGGTATCCATGAAGCCATAACTCACCTCTGAATACATCCAATGCTTTGTAACTAGGAAAAACTAATTGAATCCTATTTATTGCCCGCACAACTTTTATAACATATTAAGTGCAAAATCATCTATTTAATTAATGTTGTTAAAGCTAATTGTGAAAAAATTAGTTATTTCGTATCTAACATATGGACATAAACGATCAAAAATAATGAAATCCAAGAATCAATATACTGTATTAAATATTTATTTTCTATATCATTATAATTGTCTCCGTTTCTAACATTATTTTTCTTAGCAAATAACATTTAAGAGTTTTAGTTCTCATTACTTTCGAGGGATTATAATAGAAAGTGATTTTTAAAAAAATGTTCTTGAATGAAATAATTTCAACAAAGTCCTTAAATTGCTAGGAATCGAAAAACAAACAAGTTTAAAATGTACATCCAATATAATCTTCAAAATTGTTACACTAAATCATTTTGGGTGGCATTCATATGATAAAACATAAGAGACTACGTACGTTAAATTTAATTAATAATCTAAATAACTTGAGAAATGTATTCATTAAATGCAAAATTAATAAAATAACAATTACATAATCACGTAAAAATAAAATTCATGCTAATAAAAGACTTTTATTATTATCAATTAAATTTAATTTAGAAAAGAGAACAACATACTCCATAATAAACGACGGCATCAACCGAGAAAACCCATGCGCACACTATCAATAGCAGACACCTGCTTTCATCAAATAATCCATGTGCTAAGCAAATCTTACCTCTGCGAAGATAGATATCCTCCCTGAACACGAACTGGTTGTAAAATAGTTATCTTGCCGATTGATAAATTCTATTAGTTCTTTAATTGGTTCATCGATTGAACCTTTGCGGCTTAAATCGACTAATTTTAAACATTCCTGTTTCGATTTCTCAAACTTATCCGCCATGATGCATTTTTATTTCTACTGCCCTCTATCATCAATGTTCAATATTAATAAAAAGATTCTTCGTTGATGAATCTTAAACTATTCCATAGAAAAATTTTAAGAATCTGTGACAGCTGTCGTTGAACAGAACATTGATTTCATATGACTATACTTGACGGTTCAATTCCGTTAAAAGTCAAAATATAATACGCTACAATAATACTTAAAAAAGATATTTTATCTTGATGTAAAATATATAAAGTACTTATATATTATAATTAATGTGGCAACAAATAATTAAAAGAATATATTAATATATGTATGTACGTAAAGTTCTATTCCCGAGAAAGGCTTAGTAATTAATTATTGAAATAAATATTTTATGAAGAACATAATTAAAAACAATTATTTCAATGAATAATTTTTTTAATATGCATTTACATATAAGTTTTAAGCAATTTAATATTAAGTCGAAATAATATGCATTAAAAAATAAAATGTCATCGAAAATAATTTTTAAAATCTTACACATTGTTGAATTAACATACTTTCTAAATGTTTTAATTTCCATAATAGGGTTTTGGATTTTCCTTTGACTTCCAATAATAGCTAAAACGCATGCTAATTAAAAACTTCTTATATATAAAGATATCGTGTTATAGTATTTATATATATAGTCTATATATAATTATAAAACATATGTATATATCATTAAAAAAAATTTTAAAAACAAAACAATCAAATAAAGCAGGCAAAAAGTATTACCCTGCTCTGTTGAATGTAACAATAAATATCACATGACCACCACTTCTTATGCTTGTGTATAACTGTTGTTAAAACAGACAAAACTCACTATATGTATTGCCACATACAGCAAGCTAGAGTAATCAATGGATGCCAGAAGGCTTGTGCATAAAATCCCCATCTAGTGCCTACTCATCCAATATCCCCAGACTAGTTTCTGGCTTGTGGCCTTCGTCAGTGAGGAGCCATGGATTTGAGAGCACTGCATCTAGATCTTAGGATCTAATGCAACCCTCCAGCAGCCACCTTTTATCTCCATTTAACTACAAAACTATGAGTCTTAAACTGAAAACACCTTAATGTTTTTAACCCAATACCATAAGCATATATAGTCATATGGGTCTGAACTCAGTTCAGCACCCATACATTTTGGGGTCTTTGGTTCTTTAATAACCATAGCCACCACTATCCTTGTTATTAAAGAACCAAAGACACTAAAATGTATAGGTGCTGAACTGAGTTCAGACCCATATGACTATATATGCTTATGGGCTTGGATTGAAAACATTAAGGTGTTTTTAGTTTAAGCCTCATAGTTTTGTAGTTAAATGGAGATAAAAGGTGACTGCTGGAGGGTTGCATTAGATCCTAAGATTTAGATGCAGTGCTCTCAAATCCATGGCTCCTCACTGACGAAGGCCACAAACCAGAAACTAGTCTGGGGATACTGAATGAGTAGGTACTAGATGGGGATTTTATGCACAAACCTTCTGGCATCCATTGATTACTCTAGCTTGCTGTGTGTAGCAATAAGTATAGTGAGTTTTGCCTGTTTTGAATGTAACAACCATGTAACATCATTTGAAAGCTCTTCTAAATGGTCACACAATTGGGGAAAGAAAACACTTGTTATCTAGTGAAACAAACCAAGTGTTTGATATTTTTTATTGTTACACAACATGATTTCACATTAAACAAAACAGAATGCAAATGTGTAATGGCTTCTAAAAAATTATTGAATAAACAGTGTATGCAAATTTAAATGTCAAACTATTTAATAATTATGTAATGTAATATTTACAATAGGGAAATAAGAAGCATATAAAAATAGTAATAATAAATTTGTGTAATTTTTTTATTACTGAAGGAATATAAGAGATACTAACTGGAATCTAAGAAATAAAATATTCATTCATTTTCTTAATCTTAAAATGATCACTTTAATCCATGTGCAATTATTAAAAGAAAACTGTTTTTACGATAAAATTATTATTTGCTTATTTATAAGATTGTAATTGATTATCCATCATAAATTTATTTTTTTAATTATTTAATTTAAAGTTTTAAGAAAGATTTGGTATGAGTTGTTAATAGAATATCCTGAATGACCATAAAATCCTTTATTCACTCTTGGTATTTAAATGCTATCTTAATAGATTATTAATTTATTCTAAATTAAGAGTTTCTATATATTTTATTTTAATTAAAATATTTTTTTAAAATTTGTTATTATTCATTTATTATTAACACTCGCAAAGCGTATGCACAATTAGCTTAAAAGGCTGATATTTGAATGTATATTATTATTGTTGTAAATTAGGTAACCATTATCTTAGGGGTAAGAGTATGTCTCCTCATATTTTCACTAGGATGCCATTCACTGTTTAGTAATTCACAAATAAAACTAAAAAGTAAAAATTTTAATATTCTTAATATTTAATAAAGAACAGTGAGATCTTACTATTATAATCAATGATCAAAAGCAATTGTTTATGACTAAAGAAGTTATTTTGAAAAGTAAAGTAGCACAAATAAAATCTGAAAAACATTATAGGTTTCTGCCTTATGTCTTATGCGATGTTATATTGCTAAGACTACTAATATATGGTATAGCTGAAGATCTATCATCCCCATATAGCTATTTGAGTTGGATAGCTGGGTTTGAAGACATGTAGGTATCTGAAATTTCAGATTTTCCACTCAATAGATAACTTTTAGATAAGTGCTTGGCTTTGGGTTGGTATTTTTAGATCTAGTGTCTGAACCTACCCTGGCACCTCTCTGAGGAGTACCAAAGCAGGAAATCATGGTTAGGGGTTTGTGGGGTTCCTGACAGAGATATTTTAAGTGCTGGCTCTGGCTAAGCATTTATCACAAAGCTTGTTGAGGAATTGGCAATCCTCATTGTTTATAACTTACAAGCTTAAGAGAATAGGGTCATGTGATCTATGACTCTTATTTTGATTATTATCCTTTGTCAAGAGTTTTGAATTGTGGATCAAACCATTGCAATGAAATGTTGAGAATAGTGTTTGTGAAATGTAGTATTATATTGGAGGGGGGTATGAAAAATATAAGAAGTATATTATATCCTAGCTACTCTTTGGCATGAGCTTTCAATATTAAGAGTATTTGTTGTTTGTAAGAGTGAATTGAGAATTCTCCCCCTCTTAAAATGTATTAAATGTTTGTTAGAATATTTACAATGTTTAGTTATTATTATTCTTAACCCAGTGACACTTACACTTTTTACAATAGCATATATCATATATGAGAACCTTGAACTTAACCTAAGTTATCATATTGTTTGATCAAGTCATGTTATTTGGTTGATGGTGACTTTATTATTAGTTCTTCTTAGAATAATAATACTTTTGCTTTTCTTTTAAGTTATAATTTTGGTTGATTATGACTTTATTATGAGTAGTTCATCGTTTAATTTTCATAAGGTTATAATATATAATCAGTTACTGCCTGAGTGCATTTCAAGCTATATGTCACTATCAAGGGCAATGTTTATACGAAATGTTACCCTTAATTTAAACCATAAATGTAATTATCTTTGCAATATGAAAATTATAAAGTTCAGTATTTTCTAATTTCAGTATTAGTGAAATGCTGGTTAATTGTTAGTATTTCATTTGAAAGAAGTTAAAATATCTCTATAGGAACAATTTTTGTTGTTTTTCTAGCATTCAAAACATTATTTTTCAAATTTATAGTTCATGGAATTTTTTTTATTATATTTAAAAAACATTGTTACTTCAAAAACATTTTCAAAAAAAAAAAGATCTAACCTTGATTTAGGTTATGTATTATTGTAGAGTCAAACATATTTCCTGATTCTGTATCAAAATTGTATTATTAAACATTTTAGATTTCAAATTATGAGTTGTTAATTTCTTTTTACTTAATAAACTGTTTAATTTGTCTCCAATTTTTTTAATCAAAATTTGTACCAGTTTAAAATTATTAGAAAACACAGATACATTTTTTAATGGTCTGATACAAGTATCCTTATCTATTATTAACCATTTTCCAACATTATTTGATTTTGTGAAATTCACACTTTTCACTTTGTTTTAAAACTATTTTATTCCATAGTATGTGCTTTTTTTTTCATAATGGCAAATAAAATGTTCTATTGCTTTTCCAAATTTGTGTGTAGATCTTTTTTTTTTTTCTGTTATGTTCAAATTTACCAGTAGGATTGAAAATTACTTAAATCCTTTATTTATTATAATTAGTATATTCTCAGAAAGATTTTGCACTTTATTTATTATAACCACTATTCTTATCTATTTGTTCTTTTTTTTTAAAAAAAGCCAAAAAATTTTTTTTATTTTTCTTAATATTTCTCTCATAGGTTCATATTATCACATGATCATTGTTCTTTATGCTTACACAAGCTGTTTTTTACAGAGGCAAAATTCTCCATATATTGTATAGCACTACTCAATGCAAGCCAGAGTAATCAATAGATGCAGAAAGTTTTGTGCATAAAATCCTTATCTAGTGCCTACTCATATGAATGCTGAACTGAGTTCAGATCTATACATCTATACAAGCTAATGATCTTAGCTTGAAAACCTTATTGTATTTTCATTTTGGACTCAAGATTTTATAGTTAGCTAAAAAGTAAGGAGGGTTGCATTGGATCCTAAGATCTAGGTGCAGTGTTCTCAGATCCAAGGCTCCTCACTGATGAAAGCCACAAGCTAGAAACTAGTCTGGGGATATTGAATGAGTAGGCACTAGATAGGGATTTTATGCACAAACTTTCCTGCATCCATTGATTACTCTGGCTTGCACCAAGTGGCACTACTGTATGAAGAGTTTTGCCTATGTGAAGGTTCATATTATTTTATATAAAATCTTAATGGATTGAAATTATTTAACAACTAAAATATATTTCATATTACTCATAATCTCTAAGAGCTAAATCTTTTCTGTTTTAATAATTTCATTTTTAAAATAATACCCTTTCTTTTAACAATATATATTATTCAACATTTAGGAAATCAATTGATTTTACACTTATTTATTGCAATATTAAATTTTTTTGTTAATCTGTTATTTTGTTTGTTCAACAATCTTTATCAAATACCTACTTTTTATTATATTATAAGAGAAGTCTTTGAAGAAGATTCTTAAATCTTCAAAACATCAGATTAATTAATAAAATTTTAACAGTGCAAAAAAATAAATGTAAAAGAAGTTGATTTATTAATTAATTAATAATTTCAATTATAACTATTGACTTTGGTATTTTAATTTTAAAAGTTCTAGAGAAAATCTGATGTTTATTTAATTTTGATTTGATATTTTATTTGCATTATTGGCTGTATAGTATTATTAAAAAATACTATTAATTTTAATATGCAGTGAATTCTCATTACATTTCCATTTCTATAATTTTTCTGTATCTTTTTTTTTTTTAAAATCCTACACCAATGCTATGTAACATTATAATTTTTTAGTTCCATTATAACTTAAACTATCACTCTATTGCATCTATTGTTAACAAACTACAATCCTGATATATTATTTTTCCACTGTTTTTAAAAAATTTTAAGCTAAATATTCTTATTGTGCACGCACGCACGCAAATTATAATTAGTTTATGCATTATTGAAAAATGTTATACTAATTAAATTTTATGAATTTTAATAATACATTAAAATAGTAATTTTCTAAAACATTTTAAAGATTTTATTGCTAATACATTCTTTTCAAATTTTTTTTTTTAGATCTTAATTAAAAATATTTTTTAAAAAATCCTATTTTTAAAAAATAGTTAAAGTTTAATTACATTTTAAAAAAATAATTCACTGCCCCATCACTTTTAACCCATTGTCTTTAATTAGTGTATGACAGATAGGCGAATAGGAGATAGTTTGTTTGTAGTTACACAACTTATGGAGATGAGTAGGAATTCAGGTAGATCATTATATATGAGTTTTATAGATGTAGAGAAAGCATATGATAGAGTAAACAGGAATAGATTATGGGTAAGGTTAGCCAATTTGGGAATGGATGAAGCTTTAGTAAATATTATTAAGAAATTATATGAAAATAATTATTATACTTACCAGTTAGGGAATATAGAATCAGTTAAAGTTAAAAATGGAGTGGGATTAAGGCAAGGATGCCCTATGTCACCTATTTTGTTTTTGTTGTTTTTGAGTGAAATGGAGAAAGCAATAGAAAGACTAGGAAGAGGGGTAGAGATACCATTAATAGGTGGCAAGGGAGCATATATTTTGTCGGGTCTTTTTTTTTGCAGATGATATCTTTTTGTTTGCAGAAAGAAGAGAAGATATGGAAATTATGTTGAGGACATGTGCAAGGGTGGGTAAAGAGATGGGGATTAAATTTAGTGAAGAAAAATCAAATATAATGATGGTTAATACTGGGGAAAGAGAAGATGTAGAATTTTTATTGGGGGATATAAAGTTAAATGTGGTGGATAGATATAGGTATTTGGGAATCATATTATGTAATCAGGAAAATTGTTTGGATGAATGGGAAAAAAACTTGATAAATGAAGCAAAGAAAAGAAAGGGTTTGGTATAGAAACTAACAGTATTTTCATATAATAAATATGATGTAGCTAGAATAGTATGGAAGGGAGTTGCAGTAGCAGGGTTAACATATGGTAATGATGCATTATGTATTAGTAAAAGGGTTTTGGATCATTTAGAGAAAGTACAAAGGGAAGTAGGAAGACATGCATTAGATGCAGAGATGTGGACAGCAAAGGAGGCAATTCAAGGAGAAATGGGATGGTCATGTTTTTATATGAGAGATTCAAAAAGTAAAATGAAAATGTTTGGTAGGTTGCAGTTTATGGATAGTAAAAGAATAGCAAAAATAGTGTTCAATTGAGTTATGAGTAAAGGGCAGGTAACAAGATGGGTGAGAAAGGTAATGCGGTATGCAAAAGATTTGGATAAAGAATTTATATCAGTATACTTGTATAAAAGGTGGGATGATTGTGTTAGGAGGATTGTTGAGTGTTATAGTGGTAAGGAATGGGATAAAAGAATAGAAGCATTAATAAAAAATAGGGAGTTGGAGAGATGGAGAACTAGTATGGAGGGTAAAAAGAGTTTAAATATATATAGAAGTAAATGGAATATTGGATGCGAGTTAATTTATGATAATAGTAAGGAAAGTAGTGTATTATTTAAGGCTCGTATGGGATCTTTAGCAACAAAAGAATATACATGTAAATGGAAAACCATGGATAATTTAGTGTGCAGATTGTGTAAGGAAGGTATAGAAAATATTAGGCATCTGTTGATTGAATGTAAATGCTTGAAAGCAGAAAGGGTACAGATAATGGAGTTATGGGAGAATAGACATGAACAAAGTGACTATACAGAAAGTGAGTTATTAGTTTTTATATTGGGTTTGCAAAGAGATAAGGGGGTTTAGATATAAAGGCCATAGAGTTGACAAAGTTTATATTGTGGAAATGGGATGGAGCAGAATATGGGAAGACTTAAAAGTGGGGAATTGAGAATAAAATGGCTAACAGGTTTATCTGGGCATAATTGCTGAGATATTCTTGACTTCGTTTAAGGAGAAGCCAAATACATCACATCACATCACCATTTTTTATTTAATTAGCTATTGTTACTGTTTAAACTAAAAATGAAAATAGAGAAAAAAATCCGGGAAAGAAATATGTCAGCATTGCCAATGCCTTAGATTGAATCCAAGCACATTAAACTCGACATTTTTTTTGCATTTGCCTGGCAATGAAAATCATGTCTATAGTAATTCTTGATGCTCTATATCCATACTGGGTCTCTTTTAACTATCTACTTATTCATCAAATTCTTGAAAGTACCTTTGCTGTACTAAATCATAACTGCATATAGCTAATTGTTTATCGCAAATAAATCAAACCGCCTCTAGTCAATGCTTAATGTTAACCAATAGAATATCAACAATCTATTATCTAAAACAGCACTCAGATGGATCCACTTATTATCAAATATTAGGGTCAAACTGCCTAGAAATATATTAATAATTTTTATTAGGCATTCATTAAACTAGAGTTTTAAATAATTTTCATTTAACAGCCTTTCAAAACAAACAACTGCTCAATTTATTTTTTAAGTGTCATAGCATCAGCCGGGACGTGAACCCGCAACCCAGGTAATTGCCTGCAAGTGCAAGGCAATCACGCTGACCTCTCGATCACCAATGCAAGACACTACTCAATTATTTAAATATAATAAACCATGAGTTCATCATAAGTAACCAAATAAATTAAATCATTCCTAGTCAATGCATAATATTAACCAACAAAGTGTCAGCAATCTATTATCAAAGTACCACTCAGGTAATAAATGGATATTCACTTTATTATCATGATCTAGGATTGTAAATAAATCTTGAGTGACACAAATTGATTGAGATTCAAACTGTCTAACATGTTTTAAATAAATTTCATTAAACAATAGCTTTGTTGTTATGGTAATAATGATTACAATAATTATTGCAACATCGTCTATTCCCTTGTTTTTAAAAATCGGAATAACAGAATCATCCTTAAGACTGGATGACACAACTTCATGAGTCTACATATTCCTAAAAAAATATTTTTGAAATTAACACATTATTACCATATTTTATCATTTTTCCAGGTAATCCATCAAGACCACAGCTTTTTCACTTAAGATTATAAAAGAACTGTTTTGTTTTTACTTAACTGAATATCTTTGTCCAAATCTAAATGAATAGATAAAATGGACATGTTTTTGGTATGATTAGATGTATATGCTAATTATTTTCCTGTAAGAATCCACTTATACAGGAAAATACTTAGCATAAAATGGATAAATTCTAAAAGTCATCATCTCAATTCTTGTATCCCATTATTCAAAAAATGATCAAAATACTTATCTGTTCAAAAGATCATTGTCATTATAAAAAGAGTACCATCACTGAATTTAATAGGAATATTATACTATTTGTCTTGGCCATATATTGCTTTCCATGCTTCAAAATATGTAGAATGACTATGATCAGCAATTACTTGTATCTTCTTTGAATTTTTACCCATTAAACACTTTTAAACATCCTTGGCAGACTTTGATCTTCTATCTTCAGATTTTTATATTTATTATGAAGTAGCACATTTAATCTATTATTTTGTTAAGCAGAAAATACCACATGTGATCAAAAAAGTTACAATTTTTATTTTAGTGAGCCCAATAATAGATTCACTTGTATTTATAATAAACTCTTTAAGAGAATTCAATGCTTTAATAAAAAGATATTTTTGGATATTCACATTAGCAATTTTAGTATTAATAACCATTAAAATTTAATACATATAGTAAATTCTTCTAAAGAATGAACAATTTTCTTGGGAGTATGAGTATCATTTTAATGTTGAAGAATATTAATCTATGATCTATCCAAGAATCTACATAATGCATTTATAATGTGAACTTCTCTTGCTATCTGATTCCTAACTATAATGTGTTCTATTTAATACCAATGTTTTGAGAATAGATGAATCCATATTCCTTGCCTCAATAGAATGTTTGTGATAGTCTCCATGTATTATGCAAAAAGTCAATAACAACAAACTATTTGAATTTATAACACTAATATCTTTATTTCCAATAACTTTTGGCCAAAGTTTATTACATGTAATAATATGTGCATTGAAGTCTCCAAGAAGAAGTTTATATTTTAATGATATTGCTATAACAATACTATCCAACAAAAATAAAAGGTTTCTTTCTCTTAATTTAAAATCTAAGATTGGAACATAGCATTAGTAAAATAAACACTAATACCATTTTGCAAGGTGAGTTTTAATATTATTATCCTTTCATTGAAACATCAAGGAGTTCCAACAATAGAAGATATTAAATTAGATTTAACAGCAAACTAGCACCATGAATGTTCCTTCACAGTGTGACCTATTTTTCCCAAAAAAAATTGTATGCATTCATCTGTTCTCATAAACTCCCTTCTAGGAAATGACTTTCATAAAGAGCAGTTATAACAATCTTAAATCTTGAAAGTTCCTTGGCTACTAGGCATTTCTTATTCTGGTCTTGAAAAGTTTGTATCAAGTAAAGTTTACATATTTCATATACCAGTATATAAAAATGTAATTTAGAGAATTTACTGAGCTATATCTCGGAAAATGTAACAAACAAAATATATGCATAACCGTATTAGAGATTAGCTTTATATTAGAAAATTAGCAAAGTATGCCTAATGCACTTTTGACTACTTAATCATAATAGTCATTCATAATCATGGCATTGATGGTGAAAAGAAAATTGTGGCATTTATTAAAGAAACAAAACATAATAGAGAATTTCATACTTGAATGGCAAATAAGTAATTTATATTGGTCATTGGACATATCACATCGCAAGAAATAAATGCACAATTAACAAAAATGATTCTTGCATTCCCATTTCAAAAAAATGGCCAATATAAATTACTTATTCACCATTGAAATATGCAAATTCTCTATTATGTTGTTTCTTTAACAAATGATACAATTTTCTTTTCACCATCAATGCCATGATTATGAATGACTATTATGATTCAGTGGTTGAAAGTGTACTAGGCATACTTTGCTAATTTTACAATATAAAGCTTATCTCTAATTCTGTTATGCATAAATTTTGTTTATACCATTTTATAAAAAAAAAGTTTGATTTATAAATATAACCTTTAATACTATCATTACCTTCTGCTTTATCACTGCTATATATATATATATATTATATTATTATTATTATTATTATTATTATTATTATTATTATTATTATTATTATTATTATTATTATTATTATTATTATTAATAATTATTATTATTATTATTATTATTATTATTATTATTATTATTATAATAATTATTATTATTATTATTATTATATTATTATTATTATTATTATTATTATTATTATTATTATTATTATTATTATTATTATTATTATTATTATTATTATTATTATTATTTTTTTTTTTTTTTTTTTTTTTTTTTTTTTTTTTTTTTTTTTTTTTTTTTTTTTTTTTTTTTTTTTTTTTTTTTTTATTATTATTATTGTTATTATTATTTCTACTGCTGTAATGAATAATCTTCCATTTGTGACAATCTAGCCAGACTGTATTAGGCAGGTCATTTTATACCACATTTGCTATGACCTTTCACTTCCATGGTAGGCAGGGTATCTCTAAATAAAGCTATATAAACGTACAATCTTTGCCAACTGAAACTCCTGTCTCACTCAAATATAATTCCAGACCAACTCATTAGTAATTGTACTGCTGCCTCAAGATAAGATCACAAACAAAGATTGCCAACCTACTAAATCTGATCCCATCATTGCTTTTTTAATCTTTAAACATTTGACCTAAAGAAAAAAGGAATTGAAATCAGAAATGCTATTCATTTGTACTTAAAGGATGTAAATGTTGCACAAGTATATAATCCCATTGTCACAGTTAGTGTAAAGAGGGGTTTGTGATGACCAAGCCCTACAATAATTTAAGTAACTGAGGAAGGAAAAGAAGAAAAAAACTATTTTGTTTCAGAAAGTACATAATCTTGGATGAACCTATATCCTATTCAATAATGCAGCAGAAGACCTGGTTGGGAACTCTTTATTTGTTATTTACAGTTGGCTTTTATATTTTAATGATATGAATCAGTGGTGATGACAGAGATGATGAAAAATTATTACTCTCAAAATCATATAAATAATAAATAATAGAAAATAAATGAAGAATCAGCATCAGAATCCATTATGAATATTAATATGGCATAATCAACATTAATCATTAAGTGCCAACAGTCATACTTTGTGATTAGATTTAAAAAAGATGCACTATAATAAATTTTATACTCATAATTATCAAGCCAATGTCAAATCTAGAATATAATACTATATCTGCATGCATATAGTTAAGAGCTAATATTGCAATAATCATTCTACATTAAAAAATGTTGGATCATTATCAATGCTGTGGGTCATCTGTACTGTGGCTGTAGTAGCCATCAATAATCTAATTATCAACTCTATAAAGTAAAATATATGGATTTTGAAAGTGACTTTTATAATCTTAATGTCACCTAAATAATTCTATAGGAAACAATGTGGATGTTCACACATATTCACCCACTCATATTCATTGCAAATAGCATTATGTCTGAACTAGTTTTGGGGTGTCAGGATCCTAGGTAGCGTGAATAATATAAGTATGCATGCTTAATTCATTTATATTATTAAATAATGTAGATAAGATAACCCTTAAAGCATAACTCTATATTGAAATCAGTCTCTCTCTCTCTCTCTCTCTCACACACACACTGGTAATTCACAGAACATATAACTAGAAGAATAAAAATATATTTAAAAAAATAATTTCAGAGATTATTATTTTTGAAAAGAATTATTTAATAAGTTAACTAATAAATAAAAGAATACAAAATTTAGAACATAATGTGATAAATCAAAATTGATACATATTTATTAATCTTATCCATACATTACACATATAATTTCTTATAAAGCATATTATGAACATTATTCCTTTCTGATTATTTATTATTTAACTTTTATTCTAAATGAGTATTTCCTTTCAATAATAAAACCTTAAAAATATATTTTAGAATAAAGACAGAAAATAATTTTAACTTGAACCCCCCCCCTCTCACAATTTTAATATAAAAAAAATTCAACAAAACATCTAAAAAAATTTAATCATTATTTCAATTATTAATTTATAAAGTAACATTTATAAATATATTAGCTGTACATCCTACAATAACTCATTTTACCATGGATTTTTTTTTTCAGTTCTTTTGTAGTTTCGTAGAAAAATATCTCTTCTAGTATATCTTACAGGTAATGATTTGGTCAACTTCTTGGCTCCATGTGTTTTTTTCTTTCTTGTTATTGCTTTTGAAATAGTCAATTTTGCTATTTAGCTTTTTCCTGTTTTCTTTTTTGTAGGTCTAGGTTTACAGTTTAATAGTCAATTTTATTTCACTTCTATTTCTTCCTTTTTGTTTAGCTTCAGGTTTCTAGTTTAACAATTATTTTTATTTCAGGTTATAAAAGTAAAGAACACATTTTTCTTTTCCCTACATTCCTTTTAATGAGATTGATTACATAGTTTGAGTCAATAACGATTAACTTTTATCAAGAATTATTACATAGATCTTGTAAGTTTCATAATATTATACTTCTTTGCAATCACTTGTCTTTTTTAACTAAGAGCAAGATCAGTCCAGCATCAGACTTCCAAACTGAGCTTCTGACTGTTGAACATCACCACTATGAAATTCTATTATCCACATACCTCTTTGTTTTTAGAAAACCCTGCTATCAAGATTTCATTCAATCAATGACTACCTCAGGAATTACTATATTAAGTCTTGATAAATTGATCTTTTTACAATAGCTCTTTTTTTTTAAAAAATATTTTTATACATTTTCATTTTTAGAGATAAAGACCCTATACTCTTCTTGTTTTTTTAATTAATTGATAAACAACTTTTAAAAATTTTAATCCCTTCTTGTTTTTTTTACATTAAAATAAATAGAATTATATGAGAAATAAATTATTATCCTTTTTCTTTTACTATATTTAATAAAAATTAAACAATTATATTATTTCATCAAATCTGTCAGATAATCATTTTACATATGTGAATGTTTTACTAAATTTAATCTCACTAATATTTCATTTAGCTACTGGGTTATTATGCAGCTAATATGAGATAAATAATTATCATTTTTTCTTCTGCTTAAATGGAAATAAAATAATCCAGATGAGAAAAATACCTCATATTATTTTCCTATTCACTTTTCAATTTACATATTAAGATAAAATATAAATCTATTACTAATATTATTTTTCTGGAAAAAAAATCTCAACAGCAAACATTATAGGTTTCAATCACACCTTTTTAATCTTTTAACATGGAACCATTTTCACATTATGCTGTGCAATAGTCTTGGGATTTTTATATAAGTCTGATCTTGTAATTATTTTTGTGGATGATTATCTAAACCTTTTTTTCAATCTGTCTGATCATATTCCTTTGAATAGAGTTTAAATGAGGTGGTGACAGACTCCTGTTCATATTACACATACTGCTAGTTCCTAGAATTATTTCTATTTTTTTTGTGAACTATTATTATACTTTTTTCCTTTTCCTGTTTTTTTATGGATTATATCTTTTATACCATGATATTATTTATATTGACCTTACTCCATATTTCTTGTGAACTCTTTATTTCAAACCTTGGAGAAGCCAAAATCCATTTTTCATATTCCTTCTTATATTTGTTGAAATATTTTAAAGGAATTTAGCAATTCTACTATCTGCTCAATAGTTCTTCTGTCTTTACACACAATCATTTGGTCTAATTTATACTGAAAGTTATTCCTGATAATCTAATTTTATGTCATCTAACAAAATGCAAACTGTCAAAGTTTTAAACTAAAAATGGCAGTGAAAAATTATATACAAATCTCTCCTGTCCCAATGCAGTATCTTGTTTATCATATTGGATATTATATACCATCCTGATGTTCTTTGGTCCAGTTTTCTCACAATATAATAACTTTATATTCTTATAGAAAATAATTAATTTATGTGACAATCATTTTCACAAATAATTTGTTGATTCCGGGAGATGAGGGTAGGTCAGTGCCATTTTTGTGATGCTCTTCCAATCTGTTTATTGAAAATTAGTTCTCCAAACTGTAAAGGTATTATGAAAGTATTTTGATAATCTTCAGAGGTGTTGACATCTTCACATATTTATTCCACTTTCTTATTTTGCATTTATTGGCTGTGACCCTGCATAGAGTCCATCAGTTCTCTCATTATCTCTATCTTCATTTTTAGGTCTTTCTAAAAATTATATGTAATGGATGTAGTCATCATTTTTAAAACTGTTAGTAATTAAACATTATCTAGTAATTGTGAACATTTATGCTTTAATTAATCAGACTCTAATAATTTTGTCCTTTATGATTTTACACAAATCTTTTTCTTACAAGCTAAACAATTGATGTCAAATTTTTTGTCAGGATCTTTTTACCATTTTCTTAAAGTTTTTCTATAAATGAAAAAATATTTTGTTTACTATATGACATCAAAACTAAAATTCTGATATGACCGGTATTCCTCGTTTTATCCAATTTTTATATCTTATGCCATATTGGTTGCTGTATCTGTCTACCATGCTCATGTTTGAGTTGTTTTTCATAGAGCAGCATGAGTATTCTAAATGAGTTTAGAGTTTTTGAAGTCCATATATAACTATTTGTTAGCTATTATTCAACAAATGGCACTTAAGTTATTTTTAGCTAGAAAATTAACCAAAGAAAAAAATACTTCCAATTTTATGTTGATCAAAATAACAAGTATGTCTTATTTTTTAATACTTTTCTGTGAAACAATTTGGGAAAATACTGGACTTGCAATGGGGCTATTTAAAATTATTTTGCCTATCTTTTTTACATTGTAGTGGTAGGTGCAGGGAAGATGTTTTATCTAATTATCAATTGGGATGAAGAACATGTACATATAAGATGCACAGTCAAATATAAAATGACATACAGTGGGGCCACAAACTATACTATATTTTGTTGCAAGCCCCCCCCTCACATTTAACCTATATAGCATGCAATAGCTCACCTTTTATTGATAAACACTGATTAGAATTATTGAACTGCATATACACAATACTTTTCAACATGCACACACATTTATATAAGGCAAATACTTTTTTATATGTTTGTATAAACATAATTTTAAAAAAAACAATAATATACTTATTAATTCCAGTATAATTTTTTCACTTTCCTTATAACAACTGTAATTTAAAATAAATACTTTCGATATGTATACTAAAAGGAACTTATTTATTTTTTTAACATAGCATGCTAAATTCATTTAACATAGTATTCTTAGTATGCTTTCAACTAACTAGTAATTATAATCATAGCAAAAACACAAAGTGAATTATGATATTTATCAAAATAAAGGTTTTCAATACACTAATTACAAAATGTAAATGAGTCAATTTACTTAATCCACATTTTTGAAAGGGAGATGCAGGACTCTTATTTATGGCTTTTTGTATTATTAGGATGTGCCAAGCTTATTTGACTTTGCATCATTTCTTTCAGAACAGATGGTGATAGCATCTGCAGGTTCAAAGGTATGGCCTTGTTTGGTTTTGTATTCTAAAAATATAGATCTAACCACTGCATTGATTTTAGCCTTATTATACTGATACCTGTGCAATGTAATATCAGGATTTACCAAAGTAAACAGCCTTGCAATTTGTAATATTGCATGTGATCTTGTATACAATATGAGAAATTTGCTCTGGGGTAGTGATGTTTATTAAGTGTTTCAGAATGGGAGGGATACAAAAGATTACTCTATATGTTTCTGTGTAAATTTTGCTTATGTTTTGAGTTATACCAGATATATAAGAAAGCAAGATCCAGAATTTTCTTTTTTTAGCATAGGACTGTTTCTAATATCGAAATAGAATATAAAAAAATTAAGGGAGACATATTTACATCTGTTTGACTGTATGTAAAGGGAAAAAAAACTAATTACCATATTTTTATAATAAAGTGAGTGATTTTCTTTTCTTTCAATATTTTTTCTTTTAATAGAGACATAGTAGAATAGTCTAACAAGAAATTATATCTTTTTTTTAAAGTCAGTATTATCTTTAAGTATGTTTTAAAATTTGTAAAATTTCTAATATTATTCTTAGAAAATAATTTACTATGCAAAATACTGCACATCAAATCCAGAAGGATAATAAAGAAAATAAAATGAATGTGTTACCAACATAAACTAAAGAAATTTTAATAACATAGATAATCATATGTAGCATTCAGAGAACAAAAAAGGCTGCTTGAATATAAAATTTTTATAATTTTTATGTTGTTTTTTTTAAAAAAAATTTAATTTACCATTTTGTTTGTTTGTCTATGTTTTTCTTTGGATAGCATTTGATTGAAGTTACATAGTTAGATGCAGCATAGTTCATGCTCCACTATATATATATAAAAGACATATTTTACAGATTCATCCATGTTAAAAAATTTAAATATTGATATACTGACATTTCGACTTGATCACACAAATCATCCACTGGGTCATAAAAGGTGGATGACTTGTGTGATCAAGTCAAAATGTCAGTATATTAATATTTAAATTTTTTAACACAGATGAACCTGCAAAATATGTCTTTTATATATGCAACCCATGAAAATACAATAAATATAGCAGTAATTAACTACTATATATAATCTTTTAATCCGCAGAAGTACCTGCGGTTAATTCCTTAACCTGCCTCAACTGCCATTAAATTCAAAAAATTGAAGCAAGTCAAAATCATTTATTTATCCAGACTTACAAATATTTCTAATTCTTGAGCACCATATAAATTCAAATATCTACTTAATATGTGCCAACTAAGTTTCTCTCTACTCATTACAATGAACCATTGGAAGTACAAATCCTAAAACTAAATTGTAATTGTTACATTAGTACAGATTAATAGAAGATATGATGAAATTGTAGAATAAACCATCATCATAATTGTTGCTTGTGTGAGAACTACTAAATACATAAAACATTAAATTTTATTAGAAAATATATGCAAAGAAAATTAAAGACAAACAATATCAGAATAAATAAACAAATAAATACATATCTTGAATAGACTTTAGAGATGGTACCAATATACTCAGCTACCTATATTCTATTTTGTTTAATTGTTTCTTTAAAATACCACATCTACATCATGAAATAATAATGGGATAACTAATTGATAAATTTATCATTCAACATACATTACATACATCAGGAATAGATTCAGGTAGCTTAAAAAAGATCAAAAAATAAAAGATAAAAATGAAATATTTTTGCATATTATAATAAATACTTTTTTAAAGAAATTAACTTTTAAAAAATAATATTTATGTTGTTCATTGATATTATTAAAAGTTTAAATTGCTTTACAATTTTTAATTTATTTTTAAAAAAAGTCAAAATAAATCTTATATTTTTCATTTAGACTTTGACTTGTCTTTTATGATGGAGAAAGTAAGTAATAAGCAGTTTAGAGCAATTTTGTATTGTCCACCCACTTCAATCCATACAAAGCAGTAATGTTTTTTATTTTGGTGAAGTAAAAAGAAAACAACTATCTGGCAGTGGGAATCCAAAGAAATAAGAAATGTTTCATTTTAACTTTATTTTAATTTGTTGTTGTTTTTTTCAAAGCTAGCCAGTTCACTTTTATTTGGATTGTTCAATAAAGTTGTATTTTGTATTGAATGTAATTGACAATTGTTCTCTCTTTCAAGATAATTTTATTTGACCTATAAGTGATTACAAAAAAAAAAAAAAAATAACAAGAAATATCTAGTCGAGGTTACAGGGTGGTATATACAGAGAAGAAATGATTCAAAAGTCAGTAGAATATAACCTGTGGATGCAAGGTGAATATTAATCATCTAGTCTATAACGAAATACCTTTGTTAGTAAACCCTGTTTTGGCAAGTTATGGTTGGAGGGTTTTATTAAATCATAATAAGATATTGTCATAATAAATATTTTCATATAAATTATTTAGGGGTTGGTTGGAGAGGTGCTGTTTAGACCAGTTGTGAATTCCCATGTTAATATGGCCAGGTATGGATCAGCCTCTCTCTTGTCTGTTTCTTGGATATTTTTAATTATGCTGAGAAAGCAGTTATTGATTTCATTAAGCGGTAATTTTTGAAAAATCACCTTGCATCTGGTCAACCAGATGGCAAAGTTTATGTAGGTGGCGAGCCTGATTTCAGCGAAAATGCCTCTATTTAAAACCCCTTCAAGAGATGTTAGATCTGGACCATTATTATCAATGTGTTTCTGGAAGTTTTGTCTTAGTCCCTGCCAGACTGGACAAAGGCGAAGGATATGGTCCATATCTTCTGGGCTGGAAAGACAGAGACAACATATGGGATCTATGCGGAAGCCTCTTCTATTAAAAAATATAGCAGTGGAGAGGCTACCAAGGTTAATTTTGAGAAGAAAGTCTGTGTGTTTAGGTGCTAGTTTCAATCTACGGGCTAGTTTGCGCAGTTTGTTTATGTTGATGGGGAGGTAAGTGTGTGCCTTCTGGGTATTTGAGTTGGATAGGTTGAAGGCTTCCCAATAGGTTATTTTTGAATTGAACATGGTCGCGGAAGGTACTATGTGCGTAAAAATGTATGATATCTGCATTTGTAGCCAGATGGGAGTGAACCTCTGAGGGGGCGGTCTATCAGTGGGAAGCACTTGCTCTTTGGGAAGTTTATGGATCAACGGATCAGTCGTTGCTCAAATCATATCACCTTTGAAACATTAAAATATTCACTTTCAATCTGGAATTTCGCCTTAAAATGATCTTAAACGGACTGTAAGTACTAATTTTATTAATCCGCACGTTTACATTTGTTTTTTAAAAAATTTACGTTCACATTAAGCTTGATTTAAATCCCACATTGATTGAGTTGAATAACGTCATCTCCTAACGTTCATGGCTGGCCTACAAGACTCCAAGCCTTCAACAACTAACATGGAAGAGGGGGGTGAATTACTTCAAAAATCCATAGTGGATAGTCAGGGGAAAAAATATATATAAACACTTAAATTTCCCAATTACAAAGCAAAACAAATCAGATAATTTATCAAAAACAAAATGTTGTGTTTCTAAAATAAACACCAGCGCATTGAACGATAAAACGTTAAAACTTGGCAAAGAAACACGAAGGAAAAACGACAATGATAAATTTCCTCATACCAAAGAGAAAACATTTAAAACAGAACGAAACCCTTTACAAAACCCTTCTGATGGAGAATTAACTCCTCACCACATTGTAAAATCAACTTTAAATGAAAAACAAAAAATTTTTTTAGCCAAACATAAAATCTGCAGCGGCGAAAATACGCAAAAAGCAACGCAAATTAGAACAACGCGATCAGTTAACGTCAATCATGCGAATGTTATAGAATACAATCTTTCCGCGAACAAGAGAAAAAAATTATGAACCCAGTTTCACATCAACGCTTGTGCCTGAAAACAAAACAAAAAACCCAGATCACACTAGTAGTGAAGAGTCTACAGACATCAGCTCTTCCTCTGAAATAAAGCAAAACATTGGATATTCCAAACATCAAGATGATAATCACGATTCCAATAAAACAACAAATGAACAATTTAAGCAATCACAAAGTTATATAACTAAACCAGATTATACACAAAAAGATAATATAACAGCCAACACTTATGCAAACATTGTAAAATCAAACAATAATGACAAATCAGTAACAGGAAACAAAAAACACAATTCAAATAATCCGCAAGACAATAATGATGCCACACAACAATTGATTGAGTTGATGGGGGAGTTGGATGAGGCATCAGACACAGGAATGTTTATACATGAGCCATCAAACAGTTCTCATGACCAACTCAATAATCATCAGCTTTATACTGAAACAGTTACCAAATTCAATGAAGCCATGCCACAAGGATTACTAAAATCTTTTGCTATCTTCAATGATGAAGCCTCACTCATCCTGTCAACTACAGACCACTTACTAAGATTATTCCCTTTTCCAACTAGTAAACTCTTCGACCTGCTAAAAGCCCAAGATCTCTGGAAAGTGATTCAAAGGGTATCATATCACCCCAACCCTCGTTATATAATCCTCCAGTTTACAAACATCATGGCAATACAAGCTTTTAAAAACAAATATAGGATACTTGATAACAGATACCTAATTACCATCAATCCAAACATAGTCCGTGACACTTCAATAAGTGGCAGGGTAAAAAATTGTGGTTTGGGATTCAATATTTCTGACTTACAAAACCTTCTAATGCCTTATGGGCAAGTCACTTCTTTTAAATATCTTAGGGTCCCTGGAATACAAGAAGAAGTTCCGCAAAACATAGCACTCTTTCGAATTACATTAAAAAAAGGAATAGTGCCATTAGATATCCCCCCCACAATCCATATTGGAAGAGTGCCTCTTTTCATCTCATTCTGGGGAGTAGAATCGCAATGTTTCGAATGCAGGAAGACGGGACACCTGCTGCGCAACTGCCCATCCAGACAATGCACCTCTTGCGGTACCTTTGCGGGTCGGTCACATCAGTGTGGCTCAAAAGAAGAGCATATACAAGAACAGCAAAACATGCAACAGACAAAACCTGAAATAGAACATAATCAAGATATAAATTTAGAGCATGAGATTTCTATCAAGCTGAAAACATATAATCAATCAACAAATGATTCTCATCAAAACAACATAAAAAATCAAAACCAATGCCAAGAAACCAACCCACAGGGATACCACCAAACATGTCAAAACAAGACAAGCAAAACTTATTTCTCTTCAACAGACACTTGTTCTGACTTTGAGCAAGAAGAAATGGATGCTGAAACTAGGCAAGAAGAAACTACATGCCTCACAGAGTCTGGGCCTGACCATGTCCCTAAACCCTTCACCACACCACGCAAAAGGAAAAAGCGCCGCAACAGAAACACACAATCCACCACCTTTGTTCACAACAATAACAATAGCGGAAATATCGATTCAAACGAGACCACCTCAACCTCAGATGACATACACTGCAATGCTAGTCCCAACTATAAAAAACGGAAAGATGAATCCCTAAAATCAGATAATGACAATACATCAAACTCATATCATACCCAACCTGAAGCTAATACCTCTGGGCAAATAGCCCCCCAAGATTTAACATTATGGATCCCATCAACTGATCTTGAAGTCTGCCTAATGCAAAAATACTACCAGCTCACTGCAAGTATTCTAGCTAATGAACAAGAAACCAAGCAACCTACTTCAAAATGTCATTCACAATAACGTCACTCAATGTCAGGGGGCTTAACTCCAAAGACAGGGCGTTTGCTATCTCACATTGGTTCAAACTCCAAAAACCAGATATACTTTGCTTATCAGAAACTAAGCTTCACCTTCACACAGACCCCACGATAATAAAAACAATAGAGAGCTTTGGTTACTTTATTTACTCTTTCTCCATCTCAGCTACCGCTGGGGTTGCTCTCATCATCAATAGAAATTCAATTATTGACTTCTTCAAAATCCTGCACATAGATACCAATTGCATTATTGCTACTAAACAAATCCAGGGTTTTCTGTTCACTCTTATCAATGTGCATCTGGTTAAAGATGAACAAATAGTATACAAAGTTATACATAATATAAACATAGCAATTAGATCGAACCCTAGCCCAGTTATCTGGCTTGGTGATTTCAACCACACTTTTGACAATTTTGAGAAAAAATATTTAAAGATGGTTGCTAGAAACATACACAGTGGGAAAGCACTCTTTCATGAAGGAGCCTTCTCTTTCTATACCAGAAGTACTCACTCGCTCATAGACCTCATATTCTACTCTCCTGAAATGATCTCGTTCATAGATACACAGCTCTGGCCTATTGCCTTTTCAGATCATCTCGCTGTTCAAGCTACCATCAAATTGCAACCACAACTTCATACATCAACCAACCTCCCCGAACGATGAGATTACTCAACAGGCACAATGTGCCCCCCCAATTAATTTCAGATATATACATCACCTTTCAAGAACAGAAGATATGGAATCTACCAGCATTACAAGGATGGAATACATTTATAACCACAACACAAAAAGTTTATTAACCAATACAATAGATACCAGAAAGGGCCATTAAGATTACTCTCAGAACTTGATCGGACTACATCTGAACTGAAAAGCATCCAAGTTACAGAACACAACATCCCACAAATTCTACTCCTAAAACATACATATAAACAAACCAGAATGACTCTTGTGGAATATATTCGTATTAAGCGAGCACACAATTATCTGGAACAACAAGATTGTTGGACTCCAGCTTATATCAGATGGGCCCTCGGGTCAGGAAAAAGAAATCACACACCCTCCTCTTTGTGCCTTGACGGTTTTACTTACTCTGGCATCAGTATGCTTAACAAAATTAGGGATTATTATTCCACCAAACTGCAGCCCATTGGAACTGTTGCCAGACGACACAAATTTGTGAAAGACTCAAATAACTCTCACAGCATTACTGAAGCTGATATCATCTCCAAAATTAAAAGCCTGCCTGAACACACTCATCCCGGCATGCATGGAATTCCTAGATTTCTTCTGTTACACTTGGAAAAATTTACCATACATGTTACAAGGGGAATCATTGATCTCTTAGCCACTGATAGCCTACATCTTCCAGGGATATATCCTATATCAGTGGTCCCTTTTATAAAAAAGAAAGATTTACCTGTGGACTTAAATAACATTAGGCCAATATCCATGGTTCCTCTCCTAATCAAAATTATCGAAAGCATTATAAAAGATAAAATTCAAGAGAAAATCATATCAAAACTTTCCAGGCATCAATATGCTAAGAGGGGTTTATCGACTGGCGATGCTGTAAGCCGATTTCGACTCCTTGTTGATCATATCCGTAGAACAAAACAATCCCGGCCAGTCGCAGTCCAACTAGACTTTGCCGGGGCTTTTGACTCTGTCCGAATAGATGTACTACTTGGTGAACTAGAGGCTCTTCATGTTCCTTTGGCATACATTCAGATCATAGAGAATCTCCTGCAAATCGAGAGATTTTTTTTTCTCTAAATGGGAGAATTGCCCCTGGGTTCAAACCCTGCATCTCCATTCCCCAGGGCTCGCCATTAAGTGATCTCCTCTTCATGATCTATATAAATCCCTTGCTTTTGAGCATTGAGGATGCACTGCCTGGGATCTCCATCCCTCTTCTTAATGAAAACATCTCCCACATCTCCTACATGGATGATGTGGTGGTGTTTCTTAAATCACATGAAGAAATAAACATTCTTGAAAGCCTATTACAGCACTATGCTCAGATGCATGGGCTTACTGTTAACAGGAACAAATCAGCAATTTGGAATATCAAAACAGCTAACAGGATAACAGGTTCATTACAAGCTATGCCTCAGCCTTTCTTGGGATTCAATATGTCACTATCCCCTACAGCAATGAGGATGGAAACACAACAAAGACTACTAAACAAAATAGACATCATCATAACATGCCTCTCAAGAATATATATCTACATTTGGAAAGGTTTCACTCTTAAACTCCCTCATACTCCCCAAGATTATATATTATCTTGCGGGTTTTAAACCAACAGAAGCTTTCATTAAAAAAGTAGAATCCCATTGTCTGCGACTCTGTAGAGGTGGGCGCAAATCATTTATCAGTCTGCGCACCCTTCAAAAGCCAAGAGACATGAATGGACTGGGACTGCATTCAATAAAGGTATTCGCAATAATTGACAATTGTTTTCATAAAAATTCAACAACACTTACAATTGTCTGTATTTTTTTCCTCCAACTTCTCACTTTTTTCAAAGCATCAAATAAGAAACAAATTTTAAATTTGTAAACAAATAATAAGATAAATAAAAATTCCAAACAAATTTGTCAATTATAAATAAGAAGTTGTTTAAAATTATACATTTTATTTGTAAGTCATGACAAATTCAAATAAACCTTGAAAACTTACATTTGACTATTTTTTCCCTCTCTTTCTCCCCTCTCATTTTCTCAAAACCAAATCAGAAATTGAAAAGACAAATAACATTAAAAATTTGCAAAAAAAAAAAACTGTCAATGAAAAGTAAGAAGAGGTTTTGAATAATACATTGAATTTATAAATTGTATAGTAGAATTATAATAAAACCCTTTTCCGAATCAAGAATATCTTAAATTTATTAATTATTTATCATAGTATTATTTTATGATGTCAATGCAGTGTTTAAAGATTCAACTAAACATAAAATAGAATATAGATAGCCAAGTACAGAGACTATGACCCTGGGGTATTATCATTTAAAATAAATAGGTTAATTATATATTTTAAAGATCTGTAAAACAATAAATTATATTAGGTTTCAGATAAACTTTCATATTTTAAACAATACATTTAAATTATTTTTTTTATACAATATTCCTTTTTTTATTTTTATGATATATTAGTTTGAGGAAGTATTTTATTACTTAATTTGGGCAGAACTATGGATGGGAATTTTAAATTACTTATCTTTCAAATAGCCCTTAAAATATTTATATGGCATAAAATATTTTATTTGATATCTGCATTTGTTTTGTATATAAAATAAATTCAGCATACTCACTTATAATTTTAAAATGATCATCATATATTAAAGATATCAGATGTATACATATTTTTATAGCATATATAAAAATTAGTACATCTGCCAATTTTCAAAATAAAAAGATGTTAGTCTACTGTAAAAATAAGGTTACCATTTTATTATTAATTCTTTGATAAATGCATGGTTACATAAACATTAAAATAGATATAAAGAGAAAATAATGTAGAATTCATATATATTTTTTTATTCATGCTTATAAAAAAATATTGATGTTAATGCAAGCACAAAATAATCAAATAAAAATATCCATTTTAAATTATTTTACCAAGCATGCATCTATCAATATATATATATTATATTAGACCAAATACAAATAACAGTTTAAAAAGTTTTTTTTCTTTTGGTAATAACAATAAAATAAACAGAATATTTTTATCCTATTATTTATTCTCCTTAACATTTTTTTCTTCTTCTGGCCACAATTTTCTTTCTTCATGGCTCATAATAATTCTCAAGTATCATCTCAGTAACATCTTTTGATAATTTGAAAAGCATTAATCAAGGTTTCCACTGTCTTGAATTATATTAGTGATTGAAAAAATTTGTAGGTCAGTTTTAAGAGAAAGAGATGTTTGAAACTTCAGCTATAATTTCCAATTCCTCAGAAGTGTAATGAGTGAGAAAATGACTAGATCATAAAAGTAATAGATCAAAATGATTCATTTATTATTTATTTTTAACTGAATTAATAATTTGTATACATTTACTCAATATCATATACACTCAGTTACTCCATGTAAAATCTTGTTACTTATAAATAAATTAAAAGATATAACTTTACTGTTTTCCAAAATATTATTTCCCTACATTTACAAACAATACTGAATGATTTAATCACACCACATAAATCAATTAAAGAATTTTCCCTAATATTTTGCTTTCTATTTTTATTATTATTTCCTATTTCCCTAGTCATATTGAAGATTTCAGCTTTAATATATGCACATAGGTATACTTACACACATGTGTGTGTTTATGTTAAACTTTTCTGAAAATTCAAACAGTCCCAAAATGCATTCATAGTGGGAAAGGATGGCTTTACTTTATGTGCAAATGGATTATAATCTCATGGTAGAGATAAGTGAAGGATGCATTTATAAAAATCAAAAATTTGGATGGATGGATGGATGGATGGATGGATAGATAGATAGATAGATAGATAGATAGATAGATAGATAGATAGATAGATAGATAGATAGACAGACAGACAGACATCAGACAGACAGACAGACCGACAGACAGACAGACAGATAGATAGATAGATAGATAGATAGATAGATAGATAGATAGATAGATAGATAGATAGATAGATAGATAGATAGATAGATAGATAGATAGATAGATAGATAGATAGATAGATAGATAGATAGATAGATAGATAGATAGATAGATAGATAGATAGATAGATAGATAGATACTCACATTGATGTTATGTTTCTACTGTATGAAAATAAATTTTTATTCAAAATTGAAAATTTATTTACTTTATAATAGAAGTCTACTTTTGTTCATTTGCATAATGAAGTGATTTATTTCTTCTTTATAACCTAAAGCTAGGTGCACTTTTAATGAAGTCCACCATAATCATAGTTTTTTAAAATTAATTATTGTTGAATGTAATAATGCATGCATTTTTGTTTTAAATTAATCTATTTAAATATTCCATTTATTAGACAAGTGGATGTTGTTTTCTCTTTTATTACATTTCTATGGTGGGCAAAAAGCTACACCTCCTTGACTTTTCTTTTTCTTCATGATGCTTTATACTCACTAGTTTGACTGTCTGTAGGTCAAAGTTATGATCAAATTGTTTTTCCTGGTCCCAAAAACAGACCTATATTCCAGGTTAATTTTAGCACACCTATTTAAGTATTTGTGTTGTGCTAATCTAGTTAAGATATTAGATCTAGATTCTTTGTAATATAAAACCATGTAGCATGGGCTGTTGCATGGAATCCTTTTATAATTTGTCTTTGGTGTTGTTAATCAACCTATTAAGATAAAGGAGACTATAGAAACTAACTTTGTTGACTGACAGATCTTTTTTATTTTGCTTATTAATCTCAGAATAAAATGCATGCTAAACCATGATTTAGTTTCAACTTACAGTTTTAAAGTTTGCTTTATAATTTTATGAAATTGTTTAATAACAATCATCAGAATGTTTTTGCTTAACGTATACTACATAGATCTTTTACATATTCATCTATGTTGATTTTTCTTTCTGCTTCATATTTACAAAGCATTAAATTTTTCGTAAGAAATGTTTAAATTCTGATAATTTATAAGCTATTAGTGTTTCAGAATGTGGATGGATTGTGCCTCTAATTTCAAGTGGTTTTACCACCATTTTATAATCCAACATATTTTTATTTCTTTGGATTGCCATGTCTAAATACTTTAGACAGTGTATTATTTTCACATTCAATAGTCCATATTAAAAATTGATTTCTTTGCCAGTAATTCCCACATTTGAATAATGGTTTGTTTGGGGGTACATAAGTAGAATGTCACCAACATATCATTTATATATGATACACTAATTTTTCTCCATGAATAGCAGTATAATTTTGTCCTCCACATTAGCCAGTGTCAAGCAGCATATCAGTAGGATTTAAAGCATTTCTTAAGAGAAATTTAATGCTTTGTAAATATGAAACAGACAGAAAAACCAATATAGATGAATACATAAAAGTTCTATATAGTATAGAATATAACAGAAACATTATGACAAATGTTATTAAACAATTCCATAGAAATATAAAGTGAACTTAAAATGACAAGTTGAAACTAAACTATAAGTTAGCATGCCTTATATTCCAAGATTAAGAGCAAAATAAAAGATTTGCAAACCAACTTTCAAACTTAGCTTCTGTATACCCCATAATCTTAATAGGTTGGTTAATGACATCAAAGACAAATTACAAAAAAAAGACACACCATATATAATATATGATATTCTATATAACAGTCCAGGCTGTACAATTGTATACTATGGGAAAACTAGAGCTAATACCAATTAGATTAGTATACACAAATACTTATATAGGCATGCTAAAAACAACTTAGAAAATAAGTCTGTTTGCGGAACCATGAAAAACAATTTGGTGATAACTTTGACCTACAGACAGTCAACTTAGTGTATATGGAGTACATTGACATAAAAAAAATCAAGTGGTATGGTTTATTGCCAACTATAGAAATGTAATAAACAGTATCAAATTATCTAATAAATAGATTATTTTAATGGTCTAATTTAAATTAAAATGCATGCATAATTATGTTACAGCATAAATAAAGCAACAACAATAAATAATTTAAGAAAGCTATGATTATGGTGAACTCACTGAAAGTGCTCTCAGCTATAGGTTATAAAGAAGAATAAAACCACTTTGTTGTGCCGATAAACAAATATATGCAAATTTGAATTACAAATATAAATAAAGGGGAAAAAAATCAATATTTTATAGTAGAAGCATAAACATCAATGCTAAAAATTTGGATATTATATGCACATATAAAGAAATTGATTATCTATATTGTAACGATCTGGAGTATATAGACTTACGTAAACTGCACTACAGGGCGGCATCTAGGCATTTGAACCTAGAAAAATTTATAAAGTAGGCAGATACGTAAGTAAAAAAAAAAAATTTTTTTTTTTAAATATTTTGGTTCCGGACATTAGCCCATGTCACTAGCTCAGTGGAATAGCAGAGATTAAATAATATAATCTAAGAATATATAAAAAAAAGAATAAAATAAGCCACTGCCAGTAATTAGCATACAAACATTTATTTATGCACATATATATATAAGATTGAAAATTGTTTTAGTATCAGTTTACATTTTAACATTTAACATTATTTTTAACTTTACTTTAGATTTTAATTTACATTTTAATTTCTATTATATTATAAGTTTACATTTTAATTAAGTTCACACAGATGGGATTATAAAAGCTTGTTTTAATATGTTGCATATAGATCGATTACATAGATTACAACGGTCAAAAACATTTCAAAATCAACATAAACAATCAAAATATAAAATCATTGATACCGACAATTGCAGAGGGAAATTTATAAGTAACCCAATAGTATTCACCATAAGATACTTGCATTGTCACCAATAACTTAAAAGACATCCGAATAAATACATTTTAGATACTCACCGTAAGGTATCATTATTTATCGAATGTCTATATATTTTGATCAAATATGAAAACCCAAAACATACTTAACCGATAACCAATCCATGCAAGCATCTATAAACAACTTAAATTTAATGCATTTTTATTTAGTGTCGAGTATGAATAGACTACATAGATTTGCATTTGAAAATAAAATATTATATCCCTATTTAACCCTAGGCTAAAATTCGCAGTCAATTGGCATCAATTCATCTGATATATCAATGTATTCAATGTAATACAGAATACGGCAGCACTAAAAATATTAAGAGAAGACATTGACTCTCATCAGATAGGAATATTACATCTATCTAACAAGAAGAACAATAAAAAAAAAACTCCATAGAAAGGAACTGCGTTCTTCGTCTTATAATTCCTTCCATAGGCAAACGGGTGAGTGCGGCGTATATATAAACGATTCTGCCAGTCGCGAATCTCCGACTACATCTACTAACTACATCAATATATCCAATCCATTGACCCAATTTAACAATGACACAAATAACCTAAGATTACCCTCCCCTAATATAACTTTACAAATCTATACAGCCATTCACACCTGACTTAACTTTAACATTGATATATTTTAATTTATCGGAAAACAGAAATCATAAATAAACTTAACTAACAAAAAAATATATAAATGGAAATGATGTTGCATAAATTAAAAAAAATATATATACATCAAATAACATTATTAATAAAGAATTTAGTTTGGTCAGATAGGATTCTATTTGTATTATTTACTAAAAGGTTTAGAATTTAGAGTTCTATGTTTTCAAATGAAAATAAAGTTCTTACGATTTTAAAAGGTCCATAATTTGTAGTCATTTGTAATTCTGAACAGGAATTCCCACACCGTACTGAAGATATTTGTTTTGTTAGCCGTTGTTTTTATCCATCCGGAGGTTTTTGCTTTAACTGGTCCTCAATGAAGAAAACAATGTTTCACTCCCTTTTCTTTAACAGCTGAAGGAATTGACAGTGCGTCTTTCAATCCCTTCACCCCCAACTCCGTACTAATACATATAGTCACATCATAATAATAATTAATCATAATAAAATCAAACTTGTCCTTTTATATTACTTTGAAGGATCCAATGGACGTTACGTCATGATGATGATATGGTCCTTTCGCTGAGGTCCGATTCCATTGTTTTTCATTCATTGGCTATTTGTTTCTATTGTTTTCCTATCTGACCGATGCTTTTACATTTAAATGCCCAAGGCTAGTTTACATTTAACTAATTAAAACAATCATTTCCATTTCTGATTAATTAATGTGTTTTCCAAGATTAAAGATATATTTTTATCTCTAAATCTTTTTAAGTTTTTGTTTTTAAAATACCTTTCTATTTTTAATAAAGTTTTATTTTAATATTTTTTTTTTATCTGTGCGGTTTATATATATGAGTTTAAGATGATTTTTTAATTTTCAGTTTTTAATTCTTAAAAAAGAAATTTTTATTGGCAAACTTTTTTTTTTATGTTTACTAATAAAAAATAATGTAACGTACGTATGTGCCCATTACAATATAAAGAGAGAGAGCCTTAGTGATAGTTTGTTGATGTGAATTTATTTCAACCATTTTGAATTTATTTGAAATTCATTGTATTAATAGTCAAACAAAATTTGCCTATTTATTATATTTGGGAGCTAACTAATTAATAACTGTTTAATGATGAATGAAAAGCAAGGTACCATATCTTTGGTCTGTTATTACATAGTTTAATTAGTAAAGTGAAAAATGGAAAAAAAGTTAAAAGGCCCCAATCAAACCTTTAGTTTGTCATTTTTACAGTATGGCTTCCCAAGTGGTGAGTTGTTATTTATTTACTTTTATTTTTTATTATTAAAAAAAGGTTAAAACTGCCTTTGAAAATCCTACTATATATCTTGTATATTGTTTACAGTGGCAATGCAGTGTGGTGGCAACGTTTTGTTAAAGTTTTGTGTTCTTTTTAAAATTGCATAAAAACTACAAGCGTGACATCAACAGAAATCTCAGCATTCGTTGCTGCTTTAAAATATCTTTTTAATGGCATATCTCTTGTTAGAATCTGATAAAATTTGTATTTATTTTGAATTTTTTTGTTAATAGATTCATTTATTTTTTTAATTTTGTGCTCAGTTTACTAGTTTTCATGGAGAAGATAAAAGCAGAAATTTTTAAATGGGCAAAGAGCCTACTTAAAGGGATTAAAAATGTGTCAATAATTCACATTTCAAGACCTTCAAAACGTTATCAGAATATTGGGTTGTAAGTATTAAAAATTTTTATTTTTTATTTAAAAATTATTTGATAAATGATATGTTTTAATTTGTATTGGTGTCTCTATAGTATATAAATTATATAATATTAAATCATTTATGTTCTTTATTATATGTATATAAATTTATTCAAATATAACAAAAGTAATTTATGTAATTTTGTGACTCTGATCTAAGTTTAGGCAATCTTATTTTATAGGCATAATGATTCTCAAAAGGTTTAATAATTTATTAGTATATTTATATTTGTATTACTTATTGTCTTTGTATATCCAATTGCAGGTCTGTGTTCATATAACAAGTAATGTCTATATATATAAAATTAAGGTATTATAGAGCAGTACAATGTAAATTTTAGAATTGATCATCAAATATACAGAAATTTTGCAGTTGCCAAAGCAATCAAAAATTTACTGGGCATAGTACCATGTGAAAATATAAACACTTAAAACCAATAAAGAGAGATCACAAATGGTGTGTGTGTGTGGAAATAACTATAATAGTTATGTATGTACCACATGGAATTGTATGCATTCAAAGAATCAAATTCTGATTCTTGCCTATGCCTTGATACTCATGCTATGGAGTCAGTAGTTTTGCTACCTCTTGCATCACATTATTTTCAGATCTATAGCTAGCAAATGAGCTATATGCAAATAAATTATATCTCTGTGGGACAATAAACATAACAAGATGGCATCACTGGTGTGCATAAAAATATAAACATTATTGATGTACACAAAAATATAAAATGAAGAGATGAAATTCATTTTATCAGTGATACAGACAGTATCCTACAATTTCTAGTTTTAGATAGATAAGAAGCCAATTGCTATGATGACAAATGTGTATCAACCTTCTAGAAATGATTTGTTTTTATCTTTTATTAGGATGAAACTTTTTCTTACAGATGCCTTTGAAATTTGTCAACTTCTGTGGGGTACAAGATAAAAAAGATTTCTTATGTGAATACTTTTTATGCATTATCTCAGGTAAAAAGTATTATATATGGTTTGAAAGATAATTTTGTGAGGAATACAAAGAAATTATTAATTAAGATCTAATTTACGCTTAGTTAATGATAAATTAGAAATTAAGAACAAACAATAAAGTGATAATTATATCAGATGTTGAAATTTCGTATTTTTTAATGGTAATCACTATTGTCTTAGCCTTACTGCTTTTCTTTGTTTTTCTAGTTTCTATCAATGTAAAGCATTTTGCTCTAAGATTATTAAAACTGAAGTTATTGTGAAAATTGTGTCTCAAGCCAGTTTTTTTAAAAATTCAATATAGCGCCAAAGGTAATGAACTAGATAAGTTATGTAAAAGTTTCTCCAAAACGTATATAGAATTAAAGGAGAAAAAAGTTCTTACCTGGCTTGCCAAATTATGAAATAAAGATTTGAATATTTTTCTATACCTATTTTATCCTTTATCTAAAAATATCTATATACTCATTTACTGATCAATACTAGATGGTTAACTACATTGCCGTGTGTGAATCATCTGTCTAAAAAAAAAAAAAAACACCTACGCATGATTAGAATGTGGAAAAAATAGTTAAATTGGCCTGAATTCGAAATTGACTATAATTGCTCTACAATGCTCCTCACCATCCCACATAACAAAAGAAAGATATTGCTATATACGTGTATAATAATGTTTTGTTAAAAGAAAATTATACGTATATAATAATTAATGTTTTAATAAAACTTATTTTAATAAAACTACGTATATAGCAGATATATATATAGTAAAAAGGAAGGAAATATGTCTGCATTACAATCTATGACATTAAAAAATAATATACATTATATATATACAAGAAATGTACATAAATGAAAAAAAGTTTTAAATCTCATATTAGCAAGATTATGAAAGACACGTTAAATTGTCTTTCAATAATGTTATCATTTCTGCTGTGTAATTAATATTAGATAATTTACTTTCTTTTATTAAGAATGTTAAATTCATAAAACAGATTATCAATAATGTAATTCATAACAAATGACGAATGGAAGAATGTTTGCCGACCGCTGTCATGACAAAATTCAAATTTTGAATATATCGATTCTTTTTTGTTATTATTAAAAATGTTGAAAATTTTGTTTAAGTTTTAACTACATTAAATTTTATATAAAATATAAATAATGATTTTTTTTTTGCGTAAACACTTTATCTACATTTCTTTTTAACAGATAAGAAATATGGAAAAAATAATAGTGAATTATTATTATATTTTAGCTTTAGGGTTTGTTTAAATTAGATAAGTTTATTAATATTTTTAAATTATAATTTTTAAATAAATATCACGTGTTTATAAAAATTTCTGTTAAAAGGAGTATTTAAATAAAATTCTAAATTAAAAATGTAATTAGTATTTTAATCAATAATACTCATTTAAATTACTATATATATTAGATAAGTTAATAACAGCATTCATTTATCATCTTAAAACTTATAAAATATATTTACTTATTTATTTTGTATGGCTGATTATCTCGTGATAGCAGTTTTATTTATTTGACCAAAAATATTTTTTTTTTTTTTTTTTTTTAGAGAAAAACCTCTAGTGCTAATGTCAATCTTTTTGATTAAAAAACAGTCCAAGGTTTGCAACATGATTCTATTTTATGACATTAAAATCTCAGTTTAAATTTTGATTTTTTTAAAAAAAAGAAAATATATATGCTAAATGTGTGACTATTGAGCTAATTTCAGCTAAATTTAAATGTTTGGATGATAAATTCTTCCATTCCTTGATAGGAACAGCATAATATGAATAAAAGTGGTAACTGCTTCTGTCTAAAACGCCATTTGAATTTTTTAAAATACTGACCTGAGACACAATTTTCACAATAACTTCAGTTTTAATTATGTTAGAGCAAAAAAAAATTACATTAATAGAAACTAGAAAAACTAAGAAAAACAATAAATCTAAGACAAATAGTGATAACCATTTAAAAAATATGGAAAAAAAAGAAAATTCAATATCCAACATAATTATTACTTCATTGTTTGTTCATAAATTCTAATTCACCATGAACAAAGTATTAATTACAAATAGTGATAACCATTTTAAAAATAAGGGGGGAAAACATAAAATTCGATATCTGACATAATTATTACTTCATTGTTTGTTCATAATTTCTAATTCATCATGAACAAAGTATTAATTACATCTTCAGTTATAATTTATTTGAATTCCTCACAAAATTATCTTTCAAACCATGTATAATATGTTTTACCTGAGATAATCCATAGCTTACAGAATCTCCAAAATAAGTTGCATATGAATTCTTCATTTTTATCTTGTACCCCAAAAGTTCCAAATGTCAAAGACATCTATAAAGAAAAAGCTTCATCCTAATAAAAGATACAAAAGAAATCATAATAGCAATTGGCTTCTTGTCTATCTAAAACTAGAAATTGTAGGCTACTGTCTATATCATTAATAAAATGAGTTTCATCTCATTTTTTATTTTTTTGTGTACATCAGTGATGTTTATATTCTTTATGGACACTAGTGATGTTTATATTCTTTATGCACACAAGTGATGCTATCTTGTTATATTTATTGTATCACATAGATATAATTTATTTGCATATAGTCCATTTGTTAGCTATAGACTTGAAAATAATGTGATAAAACATATAGCAAAAACATAGTAACTCCAAAGCATGAGTATAAAGGCATAAACAAGAATCAGAATTTGATTATTTGCTGTATATGCAATCTTTCTATACATTTGATTATTAGTTTTGTAACTCATTACTTGTAAACACAAACATATCATATAAACATAATAATAAATAATAAATTATTAAATTTTTTGAAAATCATTATTTTTATAAAATAAGTTTATTTTTATAAAATAAGTGGATTAGAACTTTAGAAAATTATGGTAGATATGAATTCTATACGAGCATAAATAAATATATAAGTTATATCAGCACATACCAACTACAAACTAAAATTAATAAAAATTACCATTTTTTCAAAAAATTAAAAAAAATATTAAAATTTTATACTTACGAGTCTGATGTTGTGCTTTATATTGAGGCTCCATTATAGGACTTGTTTGTGAATAACATCCGATAAATGTCCATTTGAAGACGGATATATATTTTATGTCTTTATCGCTTCGTGAAAATTACAAAACTGATCAAAAAACAAAAAAATTAAATGCTCTGCTTGATTAAAACTGCTATAAAAAATCCAAATTTCATCAGATTTTTTTGTGGTAGACATCTTTGGAAACACATGACAGAGAGCTATAAAATGCCCACATTTTGTTTGACATCATGCTTATACTTTTTACTTCAGTAAAGAAAGAAAACAACATGTCGACCAATCAAAAAAGACGTGTGGCTCACCCACTTAAAGAGCCGAATTTCCTATTTTCCTTTAACAAATTCACTGCTTGCATTGTTGACAAAAAAGAAAGTAGAGTGGACCATTAAGGGTTAATCATACATTTTTTTCTTGAGAGAGTTTGATATATATATATATAACATTTTCATATTTTTAGTATTAAATTTCATCTTTTTTATGTATAAAAAATAAAGCATTTTTTTACTCCAGTTGAGTGTTGAATAACATCATACATTTTTTTCTTGAGAGAGTTTGATATATATATATATATAACATTTTCATATTTTTAGTATTAAATTTCATCTTTTTTATGTATAAAAAATAAATCTTTTTTTTTACTCCAGTTGAGTGTTGAATGTTATATACATAATTTCTTATTCCAAAATACAATATTTTATCATACTCTCATGCTTTTAATTCAAGTGACCATGAATAAAAGCATTTTCTGAATCAAATCCACATTGTATGAAAAAGTTATGTTATTATTTGCCACTGTAGCATGACAATGGTTGAAAGATATTGATATAACCGGTAACTTTCTTGTAACAGGGTTTGAACCTGGCTACTGTTACAATGCCCCCCTGCTGGAAAGACTTCAAAATGAGGTATACTTATTTTGAGGTCTCAAATAATAAATCCATTATAATATGGGTTTTAAAGCCCTTGCATTGTAGGACCCTTTAACCTCTGACCCAGTGTCCACCCAAAATGCATTATTTCCCTGTCACTGTACAATAGTGAATGGACCCTCATATAAATTACAAAACTTACGGCAGATGAATTTTCCTGGATTACTGATGTGTAGTGTTTTCACCATTACCTTGTCTCCTATTTGTAATCGGTGCTGGGTACCCACTGACCTTTTATTTCTATTTTGACTCCTTTTTATAAGGGTCTGGTAAGGTTGAGGTCTATCAGCTTCTACATCTATTGGGGGCTCATCCAACCCAGGTAAGGGGGGTTTTATCAATCGAGAAACATGTTTTCCTAAATGCAGCCATATTAGGGCAAACCCAGTCGATTCATTGACGAACAATTAATATAATCGACGACCTGTGGAACTTGCTTGACCCACCTTCGATGGTTCTTTGGGAGATATGTTCTGAATAACTGACCTAGTTTCCGCATAACCCTCTCACATGAATTCGATTGCAGATTACGGATGGATGTTAATATGTGCTTAATTCCTTGTCATTGTATCCACCTACACCATTCTCCTGACATGAAAGGAGTGCCATGATCTGATAATAAAATGTTTGGTTTTCCCACAGTGGGAAAGTGGTTATTTTCTTGCATTTTTATAGTGTTCTTAGTATTTGCCTGGGATATTGGGTACACAGCTACAAATTTTGAGAATAGATCATAGACCACGACCAGATACTTTTTCTTGTTAAAAGCAGGCAATGGACCATAATAATCCAGGGCCATCATTTCCCATGGCTTTGTTGAAATTATGGAAGTCATGGGTGTTATGTAACTCCTATTAGCTGGCTTTGCCTTTTAGCATATTTCACACTGGCCCACCACAGCCATAATTTTAGTATGCATTCCGAGCCAATAAAACCAATCCCAGAGTAAACGCTCAGTTTTGAGTGTGCCATAATGACCATAGAGTTGGTGTACAATGGTAATTTTGGCCTCCCTCATCTGACAAATGGGCTTCCACTCCTCTTGGTTCTCATGAATTTGATACTGTAATATGAACTGTCTTATTCGGTATCATCCTGCCTTGTTTCATACCCATTCTAAGTCTGTTGTCCCTTTTTCCTCTAGCTGCTCAATCAATGTCCTTAGTTGTCCATCTTCCTATTGGCGGTGTGATAGTTTGGCCAAATCTTGTTCTACTGCTTCATTTATCCATCTTCCTATTGGCGGTGTGATAGTTTGGCCAAATCTTGTTCTACTGCTTCATTTATCTTCAGGTTCAAACTGGCAATATACAAGTTCTCTCCACTTAAATAGCATGGCTGTGATCGAGCAGGGTTGTGACTCAATATGTCTGGCACAATGTTCTCTAACCCTTTACAATATTTTATAGTGTAATCATATACCTGGAGGTATAGACTCCATTGAATCAGCCGGCTGTTGGTGAGGTAACTGTGGTTCAAAAACTCCAAGATTTTATGGTCAGTAATGACAACCACTTTTGATCCCAAAAAGAGTGTCCTGAACTTATGGAAGATCCAGAAAATTGCCAGGGCTTCCTTTTCAGTGGTGGTATAGTGACGCTCTGATCCCTTAAGCAATTGGCTTATAAAGTACAATACTTTCATCTGATTATCATCCTGCATCTGGGATAGTGTAACTCCTAGCCCATATCCACTACTGTCGGTTTGTACAATCCAACATAACTTGTTTTTCAAAACCTCTTTTTATATTCTCAAAGGCTTTCTCTTGTTCCTGAGCCCAAAGGCTCCATTTGTTCTACGAACCCTCATAAAACCTGTTATAGAAATTGCAGAGGCCCATGAACGATCAAATTTGCTTCCATGATGTAGGTTTAGGAAATTCTCTAATAGCCAAGACCTTGTCTAGATGGGGTTTTATCCCTTGGGAACCCACCACATGGCCCAAAAATGTAACTTCATCCTTACATAATGTACTTTTTTTAAAATTAATCTTGATTCCTTTCTTGAGGCATTCTTTGAGAAATATCTCTACATCCCTAAAATGTTCTTCAATGGTTGTCAATGCCACTAATACATCATCTATGTACATAATGACCAATTTTTGTACTTCCTCTGACAACACTTGGTCTAAGCATCTCAGCAACCTTGCACCACTGTTTATTAGGCCAAATGGCATACGGTTAAATTGATATGAATAACTATCATATCTAAAGGTGGTATATTTCTAGTCTTCAGGATGGAGTTGGATCTGCCAGTAACTGGCAGTCAAGTCAAAAGTTGAAAATATTTTCTTTCCCTTAAATCTTCCTAACAGTTCCTGCATAGGAGGGGGAATAGTACAATCTAGGATAGTTATTTGGTTAAGTTGTCTCACATTCAAACACAACCTGACTGACCCATCTTTTTTTTGACAATCACCAGTGGATTACAATAGGAGGAGGAACACTTTGAAATAATTCCACATTCTATAATTTGGTTTATTTGTTCCTTCACATTATCCCGGTATTGATGTGGAACTGGGTATGACCTAGCTGGAATGGCTGGTCCTGATTTATTTTAATTCTTTGCTCGAATCCTTGAATTATACCCAGTATATCTGAAAAAATGTGGTCATACTCTTGCAATATTTTCTGCAGTGCATGCTCTTCTCCATTGACCACATTTGCCTGCTTAACTTTCTCAGCTATCACTCTGTCCATTGGGTCTTGCTTAACTTTCATGACCCCAAGTGAATGATACAGGTCCGGCACTAGAAATTTAATTACTTCTTCTTTGCAGGTGACTCTTTCCCCTTTGTAGTCCAGGACACATTTGTATTTGTGTAGGAAATCAGATCCTAATATGGCCTTGTGAATCAGGTCCTTCATAATAAGGAATACATGAGCGAAAGTTTTCCCATTTATCCATAAGTCTACCTATATCTGGTTTAGGTTCTACCTTGGCTCTCTTATTATTCACCATCATCATCTGTGTAGCCTTCAGAGGAAGGGGCCATATGCCAGGTTGTTTCCTAATCAGTTTGTGATATAGTGTTTCTGACATAACAGAAATTTGACTCCCTGAATCGATGAGGATTTCTATTTCTATTTGATTGATTTCCATATGAATCTTTGGGTATTCCTGTTTGGCATATTGAGAAACCCTATTTTCCCATGAGCACACCAAATTCCCAATGTGTTTCCATTTTCTCAAGTGTATCATTCCTTTTTCCTCTGCCCTATCTGTTTGACATTTAACTGTGAATCTTCTATCTTCGACCTCCCTCATTTGCTCATCTACCTCAATTTGATTTAACATTTTGTCAACTTCTTTGGCTGAGCTAATACTTTTAATCCCTATTCGGCATCTTGATTTCTAATGGCAAATTTCGACACACCATTTTTACTACCTGATTTTCAGATAGCTTATCACTCTCTAGTGTCTTCAATGTGGCCACTTGTCATCTGAAAAACTGTGTGTAATTTTTTTCCCTTATTCCGAAAACTTCTCGTTAATGATTCACATTTTGATATTCTCCTGCTGTTCCTCATTCCAAAATGTCTTCTTCATGGCCGTTTTATACTCCTGGTATGTTTGTGGTTGGTGTAACATAGAATGCCACTATGTTTTCACAAGTCCTTGAAGATGGATCTATACAACATGCTAGGCTCACCACCCCAGCTCACAAAGTACTATGCTGACTGTCACCTGCCCTATTGTTGAACCTCTAATCCTATGTAGTGCTTTATTCTTCCAAGTAGTATTATTAACAAGACAACATAATCAACAATTGCAACAACACACACACAAAAAAAATTTCTTCTCAACCTACCGTTCACCTACTTTCATAGCCCCATTTGTTGGGAAGCCATTTTAACAGGCAACCCCAGTATTAATTTTAGTTGATTGTTTATATATAAAAAAAATGACTCTACTGACCACATAGAGCAGTAAACACAAAACTATGGCTGTATAGTCGCCATAACACCTGTGGATAGAATTTGACTACTATCCACCGTATTGGATTCAAATACGAATCTCATCCTTAAATATATATTAAGAAATAAAATCTACATATCCTATATTAGGATATATATTAAATTAAAATATATAATTTGACACTATGGCTGAACTTTTGGAGAGTAACGCTAAGCAATTCTTAGTTCTTTTAGGTTAATAAAATTAGCTATAATTACCTTGAAGTACCCGGGATTTCTAATAGGGATAAGTTGATTTCCACGCAAGTTTTATTTTGATGATCCAACTGAAATTTAGATATTCTTTTACTGTCAAAGAATACGGTCGAAGAATAAAACAATTTTTTTCTATGAACAGCAAAAAGTTTGCACAAATGTCCATTTTGTGGTATTTGAGTCTAAGAAATAATGATGACTTACTGGAGGCATTCTGAGTATACATAATTTGAGATTTTCTTCCTTCCTGGATTGTTTTAGCAGCATATTGATGAGGTACCTATGGTTCTTGGAGGGCAAGCAATTAACAGGAACAGCTACATCTTCAGAGCTTAGGATAGTGGCCTTTACACATATTTTTCTACCCCTGAATTCTGATGGTAGCGATGGTGTGAGTTACTATATCTAAAGCCATAGCTCTATCAGTCAATTTAGCAGTAAGAAAAATATTAATATTTCAGGGTGCAAAACCATTCTTGCTTGTTCTAATTTTTCTGTTTAGCTAATTAATCCCATTCCTTTTATTTCCCAAAATAGTTTATCACTATCTTGATCACCATATCTTAGGAATGCTTTTTAACATTTTTCTTTTTCTGCCGTGCATTTATTTTTGATTCCTTGGAAATTTTGAGTGGCGAAGTAAGGTAACAAAAGACAAAATTGCCTCAAGATAGACGTATATAAAAGTTCTTTTCGTTACTCTCATTAAAATGCCATATACAATAAAACAATAGAAAATTATACATTTGAAATAAATTAATAATACAAGAAGAAAATTTATATATATTTCCATATAACTGCATTCCCACAGTTTATTAACATATTTTCATGAATTTATTTTAAAACAAATAACTATAAATATCTCTTCTCTCTCTCTCTTTTTTTAATTAAAAAAAAAAACTTTCAAACTTTCTCTCTTAGACATATATATCTCATTCTTTATATTTTACTCTCGCAGCTAAATCCAATTTATTAGACTCATGCTGAGCTAAGCGGTTAGGGAATATTGTGTAACTTTCTTGTAACAGGGTTTGAACCTGGCTACTGTTACAGAACATACATCCAATATCTACAAGTATATTCATATTTTTTTTTCATCCTTTATCCCAGAATTCAAGCTTAGGGACAATATGCATAATACTCATTAAGTTCTTTATTGTGTGGGCATATGATAAATTGTTAGACAAATAAAGTAAACTGCAAATAACAGTCTTTAATTTGAAATTATTTATTTGACAAATTTATTCACAATGATTACAATTTATGCAATGAGAGATTTATAACAAAAGTAATTAATTTGCTTAGATATCTATGACTATTCTTTCATTAGTGTTGCTAATACTTATTAATCCAATCCCTCTTTACCCTCAATAAATAATCATTCTATATCAATACTAACAAAAAATATTAAAACTTGTTACTATTTATATTGAAACAATGGATCTGGAAGTCTGATCCATGCTTCACAGCCTTCTATAAACTTAACTAATATTGTAGACCTGAATTAAGTTTATAGTCCAGTATCAGCAGGGTTTTGCATTAAAGCTAAAATTAATACATTCATTTTGCTTACTTAACGGTTAAATTTGTATTTGCATTAAAATATTTTTTAAAAAATAATTTCCATTAAGATTAAATTGCTATTAAAGTTACTTTTAAAACCTATTAATCAAACATATATAAACATCAAGTATATATATATATATGATTTAATGCAAAATTCTATTAATCAAACATATATAAACATCAAGTATATATATATATATGATTTAATGCAAAATTCTGTTGAAATAAAATGTTATTTTGTTAAAAGAAATATTATATTTTTCTTTTACATTTTGTTAAAATATGGCTTATCTTTTTATTTTGAGATAAGCCTGCTAGCATTTCTAAAGGAATGGTATGTTTCAATTAGTTAGCCCGTTCAAAGCAAATTAAGGATGGCCTGTTTTAATTAATACAAATTCAAAAGTTAAATACAGAAATCTATAATAAGAAATTAAAAGTTTATTTTTTAGAAAAAGTTACTTTGAAACAAAGGAGCATAGGGGGCTTATCAAGATCTAAAATCATATGCAAAACAATAGAAGGGTAGCTCCTGAAAAGGTATAAAAATGAGAGAACAAAAGACTGGGTTCGTTCATCTCATTCTTGCTCTCTTTCTGAGTTCTTATGCGTATTCGTGCAGATCTTGTGCTTTAGATGATTTAGATTTTACTTTTAAAATCTCTTTCTGTTCGGCTGCTGGTTCTAGTGCTATTTCTTCTGCTGTTTGTTCTTCATCAGATTTTGTTGTTAAAATCGGTCAAATGTGTTCCTGAAATTATTATTCAGATTTCGCTTTTAAAATTTTGTTCTTGAAGAAACTTTGCTGAAATCTGCCAAGATTCATTCTAAATTATTATTCAGAGATTGACTCTGAAAGCATTGCAAAACCTATTTTGAAGAGTTCCAGTGTTTTATTCTTACTGATCTGATTCCAACATGCGACCAGTTAAAAGTTATACTAATTTGGTGGATGTGACCATGTATGGTGGCTAGGCACAACAGCTTTGCCTTCCATCAGTATCGTAATCCATCAAAATGCCATAACAAGTCCAACAGATAGAAACCTGAACTGTGAGCCATGTCTGTGCACTTTGTGATAGAACGCTGCACAATTTCCATTTCCTTGTCCGGACAAATCCCCATGTATTTAATCAAGCCACCACATCGAGGGAACTGGATCCAAAGAACAAGGACCAGTAACTGTATGAATCTCTTCATAAACTATGACTTACCTTTTTTCTAAATACCTTTCACTACTTATGTTTTTAATTCCTATTTATAATGTAACTGTTGTTCTTATTATACTAATATTAGATTTATCTTAATTTTATTGTTTGATCATTTACTTATACTGAAATTTTTCCCCTTTGTTATTCCTTATTTTAAAATGCATATAAATGTTTTCTTGTTTTTTTATTTGCGGTTTAAATTGTTTTTTTCATTTAAAACATTCCAGTTTAAAATAATATCGGTCATCTAAATAATAGTTAAGTTTCCCTTTTGTCTGCCAACTGGGTCTCCTCGATAACACCTACTTTGTTTGCATTCATTCCACCTTTAAATAGGAATAATTTTTAAGATATCTTTAAATATTTTAATACTGTTTATAAAGCACAAAATAACTAGAAAATGCTTTGTGAAAGAGTCATTTTAATTTGGCTTTGTCGAGGGGACACGAATTGGTAATTTCATTTAAATTGGGAGAATACTGTTTATTAGACCACAAAATATTATGTAATTGCCCTTTGCCTTATGTCAAATTATTTATCATATAATCAATTGGAGAATAGCAGAGACAATTAAAACCTTTCAAATATTTAAAGTTATGTTTTATTAAAATATGTTATTTAATCTAAAAAGCTTAAGTCTTCTAATTTTATTGCAATTTCTTATTAGCTAACCTTTATTTTACTTATCCAATAATCCAGGCATGAACAAACACATATTTCATATTATATTTTTTTATGCACATTTAATTTAGCTTGTCCCGTAAGTGTTCTTGTCAATGTTTTCTCCCTGATGCTAAGCTTGGGCTGGGTGAAAATAATTTATGCATATCTCAGATATGTTGTTGGTTCATAGTTAGACTCAAGAATATGTGAATAAGGCAGAGGCCATAATATTCTTGATTTTATATCTCATGTATAGGTGACCTTGAGGTATTTTCACAAACTGGATTAAACCAACATACATCATCTGACCGGTACAATATATACCCTTGCTTGCTAATTTAGACTTTAGTAAAATTGTAATTCATTGTCTCCAACACATTTATTGATTAATTCATCTTAACAGCATGGTAATGTTATAGGATCCCATCTTCTATTATGATTTGTTTCTACAATGATAGGAAAGACCATTCACACTAATCATATATACTGAAAAAAGCATAAATAAATGATGAAGTGATTAGTATCAATAAACAAACAATAAGTGTTGGTATTTAATGTATAAAAATATAAAATCTTACCTCTAACCCTGGTAATGATTAAATTCATCTGCAAGCAAGTTCTCAGCAGATCCTATATTTTATTTCAATTTAAAAATAGGACTAGTAATAGTTTTTCCTTTTCTAGCATATCAAGATTTATAACCCCCTCAACTTATGATAAGGAAATAAATAAATAAAAAATATAGATACATAAAATAAAAACATGACATCAACCTAAGTTAAATCAAGAGTAATAGTATAAATTACTCCATGTTTTGTGTTTCTGGTATTATTCGATATATAGGCTAGATATTTTCCTTTACATGTGGGTCTTCAGTAAACTGTAGTTTTGATTTTGCTACGAGGGAATCTTGTCACAAGAACATCTAAGAATGCCAATTTTTGTTCTTGTTCTAATTCTGTAGAGTAAATTCCTGACTTTTAATAACAACTGGATATAATCCTACATATGGTTGATGATTACAAATGCAATATATTTATTTATATCGTAAGCTTCATAGCATACTCACACACATAATATATCTACTATGATATAATTTCAATAAATATACATTCTTGCTAAAGATAATTCTAGGGGACCATTTTAGGTCCAAATCTTGGATTTAATAATAACACAACTTAATTATGGAGATTGCTGTTTTGAGTCTGATCTCTAACTGAATAATAACATTATTTAATTAACTGAAATGGCTTTTTGTATCTGACTTCAAATTTATAGAACACAACCATGAATAAATCCACTATATTGAAGCTGTGCATATATATATACAATGATATATATGCTGGCTTCACCATTCACTGTGGTCTTAACTAAGACCCTAAGTCCAACCACACTGAATGTATGTTTTTCTCAAACTTAAAGAATGACCTGCATCAACAGTTTTATATTATTTTAAGGGAAATTATTTTAAGAGGGGGAAAAGTTAATGAAATAAAATATAAAAAAAATAAGAGAATTTTTTTAAAGATTTTTCTTTAATTTTAAAATATGATGGCAGAAAGAGATAAGATAAATTTTCGTAATTAAACATAACCTATTAAAAAATGCAATTATTTTATGAAAGATTTTAATTAAAAGAAAATAGATAACAGGGAAAAATTTGAAATAGGCTACTAATAAGTAGTTTAATTAAAAACACAATTGGGAAAAAGTGGTATAAAAAAGGACTTTTCTTTTGTTCTTCAATCTAAATCAGAAAAATCTACTGAAAGCTCTTGCTAAGGACTCATATTAAGAATTTCTAGAATCGGCTGAAAATTATTCTTTAAAAAAAGAAATTCATTTTTGTTTGAATTCCTGCTTGCTACCTTTTCATTGTCACTGTAGATTATTTGCTCTACACGGATTTAAATACAGAACTTTGTTACTCTACAGAAATGCTGGGGTGATTTACTTTGCCTTCACTCTCCCGTCTCTGGGACTGGAGTCGTAAAGATGTGAGCCAGCTGAAGAACCAAAAAAAATGCCTGACAAATATTTATCCTGTAGTAATTTAAATCTTTCTATGGAAATATGAATAAAAAAAAGGAACTGCCATGCAACATTAATGGAACCCATATTGCCACACACATTCTAGCTGCCGGTAACTATCCTCTTATTTGAAATGTGTTTGTCTTTTCTCAAAGTAACTCTAGAGATATGTTGTTGTTATTTTATTTAGACATTTTGTAAATTGTATTTTTTTTAATATTGTAATTGGTATTGGGCTTAATACATATAATGGCGATGAATCTTCCTAAGCTGGGTGAAAATGCCTCACTAAATCGCCATTCATCATCATCATCATCATTATCAACCATTATCAATCCACTGCAGGATGAAGGTCTCTCCAAGTTTAATCCATCTTCTCCAATCTTTAGCTTCTCTTCTCCACATCACCCCTGCACACTTTCTTATTTCATCCATCCATCTCACATGTGGTCTCTTTCTGGGTCTTTTACAATCTCTTGGAATCCAGTTTAAAATTTCAATTGTCCATCTATTATCATCTCTTCTAACAATATGTCCAGCCCAACTCCACTTCAATCTTTTAATTTTTTCAACGAGGTCAGTAACACCTGTTTGTTCTCTTACCCATACATTGCGTTTACGATCTCTTCTTGTTACTCCCAACATACATCTCTCCATACTTCTTTGAGTGGTCTGAAGTCTCTGAATTTCTCTTCTATTAAGTGTCCAAGTCTCAGATTCATAAGTAAAAACTGATAAAACACATTTGTTAAAAACCTTCCTTTTCAAATACATAGGCATATTTCCTTTTATTATCAAGTTATTTCTACCAAAAGCACTCCAACCAAGTTTAATTCTATGATTAATTTCCTCCATTATGTTTCCATCTGTATTAATAATCTGACCAAGGTATTTGTAAATGTTAACTTCTTCTAATTCATCATAATCAATCTTTATTTTCATATTTTGAGCAAATTAATTAAACATTACTTTAGTCTTTTTAACATTTATCTTTAGGCCTACTTTCCTACTTTCATCTGATAATTCCTGCAACATTTCCTGCAGATCTGAAGCATTACTTGCAAAAACAACTACATCATCTGTGAAATCTAAATGACTTAAATAATCACCATTTACTTTCACTCCTTTAGTTTCCCATTTTAATCCACAAAATACTTCATGCAGCACTGCTGTAAAAAGTTTTGGAGATATGGAGTCACCTTGTCTTACACCTTTCTCAATGTTGACTTTCCCAGTGTCATTATGTAATCTAATTGTTGCTGTTGCATTTTTATAAATATTCTTTAAAATATGACAATATCCTGGATCTATACCTTGATGATCTAATGCTTTAATCACTGAAGAAATGTTTATAGAATCAAATGCCTTTTCATAATCTACAAATCCTAAGCATAATGGCAACTCATATTCATTTGTCCTTTCTATAACTTCTCTCAATACCTGGATATGATCTACTGTACTAAAACCACTTTTAAATCCGGCTTGTTCTCTTGGTTGGTGGAAATCCAATGTACTCTGTAGACGAGTAGTAATTATCTTGGTAAAATTTTTATATAAAACTGATAAAAGGCTGATAGGTCTGTAATTTCTAATATCTTCTTTATCACCTTTTTTAAATATTAATATTGTTACTGCATTCTTCCAACCATCTGGTACATCTTTATCATTTAGACATTTGGTATATAACTTTGCTAAAAAATTTTCTATTTCTTCACCTGCTTCTTTTAATATATCAATTATAATTCCATCATTACCTGGAGCCTTTCCTTTCTTTATACATTTAATTGCATGTCTCACTTCTTCATTTAAAATTCTGGGCAATTTGGAAGATGTAATAGATATAGGAGGTACTTGTTCTTTATTACTATATAATTCTTGATAAAAATCTTCTACCAATTTCATGGTGTCATCTCTCCTTTTAGTAATAATTCCATCTTTTTTTCTTATTGCAGATATAAATTTCCTACCAATACCAAAATGTTATTTTACATTCTTAAGACTTTTATTTTCTTCTACAGCTTTTCTTGCTAGTTCACAGTTATACTTTCTTATATCATTTTCAACTCTTTTCCGCACCATTTTACAAAATTCGAGATATTCAATTCTTTTTAATGCATCATTTTTGTATATCTTCATATTCCTTCTTTTCTTCATAAATTCTCTAGTCTCAGTAGAAATTTTATTGGTCAATTGCTGTTTTTTTCTACCAGCTATCTTTGTAGAAAGAAACAGCAATTGACCCATTATACACTTATAATTAAGCATTTCATTTTATGTATATGTTTTAAAGACAAAAAAAAAAAGAAACAAAAATGCAGAAAGCGCAAATTCTCCCCCCCCCCCTTGATTAATAATGCAGTGTTATCTATTAAGTTCCAGTCAGTTGTTATAGGACTTGAGATTTAATGATTAAAGATTTGATTTAGTTTTCTTTTGTTAAAAAAAGAGAGGCCCTTACTTATATTTCTTTTGCCATATATATTTCTACATAATTCAATTCAAAAAAAGGTTACAAACATATATGTATATTTTTTTAAGAATGTAAAATAGCAAAGCTTTCATTGTTCAGCTGTAAAAGAGAGTACAGTCGCCCGTATTTCTCGATATTAAAGTTATAGCAAAAGGATTTGTATTAACTCTGTGGTGGGCTGGCTGAACATTAATTAATTTTTCTAACATGTCCGCCCCTTTTGCATAAGTGATTTAATTGTATTGCAAAATAAAATAATTATTTTATAAGGGATTTTTTTTTTGGTTGGACTTTTATAATGTTTTGAATATGTTTACCTAAGGTTTTTCTTTTAAATTTAAAGGTCACTGGATTGATTTATATTAAATTGCATACTGGATGATCTGTGGGCAAGTCTCTGCACATTTCGGCGCTTTCCTCACCAAGACTACATAAGCTAGCATACCCACCTCGGGATCACAATGAAGATTAATTAAAATTGGATCTCATCTCTTTCATATATATAGAACTGGACATAAGCAACAAAACTCCATGCCTGAATTTGGATCACATGGTTAGTGAATGAATTTCATTTCTCTAACTCAGTTTAGAAGTGGAGAGCTATCCAGTCTCGTGTTAGCTTCTTGGTGGCCATTTGCATCTCAGGACTCATCATTTTCCACAATATTCTGTCATCTTAGTCTGCAATATTTTATATTTATATTTATTTCAAAAACTTTCTCTGCAGAATATTATTGAAGTGTCTAAATCAAGACTGAAAGTATCCATAAGAGGGTTCACTATTGAATTTTTGTTAGTAGCACAAGACAGTATTTTCAATGCTTTCCTAAGAATATGTTAGTTAGTTTGGCTGGCTATTCAAATCATGTACCCTCACCATAGTGTTAATTATGTCTGTCTCAATCATGTAACCTATCTAATGGCTAGAAATGTTTCCAACTTATAATGTGAAGTCATTTTTTTTAAAGGGTCTTTCTTTCATATCTGGATATAGTTGCAGGAAATTAAACTGTATCTCAATTAATCAATTCGTTGTACTCTGCAAATGTAAAATAATAAAGTTTTTCTTTTGTTTTTCATTCACTATTGTTTTCATCAGTTAACCTGATCAATATATACATGTTCAAATTCCTCAGAGTCTTGTCTTTCCTTGACCACCAGGCATACATTAAGAATAAATTCTAGTGAGGTTTGAGGAGTAAGTCACTTAGTAGCAATCTAGAGGAGTAGGTGAGGTTCGAACCTCCTCTACCTGCATTTATAAGTTAGGTTAAAGCAGCTCTACTTTTCATACCATTACAGTTTTTTTTTTGTATAATATTTATTAATCGAAGGGGACGGGGGAGAAAGTTTATAACAATACTGATAAATAGATTGTATTAACAAAAAAACTGAAAGTTTATCATAATACTGATATATGGATTATATATATTAAAAAAAGTGAAAGTATATAATAATACTAATTAATATTATAATAATGCCAATATATACAAAAACATACACACAAAAAAAAACTGAAAGCTTATAATATGATTTGATTGTCCATGTGATGTGTCATGGTCATACCTTGGGGTTCTTGTAAAAAAAAAATTAGTTTTGAATGGAGCCCTCTATTTAAACAATTTTTTTTTCAGTGGATCTTCCTCTCTGGACCTTGTTATTAGCTCTCTGAGCTATGCCAACTTTCTATCAATTCTTTTGCTAGAAGTCAAGTTGAAATTCCTTATTAATTGTGTTCTGTTATTTAGCTGCTTCCCTCATGTGTTCTGATGATGAAACTGGCTCATGGTTAGATCCCTTTGTCAGTGATTTTGATATGGGTAAATGTGGTTTCAACCCTAGAACTGTGCTGCCACTTGATAAAATTATTTGTGTTACTTGACCTGCCATGGTGCATTTTGGAAATATCTCGTGATTGGTAAATTGATGAATAAAACCGTTGAAAGCAAAGTAAGGTGTGCTCTGTTCTTCTATCTCTAATTCCATCTGGCCTTTTGTTTCATTTTCTGTTAGTTCAAGATTAGTTGGTTCCTGTATGCAGCTTACATTGGTCATCTCTTGGGTTTTCCATTTGTAAAAATCTAACTTGTTGTAAAATGTAAACTTATTTTCCCTATAGTTTATTCCTGAGACATGTTTTTCTAAGAAGTCCAACGCTAACAATACATCATAAATCAAGCCTGGCATTATCTGAAATATATGTTTTACATTTGTTGTTCCTATCTTAATATCCAGTCCCAAATGATGCGTTCCTATATTGGCTTTTTCTCCATTTGCTAATATAGCATAAGATTTTCTTGGTGAGATGGGTAGTACATGAGTTCCTACTGTTATATTCCACCATTCTTTTGACACCAGTGACACTTGACTGCCAGTGTCTATTAAAGCTGTAACTGGGGCATCTTCTAACAGTGCTTTAATTGTAGGGCACTCCAAGTATGGTGGTCTATGATTATCTTCTTCCAGTTAACACATGAATGCTGATGCCACTCTTTCATTTTCCTCAATAATTTCTTCTGTTTCATCCTGGAGTTCTACCTGGAGTATATAAATTATAGGACCCATATCTTTCTGGAATTGCTGTGGGTTTTGATCATCATCATAGCAGTTTCTGACAGCAGCCATTTGTATTTTGGGAGTGTCAATTCTTTTTCCTTTGTCTTCATGCTCTTTATTTAGGTTGCCAAAATCTATAGCAGTTAGTAACTCTACCATCTCATCAATTCCACAGTTGCGTTAGCCCAGCATCAATTGTTGTAAGTGGAGAGCCATATTGTACCTTATTGTTCAAATAATCTGCCCCTCTGATAAATGGAAAGCAGTCAATGATTTTAACAAAGACACTTGCCACAGGAAAAACTGAGTGTGAGTTTCTCCTTTTGAAGTGCAGTACTTTTCTTGAGATATACAGTGCATTATTCCATCTTGCCTCTCTTCACTCCAAAAACTTAATCTGCAAATGTTACTGGTTTGTTACTTATAGAGTCCCACCAATCCCGGGCAGATCCATGTAAATGGTTAACTGCAACTGATAACTTTTCAGCTTCTCTGAGTTCCTGGAACATGAACAGCTCTTGTAAACTTTGCAAGTGTGCCATGGGGTTTTCTCCGATGTCACCCCGAAAAGTTTTGATGTGGATAAATTTTTCCACCAGTGGGTTGTCTGTTCTTTCCATGACTTTTATGCTTTCTTTATTTCACATTCAGTACTTTCTTTATTCACATTTTGAAGACTCTCATTTCTTGGCTTATTCTCTTGTGTCATTTTTGCTTCGTTGTTTCTCTCTTCTTTCATCCAGTTGATTTCTGCTCTATATTTTCTACATTCCTCTTTGCATTCTTCTACTTTTTTTAACATAGTTTCCATCAATTTTTGTACCCATTGTGATTCCGATGAATCTATGTCTTCTTCTGGGCTACACATATTTTCTAGAGAAATACGAATAGATAAAAAAAATATAAAAAAAAATATTTGGTTTGCTGTTATTTTTAGTCTTTGTACTAATACTATCCTTAAAATTTGTTTTATTTTTCTACTTTTACTTTTCAAAAAAAAAAAAATTTGCTTCACTCTCCCAACCATCCCTGCAACTGTCATCCTTTTTTAACCTGTCAGCTTTCTAACTATCTTTTATTTTATCCATAGTTCCTGCCAGATTTGTGTTTATTTATTTTTTACTACCCAGTTCTGTACATTGTATATGTGACTATAACTATGTGTATTTGATATACACTTCAATAAAATATAATTACTACTGCCAGGGGGGAGGGTAAAAAACTACTTGAGCCCACCTTTTCTCTGCTCCTTGTTTGATCACTCTGTCTCCTTTCCTAGCAAAAGAAAGAAAAATACCATTAATATCTGATTTGGTTTTAATTTTTAATTGAACTGATTAATTTCACATCTTATAAACTGTACAACTGATCGGAAGCACAGATAGCACAAAAAAAAATATATAAACTTCTGTCATTCACTATATTTATTTATAAAAAAAAAGGAAACAAAAAATTTTTTTTCTGATCATAAAATTCCCATTATCATATCTCAGGGTCTATCTCTAAACAGTAAGGCCACACTTGGGATGCCAGATTATAAAAAAAAAACTGTAACGGTATGAAAAGTAGAGCTGTTTTAACCTAACCTAGAGATGCAGGTAGAGGGGGTTCGAACCTCACTTACTCCTCTAGATTGCTACTAAGTGACTTACTCCTCAAACCTCACTAGAATTTATTCTTAATTTATGCCTGGTGGTCAAGGAGAGACAAGACTCTAAGGAGGAATTTGAACATGTATATATTGATCAGGTTTACTGATGAAAACAATAGTGAATGAAAGACAAAAGAAAAACTTTATTATTTTACATTTGTAGAGTACAACGAATTGATCAATTAAGCTGCAGGCTAATTTCCTGCAACTATATCCAGATATGAAAGAAAGACCCTTTAAAAAAATGACTTCACATTATAAGTTGGAAACATTTTTAGCCATTGGATATGTTACATGATTGAAAGAGAGAGACAGACATAATTAACACTATGGAGAGAGTACATGATTCAGATAGCCAGCCAAACTAACTAACATATTCTTAGGAAAGCAATGAAAATACTGTTCTATGCTACTAACAAAAATTCAATAGTGACCCCTCTTACGGATACTTTCAGTCTTGATTTAGACACTTCAATAATATTCTGCAGAGAAAGTTTTTGAAATAAATATAAATATAAAATATTGCAGACTAAAATGTCAGAATGCAAATGGTTACCAAGAAGCTAACATGAGACTGGATAGCTCTCCACTTCTAAACTGAGTTAGAGAAATGGAATTCATTCACTAACCATGTGATCCGAATTCAGGCATGGAGTTTTGTTGCTTATGTCCAGTTCTATATATATGAAAGAGATGAGATCCAATTTTTATTAATCTTCATTGTGATCCTGAGGTGGATATGTTAGCTTATGCAGACTTGGTGAGGAAAGTGCCGAAATGTGCAGAGACTTGCCCACAGATCATCCAGTATGCAATATAATATAAATACAGTCCAGTGACCTTTAAATTTAAAAGAAAAACCTTAGGTAAACATATACAAAACATTATGAAAGTCCAACCCAAAAAAAATCCCTTATAAAATAATTATTTTATTTTGCAATACAATTAAATCACTTATGCAAAAGGGGCGGACATGTTAGAAAAATTAGTTAATGTTCAGCCAGCCCACCACAGAGTTAATAGAAATCCTTTTGCTATAACTTTAATATCGAGAAATATGGCCGACTGTACTCTCTTTTACAGCTGAAAAACGAAAGCTTTGCTATTTTACATTCTTAAAAAATACACATATATGTTTGTAACCTTTTTTTTTAAATTGAATTATGGAGAAATATATATGGCAAAAGAAATATAAATAAGGGCCTCTCTTTTTTTAACAAAAGAAAACTAAATCAAATCTTTAATCATTAAATCTCAAGTCCTATAACAACTGACTAGAACTTAATAGGTAACACTGCATTATGAATCAAAGGGGAGGGGGAGAGAATTTGCACTTTCTGCATTTGTTTCTTTTTTTTTTTGTTTTGTTTTTAAAACATATACATAAAATGAAATGCTTAATTATAAGTGTATAATGGCGACCAAGTTTAGTGAGGCATTTTCACCCAGCTTAAGAAGATTCCTCACCATTATATGTATTAATCCCAATACCAATTACAATATTTAAAAAAAAACAATTTACAAAATGTCTAAATAAAAAAAAACAAAACATATCTCTAGAGTTACTTTGAGAAAAGACAAACACATTTCAAATAAGAGGATACTTACCGGCAACTAGGATGCGTGTGTCAAGATGGGTTCCATTAATGTTGCATGGCAGTTCCTTTTTTTTATTCATATTTTCATAGAAAGAATTAAATTAATACAGAGTAGATATTTGTCAGGCATTTTTCTTGGTTCTTCAGCTGGCTCACATCTTTACGACTCCAGTCCCAGAGACGGGAGAGTGAAGGCAAAGTAAATCACCCCAGCATTTCTGTAGAGTAACAAAGTTCTGGATTTGAATCCATGTAGAGCAAATAATCTACAGCGACAATAAAAAGGCAGCAAGCAGGAATTCAAACAAAAATAAATTTCTTTTTTTAAAGAATAATTTTCAGCCGATTCTAGAAATTTTTAATATAAGAGTCCTTAGCAAGAGCTTCAGTAGATTTTTCTGATTCAGATTGAAGAACAAAAGAAAAATCCCTTTTTTATACCACTTTTTCCCCAATTGTGTTTTTAATTAAACTACTTATTAGTAGTCTATTGTTTCAAATTTTTCCCTATTATCTATTTTTTTTTAATTAAAATCTTTCATAAAATAATTGCATTCTTTAATGGGTTATGTTTAATTACGAAAATTTATCTTATCTCTTTCTGCCATCATATTTTAAAATTAAAGAAAAATCTTTAAAAAAATTCTCTTATTTTTTTTATATTTTATTTCATTAACTTTTCCCCCTCTTAAAATAATTTCCCTTAAAATAATATAAAACTGTTGATGCAGGTCATTCTTTAAGTTTGAGAAAAACATACATTCAGTGTGGTTGGACTTAGGGTCTTAGTTAAGTCCACAGTGAATGGTGAAGCCAGCATATATATCATTGTATAATATGCACAGCTTCAATATATATATATCCATTGAATAGTAATCTAACAACTGTATTTGTATTATAAGTTCTACAAACATAAAATCTAACTCAAGGTAATCAAGAGGAAAGCTAATTTACATAGAAATGAACTCAATCAAATATTAAAATAAAGCTTTAACTTGAAACTTTAATAATTATATTACATCACTATTTTTAACATTATGATACTTCTCTTTAATTGGTTTATATGTGTGTACACTTTTCTTGCACTTAAAATGAATATTACATTATTGATTTTACACTTTATATATTTGCTGACAATTTCACATTTAAGAAAATTCCTTTTTTTAGAAAGATAAAATTTTTCACAAATTATACCATGTATATCATTAAGACAAGATGAAGCAAATTTTTTCAAATATCTTTTTTATTTCAGCTAATTTAAAATACAGCCGGAGTGTTTATAGATGCTTAGTAACAAATGCTAATTATTTTAAACATTCATTTCCTTCTTTAATCAATCAACTAAATAATATTATATAAACACTACTTATAATAAAATATAGTGTATTGGAATTAAATATGAGATATGTCAATTTAATACGTGAAATGCACTTTTACAAAATATAGATGTGAAAATGTACGCTAATGCTACTATCATTTCAAAGTAGTTCATTTCTGCATCTATATATTGATTAAAAGTGTTCTTATTTTTGAGAGCCTACCTGGAGACTCATTTTCAGGAATACTTTTTTAGTAGCTGTATGGCATTCTTTTGGATATCAGTTGTAGTGAGAAATTATTCTTTCATCACAGTTTTAAATGTTGAAAATAATCAAAAATCTAGGCAGGATGGTTTAGTTGTGTAATTGATTGTTTAATCAAAAAGTCTATGTTCATCTGAGGCACAAACTTCATAGATATCTTTCTTCTGTCCAATTCTTTATTTAAAATGAGCCTGTTTCTTGATTAATCTGCATTTATTTAGCTATCAATCTTAGATTTAATCATCTGTTATATTGCATATAACACTTTGTTAATATTAATATCAGTCATTGTTGTTTTTGGCTATCCTCTTCCAGGATCTCCTGTTACATCTTTTCCCCATCTTTGAACCTCTTATGCTACTCAAACACACCAATTTCTTTATAACACTTTAACCATATACCATTTGCAAATGTGTAATGTTTCAATAGCACATTTTATACAAAATACATTGTGCAAAATTTTAATTATCCATTTTTTTATGCCAAAGCACATGCATGGACATTTATTATCTTTTCAATAGCTAACTAACAACTAGCTTTATTAGCTTAAATTTTGCACACATGTGTTAACTTGAACATGTTCAAACACAAATACATGTGTGACTTCAATACAATTAAGGTACAAATTACACCACATAGCCATTGAGAAAAATAATTTTTCACACTTTATATACTGCTAAAAAATTATAATAAAAAACTTAAAATGATTAATACATTAGAATAAAGTCCAAACAGTTTTTTTAACTTATGGAGCAAAAGTTCTATAGCAAAAATTCTCCATAGTTCTTTGTGAGGATTTTCTTTTTGCAGGATAATATTTCTCACATGATAATTTCCATTAATTGATTCTATTTATAATCCTGTTTTTTTCTTTAGAAGTTGTTATGATGCATTTTATAAATCTCCTATCATTGAATTTTGAAGTTTAAGCATTTTCTCTTCATTTTGCATAGAGATTAAAATAGGCAAAACTCTCTCCATACAGTAGTGCCACTCAAAGCAAATCAGAGAAATCAGTGGATTCCAGAAGGCTTGTGCATAAAATCCTTATCTAGTACTTACTCATCCAATATCCTCAAACTAGTTTCTGGCTTATGGCATTCGTCAGTGAAGAGCCTTGGATCTGAGAGCACTGCACCTAGATATTAGGAACAAGCCTTCTGGCATCCATTGATTACTCTGACTTGCTTTTGAGTGGCACTACTGTATGGAGAGAGTTTCGCCTATTTTAACAACAGTTATGAACAAGCATGGGAGATAGTGATCATGTGATGTTTAAAGGTTGCATAGAGATTCCTTTTAAATAGCATGGTCGGAATCACAAGAAGTCCTTGTTAAACTGGAAGTTTTTACTTTTTTTCTATTCAGCCATCCTAATAATGATGATGATTCAATGCAGCTTGGCAAAGAATCCAGATTAATTATTTTTTTAAAAAATTGACTATATAAAGGTTTTGACCTTTTGATTTTCACACCTTTGATGATCTCTTATTTTCAACATTTTTATGACTCATTTTATTTTATTTATAACATTTTCAAAGCACTCATTGTTATTTAATTGATTGAATTTCAAAACACTGTCATTATTAGATTGCTTTTCCCTTTGTTTATGAATCTCATATCTCAAACAGGGTATAATCTTTTTTATTAACTTATTTTTAATTTAATTATTTTAAATTTAATTTTTTAAGCACTAGTTTGCTTAAATGAGTTGAGTTGATTTTTAATAAATTCCATGCATTCTTTTAATCTTTGATAACAGAAGTTGTTATTTAAATTTAATTTTTTAAACACTAGTTTACTTAACTGAGTTGATTTTTAATAAATTCCATACATTCTTTTAATCTTTGATAACAGAAATTGTTCTAATATAGATTACATAATTTATTAGTTTTTTTTTTAAAAAATACTTTTAACAATAAATAGTTAATATTTTATTTTAAACTATTTGTTTTATTTTATATAATTTTCTTTAAAATTTTGAATGGTAAATGTTTTAGCTAGCCTCACAACTCTGAGTCTACTGTTATGTAAAACACTACATGGTTGACAATAAAATGAATATATTCAATATATATCATTAGAAGGTATTTAAACTCAGACTTTCAAGCACCCTACAGCTATCCACTATATCTTATACAACTGATACACATGACCACATGTGGACAAAGATAAACGACCTCCAAAATACATATTTTGTGCTGAACAAACATTCATCAATTAGTCCAGATCACCATATCCCACACACATATATAATCAGTGCCAAATTTATATTAAGATAGTCAATGTTCATACTTTAATGGAGAGTTTCAATCTTTTTTACCTTCCAACTCTTCAGCCATTTATATCACTGAAAGTTTGATGATGGAACAATCAAAGTTCTTGTTGGTGCTAATATTGTTATCACAGGCATGTTGACTTTAAGTCACTCTGACCCAACACATATAGGGCCTTAATATATCCATTTAAATACACAGAAGAGGGATGAAGAGAATATAGATTGAATATGTAATATTTAAATACAAGTATATTTTCCTCACTGAACTTAATGTAATTTAGAAGGGATTTAAACTCAGACTTTCAAGCTCCCTACAGATATACACTCCATCTTATACAATTGATAAACAGACCACATACATGTTAAAAACACAAATGATCTCCAATATACATATTTTGTGCTAGTTCAGACCACCATCTCCCAGCATATATATATAATCAGTGTTTAGTTTATAGTTAAGATATCAAATATTCATACTTTAATTAACATTAAGTCACTCTTACTCCCCATGTATAAAATCTTTATACACCCATTTAAATATACAGAATGATATGGATAGCTCAAGAGTTAGAGGATGGAGAAGATAGAAACCTATTTATTAAAGTATGAAGATTTGCTATCTTAATATAAACTGAGCACTGATTATACATATGTGTGTGAGAGATAGTGATCTGAACAAACTGATGAGTGCTGGCTCAGCACAATATATATATATATTGCTGATTATTTATCTTTTTCACATGTATGTGGGTCAGTTATATAAGATGGAGTGGATAGTTGTAGGGAGCTTAATAGTCTGAGTTCAAATTTCTTTTAAATTATGTTTAGTATAGACACATGGAGAGTTTTGCCTGTTTTAATAACAGGTATGTGCTAACATAAGAAATAGTGATCATGTGATATAGACAATATACTTGTATTTAAATATTACATATTCAGCCTCCGTTCTGATAATTCTTCTTCTGTGCATTTAAATGGACATATTAATATCCTATATATTAGGGGTCAGAGTGACTTAAAGTCAACATGGGTATGACAACAATATTGGCATCAACAAGGGATTTGGGTGTTCCATCATCAGATTTTCAATGATATGGATGGCTAAAAAGTTGAAAGGGTGGAGAAAAATGAAGTCTGTCTATTGAAGTATGAAGATTTTCTATCTTAATATAAACTGAGCACTGATCACATATGTATGTGAAATATGGTATACTGGATTATATATTGGAGATCATTTATCTTTTTCATATGTATGTGGTCATGTATCACTTGTATTAGATAGAGTGGATAGCTGTAGGGAACATGAAAGTCCGAGTTCAAATCTTTTCTAAATTACATTAAGTTTAGTATAGACAATACACTTGTATTAAAATATATTAAAATAAACATTAAATTAAGCATAGTTCAATATATATGTACACAATGGGAGTATCACTCTTCTTTGGGCTATGAATTAAAAATACCATAAATGTTGAACAAATAATCAAGAATAGAGTGAATTCACATATTCATGGAACTCTGCTGTTTATAATCATATATATATAAGCTTACATAGTGAAATCCTAGATGTTGAAAATAAATCTATGTACTTATCTCCTAATTAAATATTATTTTCTTTCAAGTATATTTATCTAGAAGTGTCAAGAAATGTTAACATTAATTTTTTTTTTCCTCACTTATAGCCATTACAATTTCTTTATTTAATATGCAAAAGTTGCAAAATGTTATTTTTGACTTCATTCTGCAACAGCTTCTATAAACTTGAATAATCAATTATTATGTAAAAATTGCTGTAATTTTTGAATTATCATTACATTTGCAATTTATGTACTTCACTCAACCAGTCATTGTCTTTTATTCATAATATGCTATTTGAGGAAATTTTAAATTTTAAATATTGTAAGCTTCTCTGCCCAAATCAACTTCTTTATCTAGCTTAATAGAGTTAATTTTTATTAAATTATTAATTTTAAATGTAAATGATTTTTAAAAGAAAAGTTTTTAAAAATGTTTTTAGTGATGCAGACATTGATATTATTAGGTGAATTTAATGAAATTTATAATTTTAAACACATAGGGTATGTCAAATTTAGAGGTTGATTTGAATTTTTTCGGAGTTTAAAAGTGATGTGAACAAACTGTACAATTTTTACATTGAGTCAAACTTATATTAAAACATTTTCTTTAAAATAAATCTTATCTATATAAAATCACTGTTAAAATATGTGGAACTTAAGTCATCTGAATAACATTTATGCTCATATAATATTTTCTTCAAACTGCTTATGCATATAATTTTTGTTATATAGCAAAATCCAAAAAAGGAATCATACAGTGTCTGCTTTTATTTCAAGTCATATCATTACCAGCAGTCTCACTTGGCATTTTTACATACTTTTCTATGGAATAGGTTTATAATGGTAAGTTTAGAATCACTACAAGCTTTCTCAAAATACTTTATTGTTGTCATGGTGCAGGTGAAACAAGAGTCAGAAATTTTGGAACTTCAGGCAAATAATATTAAGATTTATTTTTATGGATTTTTAAATGTGATATATAATAATGTAATAGAATTGATGAGTGACATTTTTAAAATTTTTTAGCTGTGATGTAGCTAGTCAAATTATCAATTAAAAACTGGCATTTGTTTGACTAACTTATGAACCAGAAATGAAACTGCATTTAATTTATTACACTGATCAATTTGCAATGCCAGTTTTTAATTGATAGTTTGCATTATTACATCATAGCTAAAGATTTATCTTAAAAAATACACATCTTAAAAAATACAGAGATAAATCATTACCAGATTTTTATTATATATATGTTTGTTTCAACAGCTAAAGAAAATGTATTATTTGTAAAGTCTAAATATTGAGTAGTGTAAATTTTAATGATTTTTAATTCTTGTTTAACATTTTAGATAAGAATAGCTAGATCTATTTACCAATCAATTTTAAATGGCTTGCTAGATTGAGTATAGTCTTACTGCTGGAAAAAAAATCTTAGCGCTTTAAATTTGATTCCGATTTGAACCGGTTTATGAGCATAAAATATAATGATAAACAACTTACGCTGGCCCTTTTTATTACATATATATAGTGAGTTTATTTTTAATAATTGTTTTTTTATTTATAATTACGAAAAAAAAATTTCCCTACTGGAGTTAAAATGGCCATACTCATTTAGGAATGGTTGCTAATGATAATAACATAGATTCTATTGTAATAGTATATGGTGTATAATAGAAAACATACAGAAGTAATTTTTTTAGACAAAAGTTTAGATTATACATTTTTTATTTTTACATTAAAATAAGTATATTATGTGACATTAAATGCAGAGATGCTTGATTAATAAAAATAAAATATTTGTTACATAATTTGTTCATATTTTTAAATGATTGCAAAGCAAATTAAATTTTTCTACTTAATCATAAATATTTTATTTATTTTTAAAAATATTAATTTTTCTTTTATTCAAAATAAACAAATTATTTAGAATATATTCAGTGGTAGTTCGTCAGTAGTTTGCATATTTTCTCTCAAACATAGCAAATCTTTAGTATTAATTAATATGTTCCCTATGAAACTATTATCAGTAGGTTGACTATCTATATATTTATATAAGTCAGCTTTTTTAAAATTGTCACCAGAGAAATAAATTAATATTTTTTATATTAATCTAATATAAGTAACAAATAGTTTTTCAATAGTACACAACTCAGATTCTGATTCTCATGTTTTAATTGTTGCTGAAAATTGATTTATTACCAACAAGAGCTGCCATTTGCTAGCCATTGACCCCTAAAAAATAGAAAAACAATAATAATAATGCTATTGCTTATAGTGGTGATAATAATGATAGTAGTAGTAGCAGTAGCAATAGCAGTAGAAGTAATAGTAGATAGCAGCAATAGTAGAAGCACCAATCTGTGAATCGCAAATGTATGTACAAATGTACAAATAGAACATGTTAGATCCACAATACTGTTTATTTGATATTTTATGAAGATGTCTTTCAGTTAGACTTTACTCTTTAATTAATTTTAGCTTTCAATATATATTCTATTCTTAGCTATGTTTTTCTAATAAAGCAATCAAAGTTTCAAAGTGTATTTAAGATAATATTTGAAAGTAAATATGTGTGTCTTCTCTTCAGAAAGTATTCTCAAGTTTATTATAAAATATTCTTTAGAATTTTTTTTATTCTTAGTTTATATCCAACAAAGTAATATAATATAACATGTACTCCTTAATAAATACTTTACAATGCAATTTTAACATATGGTTTATTTCCTCTTGCTTACAGTTAAGAAATAGTATAGTTGTAGTGAAGTTTAAAATAGCTCTGATGATGACTGCAGGGCAGTTGAAACTGTAAGCAAGAGGAAATAAATGATATGTTAACATTGCATTGTAAAGCATTTATTAAGAAGTATATCAGGGATCCCCAACCTTTTTGCACTTAAGAGCACATTCTATAATACCGGCCAGGTGGCGAGCACCATTTATTTTTTCAATGTAAATTTATAGTTGGATATTGTTAATAATACACATAATGTACAAAAAAATATTTATTTCAAAAATAAAGTATAGTATGCCCTATAATTTGATTACAATATAATACAATAATTTATAAGAAATTTTAAAAATGAAATTTATTTGTATCAGATAAATAATTTTTTATCGTATTTTGGATAGCGGCGGGCACACGTAAAATGGTCTGCGGGCACCATGGTGCCCACAGGCATAAGTTTGGGGACCCCTGAAGTATATGGTATATATATAATTTATCAATGCAAATAAGGAGAAGTGGAAAGAAATTTTTATCCAACAAAGTTGTTAATTCAGTACAATATCAAGCTGAAAAACATATTGATTGACTTTGCCATTGTTTGGAGAAGTGGAATACAAGATTCAAATCTCCTTTCAATACAATAGCATGAATATAATAATAATTCTATATACAACTAATTTTCTTGCATTCATTGCAATAAAATAGCATATTTTTGACTTGTTAACAGTACGTTGAAATTTTATTGCATCTCATCATCTAAATCTGTCTTTATACTTCAAAAAACTATCATTTAAATTGATTCATATTTTCAAGTTGATAACCATCCAAGTTTCTAAATCAATGTCTTTACACATTCAAAATGTTAAGTATATTTTGTAGATCGGCTTTTGAATTAGCATGAATAATATAATTATTGGCATATTGTAAATCTAAAAGCCAAAAAGATGAATTTTTCTTTTAATCAAATTCAAATATAAAAAATTTCTTCATCAACTAACTTTTTTTATAAAAGCTATTACAAAATAGAAGACCACTTTTAATATAAAGTTACTAAAAATCAATCTTTTTATTACTAAAAAGATAATTTGCCTATTTTATTGTTTTTGTATTTTTATTTATTATATTTTTTAAAAGTACACTGCTGTAACAGTGTTTTTTCACAACAATAATTTATTTTTACAATAGGATTGTATAGTTAGTTTTGTTGTCGTGATTAAAAAATTACTGCCACTTTTTTTTAGTTTCCTATTCAGAGTAATTGAAAGCAAATTACCACATTAAAATGGCCACCTAGCTTTCTTTTTCAAAACTACTTTAATGTTTTAAAAAAACATACAACAGATAATTAGCTTTTTCGCGTTGTTGGTCGTCAATATGAAAGTTTCTAAATGAAAATGAACCAAATAGATTAAAGATTGTTGCTTTCAACTTGGATTTTAAAAGATGTACAATTGTTTTTTAATTTTCGGCAATTATAAAACTAAACAAAAAAAATGTAAACAGATAACTAAAGCTCTGTCCAAAATAACAAAATATCTTTTCGAATTCAGACAAACAAGCAATTTTATTTAACATATCAAAGTAAAGTAATATATTTATAACTGATTTGTATATGCATAGAATAACAGACTATTTTTTCATTATATATAGAGGTATGTTTTGTAAACAATTTTTGTTTTTGTTCAAAAAAGTGTTATGGCAAAAATATTATCACAGAACAACAAATGATACATCGAGAAGTTATGGATTTTAACTTATCTTGATAAAATTTACAATAGCATAGAGAAAGCTAAATTATATTTAAAATACAAAAAGCACCACAAACTAAAGAATGTTTTTTTTTAAAGTAATATTTTAATTAAAATATATAAATATATTCATTTTTGAAGAGTTATTTAGTGATAGTAAAATAAAAATATTAATATTTTATAACAGTACTAACAGTATCATTATCATTTTCAGATATTGTCAGTCATCTGCAGGAGAAAGATTTTATTGAATTTAATCTAATTTTGCCGGTCCATTGCTTCTCATTTCCTCACCATTCCAGCAAACTTCATTACTTTTTTTACGTGACTGATATTCATTTAATGACTATAAAGTTACTTAAAAGACATAATATATAATGCTTATACATTTACAAAAAGTCATTTATGTAAAGTCTGTCATGGAAGTTATATTTGCCTTTCTCCATTTAGGTATAAAATAGAGTCTATTTAGCATAAACATCACTCAATTTTCTTTCTACTCATTTTTTTTTCCTGTTAAAATAATGTCTGCTTAGCCACTCTTCTCTAAAAGCAGACTTGCAAGCTGGTATAAATATATCAAACAAAATGTCACTTTTGGTCAAGGTAATATTTTGTAAATTCTATAATTCAATAGAAATTATTTATTGATTTGATTATCCACTGACAAGTGGGATTGATCAAGAAATTTCCCACTGCAATGAGTATAGCATGTAACATCAGCACCAAGAGAACTATCTCCAGCACAAAATAAATTCAACCAAATCCACATATAAATAAACACCTATACATTTAACTAAAGCCTAGCTCACTTTTGAGATTTAGAATCAAATGAACAATATAATGTCTGAATTATGCCTGGCTCACTTTTGAGACATGGAGAGTGACAAATTTAAAATTATGCCTCACTCATTTTTGAGACTTAGAGGCTAATAAATACAAATATAGACTTGTGCTGGGATCATGTTTAAGACTAAGGGACTGCTAACTATAAATATAAATTTGTTAGCAACAGTTCTGAGATAATGACTCTCCAAATTATCATGAAAACATGGCAGCATCAAATCAATGAGAAGTTCTCCATCCATTACCAATATCCCTATTTCCATAAATTGCTTTATACCTATTCTTTTTGTTTAATGGTGCAAGGGTCATGATTTATTTTCATAGTAGGTGATATGTTATTGGTGTTAATTTTTTTTTTTGTTAATATTAGTTCGATTTCCAACCTGATGATTAACTGCTCTTGTTCAACTGCCTGTTGACCTTTTATTTATCCACAATGGTTGTTCTTAAAGTCTTTTTTCATAGAATGTTATGATATATCTTTTATATTGAATTGCATTAATCTGGGGTTCAAATCCTTTTTTAATTGGCTGTCTCTATTGAAATTTAAATCCCAACTCTTAATCACTATCAATTGCAAATTTGCTGCTGTCTAAAGCATATAACAACTCAACCATCTGTACTGCAGTTTTTCAAACAGTGCCTATAAGCATTTACTTGTAATTTGGAATGTTATACCTCACTATGCATATAATCTTGCTTTCGGATAAGGGTTGAGCTGTCAAGCTCTTAATTTGACTACATGCCATAAAAGATGAAGTGAATATTTCTCCAGGTCTGAATTTCTCTTGGCTAATACAGTGTTACATTCCTTCTTGATAATCTGCACTCCAATAAGAATTTACCAAAACCTGTGTAAACTAGGGAAAATTTACAGGTTTACCAAATAATGAATCACACTATGCTTGAGATGCACTTTGGAGATGATTACAAGCAATCACAATTTTAGCCTCTTCAGACAATTTATTTAGACTAAAGTATCTTCGCAGGCTGTTAAAATACTCAATTAAAGCTTCTCCTGCATGTTCTGAAAAAACTCTAATTTTCAAGTATTGATTAACAATACTGCATCAACATCTTTGTGAGCATCCTTAGTAAAATTTTCATGATATTTTTATCAGTGATATTTAAATTATCTACAGCCAAGTCTACCTTAGAATATATATTTTTTCTTTTATATCCAACACTGTCATTACTATAGTCTCTATATTATCTTTTTTTATTTGGTTGTCACCTTTTATTTGCATATTTTCAATTGCTTGAGTCAGGTAGGTGATTTCTTCTGTTGCTTTTATCAACTCTTGCCTATTCTGTATTTTTACTTCTACTACTCTGCTTATTTTTATTAATCGAAAATAGAGACATTTTATTAAACTTATCTTCTAATTCTACAAAGTGACTTTCTAACCTACTTATTTCTTTACTTAGTTGTTCCATCTGTTTTTTATTTTTTCTTGTCTAATTATCAATTTGGCTTTCAATTTCTTCATTTTGTTCTTCCATTTAGTGTTTATTTCTTTAGTTTGTGTTTTAAAGTCTTCCAATTGGCCTTTCAGTTTTTCAATTTGGGTTTTACAATTTTCACTTTGTTTTTCAATTTTATCTTTCAATTCTGTGACCATGTTCATAATCATGTTCATAAACTCACTACTGTGGGTTTTAGTTTCACTTCTCTCAGCTTCCGTCTTCACCTTAGTGCTTGTAATCATAGATATATTTATTAAAATTAGCTGCTAAGTTTATTACAAGAATTAAAAGATATATATGTAAAACCTTAATTTTATTGCTTCTTCCTTCCTTATTTGACAATTAGAATGCCCACCCTTCTTTTCATCATGTAGCCTCTCTCTGTCACTGCACTATTTGCCTATTATTATCTCTGCCAACCTGTTTTTGCCACTATCAATATTTAAAGACAAAATTATTTATTGTTTTTTTTTTCAACAAAATATAAATTCTCATTTTTCTTATGTGACCAAGTATTAAGCCAATAAACATCATCTGATCACCATTTCTTATGCTTGCTTGTAGCTGAAACTAGTCTGGGGATATTGGATGAGTAGGCACTAGATGGGGATTTTATTCCCAAGCTTTCTGGCATCCACTGATTACTCTGGCTTGCACTGAGTGGCAATACATATGGAGAGTTTTGCCTGCTTGATTAAGTATTACTTATATTTCAATTGGCTGACATCTTTTTTTTTCTGAATGCTAATCAAAAAAAGTAAAACTAAATTTAGGTTCAATTCCTACTTGTTTGATCAAGATTATACCATAAAATGTAAAATATTAATTAATTATTTATGAATACCAAATGGGTGACTGCATTCATAGTGGAGTGATTATACAATTCTTATTTTAAATAATTAATTTATAATAGTCATTGATAATGACTAGACTGAACCTATCTAAAGGACAAGCCTTTATGCTGATCCACTCGTGTTTCCTGATTGTTATCCTTTCCACATTAATAATATTATTATAAGACAAAGTAAAATAGTCTAATTGGAATTTGGATGTGAAATAAATGAGCAACAAAATTATTAATAATAGCACTAATTTTAATTAACAAATAAAATAATTTATATTTATGTCAGTTTGCATGACAGAAATCTTTTTATTTATAACAATTCATAAAAATTTTATGCACATTTTTTTAAGTTATCTATTTTATATCCAGTTGAACTCTGTTTTCTTTCACATTGAAAAAATTTTGAGTTGAGATAGCTGTATGGCGATAAGGATCCTCATTTAATATTTTCAATTTATTTGTGGTTTATTTCCATTAAGTTCATTTTCTTCCGATTGAGGGTATTGAATCTACATAAGCTATTAATCCATTTATGGTAAAGTATTTTTGTTTGATAAATAATTAACTGGGTGGAAGATTTTCTTGTGTGATCAAATATCAAATGTACATTTTAGCATCCACAATCAGTTATTAGGTTGGGAGAATCATTGTTGATTACTAAAGCATTTTTTATTTATATCTCTATAATAAGCTACGACAGAGAAACTTCAGAGGGAGCACACTGAAATCTTATACCTGTAACTGCATTATATTCACATAAACAAACATTAAAATTTTCTTGGCTTCTATTATACAAGTAGTACACAAAAGAAGAAATGAACTTTTCCCTTTCTTTTGCTAGAAATGTAGACAATTTAAGAGTTTTTGCCTCCATTTTGCAATAGGTTTCCATGGAAACTTGGTATTTTCAATAGTCAATTATATTTTATAATAAAGTATTTCAATATATTTTTAATTTCTTACAATTATTATTTTTTTTAACTTCTTAATAATTTATTTTACACATATGACTTACAAAAATTTAAAAGACATAATAAAAAATGCATATACATTTACAATAAGTCATGTATTATATAGGGTATATGAACACAGACTTTCACATGCCCCACCACTCTCCACACTATCTCATAACCCTGATACACTTGAACACATATATGTTGAAAAGATAAATAATCACCAATATACGTATTTCATGATAAACCAGCAATCATCAGTTGGTCCAGATTACCATCTCTACACATATATGCTATAAGTGCTCAGATATATATTAAGATAACCAAACCTCATACTTTAATGGACAGGCTTCAATCTACTCCACCCTCCAACTCTTCAACTGTCCATCCAATTGAAAATCTGATGATGGAATGCTCAAAGGCCACCCTGAGGCTGAGATTCTTGTCACACACATGTTGACCTAAGGTCAATCTGACCCATCATGTACAGGACATAATCCATTTAATACATATACAAGGGATGGGCAGACACCTCTATTATGTAATAACTGAAGCACACAGGCTTATTATATACCTATGTCTATAAATGTAATATATAGGGTATATGAGCACAGACTTTCACAAGACCCACCACTCTCCACACTATCTCATAACACTGATACTCTTGAATACATATATGTTGAAAAGTTAAATAATCACCAATATACATATTTCATGCTAACCCAGCAAAGACATGTATGTAAACTCTGTCATGGAGGTTACAATATATATTGAAATGATTCACCAAGTCCCAAAATATACATATATAAGTTTGCAAATATCAGTCAATTAAATAAAGGATTAAATTGTAATTAATTTGTATTTTTATTAAACTTCTATATTAGTGAGTATGATATAATGTATTAACACACACATGTAAATCTGTAACATTCTGTAATCCATGTTAATGTTATAACTTTCGTTTTTTTTTTACATTTCAGACAATGCTCAGTGTTTTTTTTTTTTTTTTTGCATTAATTAAAAGGATAAGCAATTTTCTTGTATTGTCAAAATAAAATTCCACAAAGAAATTAGTGTGGAATGTAATTAATGATTAGAAATACTGGCTTATCTGGAATTATCTGATTAATGCCTGGTTCTAGCGGTTTCTCAGAATAACAAAGAGACTGTAGCCATATAAAAAACACCAAATTTCCTTATAAATTTACTTAGTGACTTATTTACTAACTTATGAGGATAGTCTTTCATGATATTGTATGCTTCCAATTACCTTATTATGCATCAATATTGAATTCAGTCAAAGTAAGATTCTGCAGTAGTTCTCTGCCATAGCTGTTAGTATGTGTGGCTACGGTATTTGCCCAATAATGAATTCTTATCTTCTATTCATCAGCATGATATAAGCTGCTAGCAAGACCAACCTTCTGATATTGCCAATCAAAAACCTTCCCACTGAAACATCACTCTTACACTAATTGAAAATAGAAATAAACAGCATGAATCTTCAAATAAACACATGTGCTCATTCAACTAGACCATTAAATACAAAACTCTGAAGTACAAAAGATTTACAGTAGTATATGAGAACTTGAATCATATTCAGTCAACCAGGCATTATTCAATTTTATATTTAGAGATGTGTGTGCTTATTGTAAAAATAATTATGCTAGATTTAAGTATTAGATGACTTTATGATATTGATATAATTTAATATTAGTATAATATTTTATATGTGTACGATTAATTTCCTTATATGGATGAGTTAAGTTTTTTTTTAATCATATCTCAATAGTATAAATATATGAATCTTTCATTGAGTTGACAATTGAATATTATTGATTTAAAACAAGTTTACGATCATTAGTATAAGATTTATTGAATTTCAGATTTTCATTGTTGCAAGTATTATAATTCATTATAGACAATTTTCTTCTCTGGTTATCAAGATTTTTAGAAAGTAAATTATTTTTTTTAGATAATACTCATTTATAAATACCCTTTAAATACAAAAAAAAAAAAAACTTGAATTACTTTATTTATTTGTATATGCAGTAGGCATTAATTCTCTTAAAGTATATGAAACTTAGTACATATTATTCTGCTAAATAATATAATAAATACACATCATTATCAACATATATGTATGGGGTGTGATTGCTGTAAAAGATTTATTCTTTAGTAGTATCATGGGTGGTTAGAGCCTTCTTTACACCTAACGTTTGGTAGTCATGCTTCTGTCCAAATCACTATATATATATATATTATTTAATTTGGGTGTTTTTTATAATGGTTTTGGTTAACTTAGCTTTGGTGAGCTTTGGTACAGCTTCCAGGGCATTTTATTTCATTACCACTATGCATAATATATTTTATTCGATTACCTTCAGAGCCTCTTTCAGTAAAATCTCTGGCAAGCTCTTCATTAGATATTAGCCTATATTTGAAACACCAGAAGTATGGTCTGAATTATTATTGATGAAATGAGCTTAGGAATAGAGTCTTTAGCCTTTCTTCTGTTTATAATTTTTACGAAGCTTGGAATGTTTTGTGATATTGTTTTATACGTGCATATCTAAGTTAAGATTTAAGTGATGATACAATATCTAAATACTTTAAGATTATTAAAGAATGATTGGTTAAAGTAATTACACATATTTTATAAAAGAATTATTTAGTGTCAAAAGAGTATTGCCATTTTTTAATTTAAAAATGAACAAGAATAAACTATCTTGATATTAGTAGTTTAATTGAAACCATCCATAATTGAAATTAATTTTTTTTAAAATTTACATATTTTACTTTATATTTTCATTTAGTACTTAATAAATGTTGTGGTTGTTTAAATTTGCCTAGAATTTATCTGCTGTTGTCTGTCTCTCAACTGTTTATTAAATAAGAATCTCTTTCTCTAACCTGAACTAGCCTAATGATTAATTAAGTGATAAAAGTACATCAGGATAGTCAGCATTAACATTATCCCAGCATGAAAATAAATTATCCAGGTTATATGAAAGCCTGGTGGCATCCTCTGATGTTAGATATATTGATGGCTGTCCTGTATATAAGGGAGTTATATAAATGGCCCCTACAATGGATGGTTTGAGTATAAACCCAATAATGAGATTTTTAAAGAATTGATAAAATATATTAGTAAGTAGGTTGGCAAAAATTTTGCATTAGAAAGAAAATAAAAGGTCAGTAAGTATTATTATAGGGATATGTGTGGAAATGGAGAATGGCTTGAAGTAGGAGTTTGACATTTAATGATTTTGTTAAAAGTAATAGTATATAAATAAAATAACATTTCTGAGTATAAGAAAGAATGTTTTAAATACTAATTAATTATTGAACAAAATTAGAGTTGATTTAAGAAAATAGGAACATTTATTTTTTTTTAAATGGATGTTTGTTTTGCTGTTGTTATTTTTTTAATATGGAAATATAAAGTAAAATGATCAGATGATACCTGGGAAGACAGGATTGGAAGAAGGTAGTCCCATTACTTTTAAAAACCTTGAAGTGGTTGGAAAAGTGAACAATTCCATTGAGAACAAAACAAATGAGGTTGAATTGAAAACATTATTGTGTTTTTTATTTTGGACTCTAAACTAAAAGGTGGCTGCTGGATAGTTGTTTTAGGTCCTAAGATTGAGGTGCAGTGCTGTCAGATCTAGGCTGCTCATTGATGAAAACCACAAGTTAGAAAAACAGTCTGGGAATATTGGATGAGTAGGCACTAGATAGGGATTTTATGCACAAAAACCTTCTTGCATACATTGATTACTCTCGCTTGCACTGAGTGCCACTACTGTTGGAAAGTTTTGTCTCTGTGCCATTGCAGTTCATTTAGTTGTTGTATCACTTTTAATTCTTTGCCTTATTAATCTTTCTACTTTCAAAAATACTTCTGATGTTTGCAAACAATTGTCCTAAACAGCTTACAAATATTATATATTTCAATATATTTTTCAAAAAGTTAAAACTTTAAATCTCCTCATCAGGTAAATGGGGATTTTTCACACATGTGCACCATTAAGCTATAAATTCAAAGCTGTTTATATTAATTTCTTTTATATTATTTTAATATTATTGTGCTTTGTTTTATTTATTTTTTTCAAGTGTTTTAAAATAATAATCCTTATATGAATATTGGGCAACAACAAACTATGATTAAGCTGATGAAGTTGATCATAGTCACATCAAAGGCAAAATATTTCTTCAAATTATATTAGAGAAAAAAATCCTAAACATTTTCAGTAAATATATTAAGTCATAAATGGTATAAATGCTATTCACTCAATCATCAGACATTCTTCTTAAGCATATAGTAAAGCTAATTATTAGGAAAGTAAACATTATGCACAAAGATTGCTAGTAAAAGAGTCATTCTAATCAATGTTAATGAATTTGTTATTCATCATGTAATAGTTTTTGTTTTTTTTACTAAGCATTAAATAATATATTTATTTGCGCTCAATATATCTAAAAAAAATTCAAATTTTAATCTGGCCTGATTCAAACCAGCTCACTGAAAATTGCAGGCAAATTGGTTGTCTGCATTAATTCATAGGGCTCATATTAATGTGTGTGTGTATACATATATAGGCATGAATAATAATTATAGGCAATGCACCAAAATATCAAAATAAATAAATAATAGATAAGCTTGGTAGCTTAATATAGATTTTTAAATATAATTTCAAGAATTACACAAAAAAAATCCAAGTCAGATGTCACATGGCCTAATTTAATAAAGCTTGTATTTACAAATGTTACATATAGATCTTGCAAAATAAGCTCTTAACAAGCTTGGAGAATACCCCCAACCCCAGACCGGTTTCTGCTACTTATCAGTGAGGTGCTAGGATATTCAAGTGTTAGATTAAAAATACCAGAACAAGTCCAGCACTTTATCTAATGTATAACTATTAAGTAGAAAATCTGAAATTTTTAGACATCCATATGTCTTCCAATCCAGCTATCTCACTTAAATAGCCATATGGGACTGAACTAAGTTCAGATACACCATATATTAATAGCTTTAGCAATATAAAATTGCCAAAGCCTTAATAGAAAAAAATAAAATTACAAAAAAATCAAGTCAAATGTCACATGACCTAATTTAATAAGCTTGTATTAACAAATGTTATACATAGAGCTTACAAAATAAGCTTTTAACAATCTTTGAGAATATCCCCAATCCCAGACTGTTTTCTTGAATATCCTAGCACCTCACTGATGATGTCAGTAGCAGAAACCAGTCTAGAGTTGGGGATATTCTCAAGCTTGTTAAGAGTTATTTTGTGAGCTCTATATATAACATTTGTAAAAAATACAAGCTTATTAAATTACGTCAAGTCACATCTGACTTGATTTTTTTTGTAATTTTATTTTTTGCTATTAAGGCTTTGGTGATTTTATATTGCTAAAGCTATTAATATATGGCATATCTGAACTTAGTTCAGTCCCATGTGGATATTTAAGTTAAATAATTGCATTGGAAGACATATGGATGTCTGAAAATTTCAGATTTTTTACTTAATAGTTATATATTAGATAAAGTTCTGGGCTTGTCCTGGTATTTTTAATCTAATGCTTGAATATCCTAGCACCTCACTGACAATGCCAGTAGCAAAAACCGGTCTGGGGTTGGGGATATTCTCAAAGCTTGTTAAGAGCTTATTTTGTGAGCTCTATATATAACATTAATAAAAATTCAAGAATTATAATCTCAAAACTAGATGAGCAGTAAGAAGAAAACTTACCTAAAGAGAATTGACTTTAAACATAAGGTCCACTATCCTTATCCAAAAGAAAATCAAATTTGAAATAATACAGCTGATTTAAAAATAAAAGATTGTTATATTATTTTTAAAAAGATTGCCATATTATATATATTATTGGAAAGATATTTGACTTACAGTAAACTAAATATAAACTACTGTATAGAGAGTTTTGCCTAAATATAAACATGATAATAAATATACAAAAAGTAAAATAAATATCCTTTGCAGATTTTTCCTCTGTTTCCACAAAACAATTTTGTTAAATACTGGGTAGTAATAGTTAAAAAAAAAAAATTCCCCTCATTTTGTTCTCTATTTAAGAATAGCAAGATATCCACTTAGATGCTTAACTAGTTTGGCAGTTTGAAGGAAAAATCTTGAGTTTGTAATACAAAAAAAATCAAGAATGTCCTTGATTTAAACAAGGGTTTTGAATCATGGAAAGTGGTTGCACTAACCACTTTATGAAACACTTTTAGGACATTAAGTATAAATAGAAAATTTTTATTATAATATCTGGTTTTTGATGTATACTTTACAAATTGTTATGAAAAAGCAAAATGACTATTAAAACTAACTGTCCAGATGTGTATAGGGATTAGCAGATATAGTATGTTTCCAAATAAATATGAAATCCATTAAATCTCAAATAGTCTAACTTTTATAGAAAAGTCCATTTTTTCACTTGTATGAGTATTAAAATGACTAAGAAATGGACTGTGCCATGAAAGTTAAGCCATATATAAATAAGACTGTTTTCATCTGGAATGTAATGGATTTCACTCATATTTGACTTTAAATGTGTTTTTTTTTACATATGCAATAAAAATGAGTAAGAAATGAATTCTCCCATGGAAATTAGACTAGGTTACATATAAATGAGGCTGTGTTTATACCTGGGATATAATGGATCTGCTAATGCCTGTAAAAAACTGGCACCACTAGCGCAAATGGTAATTGCATTGGCATCGTACTGTAGAATATGTAGAGGTACTAAAACGTATTAATATTTGACTGATTGGTCAAAATCAGAAATTATTTATAATGTTTAGAAAATGCATTGGTTAATTGCATTATATATATATATATATATATATATATATATATAATTAACCAATCTTTTACTATCACACTATATATATATATATATATATATATATATAGTAGTGTGACTTTAAAATTGAAATGCTAGATTAAATTGTGTTAAGAAGAATTAAGCAATTGTAAATCATTACTGACAATGCTCAAGTTTTGCCTTAATTATAGAACTTTATCTAATTTCAAGCAGGAGATATTATTATATTTATTTCTAAAAACATCAAAATATCAAATAATCACCATTTCATATGCTTACACATTCTGTTATTAAGAGTACCAAATTCTCCATACAATAGTGACACCAAGTCCAAGCTCTTATAATCAATGGATGCAGGAAGGTTTGGGCATAAAATCCCTATCTAATCCTACTCATCCAACATCTCAGACTAGATTCTAGTTTGTAGCTTTCATCAGTGAAGAACTGTGAATTTGAGAGCACTGTGCCTAGATCCTGGGATCTAATGCAACCCTCCAGCAGCCATCTTTTACCTATTTGATTAACTATAAAGCTAGGAGCCCAAACTAAAAGTGCCTTTTTAACTTTGGTTTTTCAAAACTACAATCACCATTATCCTATAGGATTCTGGAGGGTTTCATTAGGTCCTAAGATCTTGGTGCAGTGCTCTCAAATCCAAGGCTTCTCACTAATGAAAGCTACAAGCTAGGAACTAGTCTGGGGATGTTGAATAAATAGGCAGTACATAAAGATTTTTTGCACAAACTTTCCTGCATCCATTGATTACAAAATCTTGCATTTGGTGATACTACTTTATGGAGAGTTTGGTACTCTTATTAATAAATGTGTTAGCATATGAAATGGTGATCATGTGATATTTTGATGGTTTTATACCTATCATGCCCATAGGATAATGGTGACTGGTTTTTAAAAACTGAAAACAACAAAATGTATTGATGCTGAACTGAGTTCAGATTTGTATACAAGTGAATGAGCTTGGGTTGGAAGCATTAGAGTGTTTTCATTTTGGGCTCTTGGCTTTATAGATAACCAAATAGGTAAAAGGTAGCTGCTGAAGGGTTGCATTAGATCCTAAGATTTAGATGCAGGGCTTTCAAATCCAAGGCTCCTCACTGGTAAAAGCCACAAGCTAGAAACTAGTCTGGGAATGTTGGAGAAGTAGTCACTAGATAGGGATTTTATGCACAAACCTTCCTGTTTTCATTGATTATGAAAGCTTGCATTTGGTGAAACTACTGTATGGAGAATTTGGTACTCTTATGTTTGCTTCTAATTATGCATTCAGCTCAATAATATGTATACATATATCTATATTTTATTTAGCTGTTATCACAAAGCTTACATAATTGCCATCTTTCTTATTTATGCTTCCATTCAATACATTATCTTTGTCGAAGAGAACATGCTATATCACATTAAAATGAGTTTAATTTAAATTAAATGTATTCTCATATTTTTTCTAATATTATTGACTTCTATTTATGTAATATTTTGGTAACTAAAAAAAGTTATAATTTAACTGCAATTTAAACTTAAATATTACCACTTTTATTTTTACATTTGATTTTTCGTAGTAAAGACCTCCTATCAATTTAGAAATAATATAATGTGTGAATCGTTTCATTTTCTGCAGTTTAGCTAGTGTACAGATAGAACTGACTTCTTTTGTAAATCACTGAAGCTTGGCTTGGCGAAGCTGATTTTCGCTACAACCTTAAAAGTGTCTTTTTTGTTTAAACATATTCATTGTATAGATTTATTTCAAATCGAGGATGCATATAATCTCAATTTCTTTTAAATCTTCTAGATAATACTTGAATAATTTTTGGTACAAAATTGTTAATAGCTAAATCGAGCTGTTATTATTAAGTCTTATTTGCTATGTCTTTCATATTATAGAAATACAAGAATATTATTCAAGTTATTCGAAATATTTACCTTCTTTCTTATAACTTTATTCAATTTTTCCTTATCTGCTTAAATTGCTTTATTACTCCAAAATCTTCTAATGATTTTTCTTTTTTCTAATTCACGTATTTATATAAATTTTGAGTTGTTTTATTTTTGATAACTAATAGAGTAAATTTAATAGCGTTGTAATCAAATCCTTTAATTTATATGTGTATAATAGATACCAATTTTTTGAATAATATATATTTTTGTGCTAGTGTTGATTCCTTTTAATCTGTCAGTGAGTTGTTTTTCACCTGAAAAAACACATTTCAAATTTAATAAAACATTAAATTTATATGTTGCCTTTAAAATGCAAAAAGTATCTTAGTATATACATGTATATATAGGCAAATATTGTTTTCCAGATCCTTATGGTTCAGCAACTTCTACCACCCCTAAACAAAATTAATTTTGCATGGGTAGAACTTTCTTAGAAATGTTTTTTTTTTTTTTAAATTAATCTTTCATTTGCACACATGTTAAATCATAATAATAAATATGGATAAATGCGGAGATTTTTTTAAAAAAACAACAACACACAAACATACAGCGCCATATTTACATTCTTTTAATAAATTAAATTTTGTCTCTACCAAGACTGATTTGTCTCTAAATCAAAGGATATAAAGTTTGCAACAATTTAAGACAGAGAAGATTTATAATAGAGAGGGTAGATAGGAAATATATTGTTAAATTATTCTTAATCTCATAGAATTACTAATCTGGGAAGATTTGTTAATTAAAAATATTGGATTAACAGTATTTTATTGTATGTATAACTGAATAATAGTTATATTTACACACTATTAATAATAATATTTATATATTTTATGACAAATGCTAAAGTCAGACTAAGATATCTATAGTTGGTATATAGTGGAATAATCTTTAGATGTGAAGTTTAACTGCAAATAAACAATTGGCAGTACCTAACCAAATTTATCTCTTTCTAGCCTTGCAGGATATCATATTTGCTAATCAGAGTTAAAAATTATTTCCGATACAGTTTTTTTCTCTTTATTAGGTCCTTCAGTTACTTAATTGACATAATGAATTTGTCCAATTTGTAAAATAGTCTTATCTTAAAGATTTGGATCTGATAAACAAGGAAGTAATCAGCTATTAGTTTAATATAATGACTAATAATAAAAGATAATTACCATAAACTTCTATTTTTTTGACTCTGTGACTACAAAATATAAGAATTATTCTCTGTTTTTTTCTATCCACAGGAGGTAGTGGTAATGTTCAAACACAGTCCGTATAAGATATAAAAAATAAGTAACTAAGATACATGATAATAAGGGCATAAAACTTTGCACATTAGAGGAGAAATATTTTCTATTGATTTTATTTTTTTGTAATAAATAAATTCATAAATGTTGTGAGAGATTATCTTATTGTTAATATTTTTAAGTTTAATAAAAACTTAAAATATAATAAATGATTTGACTGAATTATTATACAACAATTGGTATAAAGCACCTCTTATACTATCAGTCATCTTCTGAGTTAAGGGTGGCAATGGAACTGTATGTGTGTGCATGCAACTGCACTTCCATATTTTATTTATATGCACAGAAATTCTGAGAATAATTCTTTTCCAATCTTTTCTTTATTTTTATTTTTTGTGCATGCAAGAATATGCAAGTAAAGTAATATTAAAAGAATTGGATTTGAATCTAGCAATCCATTTTTCTCACAGCAACGGGTTTATATTCTAGCAATAAATCCCTTATTTCTTCATCTAAAATCATACACCAGGCAAAAGCTTTGAAAAATTTTCAGATCACATATTCTCATAAAGATTTACTTTGGTCTAATATATTTCAGTTAATCCAAACTTGTTATACAGTGAAGCAATGATACATGCTGTGTTAATATACACTACTTTAATTATATGATAGTTAGATCCTGATATAAGTGCTTGATGCCATTTTGAATTTTAAAATCCATCCAAAACCACTGCTGACACATCTAAGAAATAAATGATGTGTCAGTGGTGTTTTTGGGTGGATTTTAAAATTCAAAATAGCATCAAGCATGTACTGTATCAGCCCTGAATTTATACTATGAATTATACTATATGCCAAAAGATTTTAATTTATAAAATATGAAATATGGCATATTATTTTTTAAAAATAATAGGATTTTAGTTTTTTCTTACCAGAAATTTTTGATTCACTACTGTTGATCACTTGAAATCTATATGAAATTTGGATTTTGATATTTAAATACTCAGTAGAAACTTGGCATTTTGATTTTGTATTAAATGTTGAATATTGATCGAAATTAGGATTTTGCTTTTTAAATACTCAATGACAATTGCAAACTCGGCATTTTGATTTTTTTATTAAATGTTAAATATTGCTCAAAATTAGGATTTTGATTTTTAAATACTTGATGACAATTGCAAACTTGGATTTTGATTTTTTACTTAATGATGAAATTTGAGATTTTGTAAATGCCATTTTTTTTATACCATGTGTTGGTAATTGATGTCATTTATTGCTTGGATGTAATTTAAAATTCAAAATGGCATCGAATGTGTACTATATTGGTATCCAATTTTCTTTACATTTCTCCCCCACCAAAGTTTAATATAGTACAACATTTTATTTAATAAATGTTTTTAAGTTATAATTTAATTAATAAAATTTGTACTTTCCTTAATAAGCAGTTGAACAAAATATTGAAAAGAGAAAATTAAATTCATGCTATATTGTTTGCATTTCTGAAATGGATAAAATTATAATCATGTTAAAGGATATTTTTTTGATAAAGCATTGAATCTAAAAATACATGTGAAGTAGTAAAATATTTCTAATAAACATTATTGTATTGCATCAGAATGTTTAAAGTCTCTAATGAAATAAAATATTTTATATTAGTGATTTGAAACATGATATAGCAGATAGGCAGACTAAAATAGTAGGGGTAATAGATGGTAATGTTTGTAGAAAAAAAATTAGTAAGAGTTAAAGAGTTGCAGTGCATTGTTAGTGAAATAAAATGGACATTCATTATTAAATGAAAATAAATGGAATTCTTTAAGTATGTGTATACAAATTCACATATTAAAAAATATTATGTTTAACAAATATGTGTAAAATATATATATCAAATAAGTCTAATTTGATAATTTAAATTTTATTTTTTTTAGACTTTAATTAAATAAAAATGAATGCTTACAATTTAATTAAAAATTAGTAGGCAAATTATATAAATAAATAAAAACATAAAGAATTTTTTTACTTTAAACAAATTATTATTAGGCTAAATAAAGATTACATTTTATAACAGGACAATAATAATGAAAGAAAACTGTTATATAATTGGTTGTTAAAAGAGACTGGTATTAGTCCATACTGTTCAATAGAGATGATTGTTGTGATAGTTTTGATATGTTAAGTTCTTAGGAAACTGGAATAGCTTCCAAGTCTCCTCAAAAATGAATTTTGAAGATTTATCTATTAATTATATATAATAACAACATCTCCAAGTTTTGATTAATAAGATAAAAGAGATTAGAGGTTTGGAAATTTTATTAACTTATGAAACTAATTAATGAAAATATAATAATGACTTTTGATTGGTCAAGATTCTAAACAATGAAAAGAAAAAATATTTCTAGTTCATATCTTTGCTAACCAGGAGAAAGACTATTAATAATAAAAAAAGTTGTGGCTGAATTGGAAAATCACTAAGGATCACACACATCTAGTCTTCAAGAACTTCTAAAAGTTGTACTATAACTGCTCCTGTTCAAGTTTACCATTTAAAGAAAACAAAAGCTTGAATTTTAATTTTTGGAAGAAAACATAGCAAAGTTCTAATCACTGATTCTTGAAATTTACCATTAATTACAGGGTATAACTCATCCGAGTTTCCCATGCAAAGAAGAAAAAAAACAATAACTACAAAATTTGCATATTTTGAACTATAATTTGACAAAGAGCTCTTACATTAAAACATATATTGCTACTTAATTGTTCAGCAATGACTATGTGTATTTATCTTTTTATGCGATTTGGAACTTTTAAAGAGACTTAAACTTTGTATAAAAAAAATATCTATATACTTTTATTCATATATATGTTAATTCAGGAGACTGATTGTATTTATTGTTAATAGCATTACCAATTATGGAGTACTAAGTTTGTATTATAGATTGTAAATTCAATAATAGCTTCCATTCCCTATAACTTTAAAAATCTTAATTCGTTTGTTGTATAAAATGTTAGAGATTATTAAGATGACAATTATTGAAATTACAACTGGAATTATCTCTTAGTTTTTTGTTGTTGTTTTTTTTTTTAAAAAAAAAGAGTCAAATTTTATTTCCTAAATAGGTAATATTTAAATTAATCAGGGTAACTTAAATTTTGGGAATTTTTAAACTGCTTAAAGTAAAGTAAAGGAGAGATTTAAATGCTAAATTATTAATATATGTGCATGCAGATGGGTGTATATTTATTGGAGTGATATACAGTTATCCAAGCTTTCAATACTTGAATTAAGTAATTAATATTGGTATTTAGGATTGTGTAAAAGGAAAAGCAATAGCAGTATTGATAATTAAAAGGAAAAGATGCACTCTTGGATTAATTTCACTATTTAATTATAAACCTTTAGTTCTATTATTGTAATTTTGTCAGCTTATTATAGATTTAGTTAGGTGACCAGATGCCATTAGTGATGATTGATTAGGCCTTCTAATGAAGAGTTCAAGGCTTTGAGTTAGACCCAGGTTATTTATTTTGTCTATGTAAATAAGAGGTAAGAACTTTACAAATTGAAAAGGGTTTATATGATATTGTGTTCTCAAATAATGCTTTATTTAGGTTAACAGCTAATTGAGGAATTATGAGTTCCAGTTTGCTCAATCAAACTGATGGCATCCAGCATATATATGATACAGGGAGTGCAATAAACCATCATATACAATACTATAAATAAAATTGGAACTCAACTAAGACTTGATATAAATCATCTACTTGAAATAAGGAAGGATTAGTAAATAGATTATATGTTAGTTGATAAAGTTTTCTTAAACCACAGAAAAAAAATCATAATCAAGGTGATGGAGATCAAACAGAATAATTAATGATACTGTTATTCTAATAATTTAGAATATTTAAGAGGTAAATAAAATAGTTGACTAACAAGGAGATTGAAAGAGTGGAGAGGAACATAGGAGCACTGGATGGAGTTTTATGAAGGTTGAGATGAGTATGATTTTATTAATGATATTAAGGATATATATTAGTTATCATGTTGAAGATATAATAATAAAAAGTAATAAATAAATAATAAAAATGACAGAACAAGAGAAGATGGATTACAGGTAGTAAAGCTGAACACATTCACTCTAATGAATTTTATAGAGCAGCAAATAATCTAGTACAGGAAATGGTAATGTCTATAACCAAACTACCATGATGGGAAACTAGATAGGATTTTGTCAGAATGTGCCTCCTAGTGAGGATCCCTGAACTCTGGTAGGAATACTATATTGGATTTTAACATTATTATATATGGTATTAGTAAACAATTTTTGAAGGTGATCTAGACACATCAAATTATTGTAGACGGGAATACCCATTGGTATCAATAAAAATTGTAGGATTTTAAACCCAGGCTCTTATTGACAGAGGAACTCAACTATCATTAATATCTAATTAGGATTTTCAAAATATAAAAGATAGTAAGGCAAATTTTCAAGTATTGCCTTTAAAGAAGACTCAAGTTACACTTGCATAGAGAATGCAAGCCAGAATAGAGTCTAACAAGTCTGTGCAAATTTACCAATAGGATCACAATTAATACAATATGTTTTTCTTATCATGCCTATTTTAATTCAAGGAGTTAATATTATATTCCTATTTCATGTACCATAACCAATGTTTAGTAGATTATCATAAGGGTATATTTATCTGTAATGAAGAAAAGATATACTTTAGTGATACAAAGAACCAGGTATCTTTAAGTGTCAGTTGCATTCAGGTAAGTACACATGTGTAAGATGTTAAAGAAAACGTTCAAAAATCTAATTTACTTTCAGAAATACAGAAAAAACAATTTTGTTATAAACATCATGCACCATCATTGATTAAAACCAAGTTAACAATCATCACTGAAAATATTAATAGAAATGAAAATTTCCAAAGAGTATGTAATAGATTTAACAGACGAAATGAAAAAATAAAAAGATGTTCACAGAAGTCACATCCCTTTTATATTGTGAATCAATCAGAAAATTATCAATATAAATTTTCCTCAGGTTATAATGAACCACTTAATTATAAGGCAATATAGAGAAAATAGAAATAGCATTAAAGGGTCCTACAATACCAGAAGACTCAAATCTTATAAGAAAGTAAATAATATGACAATTATGGTAAGGACATAAGTAATAGAGATAAAAATAATAATAAATAAAATTGTATAGATAAGCAAAGGAAGTGATTAGAGAATTATTGTTGTTTTTTGCAGATGAAGTGGGGAAGTATGAAATAAAATATTTCATGATAGCAATTTGAGACCTGATGTAGCAGATAGGAAGGCTAGAATAATGAGTATCAGATGGTAAAAAATAGTAGAATTAAAAAGTTGCAGTGCATTGTTAGTGAAATAAAACAAATATTCATTATTATATGAAAATAAATGTAATTCTTTAAATATATTTGTGTGTGTACATAGAATTCACATATTAAAAATATTGTGTTTAACAATGTGTGTAATATATATATATATCAAATAACTCTAATTTGATAATTTAAATTTTCTTTTTTTAGGCTTTAATTAAATAAAAACAAATGCTTACAATTTAATTAAAACTTAATAGACAATTTGTATAAATTATAAAAAAGACAAATAAATTTTTATCTATTAATTATATGTAACAATAATGTCTACAGGTTTTGATTTAAAAAAAGTGATTACAAGTTTGGATTTTTTATTATCTTATGAAACTAATTAATGAGGTTATAATGCAGATGTTTATTTTAATTGGTCAGGATTCTATAGAATCAAAAGAAAAAATATTTCTAGCTCATTCTTTTGCTAACTTAGTAGAAGCACTGATAATGAAAAAAATGAAGTTGTGGCTAAACTGGAAAACAAAATGCCTTTTTTTCATTTTACAAAAAAATGATTAACCTAAGAATGTCTACATAAATCACTAATGATCATACTCATCTAGTCTTCAAGAACTTCTAAAGATGTATTATAACTGCTCCTGTTCAAATTTACCATTTAAAAAAAAAAAAAGCCTGAATTTTCATTTTTGGAAGAAAATGTGGCAAAGTTTTAATCATGACTCAGAATTTTTCATTAACTTCAAAATATAACTCATCTGAGTTTCCCAGAAAAAAGAAGAAAAAAGATAATTATAACTATAAAATATGTATATTTTGAACTGCTCTTACATTAAAACACATGTTACTCTAAATAGTCAAAGTAAGAGTCATAGATCACATGACCATATCTCTTAAGCTTGTAAGTTATAAACAGTGAGGATTGCCAATTCCTCTACAAGCTTTATGATAAATGCTTAACCAGAGCCAGCACTTAAAATATCTCTGTCAGGAACCCCTTCCCAAACCCCTGACCATGGTTTCATGCTTTGGCACTCCTCAGAGAGGTGTCAGGGTAGGTTCAGACATTAGATCTAATAATACCAACCCAAAGCCAAGCACTTATCTAAAAGTTATCTATTGAGTGGAAAATCTGAAATTTTCAGACATCTACATGTCTTCAAACCCAGCTATCCAACTCAACTAGCTATATGGGGCTGATAGATCTTCAACCATACCATATATACATCTTACTACTTCATTATTCAGAAAGGATTGTAAGTATGTGCATTTTTTTATGTGTTTGAAATTTTTAAAAAGAAAGATGTAAACTTTATATAAAAGTCTTGCATTGGTGGTCGAGAGGTCAGCGCGACTGCCTTACAAGCAGTTGTCCGGGTTGCGGGTTCGCGTCTCGGCCGATGCTATGACCCCTGGGGAAAAAAAACAACTTTATATAAAAGAATATGTATACTTTTATTCACATATATGTTAATTCAAAAGACCGATTGTATTTATTGTATTATGGAGTTCTAAATATGTGTATTATAGATTGTAAATTCAATAACGATTTCCATTCCCGGTGTATAATTATAACTTTAAAAATCTTAATTTGTTTGTTGTATAAAATGTTAGAGATTATCAAGGTGGCGATTATTGAAATTACAGCTGGAATTATATCTTAGTTGTTGTTGTTTTTTTTTAAAAAAAAAGAGAGAGAAATTTTATTTTCTAAATAGATACTATTTAAATTAATCAGGTAACTTAAATCTTGGGAATTTCTAAACTGTTTAAAGTAAATAGTCTCTTAAAGGAGAATCTTAAATGTTAAATTATTTATATATGTGCATGCAGAGGTATGTATACTTAAAGGAATTATATACAGTTACCCAAATTTTCAATACTTGAATTTAGTAAAAGAAAAGGCAATAGCAGTATTGATAAATAAAAGGATGTAATCTTGATTTAATTAAATTATTTTAATCATAAACCTATAGTTCTATTATTGTAATTTTATGAGCTAATTATAGATTTAGATAGTAGACCCGACAATATTACTGGTAGTTGCCTACTTATTGATTAGACCTTGTGATGAGGAGATCAAGGCTTTGAGTTAGACCCGTTGTAAGTATAAATAAAAGGTAAGAACTTTACAAATGGAATTATATTTACACGTTCGAATTATCAGTCCCAGTTTGCTCGATAAACTCGTGGCATCCAACATATATATGATACCGGAAGTACAATAAACATTTTAATAAAAAATAAGAGAATTCATATTTTCCTTAATAAGCAATAAAACAAAATATTGATACGGGAAAATTAAATTCATTCTATATTGTTTATATTCTGAAATGGATAAAGCTATAATTACGTTAAAGATAATTTTTTGATAAGCATTGAATTTAAAAATAGATATGAACTGGTAAAATATTTCTAATAAATATTAATGTATTGCATCAGAATGCTTAAAGTCTCTAATAAAGGACGATACATCATCCGTTTTATTAAAATATAAATAAACATACTGCATAATAAATTTACTATTATTGAGAGGATGTGAAGGAATGAATATGTATGCACTGTAAATATATAGATAAATGTACTCTAATCAATATATTATTATTAAAAGTATGTATTTTATAATTTTATATATACTATATCTTAATTTTGAGACAGTACGTAATTTGCTTATATTTCTTATATTCTTCTAATTGTATCTTAATTTGTATATGCATACGATATACTCCAAAAGTATGTGTTATATATGTGTGTGTTAAAAAATACTGTATACCTATAGTATGAAAAATAACATATATTATAATCAAAGCTTATAAACAAAACATTAACTACTATATATAAAGATTTGGCATTTGAATTTTCTGACATGTAATTTGTTAGTTGTTTTATTTATCTAATCCTGTTTGTGCTATTGGGTTGGTAGCTGATGTTCAAGTAAATATGAGAATTTTTGTAAAAGTTGGATCATAATTTATGCATGAATTATTCATTATGAACAACATATGGCCACATCTAATTTATTTAATTTGATAAAAGAATAACAGGTCATTCTTGACAGGAAGAACCAAATATTTTTGCAACTGATTCTTCTGATTTAGATTGAAAAAAATATTATTTCTATTTGCCACAACAGAGCCAATGATTATTTATAAAGATGATTCATCAACTTCCTTCATTATTGGGATTATAAGTGATCATGTCTTACACCCCATTTGATCATCAACAGATATAACTAAGACCTTAAGAAAGAAAATTGATTACAAAATAGAAAGACAACAAACACAATTTTTTTAAAAATGACATTATAAAATACAATATAATTATCAATATAAAAATGAGAGATAATTAAAAGAAGAAACTCATACTCATTATTGTATAATACAAATGATATAGTTAACTCAAAAAATACTATTGATGGTTTTAAAAGCTTAGGATCCTATGTTAACTTAAGCAACAAAAGTTAGTAAAAAATAGAGAAAGAATGAAAGAGATCATAGAGAAAGAAAGGGAAAAAAGATTGTTATATTAGAATGCTACTTTTTGATAGTCAGATTTATTTTGTTATTTATAATTAATCCTTGTATTTGAAAGTCACTCAACTACTCATTAATTGTGGACTATACATATGTACACACATACATACATGTAAATGTGTATTGAAACTGAAGATAACTTCAATTATCATTTAAGCATCATGAAAAAATCTCAAAGAAATTCATATCTGACAATCAAATTCAATTTCTGTGAGCCTTTTAACAATGTTTGTGCAGCAGTTGAGAAAATCTTTATTCTAAATACATTTACATATTATTTCATGGTATAGGTCCTGGTTAGCACTGAATTTTTATGCAAGGATTCACCATAGCAATCATCATCAATTGTATTCACCATTTTGGATTTGCAACCAATTATTTGCTATTTTGATCTTTAAAAAAAATTATGAAACTTTTAAAAAAAAATAACCACCATTTTGTAAGATTGATGAGGTCCTAAAATAGTGACTATTACAGCTACATCATCCAAAAATAAAATGGCAATGTTGATGCTAAAAATATATAATATAATACAGATTTATTCATTATGCAGTATGCAATATTGTGTTGATTATAGATTTAAAATACAATTAATGTATTTCTCCAATGTCTTGCAATATAGCCAGTGCTTTCATTTATGAAATATCCAAAGTAAAGAAGATTTTTATCATCATTAACTATGAAAGCAAAAACTTGTCAGTTACATTCAGTATAAAAAATAATCAAAAACATATTTTGATTATATATACAAGAAAGGACACTAATGTTAAATTTTAAAATGTGTTCATTGGATAAATTGTATTTTCTCAATCAATATTATTCATTAAAATTCTTATAAATAATTTTTTTTGCAGCAAAATATATGTTAATCAAATTGTAAAATAGGCATCATAATTGTAAATTATTTTGAAGGAAAAAATAATTTCATGCATTATGCCATTAATAGTCAACTTTATATAATCAAAGATTACTAAATATAACTTTAAAATATTTATTTTCTCAATCTTAAATCAATATTTCATAATTTATTTCTGATATTCAAAATAATGGTAACAGTTACACCTTTACTGCATTGGTAAAAAAAAGATTTAATCATTTAGATCAATTTTTATTTAATTTCATTGCATTTATGTAAAATAAATAGAGTTTGCAATGTTGTTTTTTAAAAAACTTTGATAATAGACCATAGGTGTATCAAAAATAAATTTTAATATATACATTGTTTTAAGTTTTTTTTTAAGTTTTAAAATGTACATTATACTTTTTTTCTTCATGCTTTATTTCAATTTAATGAATTATGAATTAGAAAATATAGGATTGAGAAAGAAAAAAATCACATAATAAATTGTGTGGGATATCCATTTTTTATTTATTTTTAGTTCCATCGATGATTGGATTTAGTCATTTCTATTTGTCCATTTCGATTTTCCCACCTTCCTCCATTGTTGTTCGTTTGATTTAGTCATTTCAATTTGTCTATTTGTTGTTTGTTTTCTATTTTCAACCATTTCTGTTTTTTTAATTTGAATTTTATAGCACTTTGTTGTGCTTTTTTTTTATTTTCGATGTATTTGTTTGATATACATTGCCTCAGAAGTGATGAATTGTTGATTTGAGGGGGGGGGGGCATATTTTCATCGATATCTGTTTTTTTTAATTTGAATTTTATAGTATTCTCTTTCTTTTTTTTTTTATGATTTTAATGTGATTTTTTAATATTTTTTTTCCATCAATGATATCAGCCATTTTTGAAAATTTTATTTATCACTTGCAGGCTTCTTACCGGTTGTTGATGATACTGCAGTGTCACCCTGTGGCAACATGTGGCATAAATCATAACTACCAACTTATCTAATATAATAGTGCTAGTGTTATTTTAAAAAATTTTCTTGGTTCATTCGATAAATAAAATTGACTTTAATAAAATAATAATATTAGTATTCTTCTAAACATTTTGCTTGATCTACTCTCTAATAAAAATCCTTATATGTGTGTTTCATGTATGTTTAAAATATAAAATAATATTTACAAAATACAAGCATTCATTCTATTTTGTATTGTTCATTTTGGATGTTTTATTTTTTAAAAAATATGCATTAACACGTAAAATCAAAATATCAAAATTATTCAAAATCTCATGAATAGTTATCTCTCTCTCTCTCTCTTTTTTTTTTTTAAAAATAGTTTAATAAAAATATAAAAAATATCTATGATTCTTTATTATTCACTGTTAGCATTTACATTCAATTTCATTTGTATTTAACCTTAATTCAAAACAAGAAAAACCTATCTCATCTCCTTTCAAAATAACAATACTACAATCCAAAATTATTCATTATTTCTTTCATAAAATACAATGTTATATGATGTAATAACTGTTGAAATTAAGATTGCGATACAATGCATAGAAGAAATAACTAGAATAAAGACTCGATAGTATAAAATATATTGGATAATCTACATGGTAACAGTGTGAACGAAGAGGTATGACTTGTCTGTCTATAACCTCAAATATAATAATAATGTCCAGCCTATTTATTCAGCACTCACTTGAACATTTTAAAATACAAAATATCAAGAAAACATGAAATAAAGTCTGGCCACAATTTTGATTCTCTTAATATTAAAGTCGGAAGAATAATACTCCTCAAAATGTTGTGCATATACTAACCTGTTGATGTACTATTACTAACAGTTGAATGTATTTGGAATATTTAAATAAAGTTAAATTTTTCTAAAGACATTCAATACTCATATTAGATGATGGAAATAGTCCAATATATAAATACAAATATATGCATGTTTGTTTATACAAATTTACCTAAGTGTAATTAATTTTCTTATTAAATTTTTTATTGAAAGCATTCTACATTCTGTTAATAATCATAAAATGCCAAGGTCATTGTCTGAATAAGCAAAAATATGCAATTTTCACAGTATACATCCAAGTTGTTAAATAATAATGAAATCTTAAAGTTGCTCTACATAATTTTGAAATGCTCAGATATGTGAGGTAATTAATTAAATGAATTAATTGTGCTTAAATTCAATTAGTAAATTGTAGAGATAAGTTTTCTAAAGTTTCCAAATTTTAATTGACACATGCCATTTTGATTACATAGCAACTTACCAGAAAAGTTTATAAAAAAGAGTGAAGTCGAGTTTTTCTTTATTTTTAAAAAACATTTTGAAAAATGAAACAATGTTTATTAAAGACAAAATTTGAAATTATTAAATTTAAACAGACTAAAATAATTTTGTGGATAAAATTTTATATAGATCTTTTCCACATAACTACTTTGCAAGCCAAATTAAGTTTCACCCATATGACTACATATCCTAAAACCCCAAAAAGTGTTATGGAAGTCAGACAAATACCATGAGTATAAGACTGCAAACTGCTGCATTTCAAAAAGAAAATCTCTATGCTTACTTAGAAAAGATTCAAAATGCAAAACTCTAACATATAGTTCAAACCCAGAGACAGTGTCAACATGAAAATTATTTCACTTCATAAAATATCTGAATATGTTCAGAATCCAATCATGAACTCATTTTTTTTCTTTTCATTACATCAATTACCAACTTCACAGCAGACTTTATATTTAGTTAAAGATAAATTTACTTTCTCTCCAATCATATTTTTTTTATTTATTAATTTTATTATTGAATATTGATATGTAATGTTTTGCATTTAGAATATATTTTAATCATAAATTACTGGTGATTTGGATGTAAAAATGATTTTAGTAGGCAAACTGATATCTTTTTTTTAATAGTAAAAGCATGAAAGTATGAGGTTTATATATTAATATCTATCTTGATATTAAAAGAAAAGTTATTTCCGCAACAGGATGAAAAGATGGAACTATTATTAAAAAGAGGATTTCATCATGAAATGTGTGAAAGAGTTCTATAAAGAATTATATGATAATAAAAAACCCTAAAATTAAATATCTTCTACAGTTATTAGACTGGAATTTCTCAGCATTTTAAGTGATAGAAATGAGACATGCAATAAAATCTATGAAGAAGAATAAATCTTCAGAAAATGATGGTATTTATATAACTTTACCAACAATTTTTTTATATTTTATCACCTGTTTCTTTTAAGATATCAATATTACCAAATGTCTAAATAATAAAGATGTATTAGATGAAAAGAAATTGCATTAGTAATATTGATATTTAAGAAAGATCATAAAAAAGATTGTCAAGATAATTACAATTCATATGCAATGAACTTTGGATTTTAACCAATCAAAAGAATAAGCTGAATTTAAAAGTAATCTTAACATGATGGATCACATCCAAGTATTAGAGAAGTTATAGAAAGAACAAATAAATATAAATTGTCATTATGCTTTAAATTTGGAGATTATAAAAAGGAATTTGATTATATAAGCATTTCCACAATGATTAAAGCTTTAGACCATTGAAGTATAGATTCAGGATGTTGTTATACTATAAAGAACATTTATTAAAATGAAACAGCAGTGATTGCATTATATGTAATACTAAGAAATTAACATTGAAAATGGTTTATAGAAGGTTAATTCCATATTGTCCAAAACTTTTTACAGCAGTTTTACAAGAAGCATTTTTGGGGTTAAAATAGAAAACTAAGAAAGTAAAAGTAAATGGAGATTATTTAAATCATCTAAATTTTGCAGATGATATGATTAGTTTAGCAAATAATGCTTCAGTACTTCACAAAGTGTCGCAAGAGTTATCAGAAGAAAGTTGAACTAAAGATAGTTGTTAAAAAGACTCAACTAATGTTCAATATATTGTCTCAGAAGAAGAAACTAGAGATTGGCAATCATGAATCAGAAATTAATAACTATAAACAACTTGCACAGATTATTAATAGAGATTAAAACATAATGGATGAAACTAATTATAGAATTAAACTTGAATGAAGTGCTTTTGGTATAAATAGCTTAATATTAAAAGAAAATATATTTAAGTGTTAAAAAGGAAGATTTTAATACATGTGTTTTACCAGTTCTTACTTATGTATCTGAGAGATGGGTACAACAGAATAGTAATAGAGATTTCCTATCACTCAAGGAAGTATAGGCAATTGTATGTTAGTTGTAATATAAATAGTTAGAAAATGATATACATGGATGAGAGAACAAATACATATGAATTTAGCTGGACATATTAATAAAAAATATAATAATAGATGGACAATTTATAAAAACCTAAAAAGAGACCATATATGAGATGAATGCATGAAATAATAAAATTTGTTGGTAAGTGATGGAGAAGAGAGGTTATATGTTGGAGAAATTGAAATAAAATTAGAAAGTTCTTCATTCTGCAGTCAATTGATTATGATTGAAAATGTTGATGTCAATAATGCCACCAGGTTTAAATTCGTTATGGAAAACTAAGGAGATATATTTGCTAGTCTTTAAATATATTATTAATCAATGATACAATTCTGAAAGGTAATATATCAGATACAGATATATGAATTATGAAATATTAAAATTAAATAATAAAATGTTCTATGTAAAACTATATATAAATATTATTCAAAGTTGCAAAATATCATTGATCAAATATTTTATGATATAGATTGTAAATATGTTTTAGGAGCTCCATATAGTTTTTAATTTGATTATTAAAGATATTATTAGACTTAAATAAATTCAATTTTAAAAACAGGTCCATCAAAATTATATATATATATATATTGTACATATTGATACAGTATTCAATTATTTATATTCCGATCTACTTATATATATATATATATATATATATAAGTATATGTTTGTAATTAAAAGATATATAAGTTAATCTTTAATACTCAAGATAAATGATACACTAATATATGAATTGGTAAATTTAGATTTAGGTAACCTTTTAAATTAAAGAAACCACTCAGGATATGAATCCCAAGAGAATAAAATAATGTTTTATATGTGTAATTAAAGTAACCACTCCAAGATTATGAATCCTAAGAGAATCAATCATTTAAGCTAAGTGCTTGAAGATATCAAGATTACATATATGTATGTTTTCTTAGTAAACTCTTTTCATATGAAAGTTCATAGAATATTTTACTTATGAAATAATGATTATTAATATATTATTGATTACTGATATCAGATTCATAATGTGTCATTAGAAATCATGTATTAAATGATGAGTATCAAAAAGAGAATAAATAAATTATCTGGTTATAATAAGTAATACAAAGAGTAGTCATCAAAATGAACATATAAACATATAATAAATGAGTTTTGCAATATCAAAAGAACATTATTATCATTAATGCACTTTACAAAGCTCCACAAATCATCATTGAGATTTATTACATATTTCATAATTATAATTAGATATAACAATTAACAGAATTTTGCATATTAACCAAATTATATTTTACATCTGAGGCAATCCAAGAATCATTAAATATACTGCATTTAATAAAATCATATGGAAAAATCAAAAAATCAAATGATGTTGGATTATTTGATTATCACGTACACATGTTTAGTAAAATATATTTAAGATTGTATAATTCTAGTAAATTACTATACTCTATAAGAATAGACACCAAGATATGAAAAAATATAAATTAATCATAAAAGACAGCTCTTGGTTATAATTTTTCTTAATCTTTTCAGTCTAAATTCATATCATCACAGTACTAAATTAAAGGGATATACATATAGAGTAAGGATTACATAATCTAATATACTCCATTAATATATCTTTAAAGTTATTCTATGCTTGTAATTATGCAACCACATCAAGAAATAACAATGAATATTCATTATTATAATTTAAGATTTAAATTATAACACTTTTTTTCAGATTTAATTAAACCTTATAGTGTTATAAAGTAAAAATCTAAGATTAATTTAATATTTACCATGTTAATATCCTAATAACTTGAAGTTACTGTGTGCCATTCTCAAAACAGTTTATCTTTGGATTTCAAAATATAATATACATAATTCTTATTTACAAAATGTATTCTGAATCAATATCAGAAAAATATTGGTTGGGTATTGACTCTTAATAAATATATTAATAACCAGACCTAGGTATTTGAAAATATATTACTAGTCCCAAGAACAAAAGTCACATGGTAAATCACACTCATAATTATACATATAGAAATTTGAGCATATGGAATCATGTGAACCCTGACCTATAAAGACTGTTAAATGTGCATGACAATTATTAACTTTAAAAAAAGAGAATCTAAGTTTTGAATTATTATTTAATAATTTTGGTAACATAAATTAAGAAAAGCAAACTAAAAAATAACACTCTATATATTTAGCAAGAATCAAGAATAGAATATCTTGCTAACATTGGTGAAATTTTAGAATCAACTTAATCTATCAATCACAAAAAAATATGACATTAATAATTGTAAAGTTAACAATTAATTATCCAAAAATGGTGACCATTAATTTCCCTTTTAATAATCTTGGTTTACTAATTAAAGACTAGTTAATAATTATAAAAAAATTAGCATAATTTAATGTATAGATAATTAAAGAGAACAAACTATTCTTCCCTAAGCTATTAATAAATAATACTGTGTTTAACAAAGATCAAGAATAGAATGGATCCATCTATTCTTAAGACTTTTGATGTTAATAAGCTTACCCCTGCCAGCATTTGTAAAATTTGTATAATTGATTATGAGTTTAATAATTTTTAAATGTTATTCCATCTGGCTGATAAATTAATTTCATTCTGAATTATCAATAATGTTAACTAAAGTATGCTTATAAACATTAGAGTTCCAAGAATAGGTGAATTCAGTATATTCTTGATCCTTTATTCAACATTTAGAGTGTTTTTAATTCATAGCCTAGAGGATGGTGATTTACTCCTTTCCTTTACACATACATTGGGCCATGTTTAATTTTAAAATTTACATATTAAAAATTGTTTAATTATTACAAGTAAGGTTTTAAAAGAGAGATGCCATCTCAAGTCTTGTATAATTAATTAATAGTTTAATAACTTTTTAAGTGCTATATTTGGATCTGGCAGATAAATTCATTTCCCCCAGAATTACCAACAATTTTGATAAGAGTATGCATGCTTATAATCATTAGAGTTCTCAAGAATATATTCTTGAGCTTTTGTTCAACATTTAGAATGTCAAGAATATATAGATTCATTCTATTCTTGAGCCTTTGTTTGATGTTGCAAACCATATGTATATATATATATATATATATATATATATATATATATATGATTACTAGATAAAGTTTACCAATAGCTCTAATCAAGCTTTATTTTATAAGTGCTGAAAGAGAAAGAATTCAAAATCTCTATCGGAAAGTCTCTACTTCCAGTCCAATTGGTTTTAAGCTTGAGGCTTACCTCAGTGGAGCACTGGGACTCCAGAAACTCGATCCAAAATACTAACTCAAAAGTCAGCACTTATAAAACACATTTCTATCAATTTGAAAGCAAGAACTTTTCAGACATGTAAATGTCTTCATATCCAGCCTTACAAAACAGATAGATATATGGTCTGAATTCAGCTCAGTTTCACCATATAATAATAACTTCTGCAATATAGCATTACAAAATCCTTCAAAGGTACACTTATAATAATTAAAACAAGTCATAAATTTCATAATTTGCTTTTAAGCTTGCATTTTATGATCACTAGATGAAACTTACCAATAGCTCTAATCAAGCTTTATTTTATAAGTGCCAAAAGAGAAATAATTCAAAATCTCTATGGGAAAGTCCCTATCTCCCGATCCATTGGTTTAGAGCTTGTGGCTCACCTCAGCAGAGTACTGTGACTCCAGAAACTAGATCCAAAGTACTAACTCAAAAGTCAGCACTTATAGAACACACTTCTATCAATTTAAAAGCTTGATTAGAGCTATTGGTAAACTCCATCTAGTGATCATAAAATGCAAGCTTAAAAGTAAATTATGAAATTTATGACTTGTTTTAATTATATATATCATATTCTAGTGTAATTTGGATTGCATATAAATTTATTAGTAGAGCTTATATAGACCTGTAAAATTTAATAATATTGTTAGGTAAAAAACAGATTTAAAGATACAGAAAATATGTAATAAAAATAATAAGTACAGCCAAAGTGAGGTTAATATAAATTCACTTATTAATCTGCTGAGTTAATTTTTAACATAGAGTGTCTGTTTCAAAGCATAACTGGTAGATAATTAGCAGAGTATGATAGTAATTTTGACTATAATAGATTAAATTTGGTGATTAAAAGATTTGCATGATTTTATGTATGGCAATTGTGAAGTGCTGTCTATGTTGTTAGATTAAATAACCAATGTTTATTGAGGGGAAAACTATTGGCTCATATATTGCTTGTGTGGAATTAATTATGTGCCAAGCCTCTCTAATCTTGCATTTTTATGGTTACTCTCAAGCCAAACAATCCTGGCAGAGCTGCCACAAAGCTAATCACAAACTGGATTCAATCTGAATTCAGTCTCAGGCCACAAACAATTAAATTATCATTTGACTTTTAAACATTATCAAAAGATGCTAATATCCACAACAGTTATAGAATGGCTTTATTTGATGTCACCAAGGTTTATAGCTCTGTCAACACAGTCTTGTTCATCAACATTCTTCAGGAAATGCTAAAGCTGAGAACAACTAGTGACAAAAAAGCTCACTTCATCACAGATGTATTATGATGGATTAATGATGACCTACATGCTATATTTAGAAACAAAATATTCTGCATTACCACAAACTGGTCTATGGGGCTATCTGTCAGCAGAGTTATATGTAGGTTTAGCTGTGGCCTTTATTAAAAAGTATTCTATCTAACCTGTTAACTTATCATAGAGATATCATCTACACCAGACATGTCTACAAGGTTTTTGTGTGCCCTCTCCTCTCCATTTGATTCTCAAAATGTTCAAGAATTTTAAAGTTTCCTGAAATCAAATGGATATATGAGGATGAAGTTCACCAACAGTGTATTAAATATCTTGACCTGAATTTAACCAGACAAACTCACTGCATTGATTATTCAATGGTGGTTAACCCCATCAGGGTTAGAAGCTACATACATTCACAATCAAAAAGCACATTTCAATACTAAGTCAGCTGCAAAGCTTTCTTACTTAGAAACATTAAATTATGCATTTTTATAGCAGATGTCAGGACAATTTAGCTTATAAGAATGATCTAATTCATCAGGCTACTCTGCCTCCATGTTTGACAACTAAATTAGGACATTCTACAATAGACACAAATATGTTAGAACGCCTGATCCAAAACCCTGGATCAATATGCTATTTATTGCCAACATCCATTCAGAATTAAAGTCCAATCATTCTTCATTACTGTTTTCAGATGCCCTCCATCTTTCAACATACATTAATAATTTAAAGAATGAAGTTTGCAGCAATGACAAGGCACAATTAGTACATGCCATAGACTCCCATCTTACAATAGCAAATACTATGGGGAGACTTGTGCCAACTTAAAATCAAGAATTTCTCAACAAGTTTATTTATATAATTGATAAAAACTTAATTCATCATACAGCTCAGTGTTTTTGGAGCATGGGAGAGTTACCAACCATATTTTTAAACTCTCATCAGCCAGAGTTGTTTATTTTGAAAGTAACCACAAAAAGTGCAACATTAAAAATGCTTGGCACAGAATTAATTCCAAACATGCAAAAAATATATAAGCCAATAATGTTTCCCTTGATAAACATTGGTTGTTTAATCTGACAATGTAGCTGGTCTTTCACAATTACTTATTATACATGCAATCATACAAATCTTTCAAAAAACCACCAAGTTTAATCTTTTATAGTCAGAATTACTATCATACTTGGCTAATTATCTACCAGCTAAACTTTAAAACAGACACTCTGCATCAAAAGTTAACTCAGCAGATTAATAAACAAAATTATTTTAATATCACTTTGGTCATATTTATTACTTATTTTTTTAATATTATTATTAATAACTTTAAGACTTCTAGATGCATTGATTCAAGGGTGAGATGGCTTTTGTTATATTTTGATGCTTACTTTATTTTTGTAAATGTAGCATCAAAATAGAAGATTAGTAAACTTAAGCTCTACATGTATATCTTAGGTCATAGCTTTAGTTTATTTTGCTTAGCATAGTAAAAAGCAAGTATATTTATTTACTTATTTTCTTTAATATAAGAAATGATAAATACCTCTTATTGTGTATTTTGAGTAAGTGCCAATGATATGAAGATATAGATATATTCTTATATAAGAGATGATAAATGTCTCTTATCGTATATTTTGAGTAAATGTGTTGTGATATGCAAATATATTTTATATAAGAGATGATAAATGTTCTTATTGTATGTTATTAGTAAATGTATCTTTGTATATTAATGGTATTTTTCAATTAGTCAGTTTAAAATATAATTCATTATGTATTAGTTTAAGCTAGTGTCTTAGGAGTTTATGTTTGTTAGAAGTATATTATAAATCAGATATACTTGAGAGGTAGACATTATTTGTTGAAAATCCTTTACCCATGAAACATGAATATTAATTATCTTTTTAATTAATTTCTTTATTGTAGCATTAAATAATTTTATGTCTTTATAATCCTTGTTAAGATTATTTTTATGTCCTAAAAAAATACTACTTGGATCTTAAAGAGGTTAATTCAACTTGAACTAAAAGAAAAGGAAATGTTTATTATTCTGTCAATGTCATGATATCATTTAAATGTAAATAAATGCATCTAATTTTTTTTATAATATTGTCACTTATCATCATCATTGATTTTCTGGTCACAAGCTAGAGTTTCTAAGATATTTACTGTATATTTACCCTTAGACATTAAACATACACACACACAAATATTTTATTTTGCTTAATAATATCAAATTATCATTAGTTGTTATAACATTATAAGATTCCTTTACATTTTACATGATATATAGAAAAAAAAAACAATTGTGACTATATTAAAGGAAACTTTGTGATTAGTTATTTATTTCAAAATTAATAATATGTCCCTTTGATTCTGAGATATATTTATTTAAAAACACACACACATATTTAGTAGAAAGAGTTGTAGTTAAATAATAAAATACATTTTATCTTTTATTATTCTATATAAGTTTAGCTAGTCCAGAAGTCAGATATTTGATTATTATTATTCATCCCTAGTCATCAATACATATTATTTTGGCTTAACTAATTTGCGAGGCATAACAAAACCTCTCTCCGCAGACATACTGTTATAATAATATATAGATAGATGTATATCAAGACTAAATGCAAACATATTGCTAAAAAATTTAAATCACTAATCATCTTAACCAGAAATATATATACATTCAGCATCCAGTAATTTCAGTTTATTGAGTCTGTCATTTTTTCATCATATGCATTAAGAAGAATTTAAAATATATAGGGTATATGAGGACAGACTTTCACATGACTCTCCACTCTATCTCATAACCCTGATACCCTTGAACACATATAAGTCGAAAAGATAAATAATCACCAATATATGTATTTCGTGCTAAACCAACAATCATCAGTTGGTCCAGTTTATCATCTCTACACATATATGCAATAAGTGCTCAGATGTATATTAAAATAGTCAATCTTCATACTTTAATGGACAGGCTTCAATCCACTCCACACACCAACTCTTCATCTGTCCATCTAATTGATATAAATGTTTGAAAAAATGTTAACCATTTTATTTAAAAAAATATTAACAGAAAAAATAAAAATAAAATAATACTTTGTTAATTAAATAAATAAATAAGTAAATAAAACTAATAAGCAACTGATAAAACAAGATTACTGAAAAACATTTTTTTATTTTCATAATCTTATTAAATAAAGTAATTGACTGGTTTATTGCTTGCAAGTTCATAAACAGTTCACTGGAAACACCAGATTTGGATTATAATCTGAAGATCTTAAGTTCCCGAAAATAGCACGCTATCATTTTACCAAATAATACAAGAAACAATTTAATTTATGGTAGGTAAACAGTTTGATAATTTATTAAGGAAGAATATAATATAGTTATGATAATTCAGTTTTATATTGGACAGAATATATAGGAGCTCAAGATTAGTATGATTTACAATAGTCTTCCCAATTACTGGATTTTATAAATATTTATTTATTTTTACTGTGAGTATATATGGTTTGGTACTATGTTGTTGCTTTTTTTTAATTTATTATGCATCATGATAATTTGAGAATGAAAATTAATATAAATAATAGCATCAATGACTAGGATCATGCTCAGAATGCAATAGCAATCTTGATGCCAATTGGAGAGTTTTGCCTTTATACTATACAGTTTTGTGATTGTATGTCCAATCAAATACTTCTAAAAAATTATTTAATTCTGATATATTAATCTTAAACTTAATAAGCATAATAGACTGGAATATAGATTGATAATAGAAAATAATCAAATAATCCCTGTCTCATGTCGCATTACTGAACTGAAATCCTGATTTGATTCCAAATAATTAAAAAACATTTACAAATTACTGATTCTTGGACTTTTCAAGTATTTTTCATATTTTAATAATGCCTAATCTGATTTTAATAGAGAATCATGGAAAGTTATGAAGCTGTATAATATATCACTTGACATTTGATACTAAAAATAAATGCATTTTTCTTTATGAATATATTACATTTGTAAAAGTGGTCTCTATCCAAATATCTTATCAAAAAATTTAAAAAAAAGAAAAGTCATTTGGCATATAATTTGAATTATGTGATGAATGATCTAATATTTCTGTAATTCACAAATAATGTTTTGTTTGTGATCTGCATCAAAAAGTTTCATTGAGAGATGCACATTTAAACTGCATGTTCCTTCATCTTGTAATATAGTGGCTAATGCATCCAAATGTCATGCCATTGATCTAGAACAGGGATGAGCAATTGTTTTGGCTCATGGGCCACAGAGGTTGGTGGAGGGCCACATCAGGGCCACTTTGTGAAAGCAAAGATTAATGGAGGGCCGCATCTTTTTTTCATGACACAATAAACATACTGCTTTATTCCCTGTATTACCAAAGAAATATTTGTTTGTCCATTCTTCATTAAACACGACATTCATCGCCGATTTTAAGTTCTTTTGGAGAGTTCATGGTTTCACTAAAGTTGGAAATGTATATATTTGCTCATGCAAAGACAAAATTAAAATTAATCAGATCAACTGAAAAAGCACTGCACATCCTATCTACACTGCGCATGTGTATTGACATGGCCATCCTAGTGGAAAATACGAGACAAATCTTCGGTCACGCACAGGAAGAAAATCTCAGTTCAAGGCAGATTTTTGTGATTGTCTTGGTGGGCCGCATAAAAACTCTTTGCGGGCTGCATGTGGCCCTCAGGTCGCTATTTGCCCACCCCTGATCTAGAATATAAATAAACTTGGAAATGTTTATACGAAGCTGAAAATTTCTACACAAAACTAAAATTCTGAGCCCACTTCCATTCCAATTATTTATCCATTAAATGTTGAAAGTAAAGATCTCTGATTAATATAAATTAATCAGATGAATAACAACACTATAAACAAATTATGTTCGAATGTGATACAGCTTTCACCATTGAGAAGGTATCATACTTCTATGGTTATGGTTTATATTTACCTTTATGGCAGAATGGCTTGAAATATAACTTGAAATATAAAAATTGTCTGCTTATATGAGTAAAATAAATTCTTTAGAATGAATGGCTTGTAACTGACTAAGTTGTTCGTCGAGATAGAAAGATGGAAAAAGAGTTCTAAAATCAAGAAATAAAATTAAAAAATCGATTTCTTTTACTTATTTATGTTAATTGTCTCTTAAATTGTTCTTATTTTTCTTTCAAAAGATAACATATATAAGTGAGAGATTTATGTATTTAAAAAGTTGAATAATTAAAGATGGATCAAATATGTAAAAGAGACGCTAGCACTGTGATTACCTAAAAAGAATTTAGAAAACTAATCAGATTAATCAGTGTAAAGAGCTTTTGAAAGTTTACAAGTAGAAAGATGATCTAATAAATTGAAATCATCGGCAAACAGCCACAGACGTTGAACAAGCATACTAGTTTATTGCCTAGTTAATTCAAGCTGCCTTTGGGCAAAGAGATTATCATACATAAAATACAATTTTTTTTTTTTTTTGAAAAAAGGAATATGAAACTGTATGAAACAAAATAATATGAAAAATAAAAGATATGAAAAAAATGGGATGATATAAAGTTTAATACTGTAGGTATAGTTTAAAATGTAATAATTTAAAAAATAAAATAAAAATAATGGAAGAAATTTGATTGGCTCTATTTTTAAAGATATAGTTAATATAAAAAGCTGTTTTGAAAAGCATTGCGGTAATTTAATGTATAATTTTTTTCTTCCCACTCCCAATTCTCCAATTAGGAAAAATGTAGCTAATGTCTTAGTAGTAGTAATACTATCTATTACAAAAATAATATTTTATTTTCAAGAAAAGACTTGGAAATGTCGAAGTAATGACATATGTGAAATTATTTATATCACGTGATTAAAAATATAAAGGAGTTTGGCTAATAACTGAAACGAGATTCTTTAATTTGACTTTGAGGACTTAAAATAAGTTAGTAGGGCAAAATCCTAATGTCCATTAATACATTCTTGTCCATGCAGCTATTAATACTATATGATTATTTATATAGTATATGAACGTGGATGAACTGTTCATCAACACACATCAACCGCCATGACGAATTTATTGGGTTTTCACATCTTATATTAAGATCAAGAAATAACATGATCGTTATTCTCACTTATCTGATAGTTATTAAAACAGGCAAAATTCTCTATACATATTGCCACTCAATGCAAGTCAGAGTAAGTGTATAAAATCCCCATGTAGTGCCTACTCATCCATATCCCCAGATTACTTTGGCTTGCACTGAGTGGCAATACATATAGAAAGTTTGCCTGTTCTAATAACAGTTATAAGCAAGCATAGGAAATGGTGATCATGTGATGTTTATCTGATAGTTCTTAGTCGAAATATCAGCTGAGTGTTCTTAAAGGCAGAATGAGTATCTGAATAAACTTTTTTGTTTTAATAGATATTTACAACTATGGCAGATACAACTAAATTGTTCCTTATTCCATGAAGGCTATAGAGTTTCCAGCAGTGTACATATAATTTACTACAAAGACACAAATATTAGAAGTGCAATTGCAATCATTATAAATAAAAAAATAGAAGAACAACATTGTGTAGATTGATGATATATCAGACAGAGTAACAAGATCAGTTATTCAACTTAATGGAAGATATCAAATGCATATAATTTGAGTTTATGTCACAACTAGTTCTCATTGCAATCAAAAAGTAGAGAGTTTTTATATGGATGTATAAAAGGCTTTTGATTAGACCGAACACCGTTTTAAAATTATCATAGCAGTCTCCAATGCTAGAAGTAGCAAATGATAGAAAGATAAAAGTGTTGTGAATAAATTTAGTTATAGTGTTAGAAATAAAAGAGGACACAGATCTTATGGAGTTTTCAGGGAAAAAATCTTGTCTATTATGAATTCATTCTTTGACAAAAATGGTAAATGCATTAAACATGAAAGCACCAACATAAAGGCTTAGCAGAATTGGATTATGTTTTGACTAACAGATATATATATATATCAAGATTATAATCTTAGTAAATTTAATACAGAAAGTCATTGATAAGTGACATATGAGTGTTAATGCAAACAAAAAAAGACATATATTATGAAAAAAAAAAACCAGTATTCACATTTTAGAAAAAAAATGTAAAAATATATATAATTGTGAATTAGCAAGAAAAGCTATAGAAAAGAATAAAAGTCTCAAAAGTGTAAGCATCTTGATTTCTATAATAAAAAGAAAAGGTGGAACTGGAATTCTATATAAAAACAACAACTATATAGCAATAAAGAACATGAAAATAGAGTATTCTCTGTGATTATTTTCTATTCTGAGTTGCTCATCATTTTGAATAAAGACATGAAATTAAATCTATGAAAAAGGGAAAAGCTTCAGATAATGATGGAATTATAATCAATATCTTTAAAAAAGCAGGTGAAGAAATAAAAAAGTTGTTGGCAAAATTATATAGCAAATATTTAAATGTTAAAGATATGCCAGATGATTTGGAAAATGCAGTATTAATAGTAATATTTAAAAAAGGTAATAAAGAAGATATTAAAAATTACAGACCTATCATCTTTTTTGTCAGTTTTATACAAAAATTGTATCAAGATAATTGTAACTTGTCTACAGAGAACTTTGGATTTCAACCAACCAAAAGAACAAGCTGGATTTAAAATTAGTTTGAATACAATGAATTATATCCAAGTATTGAAAAAAGTTATAGAAAAGAGCCAATGAATATGAGTTGCCATTATGCTTTGGATTTGAAGTTTATGAAAAGGCATTTGATTCTATAAGCATTTTTTCAGTGATTAAATCATTGGATCATCAAGATATAGACCCAAGATACTGTCATATTCTAAAGAATATTTATAAAAATGCACCAGCCACAATTAGATTACATAATGATACTAAAAATATATATAATTGAAAAGGGTGTAGAACAGGGCAACTCCATATCTCCAAAACATTTTACAGCAGTGTTGCAAGAAGTATTTTATGGATTAAAATAGGGAGCTAAGGCAATAAAAGTAAATGGCGATTATTTAAGTTATCTAGATTTTGGAAATGATGTAGTTATTTCTGTAAATAATTCTTTAGAGCTTCAGGAAATGTACAAGAGTTACTATATGAAAGTATAAATTTATTTAACACACACACATTGATTATGTACGTAATATTTACTAAGGCAATAAACTAAAGCATGTGTAGTTGAAAATGCGAAGGTAGAGACCTCTATAGGTCTTAACCTCTTTTCTTCCAATGCATAAGCTTGTGGTTAAGACCTGTAGAGGTCCCTACCTTTGCATTTTCAACCGCACATGCTTTAGATTTATTGCCTTAGTAAATATGAAAGTAGGATTAAAAATAAAGGTTAAAAAGACTAATGTTTAATGCATTTTTTCAAAAAGTGGAAATAAAGATTGATTATGATGAATTACAAATACCTTAGTCAAATTATTACTACAAATAAAAACATAATAGATAAAATTAATCATAGAATTAAACTTGGTTGGAGTGCTTTTGGTAGAAATAACTTGATACTAAAAGGAAATATGCCTATGTGTTTGAAAAGGAAGGTTTTTAATAAATGTGTTTAACCAGGTCTTACTTATGGATCTGAGACTTGGATACTTAACAGAAGAACAATACAAAAATTTCAAAACATTCAAAGAAGTTTAAAGAGTTGTATGTTAGGTATAACAAGAAGAATTCAAAAATGCAATAAATGGATGAGAAAAGAAGCAGTATTACTAATATCATTGAAAAATTAAGCGAATGAAGTGAATTTAATTAGACATATTTCTAAAAAAAAAAAGATAATAGATGGACAAATAAAATTTTAAATGGGATCCCAATAGATTATAAAAGTCACACAAAAAAGACTACATGTGAAATGAAAGGATAAAGAAATTGCTGATGTGTTGTGGTGGAAAAAGACTTGATATTCAAGAAACTGGACTAAATTTGGAGATTTTTATCCTGTAGTGAGCCAATGATGGTTGAAAAAGATGATGATGATATAACCTTAAAGCATATTTAATTGCATACTTGTTCTTTCTTTTTTAATGCTCTGTCACAATTTCAATGATCACTTGTTCTATATAAAAACTAAATAAACTTAATAGCTGAGTTAATGATAACTGAAATTAAGTAAAATTTCAAAAAAATATGAATAAGGTTTAGACTTATATCTATTAGATGTACTTAAAATTTTCTTCCATCATACATTCTTAAAACATATAACTATCCACTTTAAATAAATACATAAATGACTATAATTAATCATTTATTAGATTAGAAATTATCATATTATAATCTCTAGCTTAATAAATGATTATCATTAATATATTTATCCAGAGTGGGTGTTGTTAAAGATATGGGTGCAGGAAATTTGTCAATTATGGACCAAATTGTAGGAATTTAATATGGATATATACTAAAAAATTAATAAAAACAATTGTAACATGACTTGGATCATGTAAAGAATGGTTCAGCATAAAATGCATTTTGTGGTCATTAAACTTTTTGAGTATCTTTATTTATGAAATTTCAAGAGTGTATAGGAAAATGAAAGTATATCTAAAAAAGATAGCATTTTAATAAATCAATCATATACTATCTGACCAGAAAGATAGTATTAATAAAAGGTAAGATTTTTAAAAATCCAACAATTTTAATGTGCTGTTCTAATGATTGAAATATATTTTTCTTTGTCTATTACTTTTAATTGTATTAGTAGTATAAAGATTCAAAAAATGCTGTAAAATTTTTAACTTTGTAGAAAATGACCACAGGAAATAGTCAAGACATAAATGGAGATATATATAATACATATTTCACATGGAGAAGCAGTTTGATTCATATTAATAAAACAAAATCTATATATAAAAGATTACATAGAGGATTATTTATATACTAAAAAAAGAATAAAATTAAATTAATGATGGCATATAGTTGTGTTTAATAATAAAAGCAAATATATTAATCTTTATTTGAATTTAATATTTATATCAGGGCAAGGAATGATAATAATCTCTAGCATAATAAATGATTAGTAATAGTTATTTATATACATACAACATAAAAAATGCTATAATTATTTTTTGTTTTAAATCTAGTAATACTTTAGTTGTTATCAAATGTTTTAAAATAATTTTATTTGTAGAATATTTATTGATTTTAATATTTTAAAAGAGAAACAGAAAAATTTTTAAGTTAAAAATTTGGTTTGGGAAATTGAAAAGTTAAGTAAATGGTTTGCTGACATCAATTATCCTGGGATTTTCAAGAAAAAAAAGCACAACAGACAATCTGGAGGAGAGATTCAAGAAACTTAAAAAGCAGATAGCTGTTTTAATATTTTTCTCAGTAAAATATAAAAGTTAAAATATTTCAAGTTTAGCAAGTAAAAAAAATCATTTAAAAGCAGTCTAAATGTATAATAGATTTTAAAAATAATTATTAATATCATGGAGTAAGTAAATTAATCTTCATTATGACCTGGTTGCCAATTCTGATCATCTAATTCTAGTTAAGATACTACCCAAGATGTTTGAAAAATCCAGTTGTTAATTTTAATTTAGCCTATGATAACCATAAAAAAAGAAATACAACTACTGCAGGGCTTCACAGAGAAACTTAACTGCAACCATATAAGAAAGCATTCATTTGTCTATATTGAATTAGGTGTTTTTATTAATTATAAATTAAAAAGGAGAAACCAATCAAAATTTTTTAGAAAATTTTAAAAGTTTATAAAATTAAAAAAAAAAAACATAATTAATTGATTGAGAGCAATAAGTTTAAGATAACTAATATTCATTTGAATAAAATAACTGATATTTAAAAAAGTTTACAAAATTTAGAAGAAAATATCAAGCTTATAATTAAGAATGAAAAAAAAGTGAAGTAAGATTTCTTATATTCAATAAGGAAATGAACTTTTGTTGTAATACTGTAAGAACAAAACACTATACTTGGAAGGATAAGTTAAAAGTCTATTCAACTTTTTAATAGTAAATGACAATAATGGAGATAACACATTATAATGCATAAAGTTAAATGAGTTTATTGAGATGTATTTAATATTAGAAGAGTAATAAATCACAAGAAAAGGGATAAAATATATGAAGAAACCTATTTATAAATTAGTTAAAATGTATTAAAAAGTTTTGCAATATATGAAAAGAAAAAAATGCACTTGTAACTTTAAACTAGAAAGGAAAGATGCATTAAATTTAAAATTTTGTCCAGTTAGTGCATGCTTGTTTATTAAATGTCTTGTATAAACATACATGTATTCTAGAAGACAGAAGATGGGAGAAGCACCCAAACTCATGAAGAAGGAAGAATATCTATAGGGTGACTATGGTAAAAATGGAAATCGAAGTTTGAAGTGGATTTAAATAATAATAATAATAATAATAATAGTAATAATAATAATAATAATATTATTATTATTATTATTATTATTATTATTATTATTATTATTATTATTATTATTATTATTATTATTATTATTATTATTATTATTATTATTATTATTATTATTATTATTATTATTATTATTATTATTATTATTATTATTATTATTATTATTATAATTTTAAATTTATCACTAATATTTTTCTTGTTTAAAATGAAATATAAACACAAAGTATTTGTCATTGTGACAATTTAAAGAATTTGTTTGCATTTTGGTATATAATGTTAAAAGTATGCTTAAATATAGGAAGAGAATAATCATGAGTTAAAATATGAATGTGTGTGTAATAGGATTATCTGAAAGAAATGACAAACTTATTATAAAATATAATGTATCTATGAAAGTAGGAAAGAATAAATGTTGATGTAAGACAATCATCATGATTTCATTATATATATATATCCTATTGATAATAATAATTGAAATAGATTATTTGTTGTGTAACATGATTGTACATATGGGTAGAAAATTATCACATGGGAAAGATTATATTAAGTTGTAGTCTAGAATTAGTAGAGTAATAGATGCCAAATACACAATCGAGGAAGATGAGTTAAAATTGCAGGTTAGGATAAAATATCATCCTGAAGAACTGAGGAATAGATAAGTGGGAGTAATCTGTGTGATACCCATATATTTATTGGAAAGAGATGGGAGGGTTTCCCACCAAGAAATGAGGATAGTATATACCATAAGTACTCAGGGAAGAAGCCAAGGTAAGGTAGAGGTTGATTCATTTAGAAAATGACTGCCTGGCAAAATATTATACCTCATATTTAAAAGAAACTCCATTCTTGTTATTAGGATATATTATTGAATAAAGTATTTAATAAAATCAGTTTCTCATCGTTAAAGTTTTAGGTAAATAATAATATAGGAGGCACCAAAGGTAGATGAAATATTTAAAGGATTTTATAATTTCTTCCTAAATCTTGATAGATTTAATTGAAGGCAAAACCATGTACAGAACAAATATTTTACATTTGAATAGTAATTTGAATAAATTACTAGATGAGTAAAAATAACTGAGATCAAAGAATACTATAAAATATAGGTCATAGAGAGAATGGAGGCATAAATGAATGGCATGATATGGAAAGAGTTCTTAGCTTAGTATTCATTTTAATTACATTATAAATATTGTATTTTATTTTTTTATATTTACCACATCAATAATAACTTTGTTAGTAAGAGGGAAGTGTAAGATTTTAAACCAAATTTTAAATATAAAATATAATTTAATTATTACAAGATTATCAATATATTGGAGTTATAAAATATCAAGTAATATTGGAAAATGATTGTGAAGACACCAAATGACTCATGACAGATGCAAATATATCAGATGAATTATGATAATAAAATAATAAACTTATAATTTTAAAAAGAACTAAAAGACAAACTAAGGGAAGGGTTAATTGTATATAATAATTATGAAATTTATTGGTAAATAATGTAAATAATTTATAAACAGTTTTCATACTTATTTTTTTTTATTGTTAATAAAGCATTTAACCTAATGTTCATATGTGTTTGTTGTTTATTAGTATTACTGTAAATAAATGACCATTTTGATTTAAACTATGTAGTAATAAGTTCATTGTGTCTGAGAGTCATTTCCATCACAAAGTCATATCCATAAAGCACATTTATCCACATTGGATTATACATATCATATTTTGATTATATTCTTTATTTGAGGAATTATATTTAATATTTTATAATTAATACACTAACTCTCAATTGCTTTTAAATGATAGCTATATTAAAAAAAGGCTTATGGTACTTCATATTTTTATTAGATGCAAAAGAATTTTGAAGAGCCATATAAAAAATACTATTAAATATTACAAAATGGAGAGCATATAATAGAAATTAGCAATATTTTTGAGAATCACATTCTAATTTTGTAATACAAGTTGAAATATGTTATATCATAATTTAAAAGTACTATATAATTTCAGAATCCAAGTTACTAACCAAATATATCTTAAGGTTTGTAATTCTGAAGGAGTTAATTACAGTGGATGAATGCTAACTAATTAAGAGATGTATTTCATTGAATTAGACTTGGTAGATAATAATGGTTGGATAAAGTTTTGATTATAAGACAATAAGTATTCAAAAGTAATTGTTGTTAACGTAAGTATGAGAATCAATCTTAGGAAAAGTAGATTAAATTTTTTAAGGGAAGGTAACAAGTAGATAATGAGTGTTAATTTCCATATCTTATTATTATAGTTAGTTTTAAATATCCAATAGGGGTTTAATCAAGGTTTGTAATAGTAAATATGTTTTTATTAAATGGTTGGATCCCAGTAAAATCTCTCATGTGATTCAATTATTTATTTATCAACCTAATGGTTATATTATATTTAGAATAGAATACTTATGATCTCTGAGATTGCCATAGGATAACATTACTTCTTGTAATTGAATGTAGTTTTGTTTCAGTGTTATAGTATTTTGAGATTATTAAAGGATAGAAGAGTAGTTTAAGTCATTATTTAAATGAAATATTATGTTAGCTATTGTTTGTTGTGGGAATTTTTCTAATGATTATAACAGGATGGTAGTAGGAGAATTTTCACAATAGCAATGCCATTGTGGAGTATATTTTATATACTTCTCAATGTTAAAACCACTCTATTATAATCATCCCTAAAGTCTATCTTATGTTTTAATATTTTGCAAAGTCTCAAGCCCCATAAAGAGTCTTATCCTTTATTGTTGTTATACTTGATAGTTTATTGTTGAGCTATTATAGTAGATAGAAAAGAGAAAGTGTAGGGTAAGGTAGAAAGGTGTGTTGGAAGAGCAATGGAGAGGACGGTTACAATATATATATATATATAATTACACTATAAAAAACTATGGAGAGGACGGTTACAATATATATATATATATAATTACACTATAAAAAACTACACCCCTTTTCCTTTTGATTTAGTATTCATTTGCATATATCTGTAGATCTGTATATATAACATAAGTACAAATTTAATTTATATGGTAATTACTAAATTAAAATCGGTATCCATATATTGTTTTCTTGTATATATAAAATAAAACTGAAACATGAGATTTCAAAGATACATATCTCTTTCATGACATCACCAAACTACAAATATAATATATAGATTTATAATGTGTAGTTGGTATTTCAAAAAATTTAAACATACAGAAGACATGACACTGCTTTGATATTTCTAAAAAATGAACAACCTAACTCATTTGCATTTAATTTGCATGTATTATGTCTAATACAAAATATACCACAGTTTTCAATATGACTATGATTATGAGGCATGGAACCTTAACTGAGTGATTAATATTTTTCAGGCATATAGCTTCTGCAACTTTCACAGTGTATGTGCTTTGTATATTATATAGCTATCAATTTCTTTATTCCCAGGATTACAATGAATACGAAATTGTAAGCTTATCCACTTGAATAATTTTCTTTCCACTTTTCATTAGCTATAGATTGTTCAGAGATCTCATATAGATATATGTATGTTAATCTATTTCTCTTCTATTGGATTGATTTAATATCACTGATTTCTTGTCATAGGCTTCCTTAGGTTTAGGGTTTGCAAATCTTCATCAGAAGACATTTAGCAGATGCAATTTCACAGGAAGATATTACATGTTTAAGAAGGGTGAGAATCTGTCACATTTAAAGTTTTTCTACTCCATAATTTTCATAGTTCTACATTTAATAGTATGTGCTATATCCATATTATTTAGCTGTACTGATTAATAAAATGATATTCTGCTCAGGAACTTTTAACTTGAAGTCCCACTCTTTGCTAATTCTTTTTACCCTTAAAAATCTGATTATGAATCAAATAAGTTCTAAAGAAAAAAGACCCCCTTCTCATCAGACAATACTTTTTATATCCTTTCTTATTTTTCTTTATCAAAAGAAAATGCTGACTCATGACTTTTTTGGTTGCTCTTATTATTTTCTTTACATTTACAAAACTCCCATCTTGGAAAGATGGAAGTAAAAGATGGGAGTATATAATTAGGCTTGGCTTACAATAAAATTTTAGAAATTAAATCTACTGATTCTGAGCAAGATAAAATTTCTTCAGCCTCAAAGAAAGAAAAACAAAATTTTTACAAAATTATAAATCAAACAATAACAACATTTTAAATTAATTATTACTGGATTTATTTAAGGAAACTCTTAACTAATCAATTCCAAGATAAAAATACTGAAATTTTATTTAAGTTTGAGGCACAAGGCCATTAATATTCTTCACATATTTTATCCCTACCTGAAATAGTTTTTACTTTTTAATAAATTACTATTTGAACACTATATATAAATAAAATATAAGCATATATGCTACATATATATCCATAGACACATCTGCTGTTTTATGTGCAATAATTATCTAAATTTTATTTTGTTTAGGATATTACCTTAAAGTAATATTATCAATGTTATGAAAGGGGTTTGAATCTAATCCCCATCATATGCTCAATCTTTATTTAAGTAGATCAAGAACAATAGACTATTTTTTCAGAGTTTTAAAAATCACCTTAATGGAACTAAGCTGCACTTAAAAATTGTTTTTCTGAATTTCTTATTGACTCGTGGATCAGAACAAAAGAACTATTTATAAAGACTTTTAAATGCAGGACTTTTAATTTTTTCTTTAAATAAAAAGATCTAAATATATATATATATTATTTGTTATTACCATGCTATGCTTTCTTTTTTTAATTTTTAGCACTCCCAACGAAAATTTTATGCATACCAGGTAAATTAATTTTTTAAAACTTAAATGTAAAAATGTACGTGCATATACACAACAATGTAGTGTATGAATGAATGGATTATATATATATGAAACACAACTCGATCAAGAGTTATTTGAAATATTTAAGAAATATTATTTTAACATACTTAAATATTTAAATACATTGTTTCCAGGATAAGCTGAATTTATTTGATGTTTTTACATCAGTAGAATTTTATGTATCATTAATGAGAATAACATTATTATATTTAAGGGTAGGCTCTTTATTCAGCATAGTGTTAGAATAAGTAACTATATTTAGGTATGGAGAAGATGAATTCCGCTTTGCCTAGTTTGTGAGATACATACTTACACATTTGTGATATTTGTCTTAAGTCATAATTTATAAAGTAAATGATTATAAGTTAGTTTGGATTTTTATTTGTTAGGAACCTTTAGATGCACCAATATATAAAATAATTAGATACTTTTAAGATAGAAGCACTAGTATTTTAATCAACTATCCAAGAAACACACACACACATATATATATAATGATAATTTCATTAAGTTGATATTTAATAAATTTACATTGTTAATAATTATAATCCTTGTCAAGCTTTTTCTTTCCAGATGTCTAGCAGAAATTTATGAAAATTAATCCATCTTGGTATTTCATTTATTTAACTTATGTAAACTACGATAACCAGTTGTAAATAAAATATGAATTCCGAAAATTAATTATTCATAATCTTTTAATACAAACCTCAAGTTAAATGTAAATAAAGTTGTATAGAATTTTGTTTCTATTAAATCTGGTTTTTGCCTTATTTTTTTTTGTTGTTGTTGTTGCTGTACAATTCTTTTCACTTATCACAATGCTAAATTTTGGTCCCATAATTATACTTATGAAGACAATGTAATATATTTGCTCTGAGACATTAAAGAATATTTGATCATTTTAATTTGAATTGATAAATGTCCCTTTAATTCTAGAATATATTTCTTAATCACTTGTACATTTATAAATATATGCATGAATGAGAATAATTCAGAGAGATATAAGTAATTACTTTATTTAAAATTTCTTCATGCTCACAGTTACATAATATAACCCTGAATGTAGGAGATATATTTAATAGATATTTTCTTTCCTTATCTCCTGTGTACAATTGTAATGTAGATAGTTTTCATATAACAAAATTTGAAAGACTAGTTACCTATTAAAAATTTAAAATTTTTAAAAACTTTATGATAAGTCTAAAAATCAAACTTTAATCAAGGACCAATCAGAATACTAACAGTATTTGACTCAATTTTTTTTTTACATATTTACAAAAGTCAGATATATAAACTATTTCTTTTTATTTTAAGTTTATGTATTCTTTATATTTCTTCATTAAATTTCTAGTGATTTTAAGAAGCAAAACTTTTATTATTTACCTACATGAAATCAATTATTATGTGAATTTTTTCTATTTTTATTATAATTAACAGTTACCATCTACTCCACACAAGTGATGTATTGGCTCTAACATTTTTTATTCTTTGATTAACTTCTTTTATTTTATTCTTTCAAAAAAAAAAAAAAAAAATTCACCAATTCTTAAACCCAGCAAATGGGATCATGTCATTAATTTCTACTTCCTAACTGTATTTTTTATACTAATTCCTAAATTCCTAATTATATTTTTAGTCAAATCTTTTTTTCTCTGATATCAATAAAAACAAGATTTTTAACACGGTCTATTCCTATAACCTAGAACCCAGATTAATGAAGAAAAAATAAGGAATAGTAAAAAGAACAACCCTGAGCAACAGCCATATAACATTATTATTCAATAATATTTTGGATGTAATTATGATAGTAAAGTAATCAATTATATGCATATCTGCTTGTGCAATTAAAAGTTTTGAAGCATCAAATTGATAGACTGCCACAAATGTTTTTTTTTTAATTGGCCCAACAGATTTGTATTTGTTTTGACTTTCACTGGCTGATAATTTGAATAAATCATTCTTACATCCATACTGAACTGTGCAAGGCAAAATTATTTTATAAATATTATGTGTTTAAGTAATTCTATCTGCCAAAAAAAAAAAAGTAAATTTACTACAATTTCTGCAGATCAGGAAATTATCAATTAGTAAACACTGATATCTATAAAAAGTAATTGTCATTAAAGCTATAAAAACAATCGAATTTCAATTACTAAGTTAATAAATTATATTTATTTTTTGGAATGAAAAACAATCAAACAATATAATTGCACATTTAAAGATGAATTTAAGATATCAACTATCAGTAAAATGGAATCCAATGATTAATTTTTGAGTAAGAACTAGTTTTTTCTCTTTTCTCTTCTACTGCTTAATATTATACTCATATTATTATTAGCTTTTTATGCATCTTTTTCTGCAAAAAAGAAAAAAAGGTTTATTAAACATCACAAAACAACAAAAAATAGCTTCAAATCTAAAGAACTGATAAAATTATTCAGAGAGTCAGTAATTCTCTGTTGAGAGTTAGTATAAATTCCTAAAGTTTTTTCAATTATCAAATCTTATGTTTCATGATTAACATAGAAATATTTAAATACTTAAATTATTACTTCACTAAACGTTATAAACTAATATATATATATTCGCTTTATTCTAGCTTCATTATCTATGCAAACAACGCATATATATATATTAAAAAATAAACTTATTAATGAAGTCTTCACAAAAATTTATTGGTCAGTAAAAAAAATCATATTATAAATTGCATTAAAAAATATAAATATATAAAGAGCAACTTGTAACCCACACGTGGATATTAAACCACATGCAGCATCAAATAACCTAACAACTATATCAAATAAAATTTTAGTTCCAAACATCTATACAATGGTTAAACTTTTCTGTTAAAAAAAAAAAACCATATCATCTAATATCCCCTTTATTATTTATAATGTTAATAATTTAAGAAGTCTCTCAAAATTGCAATTTGAAAGAGCAGGAGAATTATGTTAGAGAATAAAAAGGCACTTAAGAGATGCCAGAAATTCAAGTTAAACACTCTCTATTATGAAAAAAGCTGTCAAATCTCTCACTAAATTTATAATTAATCTCCCTGCTGTCATTACTATAATTATAATAATAATTAATTAATTACAACAGGCTAATACAAAAATATAACAAAAACAATTTTATATCAGCTGGCAGAAATAAAGCTTCAAGTATTAATCAGAAAGTACTTTAGATATTTTACTGATTCTAAAAAACAGTAACTAACAATATACTTTAGCAATATTCCACCACCTATTGTTAGTTTTAAAAATTCCCCATGGTTAAACTTATAAAATATTTATTTTTTAGGTTTGTTATTCTTTGACATACAAGTCATAATTATTTGTCAGAAATTCTCTAAGCATTTTATGGAGTTATCAAGAAATGAAAATAGATAGAAATGACATATTAAAAAATTTAATGTGGAAATTTTTTTCACAAATTTGTTTAGCAATGAAGCATTGTCTATTGTAAAAAAAAGATTTTATGACGATGATAACTTACAAACCAAAACAAATGTTTTTATTGGTAATACAATAGAATTCTTAACATTTTGCATAACAACAACATATTTTCAACACAACACAGAATCTTTCCATTAAAATTTAAGATATATCTGTGGATTCACCAGTATCATAATTTGATTAGCAATATTTATATGAAAAATCTTAAAACCACAGTCATAAATATTATTTCATCCCCACCAAAATGTTGGCTTCACAATGCTAATTTAGCATTCATTATACAATCACAATATTAAACATTACCAAAATATTCTGGACACACTTTAATTGCATATCTCCTTCAATTAGATTCACACAAAAAAATAGAAATTAACATTTTTAGATATTCTTATGTTAAGGCTACCTCATAACAAAATCAAAACAATTGTTTATGGAAATCCAAATATATAAGAAAATATTTGATGTATATATATATATATATTCAATTATGACAGAAATAGTGTATTAAAAATTGAAATAATATTACTTGTAAGAAACAGAGAGAAAACTTTTCTCAAAAGTCAATGTCTTAAACAAAGAAACATTTTATATGGAACAAACTCACATAAATAATTAATATCCATTAGCTATTATTAAGAAAAAAATTAATAGAAAATTTAAAAAAATATATAAAAAAAACAAACAAACAATGATAGGGACTGGAGTATATTCATACATGTCAGAAAAGTCTGACAAATTAAAGAAAATCTGCAATCAATATTATTGTAGTATAGCTTTTCAAAGCCTCTACATGCTGTAAGGAATTTTAACTTTTATAAAGCCTAAATATCAAAAGTGAAAAAATAGAAATGGCATCTATGAAATCCCATGAGAATATAAAAGAATATTATATTGATGAAATTAGCCATAACACAATAAAATAATTAAAGAAATATAAAGGAATGATAAAAGAGAAAAAAAAAGATGTATTCAAATACTACTACACTATACGTATTAAAGGGAAAATACAAGAATAATCGGCTGAGAAAAAAGAGAACAAAATTTAAAAAAGATATTTGGCAAATAATCTCATAAGTCAGTCTAAATAGTCAATATATTTTTAAAGAAGAAAAAATTAAAGAAATCAAGAAGACTATCATATATAAGTATATTAAATTTCTACTGGATATTGACTTTGACAGAATAACCTAATTGTTTAAACCATCAATTTACATTCAGTATTCATAAATCCAAAGATTACCAATCTAATCCCCATGCTAGACTATCACTTGATTAGATCAGCTATGCTGAAGAATAGAGAAGAAAAATATACTTAAAATGTTCTGCTCATAAGAACAATTAAAAGTATTTGGAAAAGTATAAATAGAGTTAAAAATTAGAAGAAAAAAACGTTTGTTAGATTATAGAAATTTTCTGACATATAACTACAAATATATAATTATGCTCATATAAAGAAAAAACTTAAAACTAGATTTAAACAATGCATTGAACCTGCTTTGAAGACAGTGAGTTACAATATCTTAGTATGCTATGGTATTTGTTTCACTATTTTAGTTAGTCTTACGTCAAATTTGCTTGTATATCTATATATATTAGTTAATTTTTTAAACAAATTTAATTTACTTTTTAATGTTTTTACAAATGATTCCGTAATAAAATAAAAAAATTTTGAAAAGCATGTCATTAATGAAATTATCATTTGTTTAAAACCCATGCTAAGTCAAATTTCAATTTAAACAAATTAAAATATAGGCTAGGAGCAATCTGGATATAATATAAGAGTATACGCACATAATAATAATGATGATGATAATGATGTGATAAACAATTACACAAAGATGAGTATAATCATTCCAACTCAAAAAAAAAAGAAGAAAAGGAAAAATCTATTCTAATATATTAATATGCTTACTAAAAAACAATAATTGATGATGTAATCATGTTACATACATCAATCACTTCAATTATTCTAAAAATAATAAACAGGTATTGTTATATAGCTCGTATCAAAATGAAAATTGAATTTAATCTATATTTCTATCATCATTATAAAATACTTTTTAAACTTCAGATAGAATAGTCATCTTTTGATAACATTAAAACTTCTCTGATATTAAGAAAAAAAGCAATTACTATACTCATAAAATATAATCTAATGATTAGTTACTTGGGAGATCATGTGACATTTGGATACCGGAAATGACAATTTGAGTTTCAATCCAAGCATTTCCAGTCCTTTACTATTACATTAAATTTTAATGAGAATATTTTATGAACCATTTTGCTGAGTTTATTATAATACACATAATTCGTCACCTTGAGTGTGAGTGGCTCAGTGAAAATTACATTGTAGAAATATTATTAATTCGTTTTCTCTAATTTTAAATATATTAATGGTTATCAGTTTTTAATTATTTCATTTTATTGACAATGTGCAATTTATTTTTTGATAAACATTGAATTCCACTGAAAGTTTTTTATCTTTATATATTTCAAAGTGCTTAACTTGTTTATTCTCTCTCTATCCTCTTAATTTTACTTTGTGAATTCAGTAATAGACAGATAAATTCAATAACTAAAATCCTTGGATGAAACTTCAACCTGCAATTTTTGACACTTGGATGTTACATGACTTCCAGAAACAACTAACTATTCCACTTACTCTTTTATTTTATTTTGGTTCGATATGAATGATTATAAAATGTCATAAAGCGACTTAAATTGTTTCAACTATTTAAGATAACTCTTTTGTTTTATAATAAAACTGTATATAACTTCATTCAGCTAACTACAAATATATATTTTACAGCAATATACCAAAGAAATGCATATATTTGAATCAAAACTAATGTCAAAAATATAAAACTCAAATAAGATATACTCTTTTTTATTGCAGGGTAGCTTTATGTCTCACCTGCAAACGCATTTGCATTCGTTTACGTTTAACAATAGAAGTAATTGTACAATGCAAAGGAATAATCATCTATTGTTTTGTTTTTTGCTAAAATTATGATTAATATTAAAAAAATTATATTAATTATAGATAAAAGTAAAATGTATAAAAAATTTTTTTGAGTCAATTGAAATATATATATATACCGGTAGAAATCATTTTTCTAAGCAAAAGTGAACCGTTTTGATCATTTAAAATATAAATGGGTTTTCATTTAAATCCAGTATGCCCCCCCCCCCCGCCTTCAAACTTATATACTGTACTTTTAAAAAATGGTGTTTAGATTTGAACTATTTTTATCATTTTCTTTTAAATATAAAACCTTTTCAGAAAAATTTAAACTTTATTTAAACTTTTCAAATACTTTCAGCTATTAGTAATTACTCACGGAATGTTATATAAAGCAATGTTTTGATTAGTATTATTCTCTTCTCTTTTTCAAATGCTACTAGCCTGACCAGTGCCATTTTTCTAGTATAGGAATAGAACTAGTGATCTTTAGATTCATGAATGCTGAATTTAAAATATGTAAGGCTCTAATCAACTAGTCTATTCTGTTAAAACCAGTAATCAAAAGAAAGTTTATATCCCTATCTATGACGGTTCTCTTGATATCTCAATTTTTTCTTCAGGTCAAGATTATTGAATGGTTTCTAACTTTATGAACTATCCGCTAAGTTGTTTTATAGAATCACTTGTAATTGCCATTTGAATAGTCTTATTAAATTTTCTTCTTTTTTATTTTTTCATTTTTCTTCAATCAAACATAAATTGATTGAAACATGCATAATCTGCTACTTTAGAGACCTATGTTTTTTCCTCTCTAATTATTACTTTGTGCTCTTTTAATCATTTTTTTAGTGGAGAGATTGGTTTCACCACTATATTTCTTTCACATTCATATAGCATTTTACAGATACAGTTATTATTATTATTTTTTAGCATTTTTAATTCAGGTTCCTTACAATATGGTATGGTATTGGAATGTTGTTTTAATATTGCATGGAATGCAGATTTTTTTAAATGTTCTGCTATCTTTTTTAATAATCAATAAAGCAAGTCATATAGATTGTGACATTGCTTTATAAAAAAACTTGTATTTATAAAAATGCAGTATAGAGAGCATACCAATAGCTCAAACAAGCTCTTATTTATAAATGCAGTAAGAGAATAAATATTTAAAAACTTTACCCAGAATACTCTCTATCTGGAAATCTATGCAGAATATCTCAGCTCAAAACCAGATGGTCTGGGGATGAGAGTATTCTGGATAGAGATTTTAAATATTTTCTCTTACTGCACTTATAAATAAGAGATTGTTTGAGCTATTGATACACTCTCTATATTGCATTTTTGTAAATACAAGTTTTTTAAAAAAAACAATATCACGATCTATATGGCTTGCTTTATTATTATAATTTTACCTTTAAGACTTTAGCGATGCTAGAGCTATTAATATATGGTAGATCTGAATTTGGTTCAGTCCCATATAGCTATTTGAGTTAGATAGCTGAAGTTAAAGTCTTTTCTATGTCTAAAAATTTCAGAGTTTCTTCTCAATAGTTATTAAATAAATGCTGGTTTTTGAGTTGATATTTTAGATCTAGTGTCTGAATATTCTAGCTCCTCACTGAGGTGAGCCATAAGCTTGAAACTAATTGGTCTGGGGATAAGAGTATTCCAGATAGAGATTTTAAATATTTTCTCTTACTGCACTTATAAATAAGAGTTTGTTTGAGTTATTGGTATGCTCTCTATATTGCTATATTTTTTGTATGTAATTACACTACAGTTTTTTTTTTTGTTTTGTTGTTGTTAATTTATGATGTATGCTTGAGGGTTCTGTAAATAATAGTTTTGATTTTTCTTAGAGACAAAATATCTAAGAATATCAATTTTTGTTCTTGTACTAATTCTATTGTGAATTTAATTGAAAAAGATATGTGCATCCAGAATGTTTACAATATTGCTTCACATGTAACCATATAATAAATATGCCATTGACATAAGATTAAATTTTACTGAATTAAATTTTATGCAATAGAATTAGAATAAAAGGGGCATTTTTAGAAGTTCTTGTGACAAATATTCTTCAGAACAAAATGAAAATTATAGGCTACAGAAAAATCTCACACCCAAGAAAATATTTAGCTTATATATCCAATAATGAAAAGAAGACAATGGAGTATTATACTATTATTACAGAATAGATAAAAAAAAGTTTATTCAGAAATTAATGACTTGGAAAAAGAAAATTTCTACATAAAACACACTCTAAAAACAAGAGCAAACTCTCCATATATAAGTGCCACTTAATGCAAGTCATAGTAATCAATGGAAATGGTGATCATGTGGTTTTAAATACTCTCATGAAGATTAGTTATCCATCAGCTGTCATTAAGAAAATTTTAAATAGTCAACAAATTAAGTGCAATGGTGGATCCATACTGTACCTATTAAAATTTGAAATAAATTTCCTTATCTGGTGGAATGTCAGTTATTAATTTTTTTTCTGTTCTTGTTTGATTTTAATGGTGAATATTTAACCTGGATCGCATTGGACTATGTTGCTATGACAACATATAATATTGGAGAAAGAAATATTTATTATTAATTGTTGTTTATAGAAATTGTGAATCGACTTTATTCAATGTGTAAATAATAAACATTATAATATTGATGAAATCATTATTCTTTCTTTATTATATTTATTTTCATTACTGCATTTGCCATAGTAGATTACAAATAATACATTTAAATGTTTAATGTCTCAAGTATGTTTGTTATTTTATTTGTATAATATTATATTTGAAAAATATATGTCAAGGATATATTTCCATTGTAGTATAAACAAATATAATCCTAGTTGCTTAATTTATGTTGGAGTGAAAAAATTTTATTTATATTCTAAAAAGGTAAATGTTGGTTATATATAATGTTTGTGAAATATTTTTTATTTGTCATTATTGTATAATAAGATTTTTATTTATGGAACACTAGCTAAAATTTACCAAAGAGTTAATAAAGTGTGTTGCTATGGTTTCTTTTATGTCAATGGAAAAAGTTTATAAATAGAACTGAACGGATAAAATGATCTCTCTCATATCTTGGCTTCAATAGAAGTGAATCTAAGCTTCTTCATGTATTTTTTGCTTGATTTAAAAGTATATGATTATAAAATGGATAGAGTGATGGGGTGAAAGCAATAATGTTCATCTGTTGGCTTGACAGGATTGTTGAATTTGTGAGAGGTGACAATTTATTGAAATATAAAAATTAATTCTTAGCACTTTTAAAAACAAAAAATAACCATGGAATATTTCTATTACTTTTAAAAATGGATATTATCTACTTTTCAATAATGAAGTCTAAATGCTAACAACAGAAAAATGTACACAAAGATTATGTTCACCTGCTGATATAATTTTATGAAATTTATGGATTATTTATATGCAAGATATAAATGTGTTTAATTTCCATGGCATCATCATAGATGAAACTAGTGTTTGTTTGCTTGTAATGTTTTATGAATTAATTACTTGCTAAATGAAAGGATATCTACATTGTATCATTATAGATATAAACTAGTGTTTATATACTGACTATGTCATAGATCAAATATCTGCTAAATAAAAAAATAATTTGGATATTTGGAAAATATCTGAATTAATAAAATATGCTTTGAATTTAACAGTTTTTTATATTTCTACTTTTTCTGGAATAATAAAACATCATCAGATTGTGGTTTAAGAAATAGACATTAGAACTATGGTATTATTTTTGGAAATTCCATATTTAAAGACTATTACTTAAGTCATTTGCTTATATTTATCATTATTATTGCTATATTTTTTTTCTTCATTTAAAATGTATAGCATTTATTGATATAAATAGTAGTATAATTTTAGGTTAAGTAGTGATCTATTTATATACCTAAATATAAGAGATTTGTGTTTTCTTAAATTTGAATTTGCATTTTGCAGCATAGTAATTATTATTTTAATTTAAAATATTTATTTTTTATTGATTGATTATAAATTAACTTCAGGTATATCCCTTATATTAGAAATTCAAAAGGATTATATCATAATAAGAATTTATTTTACTTTGTTCTCTTAAATTTATATTAATAAATAAGCAGATTCATTTATATATATATATATATATATTATTTCAATTAACTATATTTTTATATGAAGTATAAAAGGAGATATATTTTGAACTCCCTTATATTTCAAAAAGTATAAACATTCTACAACATATTTGTATTACATAAACATATGTGTTTGATACTTAGAATCCAATATATGAAAATTGATGTGCAATCACCTATTTAAATATGAAATTGATATCAATTGAAAACCTATTACATAATGCATAATCAAATGATATGTATATATTTTAAAGGTTTATTTGCCATATATATTTTTTGAAATTAATTTTACCCATTTGTTAATAAATTTTGAATTAAATTAAAACAAGTAATCTTGCTTGATTGGCTATCATTCATTTTTATAATGCAAATTTATTGATTAATTGTATTTGGATGAGATGATATTCATTAATTGATTATACCACTTAATTCATTAGAAGAAATTATAAAAATAATTTGTAAATCAAAACATAGGATGGATAAGAGGGTATAATTTCATATCATTTTCTTTCTATTGAATTTAATGTTTATTATTTACCAGATAGATTTCATACAGCAATAAATTAACTGATTTGACATTTTTAAATATTTGATAAGTAATTAAAAGCTCATTGTAATTATTTTGTTAGTAACAAATAATATATATATATATATATATATTGATTTGATGATTGATAAAGATATAATCAGATAATTATTGAAAATTAGTAAACATATTTGCAATTAGATTTTTACATGTTCTATTTTAAATCATTATTGATTAACGTAAATATTATATTAATTCAATATACAGCCATAAAGATTATAATCTTATTCAGTTATAGAAGTGGCAATAGTAATATATTTTATTTTGTTATAAATTAGAATGATCTAGATATGGATTGTAAATTTGGTATTAATAGTAAATTTTAATATTAACATTTGATATAAACACTAAGAAACTTTCATATGCTTTGACAGTTATAATCTAAAGTTTTACCAACCTAGCTTTATTAAACTGAAAAGTAATTGGATATGATTTGTCAATTGTGTTTGAGTTAACATCAAATAGGAATTTATCATTTGTTTTATATATTGTTATGATTGGATATTGAAAATCTTAAAGTTATTAAATGGGATGGTCTTATTTTATATTTTAAGTTGGTGAAAGTGGAAAGATAGGTTATGTTAATTGATTTTTATTTGTTATTAAGTATTTAATCTTATTATAATAGACTTACTTAATAAGAATATATTGATGTTAGTGGAATAGCAAGGTTGAGTTAGCAGTACTTTTATTTTATTTAGTTGTAATTGGAAATCAATTATTGAATTATATATTTATTTAGATATCATTGATATTTTAGATTTGTAGGGTGTATTAAAATTATTATCTAATCCAGTCATGAATTACTTCATTTAAATAAAAATAACATTTGTCTTTTGGTATAAGTTTGTATTATTATAAAATGTTTTGACTCACAAGAACTATTAAGGTTTATCTATCTAATTCTTTGTTATTATTTTTATTATATTATAAGTGGATTATATAATAGGCATCGATTGTTATTTATAAGATAATATTTGGGTTTGTTGATTTATCTTTAATCTATTGCAAATAATGCTCATATTTTAGGGTAGTTTGAAATAATGATTTTGTTTGTTTTCTATTCATTCTAAATGCTATTGGAATCTATGAGATTATAAGATTATTATCATTATTTTATTGACTTAAGTGTTAGATTGTTATTAATTGATTGATATTCATTCTAGCTTAGTTTATTATTTTCATTCTGTTACAAATGATATTACAATTCATGGGCAATAATAAATTAGGATTGTTCTTTCTTGGTTCATATTTTTATTCTGTTACAAATGGTGATCAATAGTTAGGTTATAACTTAGGATACAGTATGATCCATAAGATTATTCTATTATAAATGACATTCAACTTCAGAATATACTTTTGTTCAGTTGCAAATGGCGACCAATGATTGGGATATAATTTCATTCAGATTATATTGAAGTTTTCATTTCCAATTGTCATTATAGTTATTCAGTTATAAATAGCTCAAAATCAGCAAGGCATTAAAAGAAAGAGAATACCCTCATGTTTATTCTGTTACAATACATAACAAAGATAAATGTTCACATCACCCACCACTATCCACCCTATCTCATAACACTGATATACTTGAACAATATATATGTGTTCAAGTATATTAATGTTATGAGATAGTGTGGAGAGTGGTGGGTTGTGTGAAAGTCTGTGCTCATATACCCTATATATTACATATATAGACGCAGGTATATATTAAGTCTGTGTGTTTCAGTTATAACAGAGATAAGTAAATTTGCAATTAATATAATATTATATTAGAACAGTTTTTCAAAGCTATAGCAAATTAAGAAAAATCCTAAGCTCATGCTGAAAATAATCTACATCTATGGAATACTATATAAATGTAGAAGTTTATATATGACGAAACCAGATATCTTATTAAAAAATAGTTAAAAGAACACACCTGTCTTTTACTTTTATAATAGACTTAAGTAACAAACCATGCATGTACTAATAAATATATGTTCAATAAGAAAAAGAAAATAATATAGGATAAGTAAAAAGAAGAAAATTTAAAGAAATTTTTTATATAGAAAAATCAAATAAGCTCATAATTCAATTTTTTGTGGTAAGCTATAATGTTTGGAAATCACTTATAAACTTCACATTTGATGAAAATTTGAGAAATTAGGAGGACATTCATTAATAAATGCAGATAATTTCTACTGATTGCAGCCTTTGACAGAATAGCCTAATTAGTTAGAAAATCAAATTTAATAATTATAAATCTAAAGACCAGTTTAATTCATATGCTGGAACTATCAATGGCCAGGTTAACAACGTGTGAAGAATAGAAGACAATGTTAGCAGTTAAAACATTATGCTCCATACTAATCTGCTTTATTAATAATTGAATGTAATTAAAAAGTTTAAGTAAAATTTGATTTTTTAAAAAAAAAACATTTAAAAATTAAAACTAGATGACAGAAACTGTCTACTATATAACTACAAATAAAATTCTGCCATTATAAATATTTAATTAAACATAATATTTATATGGTTGCCATTGCAGAGCTAAGATATTTCCAATACCCCCCTCCTATGTAGAAAAACAATAAGAGAAGGCGCTATTCATCAGCTTTTTAGCTAAAAATAATTAAATATTTATTTGTCAACCAATATTGGATAGCTAGTTGCATTTGTTGTGGGCTAGTTACCTGAAAGAAAAATTTTAAGCCTGATTAAAACCGAAAAACAAAATTTCAGATTCATGCCAGCAAGATTCAAGCAATTCAGGAACATGGGAAATAAATGTGCTAACCACAATACTATAAGAGCCCTTCTTTTATATTTAGTACATAATAAATAAAAGAAATAAATGGATATTCTGAAGCTTTAAATAATGCTACTTAAAGTAAATTCTTTGGTTATTCAAATAAGTAGGAATTTTTTTTAAAAAAATAATATTATGTACTTAAAACTATGATTGAGTTATTAATTAGATTTTTTTTAAATGTTACTGCGTTTTTTTTTTCATTAAAAAAAATTGTAGTAATTTACATTATTTATTGCTCTCCATAGTTTCTTTGGACTAAGCGGGAATATGAAACACTATTCTCAAAAGTAGTACTTTATCAAGAACAATTATGAGTTTTCACTTTTGAGTTTTAATTTATTGCAACTACATTTTTGCTTACTCATATGCATCATAGTTTCATTCAATATCCTATTTTGTTATATTTTATTCCTGTTATTGTTTTTCTTCTGCTACAAAACAGGACTATATTTGTTTTATATAATAAAACAAGGAGAATGTGATGAATTGGAAATTGTGCTTAGTTTTATGGATTTATGAATTTCTGTTGAAAATGAAATCTTTTAAGGAATAGCTAAATCTTATTTGTTTATATGCAAAAGAAGACAGATGACATTGATCATGGAATTAATTGTTTTAGCTCTAGAAACATTCCATTTTTAATAAATTGTTGTATAAAATTTGTTCTAAAATATATACAATTTCCAATTATTATGTTGAATTGTTAGTAAAATTAAAGTCATGATTACTGCATATTAAAACATTCACAACTATCTAATTTGTAAGTCATTTGTTTTTATCAGTACATCTGACCATTCACTACATCATTCTCAGACAAGATAGGGACAAATTTCTATTCACTTTTAATACCTTGTGAATGGGTGTACAATCACTGCATAATAATATACATTGTAAGTTTTTGATTTTATCAATGCATCATTTATTTTTAGCTTAATCCTATCATAACTATTCATCACTCCGGAAGTCAGGCTAACATTCCATACTATGGATACATTAAAAACATATACTTTCCAACTAAGCCATACATCAAATGTTACAATTTAACTTCATGTACACATTGTTTTAGATACTTAAACTTAAATTCATATATAGAAGTTTTAAACTTGTGTTTCATCACACATTACTGAAACATGATCCAAGACATATGAAAAAGATAAATGATCCCCAAGATGCATTTTTCATGCTGAACCAATCACAATCTTTTACACATGTTTTCATCATTTGTTCAGTAATTAAACTCATCATCATCATCATTATCAACCATTATCAATCCACTGCAGGATGAAGATCTCTCCAAGTTTAATCCATCTTCTCCGATCTTTAGCTTCTCTTCTCCACATCACCCCTGCACACTTTCTTATTTCATCCATCCATCTCACATGTGGTCTCTTTCTGGGTCTTTTACAATCTCTTGGAATCCAGTTTAAAATTTCAATTGTCCATCTATTATCATCTCTTCTAACAATATGTCCAGCCCAACTCCACTTCAATCTTTTAATTTTTTCAATGAGGTCAGTAACACCTGTTTGTTCTCTTACCCATACATTGCATTTACGATCTCTTCTTGTTACTCCCAACATACATCTCTCCATACTTCTTTGAGTGGTCTGAAGTCTCTGAATTGCTCTTCTATTAAGTGTCCAAGTCTCAGATCCATAAGTAAGAACTGGTAAAACACATTTGTTAAAAACCTTCCTTTTCAAACACATAGGCATATTTCCTTTTAGTATCAAGTTATTTCTACCAAAAGCACTCCAACCAAGTTTAATTCTATGATTAATTTCCTCCATTATGTTTCCATCTGTATTAATAATCTGACCAAGGTATTTGTAACTGTTAACTTCTTCTAATTCATCATAATCAATCTTTATTTTCATATTTTGAGCAAATCGATTAAACATTACTTTAGTCTTTTTAACATTTATCTTTAGTCCTACTTTCCTACTTTCATCTGATAATTCCTGAAACATTTCCTGCAGCTCTGAAGCATTATTTGCAAAAACAACTACATCATCTGCGAAATCTAAATGACTTAAATAATCACCATTTACTTTCACTCCTTTAGTTTCCCATTTTAATCCACAAAATACTTCATGCAGCACTGCTGTAAAAAGTTTTGGAGATATGGAGTCACCTTGTCTTACACCTTTCTCAATGTTGACTTTCCCAGTGTCATTATGTAATCTAATTGTCGCTGTTGCATTTTTATAAATATTCTTTAAAATATGACAATATCCTGGATCTATACCTTGATGATCTAATGCTTTAATCACTGAAGAAATGTTTATAGAATCAAATGCCTTTTCATAATCTACAAATCCTAAGCATAATGGCAACTCATATTCATTTGTCCTTTCTATAACTTCTCTCAATACCTGGATATGATCTACTGTACTAAAACCACTTTTAAATCCGGCTTGTTCTCTTGGTTGGTGGAAATCCAATGTTCTCTGTAGACGAGTAGTAATTATCTTGGTAAAATTTTTATATAAAACTGATAAAAGGCTGATAGGTCTGTAATTTCTAATATCTTCTTTATCACCTTTTTTAAATATTAATATTATTACTGCATTCTTCCAATCATCCGGTACATCTTTATCATTTAGACATTTGGTATATATAAAAGATTGTGATTTGTGTCTATTGATAAATACTGGCTCAGCATAAAATACACATTTTGGGAATCCTTTATCATTTTCACATATCTTGGATCAGGTTTCAGTAATATGCCATGAAATAGAAGTTTAAAATCTATTTATATATACGAAGTCAAATTATATCATCTACCATATGGCTTAGTTGAAAACGTGGGTTTTTAATATATATATATAATGTGGGAGTTGGCTTGACTTCTGGGTTGATAGATAGTTGTAATAGGATTGAGCCAAAGATGACTGATACCTTGATAAAAACTATCTAATTTGTATATTTTATATTAAACAGGATGGGGTTGTTGTTTTTTAAACATTATATATACTATTGTGCTTTTAAAAAATTTTAATATATATTTGCAAATAATGAAAGTGGAATATTTTGTATTATAAAATCCGACTGGCATTTTATATTTTTCCCCCTAGTGAATAAAGATTTTTGTTTCCCTTTTAAAAAACGCTAAATTGAGATTTCATTATATGTAAGTATATTAACTGAAATGCTAGTATTTTTTTTAAAAAATTTGGAAGTGAAATGATATGTAATGAGACTAATCGATTATCGTAAATAATAATAATAACAACAACAGAAATCTTAAATAAATAAATGTCTGTATTAAAATAGAAAATAAATAAGATTCATTTCAAAAATTTGAAAAAGTGGAAATGAAAAAGGAAAAGGCTAATGATAAATTGAATACAATCAGTATAAAAGAGAAAAACAAAAATTCCGTAATTTACTGGACTCGTTGAAATGATTGGTTTATATTAAATTATCTTTTCAAAAGCAGATGCAGGGACTACTACAAAGTATACTTGACCAACATTTGTACATTTCTAGTTTATTATTGTCTTCCATCGCCTTTCTACAATTGATTCGAATAATTCATATTTAGAGTTACATCACATTAAGTTCTAAATAGCATGCATTATTTTTAACAAGTAAATTAAAAGTTCATTTAATTTTTACAGAAGTTCCTAATATATTATTTTAAATTACTAACTTTATCTTCAATACTATGACTTCTTAATATATAATGTGCAAAAACCAAGCAGCTAAGTATAAAGATCAGACTACTGCTCATTACCTAGAATTAAAAAGTTTAGATAAAAAAATTTAATAAAGTAGGTAATTTGTCAAGCGTTGGTGGCCGAGTGGTTAGCACATCTGCCTTACAAGCAGTTGTTCCGGGATTTGCTTCCCGGCCGACGCTTTGACACATATAAAAAATAATAAAAGTAAAGTAGGTAATTTGCAAATAGCTATAATATATTAATTAAATCTATCTAACAGACAAATATCGTTCAATAACACATGACATGAGTAGTATATCACTTTCTACGTGAAGCCAGAAACAAAATATCTGCTCATCGCTTTTTAAATGTTTTTATACAATTTAAAGATCATATTTATTTGTATACATTGTAATCGTTAAAATTATAAATTATTATTATTCTTTTTTTACAAAGTCAAATTAATGAAAATCGATATGATTTTTAGATTTTTTTAAAAATATCTACGTATAAAATAATAAAAATTTAATATGTATGAAGAATTGTTTTAAGAAATTTTGTCTCTCTTCGATATAACTTTGTTAAATGATTTTATCTGATAGTATATTTTATTTTCACCAAACTATAAGTAGAATTTGAATGTTTAAATATTATTGCAGATCATACTTTTGTACCATTACAATTTTGCCATAGTTAATATTTTATGCATAAAGAACTTGATCTATATATTTATAATTAAATATAATTTAAAAAATAAAGATAAAAGAAGTTACTACGAATTAAATGGCACTTTTTATCATATCAAAACAATATATATATATATTTAAAAGGAACTAATTTAAGATAGGGTAAAAATAAAAAGTTTGCTGTAACATTACAAAAAAAAAACTTACAATGGATATTAAAAGGGTTCTGAGGATTATTGTAGCACAAATAATGTGAAATGTTTTAGAGGAATAAACTCCTAATATAAAAATTGTTTAATGCATTATCTTCTAGTACCAAAGATGTGATGTAATAAATGAAACTGAAATCATTTTCATTTGTTTCCAGTTTTTTTTTTAAAAGAATTCCCTAAATACTAAAGATTGTTACACTCTGATTAAGGCATCCATATAATAACCTGGAAGCAAATGAAAATGATTTTATTTTTGTTTATTGCTCACTAGCTTCTACACTAGGGTTGTTTCAATAAATATCACAGCCTTACATTAAGAGTTTATGATTCTATTTTATATATACCCCAAAAAGATGATTTCTAGAGAAGATACCTTATCCCCATGATTTAAAAAGTGTGTGAGATAATTTGTGAAAAATAATATATTACTGAAAAAATTTTTTTAGCTTGTCCAAGATTATAGACATTGTCTTGTAGAAATAGCATTAAAGATCGGCATTAATGTGTTTTCTATTAAACAAAAATGAACTTTGAATAAAAATGAGAGAAATAATTAATGAGATAAATTTGAGTAAGATGGAGAAAAATAGGAAAATCAAAATAGACGTCATAAAATGCAGTAATAATTGTAATAAAACACACACACACACACAATCCCAAAAAATAAATATCTTCTAAGGAAACTGAATAGTAACTTCTAAGGCAGGGCCAAAACGATAATAATCAATATTATAACAATATTTCCAAAAATATTGAAAATGGAAGCAAGCTTTGAAAAAAAAAGTTATTTTTTAGAAAATTCTTTAAACCATAAGAAACTTTCAGCCGTACTTAGATTTGTTGAAAAATAATGAATATATTCTAATGAAAATAACAAAGATTGAGATTTAAATGATATTTAAAAAAGCTATAATATAAAGACATCAACCAAGACTGTTTTGATGAGATGCACTAAGTCAGAAAACCTGCAATATTAAAAAATGGGATCAGATTAGAATTGAAATCATTGTAATAAATAAGGACCCTGAAGCTTATGGCATTGCATCAGAAATTTTTGGGTTAACAGAAAAAGAACCAATAAAAGTACTAAACAAATTATGCCAATTAATCTAAGATACTACTCAATAGCCTATAATATGATTTTTTAAAAAAAAACTAGTCTTGGTTAAAACAGAAAATTAAGCTATCTTTTATATTCCATACAAGTAATATTATTCTGAAAATCACATAGCACTGGTTAGATCTTTACATTGAAAAAGAACTGCCAGATATAGATTGAGAAAACAAAGGCATTATTTCTGAAAAAATACCCCAAAAGAGCCTATGAGTGCTTTATTGATTACAAAAAGGCTTTTGATTTAATTGATCATGCTAAATTATGAAGTATTTGTAGAAAAAATGAATGCCCCAAAACACTTCACTACTCTTACAAAAAAAATTCTACATGAGATTAAAAGCTATTGATAAATACACTATAATGAAATTGAATGGTTTCACAATGGCAAAGGAATTAGACCAGACTGCATGCAAAATTCTACTCAGAAGAATATTTATATTTTGAATATGAAATGAGAAAAGTCAAATTGGATGAAGATAAATGTGATTCAAGATTTGTGGAAGAAGCAATAAACACATCAAACATGCTAATGACATCACATTTGTAACTAAGAATATAAAGGACTTCAAAACACTCATTAGAAAAGGTAAAGCTTAGAGTAAAAGATAAAATTAAAGTAGGATACAAAGATTACAAAAAACAAAAACCAAGATCAGAAATTGATTTTTTTGTTTTATTGCATTATTTATCAACAATTCTAGCAGAGACTGCCTAATATAGGACAGATTTGCAAAGAAAAAACGAAAATATTTTTAGATATTGGGATATGTCTTTAAAAATAAATTTGTTCAAGGTGTGGTGTTTTCTATAGCTCAATATGTCAAAGATGGTTACTAAAAAATATAGGAAAGATATAGGTACTTTTGTTCTATACTATTAGCAAAACCTTTTGGTAATTTTATAGAGAGCAAAAAAGTTAGACAAAGTGAAAATTTGGTCATATTATTTAGATCTGAACTCATGGTTGAAATAGAAATTACCAAGTTGAAATTATTTTATTTGTCATGAATTGATTTAATTTATTAGAAAAACTATACTACTTGGAAAGTTTGATAGTGAAGTAGAAAAGAAAAGGATGAATCTGTGACTTAAATGGATTCCATCATCAAAATAGTAAATGAGTCTTTGTATATTTGAAACAATGAATGACAAAATATTCTGGAGAATATTATTCATCTAATTACCATAAGTCAATGTTAATTTACTAGTTACTAATAATAATAATGTCGTGTTGCAGTGAAATATTCGTCATAGATGTTGAAATTAAAACAAAATATTTATAGCTCTAGATAAAACAATTTTTTTTAGAATCTTATATTTAAATTTATCAAAGCTTTCTGCAGAATATTAACAAAACTTGATATAGAATCTAGAATTAAAAGCACATTGTAAAGCAAAGATAAAATTTATAAGATACCAATTTTAGTAGTAAATTGTGATATTTATAATTACATTTTAAAAGACTAAATTCTTATATCATTAATATTAACTTCACAAATTTGTTTTATAAGTGATATTTTTTTAGCAAAAACATCCTCATAACAAAATCTTTTAGATTAGAAATTATTATATAATTTCAGATGTAGACTAAATTTAATAAAAATTTAAATAAATATATTATAAATACGTTATAATTTCCATTCTTTAAATTTTTCAACTTATTTCACTTCATATTCTCAATCTTACATTTTTAAAAATTATAATTAATATTTTCTCTTACATTTTATATTTTTAGAAATTATAATTAACTTGACTCGAATTTCAAATACTATGCAAGCAATGGGAATGAGTATATTAATAGTTCTTAAAATGCATAGTGATTACCCAGGTCTCTTAAGAATACTCCTCAATTATATTTTTTTAGAGATATAATACATGCATTAGTAAAAGAAGATAAGAGTTAAAAGATGAAAAATGTTATGTACTGACATTATAGATATACTTGAACTTGGTTACATTTAAAGTTTATAGTTAAAATTAAATGAAATAAAATAATTCTAATCTATAAATAGATTAACTAAAACTTATATACTTACTGAAAAATGGTTTTAGTGAATAAATGCTTACTAAAAACACATACTTTCAAAGTAAATTTGTGTAATGTACATTAATAAATACTAACAATTATGTGGTGCTTGACTTACCTGAATAGCTCTGGTTGGTTGAAATATATTATAGGATACATTAGCATGATTGTAAAAATGAATGACAATTATAATTTCTAGAAAAATAAAATCATTTATATATATATATATTATAACTTATTTATTAACAAATTTTGCATCTATTAAAGTTTATATATATATGCAAGCACATAAGATGTAACATGAAGTCATCTACTATAGTTAATACCTGAGAGAGAAATATTTTATCTTTATTGGTTGAAAGAGAGAGCTGAGTAAGGGAGAAATAAAACAGATTGTACAAGCATAAAAAAGAAATTTTTAGCCAAAGATGAGAAAGTTGATGAGATTATAGTTAAATTGTTAAAGGCTGTGAAAAAAACACGGTAATTGGTTGATTTGTGACTCAAAAGAGTCATTACATATTTCTATCTGAAGAACAATTTGGATAAGTGCAAAGATTCTGATTTATCTATGTCTTACAAGTGTTAAGGGCAGCACATGTAAGACTAGGTAGAATGATTATGATAAAGTGAAAACAAAACAAGTTGCATATATTAGCAGATACTGAGCTTTAAAAAAATTAAATATTATTAAAGAAATGCAAAAAAAAATATGTTTCAGCTCTCTCATATAAAAAATACAGACTAACACAATAACTAACAATATACGATTTTAAAAGTATAATAGGAATATGTGAATAATACCAAAGTTTTATAGAAGTAATTTAAAAAATAAAAAATAACAATTTAGTAACTCTAAAGATGTTTAAGTCTACTTGCTGAAATATATACTATATGTATTTCTTTTTTTTAAAAAAATGTTTTTCCACTAAAATAAATAAATTAATCAGATGCTTGCACCTAAGTGTTAGATTGAGCTGTGACCAAATCCAAAACTCTGCGATTGACGTTAAATCGCACGGATTGTTTTTCCATTAGAATAGATATTATTTTTATTACTTCCTTTAAAATTTACACAAGAAACAGTGGTTACATTTTAATTTAAAAAACGCTCTTCATAAAATCCAATTCAAAAGTACAAAAGATTTGTTTCAAGAGTAATCAATCTTTTACTAAACACCTGTCATATAATTGAATTAATCATTTTTGACTAACGACCTTTCACTGGCTCAAAATATTTAACCAGTATGTTTTATAGGTATCGAAGCTGGTGTCAACAACACACTTAAGCATATAAATGTATAATTATGTACAGAATAAAGCAAATACTTGCAATAAATATATGGCTGAACTTTTTTTTTTTTAATATTTATATATTGTTGTTTTACTCTTTATAAATTTAATACAAGGATCACAAAACTTTAGAATTCAAAATAACAAAAATATAAATAATAATAAAAAGTTACAATCAGCGATTGCCAAAATTTCGGTCCACAGGATTTACTATAATACAAAATAAACAATTTAAGATACATACTCTTTATTATATATATATTTAAATAATAATTTAAGTATGCAAATAGATGTACACTCACAAACATCTATATTAATATTTTAATATCATATTTTGTCTTTATAATTTGATATATGTATAACTATTACAATATTCAAATTATTTTTTCTGCTTTCAGATCAAAGCTTCTCTATTTATTAATTATAAATTATGTAATATATATTTGTTTATAATAATTATTTTTGTTGATTTGCTGTTGCATTTCCCCCCCAATAAAACGGAGGTACTGAATATATATACCTACATTTTAATAATACTCTTATTACCTACACAATTAAATTTCTACACAAGTTTATCCGAAAGCGGTAAATTCGATGCCGTCTTTTATTCCAAACTCTACTAACGTGCAATGAACTTTCTTAAAATTGCCTCAGGTGGAGAGAAAAAAAAGGTAGAGAAAAGCTGATTGAAAAAAAGTCTACCACCGACGTTGGCAAGAAACTCTAGGATGAAAGAAAATCAAAAAAGAAAAGATCTGTTTTATACCTGTTCAGGTCCTATTCATTAGTGACGTCTATCGCGTCAAATTGTTACCCGCCAATGATGTTCTTCATTGTGGTGACAGCTCGCTCCCAGCCTGCCAAGTGTCCAAATCCGCTCTTTGTGTGTAATGAAAACATTCCGCCTGGGTTGAAGTGTCAGCAACGCATAGTACCCCGGGGGATGGGAAAGCAATGACTCCGGCTGCTCTTATACAATTTTTAATCGGATAATTGTGTGTTCTGTAACATCTCCGCGTCACTTGTTTAGTAAAGCGAACTTGATCCAATCAGCCGGAATATCTTGACAGTGATTCACGGGACGTCAAAGAAAAATAAACTCAATATGAATGTATACGAATTAAAATAATGGTAACAAGAATACATAAAAACTTAAATAAACATATACAAAGCTAATAATAAAAATTGATTTAAAATCACAATGATAAAAACTTTAGTATTTGAATACGCATATATAGAGAGATAGAAAATTCTATTTAACAAAATGAAATTTTCGAAGTTATTTGCGATTGTTTTTAAGTACTTAATAAATTAAGTTTCATTTTGAATGAATAATATTTAATATTATTAATTTTTAAAAGAGATGAAATGTTTTTATTATAGAGTAAATTTATTGCTTTACTTAACAAAAACATAATAATAATTAATATTAGCAAAGATTTCACTTGGGAATTAGTATATCTTTTTTGTTTTGTTTTTCTTTTTATAACATGCGGATTTTCGAGGACTTTCCAATATAATTTGTTGTTTAACCACATAAGAGCAGTAGGGCCTTTTTAATATGTAATAAAGTAAAACTTAAAAGTGAAGTGGAATTAACAAGCGATATGGACATTGATTTTTTTTTATTCTTAGTTTATAAAATAGCTAATGAAAAAAAAATAATACAATTTTATTTTAAATCAAATAAAATCTAATTAATGTCAATTTTTACACTTTGAATTGAAATGCGTTTTTATCCTTAAATACGATAATAATAATAGAATAATTCCTCCTCCTTTAATCAAAGCTTCTAACAAAGATTGCTATTAAATTAGCATATTAATGCAATTCGCACCCCAAGCAATTCATTGTATTGACGACTCTGTATTTCTTTTAATATTAATTTTCTATAAGCATGTGTGTACGTTGCTTTGCTTTTTAAAAGTAAAATATTTCTATAATATAAAGTTTTTATAATAATTTTATAGCAAACATTATTAAAAATGTGAACAAACTCTGTCAATGAATACAATTTCAAAGTTTTGTTGATGTCTGTCCACTGAAATGAAGTACAATGCTTTTTTCTTCTTTTCAAGGATGCGGCCTTGCTATGAAAAGAGAGGAATCAAATTCTCCCTCCCGCCTTCCAATCAACGCTAACCTTCAACAAGCCTATTTTTATTTAAAGTAAGACGGTTCCAAGTCATCACGTGTTGTTAGTTTGAACAGGATTGTAACGGACATCAGTATAAATTTATAGAGTATAATCAACAAGAGTTTTATATTTTTTCACAAGTAGTTAGGAACTTTGCCTAATTGCTAGCAATTAAAATAATACTTTATCATGGATATAAAATTTATTTTTAGGAAGCGTTTTAGCAGAAAGATATTTTTTCTTGTAGCGCTCTTCGCTTGAGTAATCTAAATAATTATAGTTGGCTTTAATTTTCTTTAACCCAAGGTTCAACCTAAACTTCAGTAAGTGATTTACACAGGAATAGAATGCACTGATCATTGACTACCCAAGATGTTGCTAAAAGAAATGGGATAAATATCATGAAATATATCTTCGAGTAAATGATTTATTTAAAACAAATGTTTTCATTTGTTATTGATATGTAATTGTAAACATATCCAAAATATATATGTGCTTATTGTGAGTGTTTTCGTTCACTTTTATTGTATTAAAGCAAGGTTAAAAAGATCAGAGGCGGCCAATGCTTGGACAATTGCTGGACACTTTAGTGGGTAGTTCTCTTATTTACTTTGTTATAAGGTGAGGCGAATTATTGTTTGATTTAATTAATTATTTTTTTTAAAAAAATATCTGTGATTTTTATTCTAAAAATATATATTTATTTTTTTAAAAACTCATTTTGCTTTACTTTCAAGCTGATTGGTCTAGATGGCAATTTGATAAATTTATCAAGTGCACTATTTTCGCCGTAAATATTAACCATAACATGGCTGCTCAACATGGCGGCTGACAGGTGCTTGTGTATTTGCGTACTTACAATTTTAATTTAAAAGCTGAGTTTATGGAAATCAAGTGAAATTTAAAAAACTTTAAATTCTCAAGGTAAGCATGGAAATAAATGGAGGATTTGAAACCTCTTTTTAGAATCAATCAACGTGGGGGGTTATATTGCTCCTTATCTGCATCCCAATTTTAAAAGGATGCTACACAAAGAATATATTGTTCTACTGAATTAACATGATTAACGAGTTGTACATTACACTTTAAAGGTATCATTTTTTTCACCAGTTTGTTTAAATTATCTCCACGCTTTGATTGTCCAAACGCAATTCTTGAAAATTGAAACAAGAACTGCGCCTGGACATCCGGGCGTGGAGGTTAGATCTCCTACCAAACTTGGTGTTTATGCAAATGTCATAACAGATTTTAATATCAAAAATATTTTTTAATTAGAAAAGACCAAAATATATAAATTAAAAATATATAAAAATATGTATTAAGTAATTTAATTTTTTTTTACTTGTAAATTAGAAAAAGCATCTAATGCCGTTTATTTTTATTTTTTTAAAAAAGAAGATATATATTATTTAATAGTTTATATTTTAAATACTGTATTCATTGTCATTATTTATATGTAAAATTTACAATAATTTTTATCCTTCAAAATAATTAACAATATTAGCAGTAAAAATATTAATTTCTTTATGATTTCTTAAATTATTACTTTTATATAAAATGTTCCTAACACTCTTTATTTAATATTCTTATTATAAATCACTTATGTAACTAAGATTTACATCCCCCTCCCCTTTAAATATGTGTAATTTTAAGAATATTTTATCAACATATTGTTTTTATGGTCTATTATATGCATAAATCTCGAAGTTTCGAGACTTGTGACGAGATGCCCTGTCAATTTTATAAATAATAATCTTAAATAAAATAATAAATTAATGAATTATTTGGTTATATTGTATTAAATTATAAATGATTAAAAGATAAATTTCAGTAATTCGTGACTTTACATAATACTATTAATTCTGAAGAAATATTAAAATTGCATATTTTTCATGAGTTATACAGTAAAAAAAAAAAGAAAAAAAGAGTAATTATATAAAAATAATTATAGAAAAAAATATATATATATTTAAATATATAACATTTGTTTCATTTCATTTTGTTGGATGCATGAAAATTTGAAACATTTATCGCGTGTGTTTATACTCCAAAAATATATACAACTACATATATTTTTTTAATACAGGAAATAAATTATTAACCTAAAAAGAGGATAGCATTAACATATTTTAAATATTACAATCAAAATGTTATTGTCGAAAAAAATATTAATAGCAATAAATTAATAAGTATATAAAAAATAAATTATTCAGTGATTTAAGAATAATATTGTTTTATTTTAAACATAAATATTTGTATTAATTGCTGTTTTTTTAATGCAATCACAGAACAAACTAAAGCTTATTATCTTTGTATATCAGGAAAACAAAAATAAACTCAATGAAGAGAGAACGTTCTGTTTTGTTTTATATTTACTTCAGTCGTGTTGATTTACGTACATTTGGTGAGTGTGTGTGTGTGTGTATAAATGCATATTTATGTAGAGATAGCAAATGATGTATATTTAAACTCGGGTAGAGTCCAGCACTTTATCACCATACTCTCTTGCGTGTCGATATCTCCTGTTATCTCATTTTTTTCTAACTCAATATTACTATAATAATTTTTGAATATTTTTTTTTATTATAAATTAAAATCTATTTATTTTTATTATTTACTAAATAAAAGCATTCTTTATGTTTGTTTAATGTCTTTTTATTATTATTATACTTATTTTTTAAATATAATTATTAATATTATCATTCGCTTACTATTGGCATTAAAAAGTTATTAAATTCGGAAATGCTCTTATATTTATTTATGTATATATAATCCGTTTACTGAAAAATATTTGTTGTAACTATTGTATCTATAATAAAATAATAAACAACGATATTGTCACGCGTTGTTAGCCGGGAGGTCATCGCACCCGCCTTGTAAGCAAGTAGTTGGTTGCAGACGGGTGTGGGTTCGCGTCCCGGCCGATGCTATGACATATGAAAAAAAAAAAAAAAATAAATAAACAACGATAATTGTATAATCAGTTGTTCGAAGAGAAGGTCAAGTAAGCCAAGTAAGCTGGCTACCAATGCGACGCTTGAGCGCAACTGTTTCATTCAAATGACCAAACTGAGACTTTCTTTTACTTTTCTCAGCTGAGAATCGTCCAGGAACTCTTAATCCGCCATATCTTTTTATTTTTCTCAGTTGAGAACCATCCGGAAACTTTTAACACTTGAGACGGCTACTCAACAGGGCATCACCATTATTTTCATAATTATAAATATTTTTGTTTTAAAAAATAAAATTCTATCATTTGCTAAATTGTTCGCCAAATAGAAATACGGTTGACTCTGAAAATCCTAATATGAATTTTAAAAATGTTAAAATAAAAGATAGAATGATATAAAAGCAGAACCATTGTTTGTAACTATATGAGAAGGTCTTACGTTAATGGTGGAGACTGCATTATTTGATTAAATCACTTCATCTTAAGATCTTTATCCCACAATTGGGAATAATCAATTACCCATTTTCTGGACAATATTGTACAGCTGGCTGGATTAAACATTGGATGGCTTTTGTAAAAAGAACTTCCAAACCTGTCTGAGAAATTTTCAGCTAAGTTCAATCTTCCCTTCAGATTTGAACAACCAGTTAGTGAATGTGGGTAAATATACTCAATTACTACTCCACAAAGCTTAACTGGAAACAAGCAAAATATACTATGAAATGTGCTATACTAAGACATTAAATGTTTATATACTTTGAAATAACTTTAAAATCTAGGAAATGAGTTCATAGCCTCTCTTTGATTAAAATATAAAATGATGCAGAATAAATGAAAAGCAATAGAAACGATAGAAAAAATTTGTAATAAGTATTATAATGTAAAAGATTCACTTTTTTTGTTGTTAATGATGTTGCTAGCAAATAAAAACAATATAATAAATTAGAATAAAAAAATCAACCAGTATCATATATTTAATAAAATTAAATCTGCTTTTTTAAAATATAGGAAGATAGGAAAAGAGAATAGTAAAGTGTTTATTTAGTTGTAGCAATACTTAAATAAAAAAATTGCTAGTTAATAATATTTTTTTAAAAATTAGCAATGTCAAACTTTCTGATATTTTTGATTCCAGATGATAAATAGTTGATTCAGAGAAAAGTGACTTGTTAATCAAACTAGATGAAATTTTTTATTTTTTTTAAAAAGTCTGTCTTTAAAATTTGAGATAGAATTCTTAAGCTATAAAATATTTGAGGATTAACAATAGTCTTTTTACTGATTGGATCTTCCCAATTGAACAAATCTCAAGGTTAGAATTTAATCATTTCTCAAAAAAAGAGAGAAACATAGTGCTGGGAAATAGTAATATTTTTAATCATCAAAGATCATGACTCAAACAAAACTTACACCTTAATAGAGAAAAACTATTTAAAATGTAGTAATTCTTTAAAATTGGGTTTATTATTACAGTTATCTTCCAAGAAAATTCTTGAATATTAATAAACCTGTTTTCCAACATTTGACATAATGTATGTATTTCTATGGTTTTGGACACATTAATAATAAGTAGAAAAATAGAGTACCAAATTAATTTTAAAAAAATTATACCATAACATTCACCTGGTGTCAAAGTAGCAAACTTGTTAATAGAATACCATCTTATTATAATATTACTATATGATATTACTTTGTATTCACAAATTCTGGTAGGTTCTCTGTTTTCAGGAACATTTCAAGATGTAATGAATATATGGGTCTTAGAGAAATTTATTTTATAACTCAAAATATTTGTGGTAAAAATTGTGTGGATAGTTTTCAAATCAATTAACAAAATTATTGTCTCCCAGAATACTTTCTACACAGATTCAAATATAATTGGAAGTATCCATTGTAAAATATGAAATTATAAGCTTCTTCCAGAGAATAATCCAATGTTTTTTTATTTGTATTTTTCAAATTTTTAGAAAATAATGCTGATAATCGGTAGTATTGTAATTAAGTTTGCATCATTTTTTTATCACTAGATAAGTTTCATAAACCTTTCGATAAGCAACTTTTATATGATTTAATTTTATATGGTTTAATCATTTTTTTTATCATACCCATTTATTGTGACCTCACAACCAAATTTAAGTGATAATGAAAATGATAACTGATATAAGTAATTTCAAAAAGTAAATACCATAATGTATTTCTAGTGTTTTTTAAAATAAAAATAAAAAAATTATTCAATAAAAGCAGGCCTTATAATTTTAAGGACTAAATAATTGTTTAATTTGCTTGAGCATAATATATACACTCCGAAGGAAGAAAGAATTTGCAGCTTTTTATGTATTTATTGATAAATTTGCCTAATGGGTTATCTGAACACTTTTAATAATAAAAATAATAACACTTTTACATAAAGCTGAAAAATCAAACAGCCAAAAAAATAAAACATTTCAACTCAAATTGTTGTTTAGTATCAAATGTGATCATGGAATGGTATATATGTAGATGCATATACACTTAATATCGGAAAACACTCTTCGCTATAGGATTACAATTCAACATATTAGCAAATATCTGAAATTATAACCATAAAAAAGTAAAAATCATTGGATTGATTTGTGGATTTCATACTATCTCAGTGGCATCAAGTTTTCAACCCATTAATCCAAATTAGAAATTATTTAAATACAAAGTAGATTTAATTGCTTTATTTTGAAAGGTGCAGATTTAATCTCACTCCTATTAAATATAAAAATATTATACTTGCAATACATAAGTATGATTAACTTTTACACTTGAAAATTAAGCAAAATAAATCTATTTTGGTTCTAGTTAGTTGTGGCACTTATATAAAATGATAGTGCTTCGAAACTGACCTAATAGGTCTTAATTTTTAAGCTTATAATTTCAGAAATATGTTAATCTATATATTTAAAATTTAATTTAAATTGTTTTTCAATAATACAATAGTTAGTAGTACGTTCTTATTATCACACTTCTAATTAATTATATTAATAATAGAAAGAGTCTTAAATGATCTTACAAATTGTGCCAGAATATTTGCATAGTTTATTTTTACCATTGAAAAAATAAAAGATATCTATTTTATATATAAATATTTATTGTAACTTCTGGCTTCATTTGTGTTTAATATCAAAAAAATAAAAATAAAAAAATGTAAAGAGCAAAATATATATATATGTAATGATATTCGATATCTGTATTTTTTCGAAGTTATATAAGTAATATTTTAATTAAATATTAATACATACTGTAACGTAAATAAATATAAAGTACAACTTTAAAAAATTTTATCCACCTAGTAGCCTTTGGACTAGCTTCTTAATCTTTGTCAATTAACACTAATTCTTTTTTTAAGATGTCTTCAAACAAAAACACTCCTAGGTGAATAAAAAAATTTAAAGTTGTACTTTATACATATTAATATTACTGTATTTATTAATATTTAAGAACAAGATTACATACATATATAATCCTATATTTGAATTTATCTGGCATCTTGTATATTCCTTGTTTTAAATTTTTTGCAACCAAGAATTTTTTCTAAAAAAAAAACTTTTAGTTCTCCACACCTTTAACTATACCTTCCCAGTAAAAAAAAAAATCAGATTACATATCTTTAGTATGTTTCTAAAATAATCATTATGATGTAATGGAATCTGCCTCTTCTATGACAGTATGCTACAGTTCATCATAAAATGATATTTAGAAAAAAACTATTATTATTTATTTATTCGTTTCTTGCCATCACACTTTCAAAATATTACAAAGTTCAATAAAAAAATCCAGTATTTTTATGTTCCTCGGAAATGAATTTGATTGTGTATGCAATTAATTTAGTTAAGATAGTTACAAAATTACTATAAATATTCTATTTTTTAACATTTTAAGTGCTACTGTAGAATGCATTGGAATCTATGTTGCATCTTAAAATAGAATGTCTTTTTAGCTAAAACGCTACCTATAAATTAAAAAGCATCAAAAGATATTTAAATGCATTCATATTTTTAAAATGATAACTATTTTATTTTAAATCTTTTGATTTGCCTCATTCTCAAACTGATGAAGAATTTGAATTTTATTTTAACATTACTTAGTAAATCAAAGTCTGCATATGTTGCATTTAAATTATTAAGAAGATTATGTAGATCAGATTTTAAATTGGCAAGAATAATATAATCATCAGCATGTTGTAGATCTAAAAGTCAAGATAAACAACTTTTTACTTTTAACTACGGTATTCAATTTAAAAATTCTACCATCAAACTTGTATAGTTTTTTGATGCCTACATTTTAAAGCTACCATGAAAATTATTGTAAAGATTATTTCATAAAATGGCAAACTAATTTGTACCTAATTCACATCTCTGATTAACTCCAGTTTTATATGTCTTAGATTTCCCACTACCAATAATATTTTTTAAACTCTATTATATATACAGGTAATATAATTTTAAAAAAGTTTGGTTGATAAACAATTTCAAACACTGCCACAAATCTTTTTAATTAAACGGGTCAAATGCTTGACTAATAAATGATAAAGCACACTTTTATTATCGACACTTTTTTATATTTGTCTGGCAAACTGTATTTATAATAGTTTTGGTTTTCCTAACCTGCACTGAATCTCTGGTAATCACTCTTTCCTAGTAAAAGCAATCTATTCAAAAAATCCTTGTAAATGCCTCTGCTATAGTAGCTGGCACAGATATGGCACAATAATTACTGCTAGTATATCATCATTTTTAAACATTATTGATACACTGCAGAATGAAGGTCATTCCAAGTTTAATTCATCTTCAATATCTAGCCTCTCTTCTCCACATCACTCCAGCACATTTTCTTATTTCATCTATCTATCTCTCATGAAGTCTCTCTCTAAGTTTTTTACAATCTTTTAGAATCCAGTTTAAGATTTTAACTATCCATCTATTATTATTTCTTCTAGAAATATGTCCAACCTAACTCCACTTCAGTCTCTAATTATCAGTAACACCTGTTTGTTCTCTCACATCATGTATTTTGTTTTCCAGATCTTCTTGTTATGCAACTCCCCATACTTCTTTGAGTACTCTGAAGTCTCTATATTGCTTTTCTATTAAGTTTCCAAGTTTCACATCCATAAGTAAGAACTGGTAAAACACATTTGTTAAAAATCTTTTCAAACACATAGTCATATTTCCTTTCAATATTAAATTATTTCTACTAAAAGCACTCCAACTAAGTTTAATTCTATGATTAATTTCATCCATTATATTTCCATCTATAATAACAATCTAACCAAGGTATTTGTTGTTTCTAACTTCTTAACTCATCATAATCAATCTTTATTTTTGACTTGTGAGAAAAGCCTTTGAACATTACTTTAGTCATTTTAACATTTACTTTTAGTCATACATTCTAACTTTCATCTGATAACTCTTGTTACATTTCCTGAAACTCTGAAGCGTTATTTTCAAAAACTACATTATCTGCAAAATCTAAATGTTTAAATAATCTCCATTTACTTTTACTCCTTTAGTTTCCCATTTTAATCCACAAAATACCTCTTGCAGCACTGCTATGAAATGTTTTGGAGATATGGAATCACCCTGTCTTACACCCTTCTTAATGTTGACTTCCCTAGTATCATTATGTAATCTAATTGTTGCTGCTGCATTTTTATAAATATTCTTCAGAATATGACAGTTTCCTGGGTCTATACCTTGATTATCCAATGCTTTAATCACTGAAAAAATGTTTATAGAATCAAATGCCTTTTCATAATCTACAAATCCAAAACATAATAACAATTCATATTCATTAGTCCTTTCTATAATTTCTCTCAATACGTGGATATGATCTACTGTAATAAAACCACTTTTAAATCCAGCTTGCTCTTTTGGATGATTGAAATCCAATATTTTCTATAGACAAGGTGTAATTGTCTTGGTAATTTTTTTTGTATAAAACTGCTAAAAGACTGATATTCCTAATATCTTCTTTATAATTTTTTTTAAATATTAATATTAATAGTGTATTCTTCCAATAATCTGGTACATCTTTATTATTTAGACAATTGGTATATAACTTTGCCAAAAAAAATTTTTATTTCTTCATCTGCTTCTTTTAATGTATCGATTATAATTTCATCATTACCTAGAGCTTTTTCATAAATTTAGTTGCATGTCTCTCGTCTTCATTTAAAATCCTGGGCAATTCAGAAGTATAATAGATGTAAGAGATACTTGTTCTTTATTACTATATAATTCTTGATAGAACTCTTTTACTCATTTCATGATGCCATCTCTCTTTTTAGTAATAGTTCCATCTTTTTTTCTTATTGCAGATATGTTTCCTACCAACACCAAAATGTTTTTTTACACTCTTAAGATTTTTATTTTCTTCTACAGCTTTCCTTGTTAGTTTACAATAATACTTTTTTTATATCATTCTCAACTCTTTTTTCCTCCCATTTTACAAAATGCGAGATATTTAATCCTTCTTAAATACATCATTTTTATATATCGACAGTCATTGTATTCCTTTTTTTCATCATAAATTCTCTAGTATCAGTAGGAATTTTATTGGTCAATTGTTTTTTTCTACTAGTTGTAATTTGTTACAGTTTTTAAAAGTGTATCAATTATTTTCCTATTAATTTTATTCAAATCTGAATCATGTTTAAAATCTACTAATACTTGAAAACGATTTTTCAAGATCCAATTTAAATTTAATAGAATGTTTCTAAAGATTAGAAATATCAACTTTGAATATTGTTTTTCTTAATCAGTTTTGCTCTCTAGTTTGCATTAACTCACATCTTACTAATAGATGATCACTTCCTGTGTTGAATTTATTAAAGACATTACAATCTTGAAATATGTATTTTCTGTTAGTCAAAATATAATCCACTTCTGCTATACGTTCATTTTGATGCTTCTATGTCCATGTTTTTTAACATTTTTCTCAAAAAAAGAATTTTAAAGTTTTTCTTTTTCTGTTACCTCCACAACTCTATGTCCTCTGTAATTTCTATTAACATAATCAAAATTTGCCTACAGAACTTTCATTTCTCATATATATATATATGAATGTTTTCATGGGTTACAGATATAAAAAACATATTTTGCAGGTTCATCCATGTAAGATTTTAATTTAAAAATTCCAATATTTCAACTTGATCACACAAGCCCACAACTGGGAAATGAAAACTATATAATTGTAGAGGTACTGCTGTTTACTTCTACAATTATATAGTTTCATTTCCCAGCTGAGGGTTTGTGTGTGAAATGTATGCTTTTTATATATAAATATTAGTCTGCATCCAAAATAGGTTATATTTATCTGTTTAATGAGGTTTATTTAAATTTCTTTGTATCAATAATTTCAATCTCTGTGGTCAATTTGCAATATTTAGGATGTATGTAAATATATTGAACCATAAATAAAGGTGGGATTCCATCTTTATTATTAAAAGGAGTTACCTTGACAACAGATTGCTGATTGTTATTGATATTGGGATTGTCTAAGTGTTGACTGATTTTAATGATTATATATATATATATATATGTTGAAATGATGATTTTCACTGGTTAAATATATAAAAGACATATTTTGCGAGTTCATCTATGTTAAAAAATTTAAATATTAAAATACTGACATTTCTACTTGATCACACAAGTCATCTGCTGGGTGATAAAAGATAGAAAGACAGTTTTAGAGGCGCTACAATCACTGATTAAAAAAAATGTTAAAGTTCCACCAATAGCAAAAATGTTAAATGAAGAATGGTTGTTTTAAAAAAATCTTTCCAAATAGGAGGAAGTTTGCATGTATCATCTGGCTTATTGATACAATCTGGCCTTTTAAATATCTCCTCTAATTTTGCACTTGTAGAGATTATCACACCTGAATATGATCCTGATACTAGAAAAATCAATTTTATGATCTGAATCTATAATATGGAATGAGAGTGCTGATGATGATGAGTGTTGATTAACTGCATTAGCATGTTCATCTCTCCTAACACTGATGTGATGATTACTCATACTTATGAAAGAAGCTTTGCAATTTTCACATGAGATTTGATAAACACCATGAAATTCAAGAGGGATTGAATCCTTAGGCTTGATTATTATATTGATGAGTAGAAAATGCTGCATTTATATTATAGCATTTTAATATACATTCAATGCTGTCTGTAGTTTCTTTTACATATGGAACACAAATCGTAATAGCTGATTTATCATCTTTTTGTTTTTTATTTTGTCCATTTTGGGAAGCCTTATTTCAAGCCCAAAATGGACAAAATAGGAAACAAAAAGATGATAAATCAGCTATTAGGATTTATATTCCATAAGTAAAAAAACTACTGACAGTATTTGACATATATTAAATGCTATAATATAAATACAGTGTTTTCTACTCATCAAAAGATCAGCAATATAATAACCAAGCCTAAGGATTCAATCCCTCTTGAATCTCATGGTGTTTATCAAATCTCATGTGAAAATTGTAAAGCTTCTTACATATGTATGAGTAATCATCACATCAGTGTTAGGAGAGATGAACATGCTAATGCAGTTAAACAACACTCATCATCATTAGCACTCTCACTCCATACTATAGATTCAGGTCATAAATTTGATTTTTCTAGTATCAGGATCGTATCCAGATGTGATAATCTATACCAGTGCAAAATTAGAGAAGCCATTGAGATACTTAAAAGGCCAGATTGTATCAATAAGTGAGATGATACATGCAAACTTCCTCCTATTTGGAAAGATTTTTTTACAAAACATCCTTAATTTAACATTTTTGCTATTGGTGGAACCTTAATGTTTTTTTTCAAATCAGTGATTGTAGTGCCTCTAAATCATCTTTCTACCTTTTATCACCCAGTAGATGACTTGTGTGATCAAATTGAAATGTCTGTATTTTAATATTTAAATTTTTTTAACACAGATGATCCCACAAAATACGTCTTTTATATATATAATGGAAGAAAAGGAATTCCTTATGATTAGGAAGCACAACTTTATGGATTCATTTCTTTTTTAGAAATTTTGAAATGACAGAATTTTGAAGGTAATATAGTATTTTATTTTAAAACTCCAGGTATTTTATCAAAAGTTGAAGCCTTTCACTTTGAAGATTACAAAAAGCTGCTTTGGCTATATCAAATTGTATATCTGCCAAAATCTGAATAAATTGATAAATAGAATAAATCATCAAAAAGAGAATTCAGAATTTCAGTAAAGCCTCTCTATTGATTTGGGATATCATTATTATCATCATATAAAATATATCTTAGTCAAGCATTGGTGGTCGAGAGGTCAGTGATGGCTGCTTTACAAGCGGTTGTCCCGGGTTAGCGGGTTCGCTTCCCGGCTGATGCTATAACACATGAGAAAAAAATATATATCTTTCAATAATTTAATAGGATTATATTATTTTTAGGTCTATATGTTATTTTCAATATTCAAAAAAGGATAGAGTAACTACCACTATGATTTCAGTGTTTATCTTCTTGTCAATTGTCAACATTCTATCTTTAAATCCTTTTTCTACCTATTAAAATTCATATTCATTTTGTTATTCTGCTAAAGAAAAACTGCCACATATGTTCTTTTTTATCTAACCAGATATAATTATTGTAAGAGAATAGTCAGGATTTTTTTTAGTGAATCTGAAAATAAACTCTTATGTATAGGATCCTTTTCAAAAGAGTTATATACCTCATTAATTTAATGAATTGTCTTTCAAAAAAAAAGTTCTAGTTATATAGTAGTTTATTTAAATTTTCTTCATCTGAAAAAGGAGTATCTTATGAGTAACTATATTAACCTTAAATTTTAACAATTGCTGCTCTATGTCAAGGTCTGAAAGAACCACATCAAATAAAGTTTATATTTTAAAGTGTAGCTATATTTTAAAAATATTGAAATACTTACCTTTATTATTATTCCTCTCTGTATTATTGTCACTACAATATTAAATTTTTCACTATTTAAATGAGTTCTCTACCAGACATAATGACCTGACCAAATATTATGAGACAAATCACATCTATGACTTTTTAAAAATCATTTTCCAATCATATAATCACTTGCATAATAAAATTCAGGCTTCATATTCCGTTCCAAAATGTAAGATCACAGCAAAGAACTTCCAATCTATTAAATCTATATGTTTCATTTATTTTTAAGTATCAAAATATTGCATATTTCATACCTTTTTATACTTTCATAAAAAAAAGGAGAAAAGATTGGAGCCAGAATTACTATTGTGAAATTAAAGAAAGAAAATATAATTACACAAATATATAATCCCATTGTCAAATTTAATGCAAAGATAAAAAAAAAGTGTATGAAAAGCTTATGATGATTATAAGTATTAGTTCAAACAAATTAAATAACTTAAGACAGTAAGGTAATACAATAAAAAAAGGAGAATGAAAAAGAAAAATACATAAAAAGGATAGTAAAGACTGTATCGGATAAAACTTGTATTCACAGTGTTCAATTACAGCTTTATTTCTTTGACAAAGAAGTTTTAATAATAGCAATTATATTAATCTTAGTTCTTAATGACAATCCTGGTCCATGTCCAAACTTGAATAGTCAACATCAAATTAAAGTTCTCACAGTGACATATATTTATATTTAAATAAAAAGTATATCCAACACTTTATTTTACTTAAGACAGTAAAGAGATTCATTTGATACAATATATCCCGTTATTGAAATTATGATGAAATGGAATAGTGAATAACTTATGTTTTAAATAGTTTATGCGTTTATAAGCAGTTTAATCGCCTAATTTAAAATAACATAATTTTATTTTAAAAAATATTATATTATTTAGATTGAAAAATGTTTTTAGAAATTATACGATTGGAAGAGATATAAATCGTTTACTCCAGCCATTTTGTAAAATTCAATCTTTAAATAAAAAAATTAAAAAAGAAATTAAAAAAAAAGTAAACTATAAAACTTTAATCTTAAGAATAGGAAAAATAGATAACAGAAGAAAAAAAATTATCTTGAAAAATTATTACTTTTAAGTGAATTGAATTATAAATTTGTCAAGAATATGAAGAGAAAAAAAAGATAAAATAAATAAATACCATAATATAACATCATGACTTTTAGAAATCAATTATATAATCTTTCTAAAGGCTTGTAATAAACAATAACCATTTCTGCTTTTTAAAGTAAAGCAGAAAGTCTGTACAATCAAAAAAAAAATTGAGTAAAAGCATTTGATATATATGTATTTTATCATATATGATAAAAAAAAAGGAGTATATCTTAATTGAAGCAACGGAGATAATTAGTACAATGTTTTAAAAAGATGCAGAAAACAAAAATTAAACAAAACTATTTAACAGAGAAAATCAAAAATTAATTAAATAAACTAGTAAAATCATTTGATCAAAAATTAAAAATAATATTATCATCATTGAGTATTACCATACATGATTGAACAAATTAATAAAAGAAATATGTTTTAAGTAAAAGAAATAGAATATTTGAAATTCTCGTTTTTCAGAGTCAGGAATCTCTCTGCCACTATGCCAGAGAAACCTGTTAGCCACTTTACCGTCCCTTTCCATTTCCACAGCATAATCTTTGTCAACTCCATGGCTTTTATATCTAAATCCCCCTTATTTTTTCCTAAACTCAGTATAAAAACCAAGAACCCACTTTCTGTGTAATCACTTTGTTTATATTTATTCTTTCACAACTTTATTATTTGCACCCCTTCTGTTTGCAGACATTTTCATTCGATTAACATATTCCTAATATATTCTATACCTTGTTTATACAAGTTGCAGACTAAATCACCCACATTTTCCATTTATGTGTATATTCCCTTGTTGCTAAAGATATTGTTTGAGCCTTAAACAGTAAACTACTTTCTTTGCTATTATCATAAATTAACTCATATCCAATATTCTGTTTACTTCTTTATATATTTAAATCTTTTTACTCTCCATACTAGTTCTCAATTTCTCCAACTCCTGATTCTTTATTAATGCATCTATTTTTTTATCCCATTCCTTGCCTCTATAACACTCAATTTATCCTAACACAATCACTCCATCTTTTGTATAAGTATATTAACACAAATTCTTTATCCAAATCTGCATACCATACTACTTTTTTTACCCATCTTGTTGCCTGCCCTTTACTCATAAACCATTTAAATATTATTTTAGCCATTCTCTTATTATCCATAAACTGCAATCTACCAAACATTTTTATTCTGCTTTTTTCATCTCTCATATAAAAACTCGACCATCCCATTTTTCTTTGAATTGCCTTCTTTGCTGTTTACACATCTGCATCTAATGCATGTCTTCCTACTTCTCTTTGTACTTTTTCTAAGTAATCTAACACCCCTTTACTAACATATACTGCATTGTTACCATATTTTAACCCTGCTACTATGACTCCTTTCCATACAATTCTAGCTACATCATATTTATTATATGAAAACACATAATTTTTTATCAGTCCTTTTCTTTGCTTCATTTATCAATTTTTTCTTCAATTCATCCAAGAAATTTCTCCAATTACTCAGGACAATTCCCAAGTAGTTATATTTATTCACCATACTTAACTTTATATCCCCCAATAAAAATTCGTTGTCTTCTCATTTTCCAGTATTAATCATCAGTACTTTTGATTTTTCTTCATTAAATTTATCCCTATCTTTTTGCCCATCCTTGCACATGTCTTCAGCATAACTTTCATATCTTCCCTACTTTCTGTGCACAAGAAAACATCACAAATAAAAGACCCAATAATGTATATACTCCCTTGCACCTATTAATGGTATCTCTATCCCTCTTCCTAGTCTTTCTATTGCTCTCTACATTTCTCTCAAACATAACAAAAACAAAATAGGTGACATAGGGTATCCTTGCTTTGTTTTCATATAGCTTTATTTTTAATTTTATTTTTCTAACTTTCCTTATTCAAAAATAAACACTTTTGATGTATGTACTAAGAAACACCTTTTATTCTTTTACCATGATATGCTTAATTCATTTAACATAATATCTAGCATGCTTTCAACTAGCTTGTAGTCATATCACTTTGAATGTTTCTGCTATGCTAAGCATACTGAATTAAGCATATCATGGTAAAAGAATAAATAAGCTTTTCTTAGTACACACATCACAAGTGTTTGTTTTTGAATAACTTTATTTTGTAAACAAAAAACGCATAGAAACAATAATTATTTCTATCTTTTAACTTTATTATCAAACAATCTTTTATTTTCTTTTATTTTTATTTCTTCATCATTCTCTTTTAATCCCCAGTTTGATTTTCTAATCATTAAGCAGTCATGGTTAAAATTAAATTAGATATAAAATATATACAATATTCATGAAAACTACCACTTCTAAAAAAAATTACATCTATTTTTTTAAAAAAGTTTTGATTCTTGATTCTAACTAGGTCTATTTTTTATTAATTATTTAATATTAATACATTCATAATTAATTATTACATTTGCAAATATAACTTCTAAAAAAGTTATATATAATCCATCACAAGCTAAATGCAGACATCAATCATCTTATTAAATTTTTAAAATGGGTACATAAAAAAATCAGTTAATTCTGACTGATTATCTTTCAAATAAGAATTTAAAAATGAAATCTTTATCAAGACTCTAAAGGTCATTCACTGAACTCTCAACTTTGAATCTAAGAATCTTACCTAAGGTCTTTTATAAAAATTCACTTTCAATTATTTGGAAAAACACATGGTGCTGCATATTTTCTTTTGTTTTAAATGTGAACTGCAATCTCTTCTCCATCTACAATATATTTCTCTAATTTGTAACTATTCTATAGGCAGTACTGAATATATCGCTAACAAACTTGATTCTATTCCAAAGTCTACCAGCCAGAGAGTGTTATTGCTATTCCTAAGATCATTCCTCTCATCTGTCACTTTATTATTCCACTTATCAATAATAGAATCTAACTTTTTATTCTTTATTTAACTTCCTTCTTCCCCATTATTATTTATTCACATATACTTTCTTTAACTATGTTTATTGGCATTATATTATTATGATCACGTATTTTATTCTTTTTGTCATTTTGTTTTTCCAATGCCATTTTCATTTAAATCCTACAAAAATAAATTGAAGTCTCTTTTCTATGACAAAATAAAAATTATATCCAAACTCTTGAGTTGACATTTATCCAGTTTACATCAAGACTTCTTTCACTATCTGCATATTTGGAGATTCAGATTTCCATTATATCTATTTATTTATTTTTATATAAATATAAACTTTTTTTATAAAAAAAATAGGGAGAAAATTATATGTCTATTTAAGAGAAAGAGAGAGAAGGGATTATTTTTAATACAAAATAAATAATTTCAGAATATTTAGTATTATAACTAAGAACACATTATTATTTAGCCCACACCCTTGTATATATTATTTATAAACTTAAATGTAATGTTTAACTACAAGTATATTATATATACTGAACTTAATGTAATTAGAAGGGATTTGAACTCAGACTTTCAAGGTCCCTATATCTATCTACTTTATCTTAAACAACCAATACACATGACCACATATATGTGAAAAAGATAAATGATATCTAATATACATATATCGTGCTGAATCAGCACTCATTAGTTGGTCCAGATTATCATCTCCCATACATACATATAATCAGTGCTCAGTTTATATTAAGATAGCAAATTTTCAGCTTAAATGGATAGGCTTCAAACTTCTCCAACTTTTCAACCATCCATATCATTGAAAATCCAATGATGGAATGCTTAAAGCCCAACACAATTCTTTTATTTTGATGCCACCATAATTTCATCCCTCCACCCATGCTTTTTATTTTACTGTAATAAATTTATTTATTTATATAATTAATTTATTGCCATAGTTTATTATATTATCTAATAAATTTGACTTCCAACCTAAATAATACATATAAAAGAGTTTTAAAACAATTTTACACAATCAGTAAACTAAGCAATATAATATTGGATCATCATTCATTAGGAATATTAATAAAAATGTTGCCAGTCTAATTCTTTAGGTAAGCAGAAAAGAAAGAATGAAAAGTAAAATGTGAATTTTGCAATCTTATTTAAACCAATCTATGAATCACAAATACTTTCATGTAAATAACATGTGTGCTATTTCAGCCTATACATTTGAATACTCTTTAGCAATATTTTTTCAGAAAAATTTCAATATTTTGTTTAATTATGTGTCAGCATCAACTTCTATTTTCAGTTTATTTTCCCAATGAATAGAATTAATATTACATTTCTTTAAAGTAACTTTGAACTAATTTAATGGCGTAAATGCAATTTGTCTTTCCTACAAAAATCATAGTCCAGCTCAACACAAAATTTTATTTCATTGGTTGGTATTTTAATTTTGCCACTTTATTTTCAGAATCATAGAAAGCTCTTCAAATGAAATTTTTGTCTACATTTATGTTATGATGATAATAAATACTATCTTATTTCCATTTAATAAATTTGACAAAATAACATTTATACCCATAGCGATTTATACATTTGATTGTAGCCTTGTAATAAGCTATATTTTCTAAATTACTACTATCATAAATTAAACACAGCATTGGCTTTACTCTGTGATTGAGCAAAATCTCTATGTTCCCAATCAAGATACTTATATTAGACATGTGATAATAAAACCATTTAGGTTTTAAAAGCTTAATATTATAGATAAAATTTTACATTTATCATTACTATTTAAGCTTATGATGAAATTCCCTTTTAAAGAAACCTGATCATTTACTTTAGATTATTCCACATCTAAGTTGTTATCCTAATTTGAATGATTCTACTTAATTGGAGTTTTTAAACTTTTTATTCTTTTTCTTGTTTATTCTGCATTTTCATTATATTCCTTTTATTGGTTTGTTGATATCTATTTAGTTTAGCTTTTAGGATTTTATTTTTATTCTGACATTTTAATCTATATTTTGAACCTTAGTTTCCATCTTCTGGGTTTAATTTTGTCTTCCTATGCTATCTTCTAACTTATCGGTTTTGTTTTGCATTTGATCTTGAGTTTCTACCACCATATTTTCTAATTCAAAAAATTTAACTTTCAAACCATATATTTGCTCTTATCGCATTCTTATTTCCTAAATTAATTCTGTATGCACATTTTTAATCTCTTGCTTTAATCTATTTTCTAATTCATATTGACTCTCTTCTAACTTTATTATTAACATTTCTTGGCTTTGTTTCATTTCTTTTTTTAAATATTTCCTGATTCTTGTCACATTTTTTATTTATTTTTATCAATCTTATTTATTAAATCTCTTGATATTTTTTCCTGGCTTTGTTTCATTTTTTGTTTAAGTAATTCCTGTTTGTGTGGTCACACTTTTTTTGATTTTGTTTTATTTCACTCATTGATTTATTTTGATCGGTTTTTGACATAAAGAAAAAATTCACTAACTTCTCTTTTCTGTCCTAATATTTTTGATTCTTTATCATTTTCCATAGCTTATTTTGTATTTATATTTATTATTTCACTTAAAAAGGAAAGAACATGAATTTCCTCCTCAATTTAATATCCTAGACTAAGTCAAATGAATAATTTATTTCCTTTTACTATGCTTTATATTTCCATTCTCAAGAGACTCTCCCAATATAAGGTCCAACAATAGCATCATTTCTCAATAGTGATTGATTTACCTATCCACAATATTATCATTCCAAACTAATGTATATTTTCTCAATTTTCAGATTATATCATGTGCAATATTGTACATTTTATGACTATTCTCAATAAGACTTTGTTATGTTATTGTTAATAAATTCAAATAGAAAATATCAAATATTTTCCATCCATTTTCCAAACTAAATAGGAGACAAACACAATAAAATAATAGTTGACTTCAAATACATTCTACCATTTATTTTATAATTGCTTTACAAAGGAACTTTAATAAATGTTTATTAGTAAGCTCACATTATTTTTGGATTTTACTAACATATAGCACATACTTTGATGCTTTCAGAAACAAGCATAAATTCTAATTTTAGTTGTTATTTGACAAGCCCATGGATCACCATCTGATACTTTGCCTTTATTTATCCTTTCTGGCATATTTCCAAAAAGTATTTTATAGGTTTCTTACCTATCAATTCCTGTATTTTTGCATCCATTTTCAGAAAATAAGTCAACAACCAACTCTAAATTTGAACCCGCAACAAAACATAACTCCAAAATTAAAATTATTATCTATTGAGTCATTAATCAGTTCAATTTAACACTAACACAGATAAAGGTAGGTTATATTAATTGTAATCATTAAGCAACTGTTTTATTCCTATATACTTATCTTTTTATGCCTCTAAGTTCTCTCATGGGTTATAAAAAACAATTGATCTCTTGTTGGGCAACCAAAATGTAATAAATACACTCACATAGTGATTAGAATTATTTATTTTCATGCACCACAAATAAATTTATCATAATCTAAACCTAATCATAATAGACTCGTGAATTTATAAAGCACCAACGAGCCTATGCATTGATAAGTATTTTATTTGGTAAATAAAAAATGCAATAAATAAATAATTTATTATCTACTGAAAATGAAATTTAGAATGCATGAATCAATACTTTCAAAATAAAGTAATTTGTAGAATAGGTAAATCAAATGATGCATAGATTAATAATAAAATGTAAGTTTATTAAGGTAACAACACAAAATTGAATTCAACAATTGTAACTTAAAATAATCCATTGTATCATTATAACCTACTCATGAATAGATTGCAATTACTAGTTTGTGATCTACATTTTAAAGATTGTTAAACATGCTTATTCATAATTACAAAAGAGAGTTAATACATACAATCTTTCACACAGTTTAAAAATTTTTTTTTTTTTTTAAATATCTTTCATCCCAATTACATATATTTAGAATAAAAAAATTTAAATGTTAAATTATGTTTTAATTTTGATTTATTTTACAAAAATTAATGTTAATAATCAATTTAAGTCTTACTTACTTAATATATTAGTTAAGTTTATATTGAATAATATAAACCATATCATTAATTTAAATTGTAAAAGAAAGAAATTTGAATAGATATCTATCAACATTATTATTATTATTATTATTATTATTATTATTATTATTATTATTATTATTATTATTATTATTATTATTATTATTATTATTATTATTATTATTATTATTATTATTATTATTATTATTATTATTATTATTATTATTATTATTATTATTATTATTATTATTATTATTATTATTATTATTATTATTATTATTATTATTATTATTATTATTATTATTATTATTATTATTATTATTATTATTATTATTATTATTATTATTATTATTATTATTATTATTATTATTATTATTATTATTGCTGCATAAATTCTATATCTTGTATGGGTCAGAGGGTATTCATTTATTATTTAACACTCGCAAAAAGCGTTTGCACAATTTGGTTTGAAAAAGCCGATATGAATGTGATTACAATTGTATACAGACGCTATAAAAAATAAATGCTGATTTATTATTATTATTATTATTATTATTATTTTTAAAATATTGAAGATAAAATAAAAGTTAGTTTAGCAAGGAGTTTTTGGAAATTATTTGTTTATATTAGCATCTCTTAACAAGGACTACATCTTTAATATTTGGCTTATGGATTTCATTTTCTGCAATATTTTTACATAACCTTCCCATGGTGATAGACAATGGCATAGGACTCCACGGGCATTATCACTAGAGAGTGACCAACTATTTTTTTTATTAACATTACAGTTCATATCAAATCCAAAAATTCAATGACTTCAGATGGTTCAGTGCAGTATTTGTTGTTATCCATTTCATTTATTCTTACAAATATTAACTGAGGAGAGTTCATGCTCTCTTCTGAGCTCTCTTCTTCATAATCTCTGCTCCAAAGTATATTATGGCTGATATCAAAATCCACAAAATATTAAAAGAAAGTGAGATAAAAATACAAATCTTTCTGAAATATGATTTTTTTTCTTTTACAGTACAGGCTTTTTTACACCTGCACTTATATATGTAATATATAGGAGGTTTGAACTCAGAATTTCACGTGACCCTCAACCATCTATGCTATCTCATACTGCTGATACACTTGATCACACCCATGTCGAAAAAATAAATAATCACCAATATATGTATTTCATGCTAAACCAGCATTCGTCAGTTGATTCAGCTTATCATCTCCACGCATATATACAATCAAAGCTCAGCTTATATTAAGATAGCCAATCTTCATACTTTAATGGACAGGCTTCAAAGCATTCCACCCCACAACTCTTCAGCCGTCCATTTAATTGAAAATCTGATGATGGAAAAACTTTGATTGTATATGTGTGTGGAGATGATACCTAATGAGTGCTGTGTTAGCATAAAATACGACTATTGGTGATTATTTATCTTTTCGACATGTGTGTGATCAAATGTATCAGTGGTATGAAATAGCATGGATGTTTGAGGGTCGTGTGAAAATCTGAATTTAAATCTTTCTGAAGAAAAAGAAAATTTGTGTGTTCTTTTCTTTCTGCGTTTTTTTGTTACTTAGCAACAACGCATTCTTTTTTTTTTTGGCTCGTGAATTTTTTTCTTTATAATCTTAACAATATTATCATTCAATATGATAAACTTAATAGTTTAATTTGCATTAAATAAATCATACATTCACTCGGCTTTCATTCTCAAATTGAATCCATTTATTAATTATAAATGATTTCTAATTGTTTTCTTTCTTTATTTGATAATACATGATAGGTGTGCATATCACAATATTTATATTAAAAATTTAATGTTGAAAATCTTTAAAAATGATGAAAAAATAACCTGTAGAACAGAAAATTGAATATTACAAAACATAAAAAGTAAAAATGGGCAATATGGTGATAAATAAGCATAATTTATTAGTTTCTATTTTAATTTTAATGTTTAACAATATAATCCTAAAACATATAATAAAAATTCTTTACTTTCTTTAAAGTTATCTTTTCTAAATTTTCATTTACTAGTTTCCTGTTTTATACAAATTAATTATATTCCTACATAAGATTGATATCCAATTCAAATTTTTTTTTTCATTACCTCACTGTTGACTTTTTTCAGTACTAGTACTTTTGCGGCACCCGACCACTTGACGGCACTGCTTTTCATTGAACACACATCAATATAACAGTTCTCGGCCAATGTTTTCTTATTTATACTATCGCAGACTTATTTTTTTTTTGCTTTTTAATAATCGAGTTATTTTTTTTGTTTCGTTTTTTAAACCTAATGTATCTATGTTGAGTTCTCCATAAGTTAAAGAATCTACACAAGTATGTTCTGTCCAAATGATTACTACTTAATCATTGTTTATGGTGGTTTGTTATTCCTTATCAGCCTTTAATATAATTTATTCTAGCATCTCTGTATTTAAATTTACAGTCTAAATTTTAATGATTAAACTGTATTGTTTAATTTTTAATTACTATATCTGACTATTCCGTTTTCATATTATTTTGTAACTTCAGTTTAAATTTTATATTGTTCATCATACTCAAAAATTTAAAGTCATATCTTTTAATTATTATTTTTCAAAATTTTCTTTATTGCAGAATTTAATTTTAGCTACAGTTACCAGGTACTGTGATCCATCTATTTAGTAAGGTGTCCTGATATTTTTGGTCCTGAAAGTTTTTTGTAATCATAAACTTTAAAAGTATTTTAAAATATCAAAAAAAAAAAAAATAATAATGACAAAATAATCATCTTACTTGCATAAATAAGATATAGTAGTTGTTAGGCACTTCTTCATTTACACATTTTCATTTATACAACTATATTTCCAAATAATGTTTTTTTAATATCAGTAGCAAGATAATTTGAAATTTGTAAAAATATAATCAAGAATGAAGTTTAATTTGATAAAAATAAAGTTGGAAATTTAGTTCAAATAGCTTTAGGGGCTGACAAAAATATAAATATCTTAAAAGTTAATACAAATGGCCATTAGGAGTTGCCAAAAATGTGAGCTGCAATGGGTTAATTCTAAAACTTGCAGAGTCAAAAAAAAAAACATGTTGATAACAGGATTCCACGTCGAAATTTATAGCCATACTAAAATGCACACTGACAGAATTTTCATAACAATTATTAGGTATTCCATGCATGCTAGTAGTCCATGTATCATTTCTACTTTGCTAAAATTTTAAAATGTAGTTGTCCAAGTAGTCATTAGACATAATTTAAACCAATCTCTATGCACCAATGAAGCCAGTCATATATATATATATATGCAAACACATAAAAAATAAATATAACTATCCAACTAGAAAAACAAAACTTTGTTATCCACAATATCTATATACAGATAATAGTGAAACAGCCAATTGATGTTACAAATAATGCATAGTATGATCTATATACTATGATGCCTGCTAGTTATGATTCAGCGTAAAGGGATTTCAGAAAAAAAATTATTTTATTTATCTGACTTAAGTAAAAAAAAGAGACATTTTCATAAAAACACAAAATCTGACAAATTTACTCTATAGCACTAATAATTTTAACAAAATGTAATTGAAATGTAAAGACTATTTCTAACATATGGGGAAAGTTTTTGTTTCAAAAAACTTATTTATAGTGAAAATAGGTTTATATATATTAAAGATTTTTTTAAATGTGAAAAATTTTCTTAGTTAAATCTATTTTTAAGCAATTTTAGAAAATTAAGCTTTGATTGACAATTCATGAAAATTCAATTAAGTATATCATAGATATGTTGATTATATTTGTAAATTATTACAGGATTGAATATTAATTAATTATATTTAATTGTGCAAGCATCAATTTGCTCAAATAATTTTGTTTTCGTAAAAATAATTTGTCTTAAACTGGATAATAAATATAAACAATTAAAATTGTAGGGGTTGTCAAGCGTTGGTGGTCGAGAGGGCAGCACAGCCGCCTTACAAGCAGTTGTCCCGGGTTAGCGGGTTTGCTTCCCGCTGATGCTATGACACATGAAAAAAAAAATTATAGAGGTAATCCATTACCAAGCATATTTCCATGTCTGCATTTTTATTTTAAGTTCAAAACTGATTATTTTAAAAATTGATAAATGCATATAAATCAGACCAACATTTATTATAATTGTATTGCTTTGTTTTCACAAAAATATATATTTGAGACAATTAATTTATATTCATTTTAAATGACAAACAATCAGACTGTCTTTTTATTAAATTAGCACAAATATGTTTATACATATACGTAATCTATTCATAATTTTATATTTAGTATTTAATTATTTTATTTATTTAATAAATTTATTATTCATTTACTTAAGTTCATGTGACTATCTATAATTTCATATATCCATTTTAGTCCATTAATCTTGAGCTTACATAGTATTCATTCGTCTCTCAAGTCGTTTGTTTTAAGTAATGCTATACATCTAAGAATGATTATGAACTATGCCTATGTAAGTGCAGATTTTATTTAGTTTTTTTTCTAAGAATTATCAAGATGGTGCCTACTTATAATCATCATTATAAGGGTTGAGTGGTATTATCAGGAATAAATTTGAACATGCATAGTAGAATTGGTTAACAAGAAATGTTTTAATAATGACATGTATATAATGTTGGCAAACTTCTATAAATTTTTGTTTAAATAATAAATCATTACACTGTTTGTTATAATTTGGCTGTTCAGATAAATAATTATATTATATCATACACATACTATATATATATATAAGACATTTTGCAGGTTCATCCATGTTAAATTTTTTAACATGAATGAACCTGCAAAATATATCTTTTATATATGCAACCCATGAAAATCTTTATTTCAACATATTATATATATATCATTGTTAACCATTATCAATTCACTCCAGGATGAAGGTCTCTTCATGTTTAATCCATTTTCTCCAATCTCTAGCCTTTCTTCTCCACATCACACCCTGCACACTTACTTATTTCATCCATCCATCTCACATGTCATCTCTTTCTGGTCTTTTAAATTTCTTGGAATCCCATTTAAGATTTCAATGGTTCATCTATTATTCTAGCAATATGCCTAGCCTATATATTGCTTTTTTGATCTCTTCTTGTTATTCCTAAGGCGCATCTCTACATATTTCTTTGATCCCCTGGAGTCTCTGTATTGCTCTTCTATTAAGTGTTCACATCTCAAATCCATAAATAAGAACTGATAAAACATATTTATTAAAAACCTTTTTTTTTTCAAACACATAAGCATATTTCCTTTTAATATTAAGTTATTTCTACCAAAATCATCTACAATTAATTTCATCATTATATATATATTTGTTCCACCAAGTATGCACATCTAATATCACTGAGTAATTATAATATCTAAATTTGATATTTTAAAATTATAAATCTTTATTAAAATGAATTCTTTAATTTTCCTTCTTTTTTTTTACCTTTCAATAAACAGCAATGTTTTTGGTGGTGATTATTTGTTTGGAGTTAGAGTTGTTCCAATTTAAATCACTTTTCTGCACAAGTTTTAACATTGTTTATTAGTTTTCACATTTAAATTAGAAGATATATCATAATATTGATATATTAGTTCAAAAAAATCTACAGAGATCAATATCTTCTAGTAGCAGAAAAAGATGAAAGCAATTTAGTTACTCCTTCACTTGCTTGATAAATTTATTTTATTGTTATCATGTTTCACATGTAATTGTGAGACTACTTCAAGGAGATTTTTGGAGTGGCATGTAGAATTGCATTTTTATGTAGTTTTTTAAAAATTAATAATTATTTCTATACAATAATATTATAACTATTAAAAACCAAAAGACTATATGTATGCACTTTGATTTTATTTGTGTATGTTTATTTTTAAAAATTACAGTCATAGTATTGTCTCTCTTTTTGAAACTGGTCAGTAAATACATGGTACTAGTTATTTTGAGGTATTTAAAACTTATAAATAATTTAAAATTTCAAAGATAATTTGATAGATTTTTGATAGGTTTACATTTATTCAGTCCTGTTTTTTTTATTCAATAAAGATTTCTTAAGTTGATAGCTTGGTTTTGTTTCTGAATATTGACAAATGAAAAGCAAGTTCTTTGTTCTCATTGTGCACTCAACTTTTTTTTTCCAATATTTTTGAATATCAAATGATTCTTTAGAATGTATTTTGTTTGTAAACTTAAATTATTATTAAATCAAATTCAGTTAATTAAATGCTTAATATAGAATAAAAGTGTAATATTAACTCAAATATTAAACAATCAGCAGAGTTAAAAAAAGCAAATTGTCATTTTCCTAAAACGTTAATTACTTCTCAAACTAGACAATCTTAGCTCATTCAAACATAATTTTATGGTATGTATTTCTTTCATGAATATATAGTGCAGAACTAATATATTTATTTATTCTTCATTCCAATTTTATGGACATTCACTCTTTCTTTAAAATTTAAACTACTTTGGAGTATATATAATTTCTTACAAAAATAAGGAATAATATAAACAATTCCTGGAATGGTCTTCCTATCAATTCTCTTTTTTATCTTATTTAATAAATTATTTGGAGTTACACACTTCCTCCATGCTATTTTTTATTACAAATATATTGTGGTTTCATTTTAAAACTTTGTAAAAAGATCATTTAAAACATAAAAAAATATTTGTTTTTTATATATATTTTAAATATTCTTATCACTATTATAATTTTTATTAAACAAAATATTCTTAATCAATTTATTAGAATAGCCTATACTAATGTAATCTTTATAAAATTCTCTTTTTTGAAACAAATGTATATTTTTAGAACTATTTAATTTCTCATATTTATAATAAAAGTTCAAAACTTATTTTATGAGTGATAGGTTGATGTCTGAATATATATGTGAACTGTAATAAAAATGTATTTGTATTCTCAACTCCTCTGTGTTATTTTAACTTTTTACAGTTTATTAATTGTGGCTGACCCTATTTTGATCTTGTTTGTATGCGCTCTTAAAAAAATGATAGACTTCAAGTCAAATTGACTTATTTCATTCATGAAGCTTTTTTTGTTTGTTCAGCAATATAACTGATATATAAATGAACATTAAATATCTTAATACGTTAAATAATTATATTTTAAAAATCAGTGTTTTATTTGTTTATTGCAATATATCAAAAGACAAAAAAAGCCATTTATCAATAATAGTTAAATTTTAACATTTTGTGCAAAATTAAAACTAAAATTTTCTTTTGATAAAATCTGTTTGATTTATTTAATATTAAGTTGAAGTAATGAACAAACTGTATTGACTATTAGAAGTGAAATCTTATGTGATATAGCAAAGAGATAAGGAAAAAAAGAGTTCCTAATATTTCAAATAGTGAAACTGTCTTTTAAAGAATTTATTCTAATACAATGTAGAAAACTGATAAATAAAGTCCATGTATATATGACTGATAATGTCTGTTAATTAAAACTATTGTAATAACAATAAAAATAATAAATATAATGGTAATTAATTATTATATACAATCTTTCAATCTGCAGAAGTACTTTTGGTTAATTCCTTAACCCTTCTCAACTGCCATTGTTTTTTTAATTTAATGGCAGTTGAGAAGGGTTAAGGAATTAACTGAAAGTACTTCTGAAGATTGAAAGACTGTATATAATAGTTAATTACCATTATATTTATTATTTTTATTATGAATATATATATATCAACTTAAGTTAGAATTTATAGAATATGATTATAGAAATATGTTTTCTACAATTACAGTCTAATCTATTTCAACAACTAGCTACAAATGCAAAAATTACATTTGTTTTAAGTAAATTTTCTGAATTTTATATGTTAATATCAAGTCATTTATATTCCAAATCTTTTTGCTATACATGCTTTTGTTTCAGTGATGTATTCTTATCTCCCATCAATCATTCCAAGTAAAGTTCTTGCCTGAATAGTTAAGAGAAAGTGTAGTAATAATAAACTATTGCATAAAGTAAACCTGTTTAAAAATGATCATTTCAGCACAGTATAAAATCTAAATCATTAACTGATTTACAGCTTAAATGTTACTTTTTTTTTTGAAAATATATTAGTATAATCAAAAAGTGCGCAACAGGTAAAAATATATTAAATCTTCACAATTACCTAATAAAAATGCAATACTTCAATCCATTTACAAATTTTGATATCACAATCCAAAATTGAAATTAAAAGACAACTCATTCTTTAAGTCTTTAGAGGAGAGACAAATTTCTAAACAAAATCTTTACTTAAAGTTGAACACAAACATTCTCTATCATTATAATTATTATTAAAATGATAATCAGTCTATTTTATCTCAACTAATTAAATTTTTAAAATAATTACATAAATACCATTTTAAAAAAATTAGCCTAAATCATAGATATTTTAGTAGTAAAAAATTTATTATCACTGAAAATGATACCAAAAAATAAGATATGTAGCAGTAAAAATTATATATAAAATAAAAAAAATGCTAAGAAAGAGTTGTACAATTAAAAAGATAAATACCCTGTATATATAATAATGTGATTCACGTTTCATTCGACTTCAGTGATGAATTTTATCAGTATATTATCATATATATAATTATATTTGTTAGCCTAATTAGAAAAATGATATATAATGTTCCTAATATATCTTTACTATGCCAAAAAAAAAAAAGAATATTGGAAGAAAATAAAGGAATCTCTATCATGAGATAGCTTATCATATCCATTGAAATAAATTCTAGTAATTTTCATATTATGACTATAATTTATTCTGTTTTCAGTGTATTAAACTAAACCACATTACAATTTATGACCATGGAAACTTATATACAAAGCAACAAACTAAATAAAATTAATCATTTCTTCAGAGAAAATTTTTTTTTAAAAGCTAGGCTAATGTATTTTTTTAAGATGCACCATTTATCAGCTCAGCTTTAAACACTTCTTATATGGATATCCTCTAAATATTATTTACATATGATGATTAAAATTATTCTATTACTGATTACTTCTAAATTTGTACAACATCTGCTGCATTAGTATTATAAATTTATCACAAACTTTAGCCGCTAAGTTTGAACTCTGTGAATTTGATCATCTAGGAGTTTGAACTCTATGAATTTGTCTGTCTAGGCCAAAAGCATATTCAGATATATATCGAAAGTTTAGAAACAAAATAATCTTTTCTTTACAGGCAGGTAAAATGAGATTATAGTAATTTGAAACTTGTTTCTATATATAATTGAACTAAAAAAATCACATGACTAACCCAACTTACATTTACCTATATATATATTGAATAAGTATAATGTTGAGAAATTTACCAAGTCTAAGGTTTGAACTGCCCTCTAATTGCCATGTTCAACAATTTTTTACAGTAAGAAAATGAACCACTTCTTATTGTATTTTAGATCTTTTTATTTAAAATTATCCTGAACAAGAACAGCCAGAGAAACTAACTTAAATCTGCCTATATATTTTTCTTATTATAAAAAGTTATTGAACATGACAGCCAGAGGGCAGTTCAATTATTATTTAAAATAGACTTGGTAATTTTCACGACATTATATTTATTCAATAGTAAAACATTGTTTATCATTATATATAGAGACAGACAGACACAGAGAGAGAGAGACAGACAGACAGACACAGACAGAGAGACAGACAGAGAGAGAGAGAGAGAGAAAAGAACAATCTGACTTTTAGAAAAAGCAAAAACTTTAATATATATATTGATGACTTACTTTACTTAATGTTTATGCTTTAATATGTACCGGTATTTTTTTTTTTTTTTTAAAGGAAGATTTTACCATAATCATAATCACTGGAAAATAGGTAAATTAGAATTAAAATCTTAAAAATATATTTAAAATTTTTATTAAAAAAAAAATCTATGTTTGAATGAGTATCATTTCTATCAATAATGAAAACTGCATTATATTACTATCTTTTATATATGTATAATTATTTTATAAATATTCATCTAATCAATCCTGATTAACCTCAGACCTATACCCTTTGAATAATAATAGCTAGTTACATTTTTACCAATCAATGCTTGATGTATAACTGAGTTGGCTATTTAAAAATAATGTCCAAACTTGGTCTTGGCCTGAAAATTTTTGGAACATTATAAATAATAATTTTTACTGACTTGTATATTTACCCAGTTTCTAAGAAAAAAATTTTAAATTATTAAGGAAAAGATTTTGCCTTCTTATGCATGGTCATCTGTACTATATAATATTCTAAATTTAATACTGCGCTCAGCCATGAATAACCTTGTAGTTTTTCTCATTGTTCTTCCAGAATTTCAAATAAATTAATATCAGAATATGTGAATAGAATATAACCATATTGTGCTCCAATGAGAGATCTTGGTGATATCTTTAGACTAATTGATACTTCTTAGATTTTATTTTTGATTTGGAGGAAGTAGTAAAAGGCAAAATCTCTTGAATATTGATTGACTGAACATTACCTCACAGGGCACTGCTCTAATAAGCATTTTGGATTTTACCAAGTCTTGAGCTTTATGATTTTGTCTTTATGGAAATAGTTCAATTTACTTGGGATAACTCCAAGCAATTTTAATTTTAAAAAGTTAAGTAATAAAGAGCTAATAACTTTTTTTTCAAGCAATTTTAATTTTAAAAAGTTAAGTAGTAAAGAGCTAATAACTTTTTTTTTCTTCCTCTTTTTTTTTTTTAACCATTCAGGGCATGATCACACATTTGTAATGCTTTAATATTCTAATGTTTTATTTGAACATAGTAAAACAACAACAACAGAGTAATAAAATAAAGCTATTTTGATTTGTACATTAAAGTATAAAGATTGGCTATCTTAATGTAAAGCTGAGCACTGATTATATATATATGTGTGAGAATAGTAATCTAGACCAACTGAAGATTGCTGGTTTAGCATGAAATACGTATATTGGTGATTATTTATCTTTTCAACATGTGTGTGATCAGTTGGGTCAGCAATATGATATGGCACTGAGAGTAGTGAGTCGTGTGAAAGTCTGAGTTCGAATCCCGCATATATTACATATATAAATGCAGTTTTAAGCCTGTACAATGTATTATTATTTTGATTTGTGAAGGTATATTATAATTTTAATCTTTCAGAGATAATACTGCTTTATATAAAATATAAAAAAAGCAAAATGAGATGGACTAGAGATATAGATAATAAAAAAACTATATCCTGCATTCTTAATTCCTTTTGTAAAATACAAATTTAAGGCACATATTTAAAGAATTAGTATTATGATTATAAAATAAATGATAAAAAAATGCATTATTTTAATCAAAAATAATTTATTTATTAGACAGGCAAATCTGACAGTAGATGTTATTTACTTAAATGCCCTAATTGTTTTAAATATTGAAAATCAGAAGTCGGAAATTTTATTTTAAAAATTAAAAGTAAAATTGAAGCATTCTACTATTCAGTTTGATGTCACAAGATTTTAAATATTAAAGAATATTCTATTTTTAAAAACAAATTAAAAAGTAAAAATCTGTAAAATAACAAGATTTTTTTATAGATTGTAAAAAAAAGGAAGGGGGGATATGGCTCTATTGCTCAAGAGTTCTCAAGAACTTCGAGAGTCAGAATCGATTCTGGGACCTCCCAATCCAAGTCAGATATTCTACCAATGGCATCAAACTGCATAGGGCATAAAGACTCGTACTCTACATAAGTTTTCAGATAACATCCACAGATCTTCCACTTTTTAGTAATATTTACTAATTTTAGGATATAAATTCTGCTAATAGCATTTATTATTAAATTTGAGTTTTAAGTAAAATTCTATGTCACTGATTTATATAATCTTGTGGTTACTCTTTCTCTGCTTTGAATTTATCTTTGCAATCCACAATGAGATATGAAAACAGATTGCATAATGGAGATAGAGTGACTTTATCACTTCCTACAGTTTTTACTTATTTTTCTATTATATTTTTGAACTTATTATGTAGTTGGATGGAGTTTTGTTGTTGTTACTCTTTTTAGTCTCTCAGTAAGCTGAGTAGAGAATCATTTCCAGTTGTTTTTAAGGCTTTGCATATTTTGTGGTAGAAGGAATTTTTCTAGGTAGAAATCAAAGCTTTTTGACTTATAATTGAAAATAGATCACAAATTAGATATATATCTGAAAAAATCTTTAAAATATTATAATTATTATTTGCTTTATAAATGGAGTGATACAAGTAGTTCATAGCAATTATTGTTCCTATTACTTATTCACTCTTTTCCAAAAAATCTTTCTATGATTTTCTTAATGTGATAAATGTTCTTGATTTTATAATTAAAAAATAATAATTTCCTTTAAATAAATTTAATACACTTATTTGCATTAATCCATTGTATATTTTAATATAATTTTTGTTTGAGAATGTAGATTAATAAAGTATGGGAATAGTACTACAGATTACATTGCACCATGCTATTACATATTTTATTATCAAGTACTGAATAATAAAAAATATATAGATATAGTCTTAAAATAAGATTGTACACCTGTGATTTTAATATAAATAAAGATAATATTAAAAAACTAAGTTCTATTTGAAAAATCAAATTCAAAAATATTATCAAAATTGCTTTTCAATTTTCATATTATTTCAGTCTAAAAACATAAATTTTCATTAAAATATTAACAAAAAAAATCTACTTGTTAAAACTTTTGGCAACAAGAAACACCAAGCCATTCTCATAAGTTGAAGAAAAATCAATTTTTTTCTATTACATTCAATAATGAGATATGATATTCTGGGGAGTCATAGCAACAATGTATGTATGCATGTTATATTTTTAATAATATAAGTTTTTATATAAAAATATTAAGTCGATTAGAATACATTTATAAAATATAAAATTGATCATTATAAACAACTTTTTTTTAAAGATTTTAAATTAATTTATAACCTATAACTCTACAAAAGATGTATTTTTTTTTTTTTTACAATACTATTATTCCTTCTAAGGCCACATGAAAAAAATATAAACTGTTAGTAGCAATTTAGAATCTTTAATAATATAAAAACCTGGTATCAAGCTTCCGAATACATTCAGAACTCATTGGATATCAGAACAGTCAAATACTTTCTCTTTTTAGTTTTTACTTAATGATATTAAAGTATTTAATAAAATTCATGTATATTTAACTTTATCTCTTATATATATATATATGAAAATAACTACCATATTATTTCATTATATCTTCTGTAAAAACAGTAATAGTTTGGAAAATGATCAAATTCACAACATTCTAAGCTATTATTAAAGATTTTATTAAATAATCTGGTATCTATGTTCAATTATATTAGGCTATATATATATATATATATATATATGTATATGATATATATATATATATATATATATATATATATATTGACTGGAGCTTACTGTTAACTGAAAGATCATTTGACTCCTCTTGGAGGCCTTAAAGGAACTAAGCAAAAAATCCTAATATCCACTTCATATGTTCTTGTTGTTGCAGCTGTTATTACTATGTGATTATTCATATAGTATATGAACATGTATGAGCTGCTTACCAATGCACATTAGCCAGCATGGTGGGTTTATTGGCTTTTCACCTCTGAGTTTAAGATCAAGAAACACCATGGTTTTTCTTCTCAGTTGCCTGATAAGGCAGAATGAATGTGTGAAAAAAAAATTTCTAATAGATGTATATAATCATGACAAACAAAAATAAATTATGGCCCACTAGTGACTTTGCAGCACTGCTGTAAAAATTTTTGGAGATATGGAGTCACCCTGTCTTATATCCTTCTCAATGTTAAACTTCCTAGTATCATTACATAATTTAGCATTTTTATAAATATTCTGAATATGACAATATCCTGGATCTATACCTTGATGATCCAATGCTTTAATCACTGAAGAAATGTTTATAGAATCAAAAGCCTTTTTATAATCGACAAATTCAATGCATAATGGCAACTCATATTCATTGGTTCTTTTTACAACTTCTATCAATTCTTGGATATGATCTACTGTACTAAAACCCATTTTAAATCCAGCTTGTTCTTTTAATTGGTTGAAATCTAATGTTCTCTATAAGACAAGTTATAATTATCTTGGTAAAAGTTTTGTATAATACTGATAAAAGACTGATAGGTCTGTAATTTCTAACATCTTCGTTATTACTTTTTTAAAATATTAATATTAATACTGCATTCTTCCAATCATCTAGTACATCTTTATTATTTATACATTTGGTATATAACTTTGCCAATTTTTTTTTCTTATTTCTTCACCTGCTTTTTTTTAATATATTGATTATAATTCCATCATTAAAATCCTGAAGCTTTTCCATTGTTCATAAATTTAATTACAAGTCTCACATCTTCATTTGAAATCCTGGATAATTCAGAAGATATAATAGATGTAGGAGATACTTGTTCTTTATTATTAAATAATTCTTGATAGAATTTTTCTATCAATTTCATGATGTAATCTCTCTTTTTAGTAATAGTTCTATCCTTTTTTTTCTTATTGCAGATATGTTTCCTACCAATACCAAAATATTTTACATTCTTGAGATTTTTATTCTCTTCTACAGCTTTTCTTGCTAATTCACAATTATACTTTCTTATATTATCAACTTGTTTACCCACCATTTTACAAAACTCGAGATATTCAATCCTTCTTAATGCAACCTTTTTGTATAATCTTCATATTCCTTCTTTTCTTTATAAATTCTCTATTCTCAGTAGGAATTTTATTGGTCAATTGCTGTTTTTTTCTACCAACTATCATTGTTGCAGTTTTTAAATATGTATCAGTTATTTTTTTATTAATTTCTTTCAAATATGAATCATGTTCAAAATCTACTAATATTTGAAAATGATTTGCAAGTTCTAATTTAAATTCATTAGAATGTTTCTGAAGATTAGGAATATCAACTATAAATATTGTTGTTCTTAAAAAATTTTGTCTTTTTAATTTTACGTTAGCATGTATCTTACATCTAACTAATCAATGCTCACTTCCTGTGTTGAATTTATTAAGACATTATATTCTTGAAATATGTATTTTCTGTTAGTCAAAAATATAATACAATTCTGCTATATCTTCATTTGGATGTTTCCATGTCCATTTCCTTTTAACATTTTTCTCAAAAAAAAAAAAAAAAAAAGAATTCATAATATAAAGGTTTTTTTTCTGAAAACTCCACAAGTCTATGTCCTCTCTTGTTTCTATTACAATAACAAAATTTATCTACAGCATTTTTATCTTTTATTTGTATACCAATTCAAGCATTAGAGTCTCCAATAACAATTTTAAAATGTTGCTTAGTCTGATCAAAAGCCATTTGTACATCTATATAAAAATCTATGAAAACTTGTTAAGGTATAAACCTGAATTATCTGCATTTGGTATCTGCTATTAAGTTGAATAACTAATCTTGCCACTCTATCTGCCCCACCATCAATCTGTTCTTTCACTTTTTGTTTATAATAAATCCTATTCCACTTGTACTTCCAATATTTGTGCATTTGTAGTAGAGTACATGTCCATTTTTTAAATCCAATTGTCTCTTCACACTTTCTTCTAACTTCAGAAGTCCAATAATGTCCCATTTAATATGGGTCATTTCTTCTAATTCTTATAATATTTCTTCACACTTGAAAATTATCTGCAGTTGTAAGTATCTAAATAAAAATTTATCATCAAATGGCAGCCTGGGTCTACAATCAGAGGATTCTTAGAACTCTCCACATTTGACCACCAACTGCTGCCTTGGCTGGTAATTTTGTGAATTAAAATGGAAAGCTAAAGAAGTAAAAATAAATGGAGATTATTTAAATCATTTAGATTTTGCAGATGATATAGCTGTTTTTTCACATAATGCTTCAGAGCTTTAGGAAATGTTGCAAGAATTATTAGATGAAAGTAAGAAAGTAGGACTAAAAGTAAATGTTAAAAAGAATTAAGTAATGTTCAATGGATTTTCTCAAAAGATAAAAAATAAAGATTGATTATGATGAATTAGAACAAACTAACTACTACAAATACCTTGGTCAGATTACTACTACATATGGAAACATAATAGATGAAATTAATCATAGAATTAAACTTGATTGAAGTGCTTTTAGTAGAAATAACTTAATATTAAAAGGAAATATGCCTACGTATTTGAAAAGGAAGATTTTTAATAAATGTGTTCTACCAGTTCTTATTTATGGAACTGAGACTAGGAAACTTAATAGAAGAGGAATATAGAGACTTCAGACCAGTCAAAGCAATATAGAGAGATGCATGTTAGAAGTAACAAGAACAAATTGAAAATGCAATACATGGGTAAAAGAAAAAAACAGGTGTTTCTTACAGCACTGAAAGAATTAAAAGACTAAGTGGAGTTGGGATGGACATATTGCTAGAAGAGGTGATAACAGATGGACTATTGAAATCTTAAACTGGATTCCAAGAAATTTTAAAAACCGAGAAAGAGACCACATGTGAGATGGTTGGATGAAATAAGAAAGTGTGCAGGGGTGATGTGGAGAAGAGAGGCTAAAGATTGGAGAAAGATGAATTGAACTTGGAGAGACCTTCATCCTGTAGTGGATTGATAATAATTGACAATGGTGATGTATTTATATATATATATATATATATATATATATATATATATATATATATATATATATATATATATATATATATATTATCATCATTGATTATTAGAGCAACCCAATAGCAAATTGAGCACAACAATTGCAGATAATTGCCCAGCTTGTTATTTTTAAAAAATTATATAGTTAAAATTTCTAAAACCTTTAGTTTTTGAATCTGCTAAAAACTGAGGGATTGAATAAAACTTTGCTTCACTTCTTATATATATATCAAGAGAGGGTCTCTACAAGGGTAAAAAAATACAAGAGTTACTTGTCAATAGAGAATTTTAATTTTCCTTTTTTCTGAAATTATAATTTTTTACTCCTCTATTATATTTTTTGATTTAATTCCTTTTTTATGTTTTTATATGGCAAAAACATGTTTCCCAAAATGAATTACAGGAAGATCTCTTTCATTATATAATTAATCGATTCCAAAAAATTTTAAATTCTTATGGATATAATGATCATGATAATGATGATGATAGTAATAATAATAATAATAGTTTATTATTATTATTATTATTATTATTATTATTATTATTATTATTATTATTATTATTATTATTATTATTATTATTATTATTATTATTATTACTATTATTATTATTATTATTATTACTACTACTACTACTACTACTACTACTAATAATAATAATAATAATAATAATAATAATAATAATAATATTTATATTATTATTATTATTATTATTATTATTATTATTATTATTATTCTTATTATTATTATTTTGGTAGGGCCTTTTGAATAAACTCTTAAACATTTCTTTTTTTTTTTTTTGATATAATAAAATATTACCTACTTTAACTGTTAATGAAACTTATCAAATATTACCTACCTACTTTATAATCATGTGAACAACAAAAACAACAACAAGTTTCCCTATAAAATAATTTTGTTTCTTTTTGATTCAATAACTTTGGACAAGTTGTGAAGCAAAACAAGTAAAAAAAAAACACCACCATTTACAGGCATAAAAAAGAGCAGCCAAAAGTAACATGCAAATAAAATATCAGGAAAGTCTCAAAGCTGTAAGTAACGGGATTTTGGAGCCTTCGAAACAACAACTTCCCTTACGCAGATCTACATAGGTATGCTTGCAGGAGTTTCTCTTTCCAGGGAAACACAATATTGTACATTCACTTGTGTGGCCGGCTGGAAATTCACCCAGCTTCAACCAATTCGGACAATTTTCAGGTGACATTTGACCATTCTCGCATGGATTCATGTGTAAATGGGTATTTGCGCATGAAATTGGAAAAAACTCTGCTGAAAAGAACCTTTTCAAATTGTGTGCAGTTCAAAAGCATAGGGAAGCATGTGTGATGACATGACAATTCTTAATATTGAATACTAATTCCACTACACTTTTTAAAAAATTTCCGACAATGAATTTTTGCGGAGTTTCGTCTCTTTCAAATACAGCCACCATCAAATCAGACTATAGTGAGAGTTCAAGAGTGCTCACTTGACAAATACTGTTGCAATGCAATGAGCATAGTATTTTGTTACATAATCGTAGAATACATCGCCCTCAGGTGGCCTGTTAGGCTCAAAAAGCACTTCTTGCAATGTCAGCCATAAGTTAAGGCTGCTAAAATGGTATATTGATGTGCATTTTGTGAAAAAAAGCACCATCAGATGGTAGGGTTGAGTATTCATACTATTACCAAAATAACTTATATATTTTTAAATTTCTTTCATTTTTTTATTGTAAAAATTGCATGTTATAAAATGGTTTTATTTATAAACTTTATGGTTATGACCAACTGAAACTCATTATATTTAGTTTTAAAATAAAACTAAATTAAAAAAATTATTTCTTAAAAATTTGATTTTTTTTAAAATTTCAATATAAGTCCAGTTAATAATTTTGTTTTTATCTGTCTCATTTATAGTTAAAAAATCAAAACATTATAGGAGTGTAAGAAAGAAATTATATATAAAAATAGTAATCGATTGAATATATATATATATATATACTTGGAGTTTTAGATGTAACCATAAGGTACTTGAATGCAGACTTGCAAATGCTCTATCTTATACAACAGGTATAATCACACAAATATGAAAATGATTGGAGATCATTTATCTTTATCATATGTGTGTGATCATGTATAACATTTATATAGATAGAGCAGTTAAATGAAGAGAGCTTGAAAGCCTGGGTTCAAGTCCCTTATGATTACAAAAATAATAATTTGAACAATATATTCTCCACTGCAAATCAGTTTTGCAAAGGAAAAATTCACTTTCATTTACTTTTCAAAAGTCTTATATGAAAAGATCAGATAATAATATTTATCAAAGTCTACATAAAATCTACAGAAATGTTAATATAGTTTTATTTAAATCAATTTATTGTATAAATTCACAAGGTATAGCCTCATTTTCTTATTCTTGTAAGCAAACAACTAAATATGAAATATATACATATTAAATTGTACATGTTAAAAATATTTAACAAATGGAACAATAAATTTTCAAGGATGCTGAAATAAGTGGACTTTTTTTTTAATAGATGTAGTATGGAAGTTTTATAGATGACCATAATTTTTTGTCATTTATATACATATGAACATGATTTATACTAAGAAGTACAGTTTCATCTTCAATTCAATTCTAATTAATATTTTAAAATGCTTACAGATATGTGTAAATTGCAGTCCACATAAATGATTTTTTTGATAAAATTATAAATTGCATCATTTAAACTCACACAATTAGAGTGACTTCTATATATAATCAGGAAGATTAAATTAGCTTGATAATAAAAGTTGTAATTTTTGAGTGTATTATATACAAATCATCTTCTAACATGCATGTAATCAGCTTTCATAATACAGTTGATTTATTATTATCATAAGACTTTGTCATTCTCTAGTTAATTGATTTTTAAAGAGTTAGTTTTTTCTATATGTATATGTTAAACTTTCTGAAGGCAGTTTGAAGAACTAGATGATAGATCATATGATAAAGAAATAATACTTGATCATTATTGATGAAATTTGTAATTTTTTTGCCATCTTTTTCATCACAATTTATTTTATTATTTTTGATGATTCTTTGTCCCATTAAGAAACAAAATATTTCTATAGGTATATATAAAGTTTTTATTAATAATAGAATGTTTAGAAAATAATGCAATATATTATTACTGTTGTTGACATGTTACCATTGGTCTATTTTTGAACTTAATCATTCAAATATCTAACATTTAAAGCTTCGATAATGTGAGATATTGTAATCAGATAGTACAGGACTTTATAGAATCCAGACAACATTATAGTAGCTATTATAAAAAAATAATTTGTGTGACCTATGTGTTATTGTAAAGGTATATCACTTGAATACTTATGGTTGTGCTTGTTAGAGATTTACTAAATTTTGAAGATAATATGCGTATAAAATGTGATAGTAGGGACCTCTACAGGTGTTTTAACCACAAGCTTACACTATGGAAGAAAAGAGGGGAACCTTCTTTACTTCAACCTACTTTCTATTTAAATGTGGACTTAATCAGTGAAGTATTGAATAGCTTCACGCTCGCAGATCTAACCGCTTCAGCTTCACCTATTTAAATAGAAAGTAGGTTGAAGTAAAGAAGGTTCCCCTCTTTTCTTCCATAGTGTAAGCTTGTGGTTAAAACACCTGTAGAGGTCCCTACTATCACATTTTATACGCATATTATCGAGGTTATAGCCTCAGTAAATATTACTTATGTAATCAATGTGCGTTTAATAAATTTATAATTATAAATTTTGAAGATTAAATGTTCATTATACATTTTATCTAATTATAAATTATAAAGTAGTTGCAAATATTAGCAATCATCATTTAAACAATATTTATATAAATAAAAAAAAAATTAATTGTTGTACAACTTCAAAAAATTAAAAAAAAAAAAATAATAATTTTTTAAAAAAAAAAAAAAAAGATCAAAATATATGAAATCACTTTGCTTTAATTATATATTTAAAAAGATAGTAGAGAAAAACATTGCAAGCAATAAATTTATTTATTTATTTTTTAAAATTGTAATGTTGTAAGCTTTTACAATTTATGTTTATAATTATTATTTAAAGACTTCTAAATTTGGAAAAATCATTTAAACAGAAAGGTTTGGAAACACACACTTGCATACAGACACATATAATTCATATCTACCATATTATTTTTATTATTTTACATACAGAATCTTAATAAAATATAGATCTGATATGAAAAGGACATCAGTTTTTTAAGCCTACAAACAAAAACATTAGACGTGCTGCAGTTTTAAAATGATCAAATTGTTATTTAAATTGATATTTAAATTGCTGATCTATTTCATATTTTAAGATTGAAAGTCTCAAGTATGTGGTTATATTCACTAAAGCAGTGAGAACAAAATATGTTATAACTGTGATAGGAAATCAGTCATTATTGAGAGAGTCTGGTAATCATTAAGAAAGTCTGTGTACTTAAAAACACAATGAAGCAAATCACAATAAAATTTCATAAACATATGAACACTTTATGTCTATCAGAACAATCTATCATATGATTGCCAAGCAAAACGTCTATGAGTAAATTATTGTTTTAAAGTTATTGGCCAGTGGTTACTATGCAAATCAACTAGACTACTGCCTATCAATTATGAAACATGCTGTAGTTTGGCAGTTTTATTGTAAGATTTTTTTTATTCATTCATTACTCTGCATGGATAAATAATTGCATACTGCATGAACATTCATCTCATACCAAAAAACTATTCTCTGACAATACTACTGTCTTCCAAGATGATAATATTTACATCCAATATAAACCACATGTCCAGAAACTTAATTATAAAATTTTACTAGCATTTTTAACTATCTTTTTAAGATGGAAATAATTCTAACATTCAACAAAAATGATTGGTATTTTTCAAAGAAGTTGTGTTTTTTTCCTATGACGATTGACTTCTTATTACTATACTAATTGTTGAAATGCTATAGATTATATTTAGTATAGAATACAAGCAGTTATCTATATCAATAGTGATCAAATGCTATATTGATAAAAATATAAATTTGGGCTTCATTGTCTAATTATAATACTAAATTCTATAAAGAGTCTTTCACAATTTTTCCAATTAATGGTGGCATCTTTCTGTTTAAATTGATGGTACAGTTGTATTAAGGTCACTAATAATATTTGTACATTATATTACAAATTATTTGCATTGCTTTTTACAAAAATGTTTAAATAAGGTTTTACAGTTTATTAATTTCATAAGTAATACGGATGTGATTTAAACTGTGACTAATAAAACAATCGAGTTTTAAGAGTAATGTGCTTTAAATCTAAAATTTCACTAATTGATAGATTGCAAAAAATGGCACCAGAATTTGATTAGAGATGATGTTTAAGTTCTTTATGGTTCTGACACGTCTTTATTAACTATTAACAAATAATAACTTTTGAACACTTGTAAGAAATTTGCTTTCAATTAAATAATTCAGGGAAGAAATCAAGAAGTGAAAGAGAATTTTAGCTGGGATTATATTTTAAAATAGAAAATTTACAAAGAATTTTTTTTGCAATAGAATGTGGAACGCAATGCAATAGCGATTGACCAAAAGCAAATGCATACTTAATTTTTACCACTATTGATAATAAAAATAATCTTTTAATTTTAATTAATAAAATCTATTTGAAATTTTAATTGAAGCTATAAAAAACGATGAGGCAAATACTTTTTATCACAAGTTGAGATATTATTAAGAAACTGAATTATGATCTCAGCAAGAAAGATTGATTTGTTAGAAAACGATCAAGTGATCTTTCATTCACTGACAGTTCTCCGAGATCCTCTCCATTTCACTGAGAAAAAATTGGTTTCTTTTTAAACTAATAGTTGACTCAGTCTAGGTTATTGTTGAGCAAATGTTTCTGATTGATTCCGATATTATTTCAGATATTTTGTGTTTTTTGTAACAACAACAAAAAAAAAAAATATGTGTATATCGGTTTAAAACTGCATACTGCTCTAAACGACTACCACACGAACAAAAAAATATTTTCTTAAAAGTATGTCTTTTTTTTTCTTTTACTTTTTTTTTAAGTGTCATAGCATCGGCCGGGACGCGAACCCGCAACCCGGGCAACTGCCTGCTAGTGCAAGACAGTCGCGCTGATCTCTCGACCACCAATGTAAAACATTTTTTCTTTTACTTAATTATAAAATATTCAATTATTGTCCCTAATTATTTGCCATTAATATTTTACTTTTACAAATAAACCATTTTATGTTGAATTCTTTCAAATTTCACTCACAGAAAAATACCTAAAAACGTAATCGACAAATATCATACTTCCATAAAAGTACATTTCCCTCATCAATAGTGAAAGGGTCCTGCTTAGTTTAAGGTAATGGCAGAGTAACAGACTTTGTCGTTTAAGATCCTCGAATTGCGCCCAGTTTGTACCTAGATATACAGTAATTGACTAGTTTTGGTTGATTAGTTAGTCTAGTAAAGAATCAACTGCCTAAAAGCATTGAAAATTCTCATATAAATGTATATATGCATATTTCAAATATTGCATGTGTGCGTAAAGATATTTCTATAAAATTACATTTCTTAGTTTTTTCCTCTAATTATCTACAATATATTTTAATGTTTAATTTTTAAAAAAGAATTTAATACATTTTTCCTCTCTAGAGCTCTTCGTTTATATATTTTTCTATTAGAAATTTATAAAATATAAATATTGTACAAATTTATATTTTTAAAAAAAGATTGCTTAATATCTTCCATTTTTTCTTCCTTGCAAAAAATATTGACGCTCTTGCAAATTAATTAAACCCATTGTAATCGCTTAAACTAAATCGATAAAAATAATTTGCTGCGAGTGATTTAATTTTGATGAAGCAAAAATAGTGCAAAACAAATGTGGTTGGTAGAATAATAAGACACACCTCAATTTTTCAATCTACTAATCAAACTGACAGTTCAGGTGTAACGTTTGGATAGATACAGATGTTCGATGTTTCTCCTTTCAAAGGGAGAATAACTTATTAACTATTGGTTAATGAAGAAGTAAATTGTAATACATTTACATATTTCATCATAATTTATAATGTATATTTTTAAATACATATAAAGAAATTATTTTTATAAACAAACTTTAACTGAAATAATGTTTGCATATACAATATATATATATATTTCTTAGTTGTCGTTTTCTCTCTCTCTCTCTCTCTCTTTTGCTTTTTATCCATGCATTCTTTATCTTTTAACTTTACTACATAGCAACTATCCTTCAAAGCAAAAAATCAAATCTCTTTCACGATGTATTTTTTTTCGGAATAACCTTAGCTTTTCAGGTAAACTCAAACATATGGAGTAATTTAACTATATGTATATGTATAATTTTTAAAACTTCCATTCCATTACACATGCGCTAAATGTATACGTTTATGTACTTTCATTTTTATTTTATATCATATAAATAATGTTTTATCTTCAAACCGTAAGCTTCTCAATAACCAAGATAATTAATTCAGAGAAATGTGAAAATGTAAATAATGTAAATGAAAAATGGTAGATGAAGGTAATAATGAATTATAATCTCGCTGCAGTTGTATAATTATTTGAAGAAATAAATAAGAAATTGGATGTATTATTTTGAGTGGAGATGGTTGTTTGTATATTAATTAAATCTTTTAGATATAAGAAATTTGAATTGCAGGAAATTGTGGGAATATTAAGAATGGTGTTACTCTTTTTTCAAAAACGTGATTTGTAAATAACTAGATTAAAGATACATTACTGATATTGAATAACGGGATTTAGACCATAAGGTCGAAATTGTCGGTAGTGTTTACAATAATGATGAACATATAATTGATAATATAGGTAAGTATGCTAGATATTATGGATTTTGCATTCAGTATTGTATTTCTTAAGCTCCTAAGATATGTTAATAAAACCTATCAAAAATATCCAAATATCATCTCGTTTATAAAAAAAGTAATAAGAAGTCAATTTTTCATAAACGCTAAAATATTTCAGATATTCTTATAAATTAAAACTAGTCTTTTGAAAAAAAAAAAGTGACTTTACTAGAAAGCTGACAAATTCCAAAGAAAAAAATTTATACATATTTAAAGTTTTAATGACAAAAGTCTTACAATTATTAGAAATGATTGTGAAGATGATTTATCAAAATTATGACAAAATAGAATAATTCATATTAGAATATGAATGATTTGTATAGAGCAAAAAAAAAAGAATTCCAGATTTATCATTAAGCTTTAGGAAACAATTTGATGAATTTGGGATTTTTCTTAAAATGAAAAAATTAAGATTTTACTGAAATTATCTAAATTGAAATTTGGATAACAAAAGATTAAATCTATTTTAGTTAGTATTGAAGATTATAATTTAGACTTACAAAAATATTTGAGAGTTATAATATTTTATAAATTATAGTTTGTTATAATTCATTTTAGTCTAAAAATATTAGTAATGATGTATTTATTTATTAAATCTTACATTTTCGTCAAAAAAATTTACTATCTTGGTTGCAACAAATATCTGAATTTATAAAAAAAAAAAATTGAGGGAAATTATCCTGATATTGTGGTAAATGAAATTAATATTATGTCAGATCATCTTAATCAGAATGTTCAAAGTTACCTGGATTACTTATCATTTTTTGATTTTCAATCATATATTTTTTAACTTATTTATTTTATAGGACTTTTCAACATCATTACTGGGCCAAGTCTTTATGAAAAATACACAGAATATTATTTTAGGTGTGAGATATTGGAATATTTTTTACTGCTTATTCTGACAATGCTATGAGGTATGTATATCTAAAGTTTCTATGGATAGATATGTTTCAATATTGTCATATTTTAAACAGAAAATGAGTCTTAAAATACAAATGGGGAATGATGTGCATCTACCAAATATATATATATTGGTGAAGCTTTTATAAAATGTATAAATAATATAAAAAGTGCAGCAATATCTTCTATTTGCTTTAGATGTTTCCATAAATCATTAATTTTTTTAAATGCTTGAACTACAAATGATTTGTTCACAAAATAAATTTATGAAGTAATTTATAAAAACAAATAAAACTCATAAATAATAATAATAATAATAATAATAATAATAATAATAGTAGTAGTAGTAGTAGTAGTAGTAGTAAAAAGATATCTAAAACTAAATTATTTTTCAAACACATATCTAGTGAGTAAAGGGGAAAAAATTGGTTGTTTATTAATAGGTTTGTTATGAGAAAAGCATATTCATTTATAGAAGAAAACAAATTTAATAATAAATTATCGGATCGCTGTTGAGGCATTTAACAAATCATTTGTTAATAATATCAAATTTCATAATATTGATGCTTTTATGTTAAATAAATACATTTTTGAAACTAAGACTATCTGAATATACAAAATCTAAAATTGTTGATATAATTAAAAATATTAAAAATAAAAAGTTGAGGGTGGAATATCAACTTCAATTATTTATGGAAATTTGGATACAATATTGCATTATTTTATTTTATCTTTTCTCTAAAAATAGATATATTTTCAAAATATTTAAAATTTGCAATTATGACACCTATCTTCAAAAGAAGTAAAAACAAAATATGATAAATTGCAACCGATGGTAATTTTCTATTCTGGTACAAAGGTGTTTGAAGTTTGTATCAAACAAAGAATTATTTCATTTCTTTTAAAGTATACCCCCCCCCCATAAATCAACATGATCTTTTTATCAAAGAGATTCCTTAAGATGGCATTAAGCAAGCATGTGGAATATATCTCAACTCATTTGATAATGGACTAAAGACTGCATAAATATATCCGACATTAACAAAAACCTTTGATATAATTTTTTGTGATAAACTTTGTTTGCCTTTCTTTTCTGCTGATCTGAGAGCTGGTTGGCTTTTTATTCACAAAAAATAATTTAAATTGAAGAACTCAGTAATGTATTTAGTGATTATTTGGAATGTATGCTATAAGGGTTCAATTTTAGGATCACTGTTATTTATTATTTATATCAATGGGTTGTTGGATTTGCATTATCACAATATATTCTGCTTCACTTAGATAACATAGCTTTAGTAATATCAGCAAAATTATACTATAAAGGATAGGTATTAAATTATAAAACAAAGTACTATTTTATTAAGGCTGTGAACCTCAAGAGTATGCATCTAAAAATGCGAAGATAGGGACCTCTACAGGTCTTAAACACAAGCTTATGTGAGTACTAATGTTAATAGGAATTGTGGACTTAATCAGTGAAGTATTGAATAGCTTCATGCTCTCAGATCTAAATGCTTTAGTTTCGTCTATTCATATAGAAAGTAGGTTGAAGTAAAGACTGGTTCCCTCTTTTCTTCCAAGTCATAAGCTTGTGTTTAAGACCTGTAGAGGTCCCTATCTTCGCATTTTTAGACGCATACTCTTGAGGTTCACAGCCTTAATAAAATATTACTTACATAATATGCACTTAATAAATTTATAATTAAAACAAAGTACTTAAATTTTCACTAAAAAAATACCATTTCACACGTATTTGCGAATGATTCCGTGAAAATTTTCAAAGAATTTATTTTCTATGAGATTAATACACAAAATAAAATAAAACTGATACAATTATACCAGTACTTTTTTTTATCAGATTAAGATTTATATTAGTAATATGGTTTATATTATAACGATATATTATAACAATATGGGTAAGAACATTTATTCATTTATTTTTTTTAATGGATTATGAATAATTAATGTCAAAATACAAAGAAACAAAAAAATGCAATTAAATTATATCATTAAACAGAATATCATAAACCTAAGCTTCGATTTTTCATTCGTATTTTTTTAAAAAAATCATTAGGAAAAAAAAAGAGAATACGAAAACGTTTTCAAAAAATAATTTAATTAATATATATCTTTTTATCATGTCTAATAATATATATTATTTAATTAAAATACATTTAACGTTTAAGTTGTATGGTAAAACTAAATAATTAAGATGTAATAATAATTAGAGAAAAAATAAATATGAATTTACAAATAATAAATTTAAGCATTAACATATTAACTCTTTTCATGAAAATATATAATTCTAAAGCACGCGATGACTTCGAGTTCAGATGAAAAGGTATAAATTAATGAACTAATTAATTGCACTGAGCCAGATTTCGGCAAACCACTGCCAGAAGCGTAGTTCAGTACTACGTTTTGCTGAAAGCTGGCTAATTAATAGTTTATGTTTATTCATTTATACCTTTTCATTTGAACTCGAAGTCAACAAATGCTTTAGAATTAAATAATAAGTTTGGAATTAGCACACCTTTTAAAATTATAAACTATTATAAATATTCTTACTTTAATTTACAGACTACATTGTATCATGTGTTTTATTGTAGAAGTAAAGAAATCTGATTCTGGAAGGTAACCTTTGAATGATTCCAGTAATGACTCTTCGAGTACTTGGACTTCTTAGTAAAATCAATCCATTATTTAATTGTTTTATTAATAAACAGAATCAAGACATGAGTAAGACAAAAGCAGATCTATTTGATGGCAGTTTCATTAATATTATTATGGGTAATATTTAATATATTAATTAACTCTTGAGCAGATGAGATATAAAAAAAATCAATCATCTTTATATCATTGCTATCAGAAAAAAATATATTTGAAAACCTTTTCATCTCTTTTTAGCTGATCTTCAATTCAACTTTATGAAAATAGCATATTATTTCAATAATTACTAAGATGATAATCTGGACCAACTGACGAGTGCTGGTTTAGCACGAAATACGAATATTGTTGATTATTTATCTTTTAGACATATATGTGGTCAAGTGTATCAGTGGTATGAGATAGTGTGGAGAGTTGAGGGTCGTGTGAAAGTCTGAGCTCAAAGAATCCTATATATAACATTGATTGTACATATATATATATATATTATAACGATCGAAATGAAAGTGAAGATCGAATCTAACAGCAAACTACATATCTGCTCCACAGGGCGCCATCTAGGCATTTAAACCTAGAAAAATTTATAGAGTAGGCAGATACGCGCTGTTAAGATTCCACTTTATTTAAATATTCAGATCGTTAGCCCAAGTCACTAGCTCAGTGGAGTAGCAGAGATAATAAAATATAAATTTTATATCTTAAATATAAAAGAATGAAAGCCACTGCCAGAAATTAACACATAAAAATATTTATTTACGCACATATAAAATAACATTTAAATTTTGAGGAATAAATTCAACATTTTAGATTTTTCTATTAATCTTTAGTTTTACATTTAAGTAAGTTACAACCATGAGTTTAATATTTATTTAGTGAGTCGAGTATGAATGGACTACACAGATCTGCATTTGAAAAGAAAATATTCTTCCCTGATTTAACCCTAGGCAACAAATTTTGCAATCAAACTGGCGCCAATCCATCTGATACATTTATGTATTCAATGTAGCATGAAAATACGACAACACAAAATACTATACTGTCAGGAATGTACATCTGAACAGCAAGTAGAATTAGAGAAAAAATTGCCCCTCTACTAACAGGAATGTTACATCTGTTGGCGAGTAGAACAATAAACATAAAACTCCATAGGAATGGACTGCGGTCCTTTGCCGTCTTACAGACCCATCCATAGGCAAACAGAAGGTGTGTGGCATATATATATAATCCTGCCCGTAGCGGATCTCATACTACATCTACAATTACACAAATATATCCAATCCATTGAACCAATTCAACTACGAAATGAATAACCTAAGATTACCCTCCCTTAATATAACTTTACAAAACTATATAGCCATTCACGCCCGACTTAAATTTAACATTTAAATACGTTCGCACAGATTATTTTTATACAATTTGTTTTATAATGTTGAGTATAGATCGGCTGCACAGATTCCACAGTCAAAAACATTCCAAATTAAACACAACCGATCAAAATACAAAGTCAATCGATAACGTCAATTGCTGAGGGAATACAGGAGACCCTTTGGTGTTCATCATAAGACAACGCAGTGACATTGCTGACTTATATCTTCTAATCAAATGTGAAAACTTCAACATAATCAACCGCTAACGAATCTATGCAACATCTATACCCAACCTAAATTTCATCATTTAAAATTTAAACAATAAATAATTTATACAATAAGAAAAAAAAAATGGAAATGATTTTTATCAATCGGAAAACATATAAAATTAAACATTATTAATTTGATTTTAAACTTAAAAAAGTCAGATAGAAGTTCATAAGCTTGAACGAAAGTTCTTAATTATTTTTAAATTTAGAGTTCATGTCAATATAGCTTACAGTAGAAGAGTCCAGGTTTCTGCTTTTAATTCCCGTGACGCCTCCATTGGAAGATAATGTTCTGGAGTTGGCAATAGCTGGTTCAAGGTATCACAGTCTTTTCACTTATTTTTTTTTATAGAGAGTGTGGTATGTGCGTCCTACCACATCTCTCAAACACAAACCGCTGGAACTGTCAGAAAAAACTGTATTTCCCTTTTTATATTATCCACACGGATTCAATCAACAAAACGTCACTAATCCATCACTTTCATTAGGGTCCGAGCCAAGGCTTAGTGCTTCCATTGGTCAAGCTAATTTCTCTTTATTTTCTTATCTATCTTTCATCAGATCATTTTAATTATACAAGAGCCCAATGCTAGCTTGCTTTTCAAACAATTTATAAACAATCATTTCCATTTACAGATTACAAGAATTAATTAATACCTGTTTTTATTTTTAAATCTTGTACTTTTTTTTATAAAAAAATACATTCAAATACTTATTTATTTGTTTTTTAAAAAAAAATATTTTTAAAGTTTGGCATCTGTGCGAATGTATATACGTTTAACAAACATTTAAATTTTAGCGTTTAGTTTTTTACTTTTATTTGCGAACTTTTAAGTCTTTATTTTAAATTAATGTAACGACATATTTATATATCGTTACAATATATATATAGTCTGTATGTTGGATATTAAATAATTACTAAAGTAAATCATATTAAGGGAATGATGACTAAAATAAACTATTTACCTATCTTATTTAAGTATTATCTTAATATAATTTTTTAACCTTCAAAAGAAATTCTATAATAATAAGACTAATTTGAACTCAGAAATTAACACGTACAAAATAAACTCATGTAATATTAAATATAATGGCTTGCATTCTAGTCTGTTTTTTTTATTATTATTTTTTTTTCAAATAATATATTTTGTTTATTAATGATAGTCTAAAAGTTATGCATAACAGCAACATACTTTCAATATGACCCAAAATTCTTCCCAAAAATATTAAGAAATGGCTGTAAATTCATTATTGGCATGCCTGATCAGCATCATTTACATGGAAAAACTTAAAAGCATGGCCATAAATACTCTTCCAGCTCCACTTAAAATCGGGCTTCACTATCTCAATGATACATTTATTGTATAACCACATGGTGGAGAGAGTTTTGCCTATTTTAACAACAGTTATGAGCAAGCATGGGAAATAGTGATCATGCGATATTTAATTAAAGATTTATTACACATGGTGAAGCATTGTTACAAACATTTTAAATATGTAACAACAACATATTCTCTTCAATTAAATTCATAATGGAACTGGTTCAAGAACAAAAAACTGGCATTCTTAGATATTCTTGGGATAGTATTCCTTCATGACAAAATCAAAACTATGGTTAACAGAAAACCTTCATGCATAGAAATACCATCTGCATAAATGTGTAATCATGACAGAAATAGAAGGGAAATGTGATTATATTATCACTTTGGAACAAAGCAAAAGAAGTTTATTCAGAAACCATTGACTTAAAAAAAAAAAAAATCATAGAACAAACTTTTATAAAGAATGGTTATCCATCAGCTATTATTTAAAATTTAAATAGACAACAAAAACAAACATCAAAAGCAAAAATACTGATAAGTACTCATAGGATAATGGACAAACTGAAAAAAATCTAATCAATATAAGAGGGGCTTTACAAAGTTATAGCCCACTGTAAAAAAATTTAATTTCTACTCAAACTAAACTTGAAATGCTGAAAAATAAGAAATACTTCTATAAAACACTTTCTGAGGATAGAGAATCACTTACTGGCAAAATCAATTATTTCATTTAAAAAAACTAAAAAACACACAATATATTGATTAGAGAGAAAAAATTGATGTGTCTAAATTAGGATACTTCATGTAATAATGAATATAGGTTCAGTTAGAGGGGGGGGGATATTAGGCAGAAAAAAAATGAAGCTTCTCATGTGACAATGGCAAATAATATTATAAGTAAATCGAATGTAATAATCATTAATGTTCGAAAATCACTCATCTCATTTTAAAAAAATGAAAAAATCAGGATCCACAGATAAATATATACAATTTTTACAGATTGTTATTTTAAAAATATTTTATTGACATAACAAAATTTGTACAGTTGAATATTATAATACACTTTGTTAATGTTGACTCAATTCCATTGCTGGTATTGGCTTCTTCCATCAAGACTGGCTCGGTAATGTGGGTGTCCTAGGTCTGGTAGATGCATGGCAGAGCCATTAACCACACTAACAGGTTATTGTGTGAGAAAGTAGCATTTGACAGGATACTTGGTTACAGCTTCACCTTAAATTTGATATTCCCCATTCTAAAGATTACTGTTTTTTTTTTTCTCATACGTCATAGCATCGGCCGGGACGCGAACCCTCAACCGTCTGCAACCAACTACTTGCTTGCATGGCGGCTGCGATACCTCTTGGCTAACAACGCAAATTACTGGTTGTCTTCTATATTATCTATACTTTATTACTAATCCTTGAATCTATTTGGAAAAGTATAAATACAGTTGAATTTAAAAAAAAAATGATAACAATTAAACTAGATGAAACTAATAGTCCAACACATAATTATATGTTTCTTTAATAATGTTTACTTGTACAAATACTGAGTTTAAAAATCATAACAAAGCTAAGATTGTTATTTATTAAACATATGATCCTATGATATATAAATTGTTCAATTTAATCAATTTATAAATTATATTAGTTCATTTTATAATATATTATTATTTTTATGGGTATGCAAAAATTATCATTATTTTTTTCGAATTTGATTATTTCTAATTATTTTTTAAAAATTGTTTAGTTATATACTATAATTTATTTAACTTTTTTTGATTGCTTGTTAAATCTGAATATTCAAGTAATCTATATCCTATTTTTAGAATTCTTTCCAGCATTTTTTACACATTTATCTTTATTGCTATTCTGTTTTTTTAGCATTTATTAACCTAGTCTAGATTTAAACTAACTCTACACTTATCATAACACTTCCATTCTAATTAATTCTTATAAACTTATAAACTTTTTTTTATTTGTTTTTAGTAGTAGTAAGTTTCATTCTTTTTTATTATTTATTTTATTCTCTCTCTTTTTTTTAAATATTCTATTCTCTTTTATAAATTGTAGCATGGCATATATGACAATTTTTCTGCTGGAAGATAAGTTGGGGAATTAGCAATTGACTAATTACTAATAATTGGTTATGCCAGGGGTAATTTTCCATTACTTATTCTCTTATCACAATTCACCATATTCAGATTAGGAACTTTATTATAAAATAATAAAAAACAGTGTACTAATCTTTACTAAGTTGCCAAGCAAGTTTTATAGCTAATTTGATCGCTCAATTTTTTAGATTAATTTCATGAATGTAAGGTAAAACTTTTTTTAAAATCCCAATGCAACATAGTGAAGCAGAATATAATGCTCAAAGCTGATGCCAGATTGTTTACACCCTAAAAAAAAAAAAGTACTAATTTCGATTTTTAAAAACACATAAATTGTAGGGGAGAAAAAGCAAAATTCACTACCTTTATAAAAGTATATTTGTTTAAGTATCAGTATTACATCCTTCACTGAACTATCTTTCCTAGACAACTGCTTAGTTTGCCAATGAAAGAGATAGTCTTGACAATTTTATCAGACTAGATTTAATTCTCTAACTAAAAATAGCTAGTATTGGTATAATAGGTGTTTTACACTTGTTTATTGTTCCAGTTTCTGCTTCTAAACACTGCATGGAGCTACCAAGCCATACTATGAGAAATATTTAAATAATTGAACTTTTTTTTTAATTTGATGCTTATAAAAATACATAATACTAAAGTAAAAATTAATTGGAAATTACATATTTTTTAAATCTTCTTGTTAATACTAATATACTTTATATATATATATGTCTTTCAAATTTTGCATTTTCTTATGTCTTACAAAATAGGCAAAAAATGTTATCTATAAATGTACAATTTGATGAAATACAATATTAAAGGACAAATTAATTGTAAATTACATGTTTTTTTTTTTATTTTTCATAAAAAAAAATGTGTTTCTTAATTAATGAACTGAGTTAATAAGAAAAACTTTTTTTTTTAAAAGGGTAAAATGATTTTTTATTATTATTTTGATTACTCGTGATAAACAAAACAAATATTCTGAAAAAGGCTAGAAGAAGATTCTGTTTCATTACTGTTTTATTGCTGAGACAGTATGTGTGATCCAGATGAGACTAAAAGTTCAGGGATATGCTTTTCACTTTCTTCGAGTTTGAATTCCATCGAGCTATATTATTTGTTCATTATTGTTTATTTTTAAAATCATTTATTGTAATATTTCAATGTCAAAGCTTTATAGTGGAATCTTATGCAATGAACATAATTGGAATTAGGAACATATTGGTTAATTAAGTAATACTAGGTTCGTTTAACAGTAAATGAAACACATGTATTTAGAAACAATCTATTCTGAACGTATAACTTAGTGCAAAATTATCAACTGCACAAACTGTAACAATATAATACAAAATCAAAATTCCATAAATGTAAAAATATGTATAAAATTAATTTACTATATTTAACACTTATACAGTATACTGTACATGTAAACTTTAATCAGAATTAAATATTTAAAAGCATAACAAATATTATATTACATTTCATTAATCCAACTTAGTAGTGTTTCCATATGTTCTATGACATTATAACATGAATTGTTTAATCTGAAATTCTCTTCAAGTGGTTTGTGCATTTTTTATTCTATTTATTTATTTATTTTTAAAGATATTCCAAATTCGCACTCTGGATCTCTGATAGTTTACCACTCCCTTGATTTGGAAACATATTTTTTCCCGTTCATATAGGTTTTGTAATTTCTCATTTTTTTCTTTTCACAAATAAAATTATTACATAATGTACTCATAAAATATTTTCTTGAAAAAAATACATCATTTTCACTGCTAAAGGTAAAAATAAATAGATAAGAGGGGGGGTAACAAAACTCTTCACGCGATCACCATGAGAAAAATGTTGGACAAACAAGCAAGAAAAAAACATTCTAAGACATTTTGCACACATATCTGTTATGTTAGTTAATGGCATTTATGGTATCATTTGCAATAGCCATTTCACATTCAGCATTATAGAAGAAATTGTTCATTTTAATTATTATTGCATAAAGACAAGCCTTTTTTTTTTTGTCTTAAAAATAATCTTATTGTTTTAATATATTTTCATTATTTCAAAGATGTTTTAATAATAAAGCACTAAACAAAATACAGTAAACTTAAGTTATTCAAATACTATGATTTATGAAGTTATATAATAAATTAAATCTTTAAATTTAAATAAAGTGTATATTACTGAGAAAGTAAATTTAATATCTCAAATGATGTATAAAAATTAATTATCTAATGTTTGATAAAACAATTACAAATATACACAGAGGTAAAACTTTCCGTACAGTGTGCCACTCAGTGCAAGCTAGAGTAATCAATGGATGCAGAAAGGTTTTTACATAAAATCCTTATCTAGTGCCTACTCATCCTTAAACTAGTTTCTATCTTGTTGCTTTCATCCATGAGGAGCCTTGAATCTGAGAGCACTGCACCTAAATCTTTGGATCTAATGCAACCCTCCAGCAGCCACCTTTTACCTTAATAGTTAACTATAAAGCTTTGAGTCCAAAATGAAAACACAATAATATTTTCAATTCAAACTCATTAGCTTGTATAGTGGTATTGATCTGAACTCAGTTCAGCATCTCTACTTTTTGGTGTCTTTGGTTCTTTAAATAACCACAGTCTGTAATCCTACTGAGCAGGATTGGTATTAAACCACTAAACATCACATGATCACCATTCTTTTTGCTTACACAAGCTGTTTACACAGAAGCAAAACTCCCCATACAGTAGTGCCACTCAGTGCAAGCCAGTAACCAATGGATGTAGGAAGGTTTTTGCATAAAATCCCTATCTAGTGCCTAATCATCCAATATTCCCAGACTAGTTTCTAGCTGTGGCTTTCATCAGTGAAGAGCCCTGGATCTGAGAACACTACCAAGAGGTTGGAAAAATCCAGAAGTAAAGACAGTAATTTGAATTTAAATAAATTAAATTGGTAATTAAGCCATATAAAATATATTTTTGTATGATTTAGCAATCAGTATTTGAATCTTAATTTACTGGAGGGAAAGTTTACTTTAAATCATTATATATTTCATAAGATAATCATTATATGGATGCCCTTATACTACTAAAAGATAAATAAACATTAAAAATAAAACTAAAATAATACTTACGTTTTTAGAGTAATTTATTACAGTAAAATAATTATTATGTACAAAAAAAAATAGATATAAATTTAATTAAATAAAAATTGATAAAAATAAAAATAAAAATTTTAAACTTATTATCAAACAATTTTTCTTCTATTTAGGGAACTTTTCAAGGCATTTTATATCAGATGACCTCATCAATTAATAAACTATAACTGCAATCACTTTTCTATATATATTCAATAAATAAATTTACTTAAAATCATTTTTATAATAGTAATCCCTTCTCTTATTTCCCCTATTATTATATATTAATTATCATACATACTTATTCTCTAAAAATAAAAAATATAGCATAATTACTTGACAGACATACAATAAACAAACAATTTCTTCTACTAGATAAAGTTTATAAATCTTAAAATTATACATCTAAAACTCAAATGATTATTATTAATATTTATACACATATAAATTCAATGCGCAAAACTCAGTTTTTTTAATTAAAATTATCAATTATAATAAAAACCATTCCCTCCGCTCAATTGTACTAATTCTTTAATTATTTTAATGTCGTTATCAATATTTTTTTGAATATATAAAATTCATAACGCTTTTTCTCTTTAATATTTTTAACTAAAATTTAACATATTTTAAAGTTTATATAATTAAAAAAAGTTACGTTGATTTATTACATATAAATTATGTAATTATGCCACGTTTTGATAGCATTATTTTATATGTGAGAATTAATATGAAATAATGAGGGTGATTAGTATAAAAGATAATGATTATATATAATTTTGCTAATTGATTATATCTAAAAAAAAAATGATTAAAAACGATTTAATTAATTCAATTTATAAGATAAAAGAAATCTTGTTCATTTTCCTAAATAGATACAAAATTAGTCAATAAACATCTACTTATTCTGTATTAAACCAATGTTATTTAGATTCATTTATTAAACCAAGGCTTATATAATTCTTTAGATACAGTATAATCCTGTTTAATACTTAATGATACATTTTATATAAACTTACTTAATACGTGCAAATTTTTTCTTACAAATCTATTAATAACAATTATATTTCAATAAACATATAACCAATCAAAATTTCATTTAACTTTATATATACTTTAAATTATACTAAAGTTTATATATATATATTTTCTCATGTGTCATAGCATCAGTCGGGAAGCGAATCTCTAACCCGGGACAACTGCTTGTAAAGCAGCTGTCGCTGACCTCTCGATCACCAATGCTTGACTATATATTGAGACGAAGATTTTTACGGACTGCAGACATAAATGAAATATTATCCGGGTACATCCGTATATAATTATATTATCCTGATAGATCGTGCATAATTTATTAAAATATATATATTTAAAAATATATATAAACTTCAGTTTATATATATTTTAATAAATTATACACCGATGTACCCGGATAATATTTCATTTATATATATAATATTTTTATATAGGCATGATAGTATCCAAGTTTTAATCTTTCAGCTCTTTTCACTTATATGCCATAATCTTTTATTTCTAGCAAATAAACATTCATCCTTATGTTTGAAAGGTAAACGAAAAAATAATAATTGTGAGTTCTAAAAATATAAGATCATAGCTCATGAGTAAAATGAGATGAACGGTTAAAAGATTGAGAATGTCAGCAATAATATAAAAAATATAATTTTATGTCAGCAATAATATAAAAAATATTGTATATATAGACTTATGTATTTGAACTTTATTAAAATTAAAATTTATATCTAGGGATAAATGAAATATAATAATTTCCAACTAATAAATAATGATGAATATTATTTGTGTATTTATTAAAATATATAAATAAATAGATCAGAAAAAGATACATAATAAAAAATAATCACTTATGAAGCAAATTCTTAAGTATATCTGCATTTTTGCTAGTATCACTGAAAATTTCCAAAATTATTAATAAGCATATTTTAAAAGTTATATTCAAGTGTCAGTATATAATTATAAAGATCTCCATTGGAGTATGCCAACAACTAAAGCACTGATTCTCAACCACTTTCTAGTGATCATCCTCTTTTTGTCCAAAAGCATTCTCAACCCCCATTCTTAATATATAACTTTTTTAATCTCATTTATCAATTGAAAAAAAATTTTTTTTTCCTCAGAATTACTACTTTTTTAAAGAATAAAAAAACATTTATAATTTAGAAAAAATACTGGATTTTAAATCAACAGCAAAAATTATTTTAATTTAGTATAAAAATTTAAAAGACGTTTAAACTTAAAGCAAAAATAATGTATGGAAAAAAATATATTTTTTTTTACATTCATCTTTACTGCAACTGTCTCACACTTTGATACCAAAAAAAAAAAAAAAAAAATCATTTTACAAAATGAACACATAACAACAAACTATATAAAAATGTGAACAAAGAATACAAATCTATCATAACTCAATTATTGAATAATGATAGGAAATATAAAAATGAATTAAAAAATTAAATTAAAAAAAAAAGTTGAACTCTCTGGTATACAACTTGAGAACAGAACTCATTGTTGAGTATATATTGATTTTTTTCTCAAAGTAACTGAAAGCTTGAGCATGATAAAGAGTTACTAATTTGTTAATTTCTGGTTGAGGTTCTCAATTAAAGTCATAAATCTCTTTGGTCAACAATTTTCATATTATTTCTTTCTTTGATCAAATTTCTGCTAAGACACTAAAACCACGAGTTTTTAAATATGGTATTGCAAAAGATTATTAAAAAAATTTAATTAATGGTCTACAATGCATTAAAATTCGATTTCGATTCGATATCACTTTGTATCTAAGTAATTTTTTCTTTTATAAAATATTCAATGATGTTTTTATTATTTACACATGAAATTATTATCTAATCTGAAATTTCCATTCTCCCATGGCTTCATGGAAATTTTGGAAATGATCCATAAAAATCAATAAAAAGTCAAGCGTTGGTGATCGAGTGGTCAGCACAGCTGCCTTACAAGCAGTTGTCCCGGGTTTGCGGGTTTGCTTCCCGGTCGATGCTTTGACACATGAAAAAAAACAATAAAAAGTCATAATTTCCTCATAAATGCTGACATTTGAGGTTAGCTTTAATCAAAGTTAGGATTCGCTTTTGGAAATTCATTTTACAGAATTTAATAAATAAATCTGATAGGTATATCAACATCAGCTTTAATTTTTGAAGCTTGTTACTGAAATCATCCTGCATGTTATCAAAAAAATCTACAGAATAAGATTAAAGAGTTTACAAAATCGGTTCAAGCATTTCCCTTTGATAGCTAATGAAATTCACTGAGAAGTAATTTTCAGGATAAAATTTTTAAAAAAGACATTGCTATGGGGATGCAATTGAATGTTGTTTGTAACAGCAATCACATTGTAATAAAATGTACAATTGATTATTCAGATAAGTTGCAAAGTCGTTGCAATGTGATAATGTTCTACATAGACATTATATTTGTAAATAAAAAATTTTTTATTTAAAAAATTGTTCAGTGACATAAACAAAAACTCTTTTTGTATCCATTTGAAAATATTTTGCAAATAATAATTCTTTGCAAAACCTTTTTTTAAAAATAATTGTAGCTGTATAAACATCAAATATTCATTATCTGACAATATTGAATCATTAGTTGCAATAAGAATTCTGTAGGTCATAAAATATTGCAAGATGTATATTTTTTGTGTTTTTGACCATTTTATTTATTGATCTGTGAAGTATATCATTACTAAGTGGAATTGATTTTATTATATATGATGGTTTTAGGTAAATTACATCAGAAATTGTAGGTAAAATTAAATCTTAGCCAATTGCTTGAGGTATTTGCATTTAGCAATAAAAATAATATGTTGTAGGAATCTTACAAACCATCAGTATTATATTATGAAAAGCATGCAAAAATACAGGATAATGTTGCTGTTGCTCAAATTTGTTGTTGAAGCTTTTGAAAATAAAACCAGGTCATTATTCACGATAGCTGGATGAATCTTTTTTTAATATTCCAGGAGGTATAATAGAGCTTAATAGACTTTTTTTTCATATATCAAAGTGTTGACCGAGAAGCAAACCCGAATGGGAAGTGAACTCTGACCAGCTGCTTGGAAGGCAGCTATGCTAGCCACAAGGCCACCAATGCTTGACAGCTTAAGACTTATTTGAAAATGGTTTTTGATAAATCTAGAAAGTTGATAATTGATAGGTTTTTTGGTATTTGAATGAAAACATTTTTCAATGAATCAACACGATATTACCTACATTTCTACTTTGACTTGTATATTTCTGTTATCGTTTTTAAAACGAAAGAAAAAAAGAAATATCAGTAAATTAAAAAATTATATTTAATTACTAAGTTATAAAATAATAAACAAATAATGAAATTTAAACTATGTTCTTATTTTAATGAATTAACACTGCTGTGATTACTAAACGAGTATTGTATTATGACAATCAAGCCACAATTTCAGCTTACATCATTTAAAAATAATAAATACATAAAGATCATGCTATCCACTATACTTTGTTTCACCCTCACCCCCACATTCTTTATATATAGTGGATAATAGCCCATTTTGTATACAAACTTTGATGACAATACATTACATATTGTTTACTGTATTTTAGATATAAAGTATTTGTTTACTTAAACAACACACACACACATATATATATAAACAGATATTTTTTTATATGTATATATAAATTAAGATTATAGTATAAACAAAATTTATAAAATAAATAATAGTAATAGTAATGCAATTATTAATAATATATTGAAAGAGCACATACATATTTCTTGTATGTGTTTATTCATTCATTCACATTCGATCGAAAAATAAAAATATAAAACTTATTGTACTATGTTCTTATTTTCAAATAAAATCTTATAGACTTTAACCATTCTAATCAATACAATATAGACTTTTAGAAATATTTTACCGTTTCATATTTTTATCAATAAATTTAATGCCTTATCAAAATAATAGTGGTGTGAATATGTCTTTCTCTTTTCATCATGTCTTTAGTAAATGATTCATTCTTTTTGATTATACATGAAGTGCGTGGGTGATGGTGGGGGGGACGGGACTTCTGAACATGCCTTTTTTTCACTACAAATTGATAACTTTCATTTATTGTTATTAAGCAAAATATCAATTCTTTTAAGTTGCATTTAGAAAATACTTTATCAAATAAAATACTATCCATATTAAACTTTTGAAAGAAAGAAAAAATGCCTGTACTTTTAAAGTATTTAACACAAAGAAAGCATAATTAGTAAACAAAATTGATTAGAATTAATAAGATTGCTGCAAGATATTTGTAAAATTTATTAAATTAATAAATTTTAATGCTTTTATTTTTTGTTTATTTACATTTTTTTTTTTTTGTAACATAATTAAAGTAATGTCTATTGATATAAGACACAATATGGGTTCACTATAAAATGTAAATAAAATAAATAATATTTTCTTACTTGAGATAAAATAAAATTTATCAGCAGCAAGACTAAAACAAAACATATTCTACTTTTTTGCCTAATGTGAATCTGGTCTGCTCATGATGACCCAATCTCTTTCACAGAAATGACAAGAATCACACTGTGTCCTTTAAATGCATACATTTCATGTCCAAATGCAAAGTTATTAGATAGATATCAGATTGTATTTGAAAATTCAAGGTCATCCATTTTACAACAATATAATTTATTACTTTAATTATATGGAATTATTTATTTAAAATACAACTCTTTGACTCTAATATAATTAATGCACTCATTTTTTAAAGTTTAATGCCTTTTCAAATGATTCCAGAGAAAAGTAGCAAAAGTATCACAAATTGTCAGAGAATTATCAATTCATATTAAAAATTCACCACAATTCATTTATAAAATATGTTTTAATTTGAATCATGCACAATCACACATTTCAAAATATTGTTCTGTGGTTTCATTAATTCGAATGTCTTCTACTGTCTATTTGGAACCTATTACTCATTTGAATACTTCCCAGGGAGTAGTAGCAATCAATGCTGAAGGTCACTGATCTAAAATAAGTAAAATTAAAAAAAAACAAAACAAATTTATAAAAATATAGGGGAAAAAAGACGAAAAGTGATATTATTAAAACCCAAATCTTTCATTTGAAACTTTTTTCTGGAATACTAAATATCTTTAAAACTATCAAATTTTTTTCCAAATACTCTTAAAAATATATCATTTTGAAGAAATTTGCTAAGTATGTTGCTGTTTTTTTTTCTAATAGTATTAGAAAAAATGTTTGCTAACATCTCAAATTCACTTTAAAAAATGTTAATGCCTATGTCTATCAACAAGAATATCACCAGATTGCTAGGAAATCGTAGTGAATTCATAACTAGTTATGGTAATGTCGCTACTAAAACTTCACTTATTGATAAAAACTTTACTACTCTTGTCAAATTAGCTAAGCAAATGTTAATAATTAAGCTAATACAGGTGATCAAAAGCAACCCCCCCTTCCTATTACTCTTTATCAAAAATTATTACATCATGTTTTTGTTATTTTTTATTTTTAAGAACTACTAAAAGAATTTATGGAATATAAATGACACAACCAAGCCTAAAATATTTTTTTAAAAAATCAAACAATAATTAACTGATTGTGCTAGTATCATCTATCAATAGCTTTAATGTAAAAATACCATTAAATAATAGACAACTTATGCTTAAACAGTCATATAATAGTGAGACAGTTTCTTTTTTGAATATCTTATTGTAATCATACTTTCTAGATAGAATTATGTTTTTCATCAACAAATTTAGACTACCCTGTAATAAAAAAAATATACAAACAAAAAAAATGTAATGTGATCAAAATAAAAAAGTTGTTTTAATGAATAGTTGATTCACACCCCACAAAATCTACCTTTTAAATCTGAATTTAAATGTGCTGACATTCACTCTATTTCATCCAGAATTCAAATATTGTAGTAGTCTTTCTAACCCACATCTAAATATATGAATGAGGTTCTAATTAATAAATATTTACTAATTTTTTTTTATCAATGACTTTGACATTCTGCATAGAAAAGTTCAAGTAATCAAAAAGTATTGAATCAGTGAATAGCTTAGTATAGTTACTCTTGCAAAGATATTTTTTAAATTTGAATTTAAATAATATCCATTTTGTTTCAACAGGAATCTGTACATTGTTTCTTCAAATATAAATGCATTTAATGTCTGTTTTTAAAATAAAATGACTTAATTAATTGGGAGAAAAGTAAATCCTTGCAATGTATATATTTATTCTTTGTGCTAATTACATAATTTAAAAAGAAATTGTATTTTGTATTGTAATCTATATTTTATTTTAGCAATGTTTCATCAACCTCAAATTCTATATATCTGTTCTATAATATCATCTCTGAGCATGTGCTCTGAAGGAAATATGAAGATGTTTATAATCAAAGAAATTCAAGAAATAGTGTGCTTAGACTTTTATAAATCAATACTGCTTCCTAATTTTCAAAGTATAGATATGGTTTGTGCAAGATATAGATCTTGAAAGTAATTTTCAGTGAATTGAATCATACATTAATTCAAAATTTTGTTTAATTAATACAAAAAAAAAACTGGAACATAGATTGTTAACAAAAGATGATAGTGTTATTTACCACCTGCAGATGACAGATAAGTATTCAATTTAATTTCACAAAAATGTAGGTTATAATTTTAACTTAAACTTGGTTTTAACTTCTAATGTGAACTTTTATTGCATACTAATGAGATCTGATGCAACAAAAGCTCCTAGATTGAATAATTTATAGAAAGGACACTTTTTCTCACTAATTTATAATTTATGCAATAAATGCAATAACATATAATGAACACTAGAATAGCAGATATTTTGCCATATAAAACTTAGTAAATCATTATAATTTGATTTACAATAGTAATTTTTGCTGAGCCATAAAATCAAAAACTGAAAACTCATTGTTTGATGTTCAAAAAAATTGAAAACAAAACTTTAATAAAGTAGCAGATATCTGAAATTTATTTAATTTAATACACTTACCTTTTGTTTTTCTAGAGATAAAAATGTTATACTTATTTTTCTTTAAAAGTATTCTCCTAGGCCATATAGACTAATAATTTTAACTATGTGCCATAAAAGTAAAATCTGAATTCAAAATGAAATTCCACTTTAAAAAATTGAAAACTAAAGTTCTTGCAAAAAGGCAGATATCTAAAACTTAGTTATTAATTACTAGTTTAATTTGCTTATCTTTTTTGTTATCTCTAGAAGTAAAAATTTATATATTTTTTAAAAGTATACTATGTGATTTTACTGTAATAATTTTATTTATGTGCCATAAAAATAGAATTTGAAAACTGATTATTGTTTCACATTTAAAAAATTCAGAATTTAAATCTAGTAAAATTGTAGAAAACTAAGCACTAAACATGAATTCATTAAGTCAATAAACACTAACGGTTGAAATAAAAAATAGGTAGTTTTCGGTTATGCATATTGTGGCTGCTAAGTGATGCTGCAGAACCACCAAGAAACCTACAAGTGATAAATTTCTATACAAAAATGGCTGAAATCAATGGAAAATTAAAATGCCTAATGCAAGACATCAAAAGTAAGTAAAAAATTTAGCCTAAGGCAAATAAAAAATCAAGTGAAATAATATGTACATTTTAAAAAAGTACAAACACACAAAATTGGTAAAAGTACATAAAATAACCATTAAAATGCCTAAGGCAAGACATCAAAGTAAGTAAAAAATCAAGTGAAAAACACATAAAATACATTAAAATGCTACACAAATTTTAAAAAAGTACACATCCAGGTGTATACCATAACTAGCACATAATCAATAAAGGTCGATTTGTATTCATGATCTAATTTAGCTTTATTGTATGAATACATATGCTGAGCAGTTTTCATTGATCTGTTAGTGTGATATTCTACAGAATGGGGCAGAACATGTTCAAAAAGTATTATGTCTCTTGTGTTATTTAGAAGGTTGTTAAGTGAAGGGGGTGATTTGAAGTTAACTCTGAATCTGTCCACCCAGATCTTTCAAAGATTTTTTGTAATATGAGGGATGTAAAGCAGGTTTGTTTATTCATGGGCTAAATGAGTTATTATTGTCAGCAATTCTCATAACATTATCATAATTTTTTTTTTGCTATTTTATATTAGTGGGTTATAGTTAAATCCAATATCCATTAAATCCTTAATATATGACTCAATATTGATTTTTCTGTCAGTCTCTGCATAACTTTTTGTTTCTGTGTATGAAATCTTTTGGGCCTGCAAGTGTATTTTCAAATGGAATTTTAGACTTGAGATGGATGTCTCCTTTTATTTGGATTGATTTCACATTCATTTTAAATTCCAGCTCACTGTTGTTTCTTTGGATATATATCCAGAAAGTTTATTTTCTGATTCTTATCTTAATTTTTAATAGTCTATTCCAGAGGTGACACTTTACCAAGTTCTAAATGCATATTGTTAATCTGATCCTCTGAAGTACATATGAATACATTGTCTACATATATTTTCTGATATAGATATATATGTGTGTGTGAAAGCAATCCAAGTGAGAGGAGCTATCCATTCCAAGTCTAAAGTTCCATTTGAATGCAAACTTGCAGTCTTGAAAAATTTCTTACCCAGAAACCAAAGTGCTAACAGAAAAATCAATATCAAGTTTTATATTAAGGATTTAACGGATATCGAATATAACTATAACATACTAATAAAAACAATTGGAAAATGTTATGATAATGTTAACAAAGTTGCTGGAAATCTAAACCATGATAAGCCTGTCTTACATCCCTCATATTGCAAAGAACCTTCAAAAGATCTGCATAGATACATTCAGAACTTAAGAGCAGCCCCTCACTCAACAACCTTTTAAACAACATAAAAGACACAATACCTTTTAAACATGCTCCCCAGAATTATATATAAAATTTTATGCCTTGCCCCATTCTGTAGCTCTATGTATTACAGTGAATCTCCCACTAACAGATCAAGGAGCTTACATATTCATACAATAAAGCTAAATTAAATTGTGAATACAAATCGATCTTTTTTGATCATGAGCTAGTTATATGACACATCTTTTCTCTCTCCAATTTAAAAACAAAACCATATGTGACAATATAATAGGAAAAGAAAATATAAAAAAGCTTGGGCTATTGCAAGAAAGCCTTGTGCCATCAATAGAAAAGATTCCTGAGTTCCATTATCAAATAATGGAGCATCTAATTTACATACTGTGCATGATTTACATATTGGTCTTTGCTACTATATATGCATATTTTTAATCGTGCTGTTCAATTCAGCACTATGATTCTGACAGCAATCTGCCAAAAGCTGTTTCAGTCCCTTTAAGACTTTATTATTAGTTTTATTTACCTTTTCATATTAATTTGAACAGTACAAGTTTGGTAGAATTACATAATTGTATGAAAATTATATATACTATTGAGAATTATATAATTTGTTTCATGTAGTTAATTTTTTTTCAATCTTTATTAAATCTCTAACAATCTGGATTGCTATATCATAATTTTATTTTGTTTAATTCCTGTTTTATTTTATTTATTATTAAATTTATTTTTCTACGATAAAAATTATTTATTATTAGATTTATTTTGTTATAAAACACTAAACAACATTTTTTATGCAATAATAGACATAAAGGTTAAAATAGTTATTTAAAATCATGTGCTAAAAATGTTTTTTATGTAGAATTTTTAATACTTCACGAACAAACATCCTGAATACGTTATGACATAAATTATTTATATTTTTAAATGTGATATATTTAATGTGCAATAAAAATCATTTACATGCAATTAAAATTATTAGTTTATAATGATTAATATATATATAATAGTTATTATAATGATTAATATATATATAACAGTTATTATATATATTTACATTATTCTTTATAATGTATACAGTATATATATAAAAATGTAATGGACTGTCTTTATTTCCAATTTTGATGATATCAATAAAAGGTGTATTTTGGCAATGTTAGTTAATCATTTTTAATATATTATATTCTAAAACTTAAAAATGTATGTTCTTGACTTCAGCTATTAAATTGCCTTAGATTGTTTCCTTTTAACTTTTACAATTCTTCCTCACTTATTCATGTAAAGTGATTATCTTAATACGTTTCTATTTCAGCTACTCATATTGAAAGTATGTTTTCTATTTTATGTTAAAAGTCAATATAGAAACTGACACTCATGTTCATTGTTATTATTAGGTCTTGCCATTTTTTAATTCACACACCCCCCCTCTAACATAAAAATGTGACTTTTTTTAAAAAAAATTAATATTAAGTATACTCTCCATATAAGTCTGATGGTTTAATTTTAGAAAACGTTTGAATTTATCTCTCTCTCTTTTACAATATAAATTGGTCTTAAATTTTTTATCTTAACTTACAACCTCCCACTTTCTATCAATCTTAATTTTTTTAAATCCAGGCATTAACTTTTTGTTTTTATTATTTTGAACTTCCTGCTTGTTCAATCTATTTTATTTCCTTAAGGTCCTTCCTACACAGACTTTTATTTTTACTAGTTTTTATAAGTATGGCTACATCTAATTTCAAATCAATATTCTGAAACCAGCTTAATTGTTAGAATTCAAAAAACTCAGACTTTTGTCAACCAGTGAGGGACAAAAATCTTCAACAACTGTTATCTTGAGAATGTGGATCAATTTAAATATATTGAAACCTTTTTTAAATGAAAAGGTAAACTTTAATATTGAGATACAACACAGACGTCAGTGTATTAATGCTAATATAACAAATTAAGATATAGGATATTTTTTCATAGTGATATAACTATTTCAAAGAAATTACTTACATAAGAGCTGTTATCCAGACCAATTTATTGTAAGAAAGATAGATATGATCTTCTATCAGAGTAACTTAAACCCTTGAGAAATATTATATTTAAAAAACTCCACAGTAATCTTAAAAATCAAGGCAAAACTCTCCATACAGTAGTGGTAGGGTGCAGTGCTCTCAGATTCAAGGCTCCTCATTGATGAAGGCCACAAACCAGAAACTAGTATGGGGATATTGGATGAGTAAGCACTAGATAGGGATTTTATGCACAAGCCTTCTGGCATCCATTGATTACTCTGATTGGCACAGGGTGGCACTACTGTATGGAGAGTTTTGCCTTGTTTAATAACAATTATGCGCTAGTATAAGAGATAGTGATCATGTGATGTTTAGTAATCTTAAATTATAATTGTAGAATCAGAAGATCAATTTATGTTCTTCACTTTACTGAATGTAATGATAACATTGTAAGAACACATTTCCTTTTTATTGATCATGTGAAGATTTTCTTTAAAAAATACTTTGGTCAACTAAAACTAGATTAATATGGGATAGGCAGTATCTTATGATATTATAAAGATTATTTCAAAGATTCTTTAAACATATGCAATATGGATTGTTTTCACTGGGGGGGGGGGGGGTACGAGAAAAATTACATTGGAGACTGATTGAAATCTTTAAGAAAAATAAATGCATTGAAAAAAATGTCAAATAAACTGACTCTGGAATCAGCATGAGATGTATGCAACTTATTTGCTTTATTTATATAATCTTGCAAAACTCTTCTTCATTCTTATTTCCTCGTTCTTTTTTCTTCTTCTTCTGGGATTAGAATAGTTATGTTTAGTAATATTTATAATAAATTGACAAATACAACTGTTAAATATATTTGGAACCAATCAAATCTTTCAGATTTGTGATGATTCCGACAAGATTGTAACATATCTTGAACTATTGATCAGTGTTAAGTCTTCCGGCCCAATCTTTCACTATATATATATATATGGGTGGGTGGGTATTTCACAAGAAATAAAACCGATAGATTTTTCTATTAACGTGCACGACTAATTTGATTTGGATATTGAATGGTTTAACAATTAGTGAATACATATTAAGGAATTTTATCTATTAATTTTTAACATATATTTTAATAGATGGAAATATTGCGTCGCGCAGGACATTGTCATATTATAACAACCGATGAAATAGATATATTACACTGCAATAAATGTATGTGTATATGTGTATTTGTGTAATAAATTGATCAATGAATGTATTTGGTAAATATTTGTTTTTTGTTTTGTTTTTTAAAAAAGAAGGGAGGGCTATATTATCCATTACACATCTTTCCTGAATCTCTCTTTTTTTTTAATTTACTTATGTTTTCACTAAAAATTTAATTAATTAATATTTTTTTCAATTTTTATTCTATATATCAGTGGTGGTTCTTACATTTATAAAAAAAAAAAAATATTTTAAACTAAATTTCAATTTTGCGATTTGGCTTGAGTTGCAACCAAAATACTAAAATATTCCATGCATTTTAAGCTTTCAATATTTATTTTTTCTGCCCATAATATTGATTATTTAAATTTCCTTTTTTTTTTTGTAGCTACTGAAAAAAGTATTTAAGATTGAAAAGTGATTTTTTTTATATAAAAAAAAAGGTCATTAAATTGTTATATATATTGACAAATTAAATTATATAGTTAGCGTAACATTATTTCTATTACACCTTCACTAAATAATAAAATATGGTAATATCAGTAATTATAAAAATATTTGTAATTGTTTATTTATTTATTATAAAAGGAGGGTCAGAGAGGGGGTGATTTCTAACGTAAAATTTTCCAAAAAGAAAGCTTGCCACATTTTTTAATCATCATCATTAATCCTCTATTCTATGGATAGGTCCAGACAGTAGTCGAATCATCTATTTGTCCATTTTATTCTATTCAACGTTCAGATCTTCAGTTCTTCATATATCTTCCTATCTCTTATATCATCAAACAAGATCAATCTTCTTTTTGTCTTCATTCACCATTCCCCTAAAATATCTTTCATTAAACTATTTTTTCTTCTTTGTGTATGTTCAATCCAATTTCGCTTTCTATTTCTAATTTTCTTAACCAATCAACTTTTTTTTTATCATTTACTCTTTCCAAAATTTTCTCATTTTATTTATCCAAATAATTGTCTTCATCCTTCTGTATGACCACATCTCAAAGACATCCAATTTGTTCATAATTTTTTTATTTGTTTGTCCATGTTTCACAAATATATAATATTACACTCCCAAAATTGCCCTTAATTAATCTTTTTCTAAATTCTTTCTTCAAAGATCCACAAAATATTTTCTTTCTCTTATGCCTCCTTGGCTATTGCTATTCTTTTAACTTCATCTTCACGTTTCTCCACCCTCACTCAACCAATTACCTAAATATTCAAAACTATTTAGTTGTTGAATTAAATTACCATGAATATCATCAACTTGTATTTTTTTGTATTTCTCACTATCCATGATCATTTGGTCTTCTCAACACTAATATTCACTCCATATTCCACACAGGTTTTTTTCTAATTATTCAATATATTCTACAGATTTTTTTACTTTTTCAGCTATATTTATCTATCATGTCTTCTAAACAAATATTAAAAAGCAAAGATAACTTCCAGCCTCCTTGTCTCACTCCTCTTTCTATGCCCACTTCTTGAGTTTCATTATTCTTCAATCTGATTCTTATTCTTTATCCAGATACATATTCCAAATAAATCTTACTTTCCAAAACATTCCTTTTTTAATATTCCAGATTACTCTATCAAATGCTTTTTCCAAATCCACATAATATATACCAATTCCTTTATCTTTTTCAATATACTTTTTACAATCATTGTAATAACAGCAGTAGCATCTCTTGTACTTTTTCCTATCTAAAAACCAAACTTTCTGTATAATATTCTACCTTCCCATAAATTCTTTAGTTACAATTTCTCAATACTTTTGGAGCATGAGATAACAAATGTATTTTCCTATACTCTTCATATCAGCATTCTCCTTTTTAGCTATTGGAATCTTTAAATTCCTCAAGAAATAGTCAAGTCAAACTCAACTGTATATCAAATTACACAGTGAACAACTTCCTTTAGTCTCTCTCTTTCAAAAATTCTATAGATTTTGTATCAATCAAATGCTATTTTTAATATTCCCTCTTTAATTCTACATTATTGTTATTTCTTTAATCCTATACTGTTTATCACAATCATTCATATATTTTCCACTTTTGTCAATACTTTTTAATATTTTTTTCATATATGAAACCAAAACATTCCTTTCTCCATTTCATTCAATTTGTCCAAGTCCCATTTTACATATCTTTTTTTCTTTTCATCCTTTTTTAATTTAATTTTTATTTAGCCATAACCATATTATGATAAGAGTTTATATGAATCCTAGACAAAGTATGTGAATCCTTAATAGCATTTTTACATTTATTATGTAACAATAGATAGTCTTTATATCTTTCTCTATCACTTGGAGCTTTCCATGTATAAAATCATTTGGAATGATTTTTAAACTAATCTATTTGCAAACACAAAATTATTATCTTTACAGAATTCCACAAGCCAACTATCTGTTTTTATTTCTTTTTTCAATATCATAACTCCCAACAACTTTTTTTATCTTATCTTTCACCACAATAGCATTCCAATCACCCAACTGTAATATATTTTAAACCTTTTAATTATTTCTCTATCTTTCTATATTACTTATCTATTTTTATGTCAGCATAACTCTTAGTTGCTATATTAATGTGAATAAATACCAAATCCTTAAAATTTGCACTTATTTCCATCATAATAAATCTATCATCAACACAATCTACCTTTGTCATTCTATTCCAATTTTCTTTCCAACAATAATACCAATTCCATTTATTGCTTTATCACCAGCAGAATAAACAACATAACATCATCACTATTTACTTTTCCACATTCCTCCTATTTCACTTCACTTAATTCTAAAACATCAGTATCATTTTCATTTCCCATTTCAAATTTTTAATTTTCCAATAGTTCTCTATGACCTTACTTCTCAATATTAACAAAAAAAAAAAAAAAATCCAAAATTATCTTTTTCAATTAAAGGAAGTTCGGAAGCATTTAGATAATATTGGATGTGTTATGTTGTTTACTTTTTTTAAATACTTATCCATCAAAAAAATATTAGCTATATTAATTACATTTTATTTTTAACCATACTTTGTATACATTTCCAATGCAATTACTCAATTTTTTTTTTAGTTTGTTCTAATGAAAATAATAAAAACAAGAACACATGATTTTTTATAATTTTTATTCCTCATTCAATATTCTGGAGATTTTCCAATAGTGAATATTTCTATAGTATAATTTTCACTACACCGTTCTCATGCAAGGTAGAAAGTGGTTTCTATCCACTTTCAACATCTTGTAGAGGGATGTAATCATCAACATATGACCAAAGACATGAGAAAAAGATGTATGAACCCTGAGATGCACATTTTATGCTGAGCGAGGACTCATCAGTTGGTCCAGATCACTATCTCTTACACATCTTTAGATAGCAAATTACTAATATGATTGTTTTCAATTTTTAAAAAATGACTGCTATTTTGTCTAAACAAAATTGTGTTTTGTTGTTATCTCTTTCCTTAAATTTTTATTTAGCTTTATATTCATTACATATTTACCTTTTTTTTATTTTAAATTTTGTTTTAGTAAAGTGATAACTCTCTGGAGTTTCAAACCATTCAATTAATTTATTGTAGGAAATTTGCTACAGAAAAGTCATTGCGTTTAACAACATTTAACTATTTAAAAAATATATAGATATATTCGTTTATAATTTAATTAAAAAGTACATCAGTATTTTTTTTTATTGGAGTAAAGGTTACATTATTTAACTTAAAGCCTAAGTCAACCTACTTTTTTTTAAAAAAAAAAAAAAAACGCAAAATACTTTATTTTTTCTGCAATTTTATTTTTACCCGCCCAACACATTCGTCAAAAACGATACATTCTAAATGTCATTATTATTGTAAAGGCAAGTTCTATACATATATTTTCATTAATTCATATTCGTAATCTGCTCTGCCTAGCAGTTCTTTTTCTTTTAAGTATTTTCTATTGTAAAACTAGTTTATATCCTATGACTATAGCCAGGCAGTTTACCTTTAGGGTAAACCAGATATTTTATTTTTATTAGTAACATGAGCTTGTTATTCGTTTAGTTACAACTACTGTTAATCACGTTAAATCTTGCAAGTTTTCACTATTTGTTAATCCCTTTTTTTAAAAAAAAGATTTTCCAACTAAATCTTATTTTAGTTTGAATTTACATTAATTATTTCATTATAGATAGTAGACAGCGGGCACAATACAATACTTTCCAAAAGAGTGTTTTATGGTAAACTTGAATATAGTTTTCGTAAGAGGGGTAGATCGTGTTTACGTTATAAGTATTAACTGAAAGATATTCTAAAGAAGTTCGATGTTGATTGCTTTTATTGGACGATCTGGCAGCCTATAAAAACATAGAAGAGCCACAATTACACAAGGTTGGAATTGAAATATTTTAGAAAGAAAAGTTTTCTGTAGAAATTAAAACCATCACAAAATATCAAGTACGTAGAAATATGGAGCGGAATGTTCTATATATGGATGTATTTGTGCTCACTGATTAATATGTATAGTCATACAAAATTATCTCTAGACTAGTTTCTCACTTTTGGAGTTACAATGGACATACTCCTTTGCACGCTGTTACTGTTGATGACAAGAAATAACTACATATTTATATTATTTTTTTAAAAAAAAAAAAAATCCAAAATGTATAGTTTTTTTTATCATTTGTATATATATACAGAAGTACCTGAACGGTGAATCCTTCTAATCAAATATTTATTCAATCATAAGTCTGACAAAGTTATAGTTTTATACCAAAGAGAGACTGTAAATAGTAATATATAGAAAAAATGTTTATGTACATTATATGTAAGAAAATTTTGTATCAGAGATATATTATGAAATACAACATTATATGTTAGGAATATATTGTAGAGTTATACTGTTAGCAGTGGAATCCCTTTGCTTAACTATACTTTGTTTGCTTTATGTTAATGTGTTATTTTCATTATATGTATGTTTAGAAGAACATAAGTCAAGGTATACTGGTATACAAAGTGCCAATGTTAAATGCTATAAATACTTTTATTTAAAAGTCTATCAGAATGAAAAATAGGAGAAAGTTTTTGACCAGGATTTACATTTCCATTGGCCTATTTCATTAGATAGGTATCACTACTAGATAACTTAAATCTGACCAACATAATCAAACTTTGTATAGATTAAAAATCTATCATATTCAATATAGAGCTTGCTTTAAAGATCCTTAAGTTCTGTATAGAACATTAAAAGTTTTTTCTGGCTCAGCAGATTTGAGATGACAAGTGTTGATATATAGTCGATAAATATATTCATTAGAAAAAGTAGAATCCAGAATAAAGACTTTTATTATTCAATTTAATATATATAAAATTTCAGTCATCTATCTGTAATTCACAATATTATTTTACTAATAGTTTTGTGCTGCATCACACCTATCTGGAAGAACAAATATTATTTTAAACATATGCTTTAGAGATGCTTCAAGCAACATATGAAACAAGATTAAAAAGCTAATTCAATAATAAATAATAATAATAAATTGTAATGTGAAAGGAAAAAGAGGTAACAATAGGTGAATAAGCAGATATAAAATTAGACGTTGCTTTGATTAATGGAATTCTTATTTTTTTCCAAATGTAAGATAATTTAGAGTACTGATGATAATGAATGCTACATTAATATGTTCATTCTTTTAATACTGATGTAGTGAGTATTCTTACTTTTATACAACATCACACAAACTCTGCATAAAATTTTATACACCTCCTTGGTATCAAAAGGGATAGTGTTTTTAGGTTTGAATAGAATATTATTAATTTTTTATTGATTATATATGTAGTTTTTTATCTCATAGCAAGTCAGAATATGTCCAATATATAATTCCTTATATATGAAAAAACAAAAACAAATTCTAATGATTTTGATTTTCTTTACATTTTGTTATTAACAATGTGTTAGGTTTAGATTAAGGCATTATTTAAGATTCCTTTATTGTACCACTAACTTTAAAGAAATTGATTATACAACTTTTTACTTCTTCCTCAAGACAGGATTTACTTGCAAAGGGGCTCTAGAAAAGAATTTTTGCACAGCAACAAATTTCTCAAGTTGAATATGATGAGATGAAAGTTTTAAGTGTTTATCAGTATGTTTGTAATTTTTGAACATAAAAAATATCCAGAGATTGTTCTATTTTTTTGATAGTATATCAAGGAAGAAACAAATCTTATCAGTTTTCATTGTGAATTTAATATGAAGGTAGATATTGTTTACTGGAAAGAAATAATGACATAGCTTATTTTTACTATGTTGCCAAACGATAAACATATCATCTATATATCTAAGCCAGGTAGTTAATTAACAAATCACTAATTCTAAAGCACATAATTCTATGCTATCAATAAACAAATCTGAATCTTGCAGATAAATTCTGTCAAAAGAGGTCAATTTTATACAATCAATAATTTGATAATTAAGTTATAATAAAAGAATATGCATAAATAAAGTATTGGTCCAAGCACAAAATAATGATAATAAAGTAATAAAAAAAACCAGCAATCATTACAACTTGGATTTCTTATGAAAAATGAACTACAGACAATATTAGATGTATACTGCAATGCTAAAACAGAAAAACTACATATACTATCAATTCAACTATTAGTTATTTATATTCGACCCTAAGAACTTGATACCTCTTGAAGCCAAGGAAATTTATGAAATTCCATATGGAGTTTGCTGGGTCTAAGGAGATGAATATGCCTCTTGAAGAGAAGAAAATTTATGAAATCCCGTATGGAGTTTGTTGGGTCTAAAGAGTTGAATATTTTCATATAGTAAAGCAGTATTCAACAGCAACATTCTCCTCTTTCCCATATCACAATATAGGTTTTTCTAATATCAATATTCTATCTAGATCTGAACTTCACCATCAAATTAAAAACAGACAAACTATCAAGATTTTTGAGAGATTAGACTGTATTAACAAATGTGGTGATACATCTGTTATTTTCCATTTGAAAAAAATTATTAAAGTCTAATAATCAAATAGCCATTAATTTTACATTGAATATTTACTCTCCCTTCACAAATTTTAATTTTATTGGATAGGCGTTTAATCCTGTTTCACTTATATAGTTTTTAAAGTAACATTCTTTGCCCAGATGATTGCAGATGTGATCGAGAAAAAATGCTTACATAATAACACATATAGATAAAGCTGAATAATACATTATTATATATTTTCATTAAAATTTTTTGTATATGCTGAACTAATCAGTAATACTTAATTAAAGAATAACATTAATGCTACTCAAAAAGATCAATAATTATTTAAATGAACAATAGATCAGTAAAAAATATTGGACATTTGTACATTTTCTTGCCTATAATTTAAAGTTGAATGACCCTTGGAATTTTTTTTTTTTTTTTGATAACAAATAAACTTCAAGTTTTTCTTTTGAGTAGACAATTCATCTAATAACCCAATATTATCAATAAATGAGTATTTAGCATATCCTTATAGCTAGAGAGAAAAGATCTCAGATTAATCTGAATTGGTCAGAAGTGGATTGATGAGCTGCCAATAAAAAGACAAACTTACAATGATGCAACTCCCCATCACTAATGAGAGAGGTTTATATTCCTAAGGATGTTGAGCCATTGGTTTATCTCACTTTTTATTTTTATCAAGTATATAAGAAGAAACTAAAAATAATTCTAACATTTATAGAGGAAAATTATCATACTGAGATAAAAAATTTCCTTCTTCCTTTTCATATGTATTGATTTCTACTTTAACATCATACCATTGACAACTTTCTTAAAAACTTTATCAATACTATTTATTTAATTATGTATATGAATATGTGTATAAATGTATTAATTATATATTTGAATATTGTAGCTCTGATGATGACTGCAGGACAGTCGAAACTGTTAGTTTTGATATAAATAAAGAGTATTGATAAACTGTTTAGGAAAGTTGTAAATGGTATGATATGTGAGATAAAAAATGAATATAAATTTTTTTTAAAAGGTGCAAATTGGATTAAAATAAAGATCAATTTTCTACTAATGTTTTTGTTTTTTTTTCTGTTTACAAATAGAACTAAACATTTATATATCATAAAATGTCAAATGATATAGAAACTGATTTCAAAAATACCAAAGGTAATTTTAAAAATTTTAAGTTCTCTTAAAATTAGGAAGGTTTTTAAGACTTATTCAAGATTTTAAATTATTTATATAAAAATAAGAAACATCAGAAGGGTTTGCAATGTCTTAAAAGTCTTAAATAGATTTGCTGTAAAATTGCATTTTTAAAAATATTAATTTTAGAAACAATATATACACAAAAATACAGAATAGTAATTTATGGGGGAATATTTTTTAAATATAACCTATCTTTATTTAAGCATACATACGTTTTTAAATGATCAGAAACTAATGATAAAGATATCGTTTTGGGTTAACAATAAATATAAAAAAGTTAAATATTATATATGCGGGAATAAACCCTAGTAATCTTATTCTAGAATATAAAAATGAAATGATAACTTGCTGCAACTAAAAACATATCAAAAAAAAAAAATGTAGATGATCAAAAGAGTAATTCAAGACTAATAATAGCAAATAAAGTTATTTTTTTGTTTTTTGGTGTAAACAAATAACAAGGGGGGGGGGGAGTACAGCATAAATGAAACTTGATCAAAAACATTTTATTACATGAGTGTGGTATTTTAAAAATGTCCAACAAGATACAAAAAATAATAGAGGATAGATATAATTAGAAGTATATGAAAGTATCACAGACACTAAGAAATGAAGACATTAATAAACAACAAATAGAAATTACTTTGATCAAAAATGTAAAGAAATTATTCTTATATGATTGTGTTCAAAGAATGAATAACAATTGATTATTATGAAAGATATGAAGAGTATGCTCAAAGGAATAATTACAAATCTATGGAAGATCATGGGGATGTCAAAGGAGAATAGAATTAAAGCAAAAGATAACATCGAAAAATATCTTATTTCTGACAGATTATACTTTTCCATCGTAAATTTAGTAATGTAAATGAATAATGATAGTAATAGAACTGCAGTTTGAATTAAACCTATCACCGAGCTTAAAAGTAATATATTGCAAATGTAATATCTGAGATTGGAAAGTTAAATATTACCACTCTTCAGAGATGAGTCATCCATAAATTATTTATTAAGTTACGTCAAATTAATAATCAGTGGAGAAAAAAACTGTAAGAATGTACAATTTATATTGTTCTGATATATATTTTTTACTTTATAAAAATAAAGTAACACTTCCACTATGTTTTTGTGAACGAAATGCAAAAAAAGAAATCCGGATTTTAAAAGTGCCGCATCATTTACTAAATCAACATAAAATCTGAATTCTTTTATTATAACACCTGTCTAAAATGAAACTATAATCGCTATTTTATTACAGAATGTATTAAAATTAAACTGACTTTTGTTGTTTTAATTTTGAAATTGCAGACGAATAGCTTGTGTGATTTAAAATACTCACACATCATTACTCAAACATATTAGCATAATTTTAAAATAACCAATATTTATGAGGCAGTTGATTTTAATAATAATAAAGGAGAAAAAAACGTCACTCTCGTTTAAATGCAGTTTGAAAAAAAAAATAGATATGCCGGAGTATAATTTTATTGCTACTAAAATACTTTTTAAAAATTGAAATTTTGGTTACTGTAAAAGGCCAAATCTTTTAAAATAAATATTAAAACTTGTTTTTAAAAAATGAATAACGAACTCGGCAGAGTGTTATTTTAAACAAAATACGATATAATGTTTATTTATTAAGCTCTCTCTCTCTCTCTCTCTCTCTCTCTTTGAAGACAAATTGGGATATTAGGTAATAGGATAATACATAACACTAGTTCGCCCCCCTCTTAAAATAATTTATTCTAGACCTAACAAATAAAATAATACAAAAACGATATTTAGAGTACTGTTGATGTTTAAATCTCAAATTTAAATACATTTTTTAAAAACAACAAAAAAAAAAAAACGCAGAGCCGAAAGTTCTGAATTTTGTAGCTGAAAGCTCTAAGGCAGTGGTTCTCAACCTTCCTAATGCCGCGATCCTTTAATACAGTTCCTTATGTTATGGTGACCCCCAACCTTAAAATTATTTTTATTGCTACTTCATAACTGTATTTTTGCTGCTGTTATGAACTGCAATGCAAATATCTGATATGTAGAATGTATTTTCATTATTACAAATTGAACATAATTAAAGCATAATGATTAATCACAAAAACAGTATGTAATTATATATTGTGAAATATTTATTTCTAATTATAAATAAATGAATGTTTTTTGAAGCATGGTAATGGTCTTAATATAACAATAGCAAACTATATTGCTGCATTTTGCGACCGTATGCCTAAAAAGCCAAAGTCAGTGCGAAGGTTGAGATTGCTTCTTTCTCACCAGATTAGAAATTCTTGGGGCAATCTTTGCAAGAGCACAACACAGATCATCTTCCACAACAAGTCTACTTCTGTATTTAAACTTTATAAGCAACAAACTGGAAAAGCCTATTTCATAAAGATATATTGCTGGAAATGGAAGAAGAAGGTGCAACACTCTTTCAGACAGAGGAGGATATAAATGCAAATACTTGATGCAGAATTTTGTAACTGGCATTGTAGAAAAATCAGTTCTCACCGCATTGTTATTAATAAGTTCAACAAACTCCCCTTGTGCTGTCTTAGGAACATCTTCAACTTTGACTGTGAATGGGCTTTTGGCAAGTGCAAATGGGGTGTCAGATAGATTTGGAAAATATAATGAAATTTCATCTGCAAGCATGTGCAAAATCCAGATCAACATCCTAGCATTGCTGGAGCACATCTGTGTAAACACCACAAACTTTTCCCCATAAGACCTTATGTTTTTTCAGAAATGAACCAACTGTGTCAAATACATCACGTGCAGTACTTTTTAGTTCAAGAGGTTTGCAAAAAAGAAACTCATCTTTAAAGTCACCATCATTAATATACCTCACATAAACCACTAACTGAGAGCAATTTGCAACATCTGTAGATTCATCAAGCTGGATACTAAATATTGGAAATAGTGCAAATTTAATTTCCTGGATTACCTGACCAAGAGTATCAGCAGGCATATCATCTATTCTTCTGTGAACAGTGTCATTAGATAAGGAAATTGCAATACTATATTTTCAAAAATATTTAAAATAAGAATAGGCTTTTAAAAAAAAAAGATCCCTTTAAGTTTATAGTATCAAATAAGAATTTCTGCCTTGATTGGGTTGCTGAAAAATGCAATGGATAGTTTACTACTAAACTAAGTACTTAGAATAAATGTAGTAGAAAATAATTTCTACTACACAGTTCAGAACACACTTGATAAATTAAAAGCTTTATTAATAGGGGAGACAATTAAATATAAGATCATGATAAACAGCAAAGTAACATGAAGTCATGGCATTACGACAGAAATTTTTTATAAAATAAAAAAAGAATTAATAAAAAAAAAAAAAAAATTTAATTAAGACATTTAATTTGGAAAAGTATTCAATGGCCTACAGATTAAAAGAAATCATTAATGGATTTTTATACCTATAAAAAAGTTTTGACAAATGAATAAATATTGTAGGATATTTATTATACTTTATGTAAATAAGATTATTCTAAAAATCACTTAGCATAAATACAGCTTTACATTTGTGATTTAGTAAATATTGAGAAATAAATTAAGTATAACTAAAAAGTCCAAAGAATATCAGGAAAAAGTTAATGTGTTTTATTAATTATGAAAAGATCTAATTTTGTTAATGACATTAAATTATGGAATACTCTACCATCCTTAACTTCCTTTTTTTTTTTTTTAGCAAAATGAAAATAGGACTACTAGAATATATTCAACTTGCAAACAATTCTAGATTGTATGAAGACAAAAATAAATCCAAAATATGTAGATGAAGTATAAAAAACTGTAGATATATCCCTCTTATAATTGAAAATACTGGAGATTTGTATAAGAGTTAAAGTTTAAAAAATATAGTAAAATGATAAAATTATGGTAAACATTAAGAAAACAAAAATGATGATGACTGAAGTAGCACATAACTTTAAAAGTGATGAGATATAGAATCATAAACCATTTTTACTCCCTTGGATCATTCATTAATAAAAGAATCCAGGTGTCACACGATTTACTCCAAATTGATGCTTAGCAGAGTTGTGAAAAAAATCCTGAAAAAACATATTTAGAGAAAGGGAAGATATTTTTAAAAACAAAGATCAAAATTGTTTAATTTGTAAATTTCCTTTGATTTTATCTGTGGATATAAACAAAGTATGATTTAAACTGTTTGCTAAAGAAGAAATTTAAATATAATATGGATAGCAAAGAAAACAAGCAAATGGATACCTAAACATATTAAGGTTAAATTTTTATGTGAAGTACTAATAACTAGATTGACAAACTCGTTCATTACAATAACATATATTCATTAAGCAGTCTAAAAATGAAATAGGTGTTAAGTTATTGTAGGAAAATACTATATATATATGCCTGAGGACTGTATAAACAGCGCAATCGCAGGAGGCCCTATACTTACATGATCTCGCTTGCTGTGAAAATAAAAATAGAAAATATTTTATTAATTGCTAAACATATTTATATTTACTTTTTTTTCTGACAAATTCTGTAATTTGAAGGCCCTATCAAGAAGTAAAACAATTACAGAAATACTGGTTGTGCAATAATGGAGATTTTCCAGCTATGTACAATGTGTATGCTTAAATATTTCACAATACTCTGGACATGTTAATGTGAAATCAGCATAGGTCAGTAATGATTCTTCACTAGCAATTTTATCTATTGAATCAGAATTAGCAAAAAAATAATAAATTACAAGATGGCACTATTAAAAAATTCACAATAAAACATTTAAGGAAATAAAATATATATTTTTTGCATTCTATGTATTTTATTTTTTACAAATGTTATTAAATCGATCACTTCCTTCATTTTGCTGCAATATTTTATCTACATGCAATTTATCCACTTTACTTTGAATGCTTTCAGTTTTATAATGTTTTGTTATATTTTACTATTTTGTTTTTTTTATTTTTTTATTTTATTGTTTATATTTTTATGGTATTATTTATATAGTTATTTATTTTATTTATCATTATGTCATAGCACTGAGGAAGACTACAGGATGGTTGGAATGTGTGCACATAATATACAATAAAAAATTTTTTGCTAAAAAATGTTCAAAGTAAGATAGATAAGCTGCATTTGAATTTTATTTTGTTTTCTCAAATATTCATTCAATAAAATTGCAGTCGTATTTATAATCATAAGTAATTATTTATACATTTTAACTATTAATTTGTGCAATTTTATTTTGAATAAATAAAATAAAATACACAATGCAAAAATTTATATTTTCTTGAATTTTTTTTTTTTTTTTATGAATTTTCATTCAAAATAAATAAAAATTTTAACAAAAAAAATTGTACTTGACTTGATGTTTATTGACTTGATTTATAATAATTGTAAAGCAATATATCTATCTGCAAACAAGTTAATTTTTTTAAAATATCTAATTTTTTTACATCATAAATAAGAGACCCCCCACCACCACCACCACCACCATGAAAACATTGTTCCGAGACCCACCTTTTTTCAGTTGGTTCTGTCAATACTTGTATATATTAATCCATAAAAGCATATGGCTAATCGGATAAATTATCATATGTAAATCAAATAACACAAATCAATACTTAAAATTAAACTACAGAATATTAGCAATCTGTTGTTTAGGTAGCGCACAGACATTAATGGATGATATGACATATATATCTGTATGAGTGAAATGTGTAAATATAGTTTTTAAGTTTACCTATGTACATGTAGATGTTTGTTTTCTGTATAATAACTTCAATATTTTGATGGAATCTACATCATCCGATAATAAAAATAGCTAGTGAGATCCAGCAGAAACAATGCTATTATACTTTTTAAGATATACTTCAAACAAACGTTTTCTCCTCCACGCATTTTTTGAAACATATGAATAAAGACATCTGAAGAAGTCAAAACCCCACACAGCGCCTATTTTATGCTGAATTAGCATTCATCATTTGACCCAAATTTCTTTTCCTTCACAAGACTCCATCATTTAATCGGTGTTTATCAAAACCAAATTATTATACTTTGATTTATAAGTTTCAAACTTTCTGCCCTTATAACTTTGACACCAATCATTTCAGATAAAAAACATTAAAGATTATTTCAAATTTTTTATTAAAATAGAGATTATCCCTAGCCCAGATATAAACTTTAAATTTTTTAAATTAAAGCCTAAGATATCTGGATTTTTTTTAAATTATGCATAAACACATGAAATAATTCAATTTCATCTTTTTTGTTTTGTCAGTGAAATATCTTTTTTAAAAGATATTAAAACTTCTACTCCATTACACATTTATTCAGATATTTTTATTTATATATTAAGAGCATGTGCGGTGGAATGGAAATTTTAAATATATCTTAAAACGATGGAATGGAAATTTTAAATATATCTTAAAACGATATTATACATGGGGGCAAAAAAGAGATCAAAATTGACTCATTCTACGAGTTTATGTTTTTTTTTTTTTAAATATATATTAATCTTGAACTAAGGTTTAAAGTTTGTATTTGGACTAGGGATAATTAATAATAATAAACAAACAATATTTGAACAGTTTTATTGGACAAGAATTCACAAGATGTTCAAGCATCAGAAGTGACAGCACCAGAATAGATCCTAGGACCTACTTTCCAGAGGTGGCCCTCTATCACTATTCTAAACTGTATAGGACATTTCTACATTAATTAATGATTAATAATAATCATTAATGTATTTATCTAAAATGGTTGATTTCAAAGTAGTGAGGGCAGAAAGTTTTACACTTGTAATTCAAAATATAATAATAATTTATTACATTTCTACCAAGCAACCATACACACAAAACCTACCCCCCCCTGCAAATTATATTTAAATCTCCCCCCTCCCTCCATGAAAGTTTTAAACTTTCATTTTAACACAAACAAATATAAGATAATAAATAATGGAAATTCCTCTTATCGTGCTTATAACCTTATCTCAAACCAATATAGCAATTTCTTGTTAACATTTTGTTTTTTGTCTGTTTGTATTTAGCACTGCAGTTATTTTTGAGATCCTTGTTTGAGATTAAATGCTGCAAAAATATGTATGGGAAATTCCAGCTACAATATTTACTATCACATATATATTAGTAAAAATAAAATTTCAAATTTATATACAGATAACAGATAGTGAGTATCAAAAATATGTAATCATTTTTATTTAATCACAATTTTCAAATTTATACATATATTTTTACAACAGTCTTCTTATTTTTTGCTATTAGCATTGTTTGTATATTCAGTCACTCATTTTATTATACTATTCTTATTTTATTTACTTATTTATTCCATTTATATTCGTTTTATTTTGTTCTTCAGTGACATATTTATTTTTCTTTAACATGTTATTATATATATAACAGTTATTATATATATATATAATAACAGATATGTCAATGAAAAAGAAATATGCCATATATATATATTATAATGGTCAGATCTTATATGTTAAAATTAATCACATTTATATAATTGATCAGGATTGACCCAACATTTAACATCCAGAAATAAACTGACAAATATATATATATAAGTGAGAATATTTCTTTAATATGATGATGATGATAACTATACAGCTACTATTTGCAATACCTGGCTAGATCACATAGAACATAAGTTATTCCTGATGAAATGGATACAGGATAAATATGCAGACTAGGCAAGATTATATATAAAGGAATTGACATATTAAACTAACAACAAACACTAGTTCATATAAAAAAATATTCTAATTGTCAGTCAAATATAATTTTTTCTTCTTTTTTTTTTTTACTAAAATCATTTCTCCAATCCCTTTTTTTCTTTTGTTTTTAGTTCACATCCATCATGGAAAACAAGTTTTTTATAAATTTTCCACAGTTTATTTTTTTAAATTTTAAAACATTAATTTTTCATTTAAATTTTATAATATAGCTTTTTTTTTTTTAATGACCAAGCACATTTCCTGCAGAATAAATCCCTGACCTTTAATATTACCCCAAATACAATTCTATGTATGACCAATCCTCACACATATAATAAATTTATTTATATCATAAGCTTAATAGCATAGTCATACACCTATATCTAATATGGGATAATTTTAACCAATACACCTTTCTTACAACGATAACTTTAGGGAGTGTCCACTTTAAATCTGAATCCTGATTTAACAATAACACACTAAATATGAGAGGTAGTTTTTTGAATCTGACTCCTATTTATTAATAATACTCTTCATTTAACTAAGATAGTTCTTTAGATCTAACCCCAAAACTTATATAACAAAACCATAAAAAAATCCACTTTATAGATATAGTGTACAATAAACCATTTAACAGAGTTCTAATAATAGCATGTACATAATAAGTTCTAAGTATATAAAATTTAACTCTCAGTCATTAATACAAGGGTACATATACATACAAATGAACTCAGTGAATTTTAAAATAAACCTTTAACTTAAACTACCAATAATTATTATATTCATCTTTTTTTTCTTTCACTGGGAAACTTTAACTATTTTATAAGCATTCATATTTGTCTAAAGTGAATATTTACATCTTTGATTATTTATCTGACAATTTCACATTAAAGAAAACTTTTTTTAAAAAAAAAAAGTTATCAAATCATAACATATATTCAAGATAAATCTAATTTCTATTATACATATATACAAATCTTTATTTAACTTTAATTGTTTTAAAACTCAACCAACTCCTCTTTTTTTTTTTTTAAAAAAAAAAAAAACTTTTGCTTCCTGTTTTAAACAATCATAATACAAAATATATTTTGTTAGTATTAAATATAAACTAAAATAAAATTTAAAATAGCCAATACATTAGGATAAAAGTCTAAACAGTTTTTTTTAACTTACAAAGAAAACTTTCTGCAGCTAGAATTTGATTTTCCCACGATAGCAAATACTAATTGATTCCATTTGTAGCTTGCCATAATGTCCTTTCATAATCTCCTGACTTTCAAATTTGAAATTTAATCATTGATTCTTCATTTTAAATAGAGGTTTATTTGATAAATAACATGGTCAGATTCTAGATATCCAGAGTAGATTTCAACAGTTTTTTCTCTTTTCTACTCACTCATCATAATAAAGGTTTGAATCATAATGAAGGTTTGAATATAGTGAGAATCCAGATTTCTTGAAGTTTGATTAAAAAATGATTTCAAGAAAATTTTTGACGTCTTGCTTTTAACATCTTTAATCTTGTTTCTCACAAACTTTGATAATCCTGTTTTAATACCTTTAGTTTCTTATTTTTGATACCTGATTTTATTTTAATTACAGCATTTCAAAACACATTCATTATTTGATTAAATTTGGAAAACACTGAAATTATTAAATTATCTGAATTTGTTTATTTTCAAATATCTTATGAAAACTGGCTTAATTTTTTTAAATTTAATTATTCAAAATATATTTCTTGAATGAGTTATTGTGCATCACATTTTTGATAAAAGAAAGTTTTAACATAATTTAGCAATTTATCTTAAATTTAAAATATTTGTAAGAAAAATCTATTTACATTATTTAATAATATTTTACAATAACATTTAACAATTTTAACATTTGCATATAAATATTATTATTACATTTAATACCTTTGTTTACTTTTAAATTGCTATATTTAGCAATCCTTACAACTCTGAACCAATCTATAAACATGTGGAAGATTCCATGGCTGATAGTGAGATAAATAAGACATTATTCATTTCAATATATTGAGATAGTTATGTGTTTCATGGCATGTGGACATATATATATAAGGAAAAGTAGAAATAAAGATAAGCAAAAAAATTTTGTAGACATTTTCTGTATTATACTGGAATAACAATTAAAAATTAAATAATTTTGAATTTAAAAAAATTATTATAAATCACATTTAAAAAGGTTAATTAATATTTTAGTAATTCAGATTTTGAAATTAAAACAAGTATGTTTTTATGTTATAAAATTCCACTATCTATTTTGATTAAACAATGTTTTTTTTTTTTAAATTAAAGCTTGTATAACATATTTTGATAAAAATCCTACAAAGTTGTTTTTGAAAGGATTAAGATGAATTGAAAAGAAACATTCACTTTTTTCAATCAAAATAAAGAAAACTTATTTTAATTACTGTGGTTTTTTAAAAATTCTACCCTGACTATAAAAAGATTAAAAAAGAGATTAGATGAAGAGTTTTACAGTTTTTACAGATTATGATAGCATGATGACTGTTATGATGAAGATATAACTGAAGGCAAGAGACAGCATTTCTAGCTACTGCTGTTAGTGTTATAATGTTGTTTTGAGTCACATGGAAGCCATAGTTAGCTTTTTGGTGGTTCATTAGCCTGTATATATTGGATACTAGTCAGTATGCCTGAAATCTATCAAATTCTAAACTAAATGAAACTGAGTGTATGTGTTCTAGCAGTTACCAGATTATACTTTTCCCAAGGATGGCAATAAGCTAGTCTAATGTTTTAGAAGGGACCAGCTTACCCAAAGATTCCATCAGCTTGCCAAAGTAGTTTATACATATACTATTTTATCTTTTTCAGAAAACCACAGATAAAGATACTATGTTGGATATATATAAAGAACAGCTGGTGAGTAAAATGTGCTATATATTGAAAATATATTATTTTAAACAATGTCTTGAAAATGATAATTAAAATTTCTAATTAATAAATTTTAAAAGTAAATAACTTTTATCAACTAAAAATAAAACAAGAAAAGAAAAATAATAAATAACATTTGTGTCAAGAAGATTATTTGTTCCTGATATTGTTAAAGAAAATAAAAGAGAGAGGAAAACTAAAAAAAATTTTATAAATTATGGAACAAAAAAATTTGTTGAAGTATTTTTAAAGATGTTTACAATTAATTAGGAGTAACTTAAAAAAGAAAAAACTTTGATGAAGAACTGTCAAAAGAGTAATATATATATTAAAAAAAAAGTACCATAAAAAATAAGAGGCTAATTAATAGCTGTAATTCAGATTAACTATTTTTATAAACACTTGCATATAAATTTTATGATTTTTGACAATGAATTAATTATATCTTATGAAAATATTTTATGAGAATAAGTTTATTTATTAAATAATGGAATATTATTAGGATGTAAATGCCTGTATGTGTTTATATCTGAATGGGTACCCAAACATATTAAGTCATTCATTATCCATGTATCATTAAATATATATTTTATATAGCATGTCTGTGCTTATTTATATAGATGTATCATGTAAACATCTTTTAAAATGTTAAATTAATTATATATTATAAAAAGGAATTTCTTTAAAGGTTTATGGCATTTCAAATATATTTATTTTATATTATACCAGCATGTCTGTGCAGATATATGAATGTTTTATGTATTGACTTATACATAAATTTCAATGGGATAGTGGATTTGTTTTTGTATTGGTCAAAATCAAGAGGTTTAATTTATATGTATAGCCATTTTTCACAGACGTTAATTTAACTTTATTGTTATTAATCAGTTCATTTTTTCAGGCATTCGAACAGCATTTGACATTTCTAAAAGTAAAATTTGCATTTTTTTGCCATCTGTTGAAAATTTTGCAAAACTTTTTTTTATGGCTTTAAAATACAAGTATATTTATTTTCTAATATTTTAACTATTTGATTTAGCAGGATGACAGAAATTTGACTTTTGACCAATTCACCCCTTGGTGAATTTTTTCATAATATTATATGTTAAAATGCATGTAAAATGGTATATTTTATTATAATAAATTTTCACTGAAAATTTTTGCATTAGAAGGTGGGGAATTCAAAATTCCTGTTCTTACAATAGACATAAGCCTGCCCCTGACATGTTTAGCCATTGTCTGTTGCCAAGGCTGTTAAACATTCAGCATTTTATGACATTATAGTTCTAATGACCCCCAAAATGTGTTTATTTGCAAATTTATTATGGTATTAGATAATTTTTTAAAAATAATTTACACTATATTTATTAGATATCAAGAAATATAAATTATTAATAACTTATTTTGACCTGAAATACTTTATTTTCAAAAATGTAACGTTATATTAGCAGCTAACATGAATATGGCCTAAAGTAATTCACAAGATTAGCTTCTACGTAAGCAATCTATTTTATATTTATGAGTATAAAAATATCACAATTTTGCAACAAATATTCAAAAAATTTAAACTTTTAAAGCATAATTCATTAGATATAAGAGAAATAAATATTTTTTTGTTCAAATGTTTAAAAATAATAAAAATTAAAAAATATTTCATTGATTTTATAAACTGAAAATAATCTTTCTAAAAACAATGATATCTAAACTCTTTGTTTTGTTTATGATTCATTTTTTTTAATATTTACAGAAACAAAATGTCAACATTTAAAATTTATTTCAGTAGTAAACAAAAATATCTAGCAAATGAATTTAAATTTATTATTTTCAGATAAGTAATAATCATTTTATCATATATTTTACATTGATGAGTGAGACAAGAAAAATGTCAGAAAATGCAGAGTTTGAGAGGGTTAAATACAAAAAATTCAAAAGATGGCAGAAAATCAAATATGCAGTCCATCAAAGTATTTCAAAGCTCCACTGATGATGTGTAATCATTATATATTTCACACTCCCAAACTTTGCAAGATTACTTAAAGAAAATATTATGATCATTGAAAAAATATGATGGTCTAAAAATTTGATTTTTTTTGGAAAGTTTATTGTTATATATGTATCATAATTGTGTAATAACTACTAAAAATCAAATAAATATTATTACATATTAATTTGTTATGAAATATTTTATTTTTAAATATAAAAGAATATATTCTTCTGAATATTGTTACTATAGAGATTACAGTCATGGTAAGCACAGCTGTCTAAAAATGAGGACACTTAACAGATTGTTACATTTAGCAATATTATAAAAATTACAATTTTTTGAAAACTTTTAAAGCATAAATTGAAGATTTAATAGTTATTAAAAATAATTCATTCAGATTTTTAAAACAAACATGAAACAAATAAGATTTCATTCATTTTGCAAACTAGATTGGCTTCACCTGAAATTTGAAGACATGTCAGCATTTTATTTTGATTAAAATATAATTTTTAAAATAATTCCAAAAATCAAATGTAATTTTTTAAAATGTATTTAATTTCTAAACAAAAATATTTATTAAATGAGGTCAAATTTATTATATTCTGATAAATAATAATGTTTTAATATTAAAATGAGTGTTGAAAGCTTAAATCTAGTGAAAACAAAGAAATCTATCAGAATATTAGTGGAAAAATAAAACAGTTAATAAATTTATATTTTATTAAGTTATTCCAGTGAATTTAATTAATTGTAAAATATTAAAAAATATTATATGTTTGTATTATATCTCTTGCCCACAGTAACAATTATAGAGCTTTTGTTCTCTGAACTGGATTTGAGCACAATGGTATGTTATATAAAAAGGGTTTAAGTTTAGTGTTATGGCCATCCAGATGATAATGATGCTGGATGGACAATGGAGATATTTTTTAAAGTCCAAGCACTACTTTTTATTTTAATTGTTTATTGATAAATTAAGTAAATTAAGCAGTACATAAGTGGTACAAAGTGGCCAGGGCATTGATGATGATCAGAATGTTTTAGTATCTTGGCATTATTTGACTTATTGTTGTAATTTGATGGAGTAGAAAAAGTATATGCATCCAAATTATTGTTTAAATGATCTGCCCAAGCTGGCAAAAGCTAAATAATTAACCTGGTCTATAGTAGACTCATTTCAAATCCAGTCACAAGATTAACTGTTGATTTTTATTGTTGATCATTCATGATGATAAATGATTATTACTTTTATGTAATGCTGGCAAATTTATAGTCAGTCTTAATTCTGGGTTGATCTATCATGCTCCTCATGTTCATTATAATATGCTCATTCTCTTTATATTTTATATTTAAATTTTGTGAGACTAGGGATTGATGATGATTTTTCCATTACCCTAATTTTGCCCCTAAATTATCTGTATCATTACAAATGTCTTATGTTTTTGATGATCTCTTATATTGTATTCATATTATTTGTAAATTAAAATTAGTTCATTAATTGGAGATGCTGATGATGAGTGCCATCACACTAGGTTCACCCCAAATTCTCCATATTGTTACCAATGGCCACTCAACTGTGGGCCCAATGATGATCAAATACTGGTGGCCAGGAGTACAAATTGTCACTTAACTTGATCTCAAATATAATCACATCTAACAAAAAAAAGTATGCACTTTATGCAGAATTAATTTTTAACTATTACTGTGAAATATGTAACAAGAATATTGATGATTATAAGTTTAGAAATAGTGGTTAATGTATATTTAAGGAGTTCATATTTAGAATTAAATAGATAATTTATGATTTTGGAATTGGGTTTTTGACTATCAGTTTGTTTAGCTGAACTTTCAGATTTGATGATGGATGGAGGGTTTTGTCATTGGCTTAAAAATACAATGCTTTCATGCAACTCCAAGGTGTGTTCCATCTCAGGCATTGAACTAACTCACTGTATGATTTTCTACTGTTTATCATGGTGCAGTTAACATAGTCCTGCCATGATTCTCAGCCTCTAAGTCACCAAAAAAGGAGTAAGGCCTAGTTCTATATTTTCCAACCCCTAAGACTCAAAGGAGCAGAGTACAGTTTTGTATTTTCCAGTCTCTAAGTCTCAAATGAAAAGGGCTTTGCAAAGATTTTTGCATTATTTTTTGGATTGTGGTAGCTTAATGTGACTAAGTTGAGGTAGCTTTCAGTGTTTATATTGCATTGTGTATTTATAGTCCAATGGCTAAAATCTTTATTTGTCTCAGAATTTTGGACCACTATTCATTCTGATAGTTGTCAGATATCTGGAAAATCTTTTAAAAAATTGATGAGTACATAGTTTGAGATATGACTTTGTGTTAATTATACATGTATAATATTAAAATATTGTTAGGTTGGTGTTTCATTTCTTATTTTCTCTATGAGGGATATGAGACAGTTATGTATCTCACTGCATGCAATATAGTAGTGTTTGTGCATGTATAGATATATAAAGTTTAAAGAAAAAGTAAAAATTAACAAACATTTTTTTATATTTTTTGTATTACACTGGAATAACAATTAAGGATTAAATAATTATGAATTTAAAATATATTATTACAAAATAAACATTTAAAAAGGTTTAATTAATATTTAATTAATTCTGATTTTAAAATTAAAGCAAACATGTTTTATGTTACAATAGATAGATATACTGGTAATTATAAAATTCCACTCTATTTTAAAGAATTTTTTATAAATTAAATCTTGTATAACATATTTTGAGAAAAATCTTACAAATTTGTTTTTGAAAAGATTAAGGTGAATTAAAAAGAGTCATTAACTTTTTTCAATCAGGATAAAGAAAACTTTTAATTAGTTTTTTTTTAAAAAAATTCCATCCTGACTATAAAATGATTGGAAAAAAAAGTATAAGAAGAGATTTAGTTTACACAGATTGTGACAACATGACTATGAAGTTATAACTGAAGTTAAGAGACAGTCTATCCAGTCAATGTTAATTCACAATGGTAGAGTTTGGATTCAAATGGAAGCAATACCCAGCCTTTATGTACTTCATAGCCCATATATATGTATGTATTAGATGGGATAGAAACAGAAAGGAGCTCACTGCAGTCCAGAAGTTACTGGATTATACTTTTCCTGAAGATGACAATAAGCAAGTCTATGGTTCTAGAAGAGATCAACTTACTAAGAAATTACCATGCTATATATGCAATTTTATCAATATGCAAGGAAGCACAGACAAAGGTACTGTCATGTATATAAAGTACTTACAAATATCAGCTGGTTTTAAAGGTAAATAATTTTTGAATAAATAATTCAACTAAAACTAGAATAATGAAAAAAATAATAAATGACCAGTTCCAATTTTATTTATTAAAAGTGAAACTCGCAAACTTTTATTTAGTAAAAATTATGATTGTTAAATTCTCTAATCTAAAAGTTAAATAAGTAAATTTTTGCTTGAATTATAAGTCTAAAAACAAAGAATTAATTTATAAATGATTTTATTTTAAATTTAAAAAAAAAAGGAAGCTCCAAAAATCTCTCTAGTTTGGAAAACAAAAGGAAACTCCAAGGATCTTTTTTTGAAATATTAAAAATGAGGCCACAAAAATCTGAATTTTAAATGAAACTTTCCAAACAGTAATAGTTTGTTTTTATAAAGAAAGACTTTTACTTACCACAAAAAAGAAGCTAATTAATAGCTTTAATTCAGATTATCTTTATTTTGTATAGCCCACATAAACAAATTGAATTTTGGTATTAGTTTATCACAATTCGGAGATGTACTTTTAGTTCATATAGCATGTCTGTGTTTATGTAGATGAATGTCATGTAGACATATATATATATATTAAAATCAATTATACTTTATAAATTATTAAAATTAATTGAAATTTATTATTAGTTTATTACAATTTGATATGTATTTTTATATAGGCATGTATGTATGCTGACATATACATTTTATGTAAATCTATTGACATATTGGTAAATCATAATGTCATAGCTTATTTCTTTTAGTATTAATCAAAATCAGAATGCCAATTTTATATTTATAACATACTCATGAGCCCTTAATTTCATTTTAATTGTTAGTAATAAATTGATATTTCAGTGACAAAGTTGTTCCAGTGAATTTATTCAATCCCAAAATAGTTTACAAACATTATATGTTAGGATTATATCTTTTGCTCACAGTTGCAGTTATAGAGTGTTTGCTCACTGAGCTGGATTTGTGCATAATGGTGTTATATTGTGTTTATAGATATCCCATTGATGATGATTTTATTACTTCTCTAATGCTGGATGGTGCAATGGGGATATCCTTTAAAGTCCATGCACTACATTTCATTTCAATTATTTATTTAGAAATTAAATTTATAGTTGGCTAGTACATTATGGGTACTAAATGGCCAGGGTATTCATGATGAACATATTTCAGTATCCCAGAATTATTTTTCTTATATTTTTATGAACATGCATTTAAGATTGTGCATCCAAATTATTGCTTATGTAATCTGTGCCAAGCTTGGAAAGGGCTAAATAATTAGCCTGGTCTATAGTAGACCCATTTCAAATCTAATCACAAGTTTGTCTGTTGAGTTATTTTTATTATTGATCATCCATGATTATTATTATTATTATTATTATTATTATTATTATTATTATTATTATTATTATTATTATTATTATTATTATTATTATTATTATTATTATTATTATTATTATTATTATTATTATTATTATTATTATTATTATTATTATTATTATTATTATTATTATTATTATTATTATTATTATTATTATGTTTCAAAGCAAAACTTTATTGAGTCTAAAAAGTTACAGAGTCATATATTGATTTTTTACAAATGAAAAACAAATTACAACTTTCAGTATATAAGTCTTTATAATATTATAACTTATCAGATTAATATAATTCAATACAATGTACTAATTAAATAAGTATTTAATAAAATCATGAGACTGTGAAGTGAAGTTACAATTAGTAATTGGATTTACATTGAGCCAATGTCTCTCCAAGACACTATCTCAATGGCATAAGAATACTATTACCTCTTTATTATCTCATTACTAACTTTACAGCATTCTTATGACTTTTATAAATGAATTATCTTTAATAATAATAGATAAATAAATCTCAATCTTTTGTTAAGGAACTATAATTAAATGATCTCAGGTTCTTCTAATTATCTTAAAGTAATAATAATTCATGTAGATAGGAATGATAAGGGATTTAATATCAAACCTAAATACACCTAACTTATTCTAATAACAATAACTAACAATAATAATAATCTTTAGTGTATAGCTTAATCTTATCTATTTGATTATACCATTAATCATTAAGGAAATAAGTAAATCATATGCATGTCTTTCATTTCCATATAGTATCTTAATTTTAAAATAGACCAAAATCTTATAATTTAACAATTTGTGGCAATAAATAACATTATACTCTTATACTGTGCATTATAATTATTTTCTGACCATCATAATATTATATGTTAATGTCAATCAATTTCTATAAATTATATTAAGAAAATATTGTGTTTCTTTCTCAAAATAATAAAATAATAAATTCATATTGTGCAAATATTATGTACATTCAAATTATCTGTTGTCAAATGCTGTGGTGTAAAATAATGAATTCAACACATCTTTTAAACAACTTAACAAATTTATTTACATTAACTTTAACAAGTAACTTATTTACACTATTTACATTACACATGGAACTAAAGAAAATAAACAAAAATAAGAAAAATAATAATACAAGTTTTTTTACACTGTTATTATTTCCATAATCATAAGTAGATAATTTATCCATTTCAGAAAATGTTCTATCAATAACATTCAATTAAGTTTATGACTTTAATTTAAATAAACATCATTTGTTATCAATTAATATAAGAAAAGGTTTATGTGAAATATCATTCATGTAGCATATATGTAAATAAATAAACTTTAATACTCAAATATTATTTCACTTAAGTCTTACTGTTATTTAGATTATAATGTACTAGTATGTACTACATTTATTATTAATATTACTCAAAGATCAATTAATGTATAAACTGATATAACTTTATAATATAATAACAATTATTGATTATAATTATTTATGTCCTTCCGATATAATGTCATACTACATGTCTTATCAAAATATGCAATACGTATATGTTCTTTTAAAATAATATTTTAAAATTATTCAACAATTTCAAATTTTATAACGTATTATATTAAATAAAATTCTATGATTCTTTTCCACTTTAATTATTACACTTTTACTTGTTATTCCTATTTCCTCCTAATAAACTTCTATCTACAAATACCATTTTAACCTTATTTAACTTTAGAAAAATAGATGACCCATTTTTAAACAAAAAATAATAACGATCCAAACTTTCTTATACCTCATCTTTTATATACAATAGGCCTTCAATCAAAATATAAATTTCTATGTAAAATTAACTTAACTGATCTAATAAAATAAATAAAAAAAAAATATAGACTTTATATACTTCTTACTAACTTGAAAAGAAAAATAAATAACTTATGCTAATAATAGATCTAATTCCTAATATTGTAACAGAAACATTAAAATTTACTTACGAAAGAATCATATAATTATTTCTAGGGTATCATATTACGTTGTACTAAATTTACATCATCAATTTAAAATATGCATATTAAAATAAAACTGCTATTACTAATGTTATACGTGTATATTATTTAAATATTACTACATTCATTCAATAATCATATAACATTTGGTTGATCTAAAGAAAACATAGTAAATACATCAAATTATTATTATTATTACACAATTTTTACCATAAATGATACTTCAATGTACTGTCCATCACCCTGATGTCCTCAAGATTTCAGTTTTACGAAATAATTTCACATTTACACTCCAACAATTATTCTTTAAAATATTACGTGTTGTATGATTATAAAATAAACTTTATCTACTGTAAAAATTATATTAATATTTAGTTATTTACTTTTTAAAAAAATGTAAATGTACCTTTTCCTATCTTGCTAATAAAGTTAATAGTCAAATTAAATATTTACATGTTAGTTAATAAATAAAACATATTACATAGCATCCAGCGATTGTCTTCTTCCAGCTATAATTGTTGTTCTTTTTCCTAGGCACAGATTTTTCACTAAACATTACTTCCTTTTCCGGTACATCACGTGTCTTTAAAAGTTTTTATGAAATAAATGAAAACATTCTTTTTTTTTAAAAAAAAAAAATAAAGAAAAGTCAGTTCCACCATAAGAATAAAATAATAATTAAAGTAGTTTATGGAATCCGGATTCATTTCTTTTAAAGATGAAAAAAAAATATTATTCAAAAGTTATTATTTTAGAATTAGTCTATAATTTACAAAGTTCTTATTTATTTATTTTTAATTGATTTGGATATCCACGTGTATTTGATTTGCGCATTCCTTAACAGATATTTAGGTAAGATTACTTTAGAGTCTTCTATACGACCAGTGTTCCGACTTTAATAATATAATAATTTTACTTATAAATATTTCTTTACTTATTAAATTTCCAATTTATTTGCCTTTTAAATTTGTCAAAATTTAGTCTTTTAAACCACAAAGACTTCACAAGGCAAGTATTTATGTAATCATTATTATTTACCATCTTTTTACTAAGTTATATACTTAGATTTATAATTCATAAATAACTTTCTTCATAAGAAGTATTTCTCATTCTTTTAAATATCTATTTTATAAAAATTAATTACCATTAGCTTTTAAATTTATACGAAAGTCCAACGTATTACTTTTCTGCATCTAATAACTCTCCTAGTTAATCCAGTGTCTGTTAAATTTTTAGTATAAAGTCTCCAATACATTTTATTCTTATACGATGTTCCCATGACTATTTGATAATAAATTGAGCTTCAATAGGAAAACGATCAATAGGAGATTATAATAAATTAACGCTGCATATTTAGTAGATAAGCTTTTATAAATTATTTTAAAAAAGCTACTCTCTTATAATTTTAAAACAATTTTTGAGGAGCGTCTATAATTATTCAGCTATTTCTAATAGCTTACACTTTGCTTTTAGATTTTCAATCACTAGTCCCCTCCGAACAATTGAACCTTGGTTTTATACCGGAAGAAAACTCCCACTTGATTGGTGAATTAAACAATCGACTTGCTAGCTTATTTACATATTTACCAACAAGACAGAATTTAAAAATAAATAATGACTTATTTAATATTTATTATTTATCACATTATTAAATTCTTAAATCAATCTTTATCGTTTATTTAAATCCATTAAACATTTTTTTTAAAATATACTTTCTTACTTAATTTCGCACCTTTAACTTTTATAAGATTATTTTTTATAAGCAAACTATAGTCTATTTTTATTCCGTTATGTTTTTAAAGCAGTATTTTTTAAAATCAGATTTAATATTTCACATTAATTATTTTATTTTTATCTCATGATAGCCAAAATAATATTTATAAATTTTATAACAGAATTTTAAAATATTTTTGCAACTTTACTAAAAAAAACTCCCAAGCATGTGTGTATGTGTCTAACTAACATCTGTTTTACAACAGAGCTACAGACGCTTGTAATAATCTAAAAATAAACCAACAATTCATTTTTAAAAATAAATAATTTTTAAAATAAATAATATATTATAACAGCTTTTTAAAATAATGCTTAGATATTATTAAAATCAAATATTAATCTTTTATCATGTAATACTAATAATTAAAATATTTATATTCATTTATTAAATTTTAATCTTTTATCAACAATAAATATAGGCATTTTAATTTTAACTTGTCTTTTAAAACTTTAACTTTAAGCATTTATTTATTAAATTTATTAATACAGTATTGATCATGGCCCAGTTTTCCCAACTATATATTATTATCATCCCCATTGAAATGTCTCTCTCAAACATCAGCACAATTTTTACATATCAAATATTAATGAATTACTTTAATTACAGCTTTTTCAAAGATTGTTATAAACAAAATTAACATCATATAGCTAAATATATCTTAAATTTAAAATTT